>OZ026827.1:3301027-4036886 GCA_964023185.1 Macaria liturata | reverse complement strand
AAGAAATAAAGTTTCTTTGTTTGTCTTCTGATCCAGCAGATTGTCGTTTTATTTACATCAATTCTTGCAAAGTGAAGTGATCCAGTAGGCAGGTACTGGAGATACTGTCCTGCTATTGTTACCTCAGGTAGTAGGTAGCAAGGGAGTCCATACTTTTACAAGTATTATTAGAATTAGAAAATAATTTTAAATGAAGATGTTACACTCTCGAAAAAGCAATGCATCAGGCTTGCTGTAATATAAAGCGAGCTTATTAAATGTCAAAAATGCGCTAATATTTCTAATCTCAATATCAATTTGCTCAATCTATTGAAACTTGCCATTTGAATAATTCCCTTTTAACACATCTAAGGCAACTCCTCTATATTTCCTTTGAATGCTGAGTCCACTAGTGGACTTTCAATGTGGACATTCCACTTGACTGGAAACCGCCATTTCGTTCAATATCTGAGTCCGTACCACTACATCTTAAATTTTAATATAGAAATAGTGTGCTTGTTTGGTCCAAAGTGGATCCTGGCCTCCGACACAAAGAGACGCCACTCCTCTCGGTTCTGCGCCGTCTCTTGCCACTCGGTAGTATGGCAGCTTATGCAGATCCTCTTCCAATTTTCTAATTCGTTAAAAGTTTGGTTTCGTTTTTTTTCGTAAAATTTTAAACTTATTCGTAAAGTTTGGTTTATTGTCTAAGGAATTTCTCTTGCCATCTAGCGCGGGAATGCTACCGGTGTGTTGGGAATATTTGGTCAGGGAACACCAGTCGTTAAAATTGATTCAAAATTTTACACATATTAAATAAAAATAGTGTTTACAGATTCTTATCCCTGATTTCTTGGACAACTATAAGTTTAATTCTTCCATCAAATCCACTGGTTAGCACTGTCAGTTCTTGATTTCATATTTTTGACCAATTACAACGTCAATAAATGGATTGCATGAAAGAATTAAATCTATCGTCGTTCCAAAAACCAGGGGTAAGCCACATAATTCATTACCGATTCTGTTGACAGAAATTCATCTGTTAGTCAGTCATTACGATACAGAAATGAAGTATTAGTAATACAGGTTTCATGATTTTTTTTGGGAATCAGTTTATCATTGTAGAAGTCCTGTGGTAGTAAGTAATATATGTGCTATATTTTTTGTCACTATAAAATTAATCATTATTTTAAAGATACTAGTACAGACCTCTGCTAGAATCAATATTTCTATAGTGTGTTGACGGCGCAATTTGCCGGCAAATACAGGGCAGCGGGTAACGCTGCGTTTTATAGCCATATACATTCCATTATATGGTTTAAATAATAATAAACAATATATACACACTAAACTAAAAAAGAGTATGTAGGTACATTTAACCTAAATTTAAAACATCCACATGTTGTATGGAGCCAAGAACGCTGGCTGCATTCCCGCGCTGAATTGCTATAGAAATCCTTTGCGCAAGGAACCAGCCAGCGTTCTTATCTCTAGTGATGTCATTCAACCGTTTATTTAATTTGTTATATATATAGATGTTGACCATTAGCTGAAGTAGGGTAAATATAGGTGGTGATGGAGAGTGATTGAATAGATACGGTTTCATGTGTTCAGCTGATTGAAGAGGCTGTATAGTTTTTATCTTTAGGATTATTATTTTTCAGTTTTTAGACAATGTTTCTGTTTAGCCCGATGATGGTAGGATGATATGGCTAAGTATGTTGGCAGGAACTGGATTCGATGGGCTGAAGACCGTACTGTATGGGGGCACGAGAAGAGGCCTATGCTTAGCATTGTGTAGAAACAGTCTGATATGATAATAATAAATGTTACTGTACTGATATTTTCTGTTTGGTTTTGAATTTTTGTACTAATTTTCAATTTATATTGTTCCAGGTAAGAAATTAAAGGAGAGTTGGGCATAACTCCTTTAACCACAGCTTTAACTGGATATTTTAGCGAATAATTTATTCACAATGATTAGAGGTAAGAGATTCGTATCTAGTAAAGAGAGCTACAACCTAGGTATGGTATTAAATTGAAATTATTATAAAAAATCTTCTTTTATCGCCATAATTAATAAAAATGTACATTTTGATTCTAACATAAATTTAACTCTACACAATTTGCATTTTAATTATGAGACTTTTGAATTGACGGATCAATCTCTGAAAGACTCATTTAAACTCTCAAGCAGATTTCGTCCAACCTTGCTCTACTTAATAAAAATACATTTTGTGTTATTCAAAAAAATCAATTAAAGTTAAGAAAAATATGTTATTATTTTTCTACTAGTGGACGCATTATTTTGTGATAAAAGTAGCCAATGACAATTCTAAGACCTCATACTACCTGCACACCAAAAATAATAATGATCCGTTTAGTGGTTTTTGCGTGATGAGGGTTTAAATAAACAGACAAACAGACAAAAAATCTAAAAACTGCATACACGTGTTCTGTTATGGTTTGAAAGTATATCCAAACAATTATTTTTCTAATATCTCTTATGTTCAGATTTTTGACCCGCTTTAGTTTTATTATCTGTATAGGTGTAGCATATTTGACCTAGATATCCACACGCATAGACACATATATTTGACTGGCCTGTTAGCTTAGTTGGTAGTGGCTCTGTCTTCTAATCTAGAGGTCGCGGGTTCGATTCCCGCTTGACACAAGTATTTATGTACATAAAAATTTATAATTACTTGTGTTGAGTCTGGTCGTTTCTTATGTATTTACAAATGAAAAGTATATAAGTTTTATATCTGTTATCTAGTACCCGCGACACAAGCGTTTGCTTAGTGTGGGGCTAGATGGCGCTGTGTGCAATGTCCCGGTTTTTTTTTTTTATTTGTATTTGTTAGTTGAATAGATTATCTGTTCGCGTTCGGTATGTCTCTTTGTTAGTTCAGGATCTCATGATTATTCCGAGGGATAATGAAGTATTTGATCGTTATAAAATATTGGCCCTTTTAGTGTTGAGCTTTGTATGCAAAATTTACTTACATTTTATAACTGTGGTAATTGATTTTCAGAACCTCTAACCTTATTTTACTCCATCCTTTATTTTTCTTTCGACTCCTGTCCATCCTACGGTTGCCTGGAAGAAATCGCTATTAGCGATAAGGCCGCCAGTTGTGGCACTATTTTTGAAGTCTTTTGTGTTTCTGTTTGTCTTTTTTTTTCAATGTGTGTTATAATAAAGAGTTTTATCTATCTATCTATTTTTGCTAAATTCTTGTACACAAAAACTCTCATTAAAAACCTGTTGTAGAACATTATAATATTGTTATGTATTTGGATGTATGTTTTTATATTTATGTACATCATAATTATGTTTGTTTGTGTTATTTATCTTTTCTCATATAATATGTTTGTTGTAAATCGCGTCCTTTATTTTTAACTCTCCATCCAATAGACACCTGGAATACATTGCTTTTAGCAATAAGGCCGCTACTTTTGGCACTAGTTTTTTTGTTGTTTGTTGGTGTGCGTTACAAAAAAGGATTATCTATATATCTAACAGTAGAGTACTTTCTTTTAGTGTTAAAAAAATTCAAAGTAAAGAGCTAATTATTTTGATTTGGCACTTACAGGTAAAACTTTGAATTCAAAAATTTATGACAACCGCGCTATAGTTTCCTTAACATCCCTTACAACACGAATACTGGTGTTATCACCGTTACATTCTTACGTCATTTTACGTTGAATGTCTTCATAAATCCAGTTTTATTGGTTCAAGATACTTTTTACCGTGTCCTCAATCCAATATATGGTCGTATACATTCAGAAACAGCACTTTCCACGTTCTCGTATATTTTACAAAACGACAGTATATTACCGGCTTTATCTTTCCATATTACCATAGATATTTGTTTCAAATATACAAACTTATCTGTCAGCTATTGTTTATGTATGACGATGAACAGAATATAACTGTAATATAGGTAATGCACATAATATGTAGTTTTCAGAACATTCTGTTATTGTCTTGTTTATAAAGGAAGGTTTGTAATAATTATTACAGCCAGTATTTGCTTTATTTTTAACTAGCTGTGCCAGCGACTTCGTCCGCGTGGAATAGTTATTTTGGTCATCGTTTTTTTTTTGCAAACAACTTCTTCTGCTTTATAAATTGTAGCTGTTACCCACGACTTGAACCGTTTTCGCAGCGCACGCAACGGAAGCCCTCACAGATGAATAATTTTCCCCTTTTTTTTTCACATTTTCCATTGTTACTTCGTTCCTATTAGTTGCAGCGTGATGTTATATAGCCTAAAGTCTTCCTCAATAAATGGTCTATTCAACACAAAAAGAATTTTTCAATTCGCACCAGTAGTTCCTGAGATTAGCGCGTTCAAACAAACAAACAAACTCTTCAGCTTTATAATATTAAGTAAGTATAGATTATATTCATTAACAATTTAAATGACACACTACTTTGTTTTTAGTTTCTTTTGATAAAGATATATTTATCTATTACATACAACTTTGTAAGCCTATCAAGAATTGCCCAAAAAGATATTTCTTACCGATTCACACATATAGTAACCAACGAATTTCAAACGCCATACAATGCCATTTTGAAATACAAATAGTATGTACTCACATACCTACGTATTACGGTATAATGAATGCTAAAGCTACAAAATTGTTCTCTTACCTTTTTTATAAACTCATCCCTGTTTCCCCTGTACATAGTTGCACCCTCTATTGTTCTTTATCCTTTCCCTGGTGTAATTTTATTGCAAAGGTTACTCGGTCTGACCTAGATAAGCAGAATCACGATGCAGCCAGCATTTTGCCGCGACCTCCTTGATTTTGCACTCTTCCTTGAAAGATATTGAATTAGTTTCCTAAGCTGGGTTGCGAAACATTGTAAAATATATTTTGTGATTAGTGAGATAGCTTAGAAACATGCTTATAGTTTTTTTACACATACTTATATCAAGCATTCATTAATAGATATATGTATAGCCATATAGATGTATATAAATATAGCCTTACGTGTTATGAACTATTATTCGTAATTTTAATTATAATTATTAAATAAAAACAGTCTTACTCACCGTTTTGTACGTATTACATGGTGTCACATCAATTTTAATAAGACCACAAAACAAAAAATAAATTTAAAAAAAATCCACTACTTTAAGTTTTAGATAATAAACTAAAACTTTGAATACATAGAACAGTATAATGTTTCATAAGCCACCATTTTTATGCTCGTTAAAAATGAAAAATGGCTGAAACACATTTTCACTTTTACACTAATTTACAGCTAACTATACAAGTCAGCGACTTTTTACGACCAAAGACAGATTAAAAACTAAAACCATTAAAGGACTTACGAATATTTATTCACTTAAGTTTGTTAACGACTTAAAACAATTGTAATAACAATTCTTTAGACTAAAATAAATTTAGAATTAAGAGCATTAAAATAGAGTAATTGTCTTATATAAAAATTCCTCGATTACGATTTTTTTCTAAATATAAATTATTGTATAAGATACTATATTTCACAAGTACATTGAAAATCATCATAAAGTCTCCATTGTTCCCAATGTGACGCCCATTTCCATTCCCGAAATTCAAATCCCGTTCACAAATCAACTTGATTTGTGGCTCTAAGTGTCAATATAGTAGGAGTATGGGAGAACAGAGATAGCAAGGTTTAATTAATTTAGGATTTTCCTTAGGATTTTGAGTGATTTTGCTTGGTGTTGGCTAGATTTCTGTGATAAATATTTATATTATATCTTTGTCAATAAGGACAGATAATAAGACGGGCTAAGGAGTAACAAAGGATGAAAAGCTAAGCTTTAGCTGAAAGAACACCTTTCAACCAATTTTAAACACACTTTTTTAATGCATTTTATTTATTTCAATGTAAATTGATTGATTGATTAACGCTTTATTGGACACACAAATAAAATAGAACTCAACACAAACAAGAGAAAATTTAAATCTTATGCCACAAATGGCGGCCTTATGGATATAGGATGGAAAGGAAATCATAGAGAATAATAGACGGGGTGTACAATAAAGAACACATTAAATTCACAATGTTGAGTAGATATTGTATGATATGATTAAATCTAATTATTATTCAAACAATCAATCGGAACACCATGCAAAAAAATTTGATACTGTTGAGTATGCACGCTCCATCATAGACCATAATAATCGCTTAACATCAAAGTGTTAACCCATTTCATGTCAAAAAAAAAACAGTCTAGCGTGCTACGTCATATATTAAAGTGATTCACAATATTAGGTGTTTTATTGTTGTATGTACTTCATTCCCAAAATTTACTATCAGTTTTCATATACAAGTATAAATTTTGCATGTGAAGTTTCTAAACCATTCATAAGATTTCATAACGCCTTAGCAAATGTTCAGGCAGAAAATGTCCTTGACTTATGTTGAGGGAAACAATGGTGGAACGACAAAAAAACATTGGTATTTGTTTATTTTTTTTAAGACTAAGTAAATATATTTTTTCCTGAGAAAGTTCCCCTTTGAATAGGAACTAAACATACATAGTATAAAATACTTAACACGAGAAAAACTTCATTATTAAATAAAATATCAAAGTTAACATCTAATACGGGACACAGCAAATTCGCATTTAACTTTACAAACATTTCTGAGAATTTTTTGACTAACAATTAAAATCTCGTACACAGGAAAAGCTGGTATACATAATAGTGCCCGTACTAGAGTATAGGTGTATGACCTAGGCATTTAGGTCACCGTTGCATGCTGACAGGAACCAATGGGTGAAGAGAAGCTAAGCTAATTTGCCGCTGCATTTGTTTTTAATAGGTGTCGAGAGTTTCCGAGTACTGTCAAAAGATAGTGTTTTATTTATTCTTTTCTGGGTATTGTTTGGGGTATAAAATTAAATAAATATTCAATAATAAACAAATTGACCATATACATTCACTAAACTAAAAAAAAGTATGTACATTTAATGTGGTATGCAGCCAAGAACGCTGGCTGCATTCCCACGCTGGATTGCAATTGAAATCCTTTGCGCAAGGAACCATCCAGCGTTCTTGTCTGAAAGAAAAGAAATGTACAACTTTTGAACTTAAACTTTCACTTTGCTCGGTATCGCAGATAAATGGTAAATAGGCCAGTTTTTCTTGACATTTAAAAATAGAAAAATTCCCATTTTATTTATTGATAACATTAACGATACCTACTTGTATGTAGCGAAAACCTAGAAATTATTCATCAATGGACATCAGAGCAAGTCTACTTTTGAATGTAAATATTTAGTTTTGTTTTCAATATTTAAAATTATATTCACTCCAAAATAAAATTGTTTGGAATATGAATGAATTTGTTTTTTGCGAAATGTATATTGCAAGCGCTTTGATCTGGATTTCCAATAAAATCATTTAAATATTGTATTCAGTCTCGACTTTTACACCGAATACGTAATTGGTGCCACATAAAAACTTTATTTCACTTTAGTTTTATTTGGAATTGTTATGATAAGCTAAATTGTGAAAAGTCAGGACAGAAAAATATGCAACTTTTATCTGAAAAATACAACGGTAGTTGGTAGAACAATCGATAATTTTATAGAACACATCCATGTTTTTTTTAATAGGTTAAAATGGACGAGCTATTTCTTTTTTTAAATGGGAAGGCGAACATGTCTTCAAATAAAAAAAAATGTCACTGTATTATTTTACTGTATTCATGTTGATGATGATGCAAGTAATCAGGTATTCTCGTTACAAATCGAGATTATTTTTAGTCAATTAAATTTTACTGTATTATAGTTCCCGTAAGGCATGATTAAATTTAGTTGTAATTTTCGACATAATTATTGACGTAAGTGCTAGCCGGTTATTACAGATAAATTCAACTAAACTTGTTCAAATATGTTTAGTGACCAAATACATATATACTCTTGTCTAAAGTTTCGGCCAAAAGTTATACTCTCGCTTGACCAGAGCCAAAGCAGAACAATATATACATACAAGTCGAGATACATGTCTGTCTGTACAGTATAAACTGTCAAAATTGTGCCCCCTGTCGACCCTTATCATTAAAAGTTTCAGACCCGGCCTTTGTTCTATACAGGGTTATTTGTAGACGCGAAAATAATGACGAAACAGCATAAATAAAGCTAATAAATATTTGATTATAACAAGTTGTTTTAGTACAGTATTGGGAAAATTGTATTCGGTGATATTTGTATTTGTTTGTGATCACCCTCAAATTTATAATGCATTTATGTTTATATGTTTCTTTTTTAAATCTAGATTACACAGATAATTTTTGCATACCTTAGCAGGTTAAAACGTGGCGCGCCTAATATTAATTTATTATGTACCTACATAACATCTATTGTGGTACCCATGTTTTGCACAAATAAATAAATTGAAATTGTTAATTTGTGAATTACTTCGTACTTATTTATACGAAAATAATAACGAAAAGAAACTATATTATGCATCAAGTTGTTTCAGTAAAGAAAACATTGTATTTTATGAGTTTTTTGCTTTGTGAATAAAACATATAACCAAGGAAATTAATGCAAATAAATTAATTCTATATTATCTATAATAAATAGACTCATTCATTAGAATATGGAATCTCATTTGTGAATTAATGAAAAGATATGTTGTAACTTGTGAATTATATTTTTATAGTTATTTTTTTAATTTATACTGTTTAATAGGCAGCGCTGCTGGTCTAGGCATAAATTAAGCAACTTTTAAGTATCTTCTATCTATAAGAGTGTACTTGTTTACAATAATCACACTTGTAACAAGGTAACCTAGTTCATCATCCACAGCCTTTTGAAGCCACTGCTGGGTATAGGCCTCCCTTTGTATATGCCATCTGCGTCGATCTTGTGCAGACTTCGTCCATATTGGACCCTCGATTAAGATCAAGTTACGTTGTCATATACTCGTATGTATAACGCGTCCAACTTTGATGCTCGATGTTAATTTAAAATTAAAAAAAAAAATGGAAATTTATCTTCATATCTATCATTGACAATAATGTGTAAGCATAGTATCGGCAAATGCTTACTACTAGGCTGCGGTACCTTACCTCTATCTGATAGCCTATATTATCACTGACTATCTATTACAGCGAACGTAGCATATTATATAAGCCTGTATTGTAGCTGATCATAACATCACGGTAATATACCAAGTCACTATCTGGCCAAGATTGGTTATGGAAATTGAAACTATGTATACAGCGATAACTAGCCATAGTTATGTATATTGGTAATATTGTATAGCGGTATTATATATGCGTTTACTTACAAAATTTTCATTTCTTTTAGGACTGCAACAATCATTTGTGAGCCTAATAGTAGACAGTCGGATTTAGATGAAATGTGCTTACCTAGTAAGAAACCATTTACTCTTACTTCGAAGATAGCTAGATTTTAGGTCGTAGGGATTCAGGCAGGGAGATTCTTAACTCACCGTATGTCACTGTTAATAGTACTTACCTATATATATCAAGTTATTACAAATACAAAATGACTTGAGCCCAGTAGCATTATAATTTTCATCAATACCTATATGTTGAATTGGTGATAAAATTATCTACAAAAAAATGGCTTAATGTGTTTTATCTACACTAATGTTGTAACATTCTACTTATGTTTCCAATACTTGACTTATAATTACTACTGTTATAGCGCAGACAACAAAACACTCAATTTAAGCAATTTCACATCATGGTATAATATCCACATCGATATCGTAATAGCTCATTATAACATCGATAAAACGCGACCAACCTGATTGCAGGGCCAAAATCAGGTTGGTCGCGTTTTAATCAATAAAACGCGACCAACATGATTGGCGCGCAGCTGCGCTCTCATTGGTTAGATTTTAATGGCGGCAAAATCACTGTGACAATACACGTACGCGTGAATTTAATTTAATAAATTAAAAGTTATAATGTTACAACATTAGTGAATATAAAGTAGTGTATGCAACTGCATATAACACGGGTATTAAAACACTCGTTACTATTATGAAACTCGCTGCATAAACTACTATTAGGAGAAGTTGGACCTTACAAACAGATCCCAATGAATTTCAAAACGCTAAGCGTAGCCACACTATTTTACATTATATCAACCCTCGCGAGTAACCACATCGGCTAATTCGTGTTAAATTCACATTGCGAACAAGGCTTCATTTTACGGTGCAGTGAACGCAACTTTCAATTTATCCATCGCATCGGTAGGATTTGAATTAAACCTGCTCCATCATACCTGATAGACAGGTCATTTCTACAATATATAAGAACAGAGTGCAGGGTTGGTGTTACCCTTAAAGCCATGAATACCAATTTAGAGGGTATGGAGGTGGTATATGGTGGAATAGATCTAAAAGACAAGTTTGTTGTTTAAGGCGAGGAGTAGTCGCAGCGGAATAACAATAGATATTTCTGCGTAGCTTTTATAAGTAATTTCTCTGTACTTTGAAATATGCTTTAAGGCTGTTATATCGGGACACAGCGGTAGATTAATTTTTAACTTTAGTTTAGAAATTCTTTAGATATGTGCGATAAAAATCGATAACAGATCACGTTTCAGTAGTTTTACGGATTTTTGACAGTTTATTTGGTTGTCACACAAAAACGTCACCCCTTTGATTCGAACTGCATAAGTCTGGATTATTATTTTAGTAAGGTTTTTATCTTTTTATTTTTTATATATAAACGAATATATTACCTTAAGTGAGTTCGTAAGAGAGTAATTCCTCTCATTAGACCAAAATATTACGCGTTATATAGGTATCAACCCATTGTTTCGTTTTATAGCATGTTTATTATGCCTAATGCCATATGATTGAAGGATATACAATAAAAAATAGAAAGTAGTTAGGAATCTACGGTCTATTTTGTGTATGAATTAAACCCTCTGTGCTGTGTTTAAATTTTAACTTGTTTTCATCCAGTTTCGATTAATTCTCTCGGTAACATTTCATTGTGTGATGTAAATATAAGTGAAATCAGATAATATCAATAGTTAATATTTACAGCTATAGTTTTTTAGTCTAGATTTTAAGAACGATAAAGATTTCTTTGTCAATCGAATGTCTTTTTGCAATCACATATGTATGTTACAATTTAATGCTACAGTATGTACACTATTTTTACTACCAACACTAACCTACTTTTATTTAAATTTATTTACTTAATATTAAATCTATAGAGATCATCAAAAACCTACATATTTTATCACTCTCGTTGAGTCATTTCTTCATGACTAAAGGCAGTGACTCCCCCGCAGAATTATTATTCATTAGGGCAGTTCTGGTGGCAAATTCTGTACAGAATTTCAGTAGAAAAATATTTATATCCTAAAAATCTTTACAAAACATTGACATGAGCTCACTCGTCTCTTCTTAAGCCAAACAAAATATGGCCTATTCAAAGTTGAAGCTCAACCTAGGAGTCTAAGATGGACTGACACAGTATTATTAATAATATGTTTATTTTTTTAAAATAAATATTAATACATATAATCAACAAGTGATTAATATGATCAACGTTTTCTCTAATTTACTAGTTTTCAAAATGAAAAATGTGTGAAACAGAAAAAAATATTGATCTACTGTGCACTTGTTATTTCATAAAAATCTGACAATATTTTGGAACAAGCCTCATGTTCTGTTTTCATGGTTCCACAGTTTAGTTAATCTCCGTAATAAATTAAAATTCATTCGATTTAGCCGTTCGAGCATTCAAGCATACGGAAATTTGAGTTTGTTTTAGGAAACGAGTAATTATCTTTTTAAAATTAGTTTCTTGGTAATAACATTATTTTATTTACTAACTTTACACAACTAATTAACAACAACAAAAAAGCAGTTGTAGTCTGCCAGTCCAGTCCAGAGCTCTTATATCCCCGCAACCAAGAATGTTGCCACATCGTAGATTCATTTCGCATATTTTCAGCGCCATTGTTGAAACGTGAAAAGGTAACCTCACATTTCATGAATATGTAATCAGTTGAAAGCGTGTGGTGCTGCGACTTCAGACGAAATAAACAAAAACAATCCAAAGTTATATTTAATTTTTGAGGTGGGGTAAATGTCTTTTAATATGTTGGTTGTAAAATTCTTGTAGAAGTTATTATTCTTTTTCTTATAGAATGAGAGTGGCCAACTCTGGTGTCGAGAGTTCATAAAGCCGCCCTAAGGGCTTCTGACATAGCTTAACGACTGCCGTAGTAGACAAACAGCCGGGACCTACAAGTTTACGTGTCATCCGACCCACGGAAGCGTCCAAAATGGAATGCCACTTTTAGGTCACCCATCCAAAGACTGACCGCGTCGACCTTTGTACTCATCATCATCATCGGGTGCCATCTTCATATTGAAGTTTGGAGGTCAATCGGCAACATTTTCTGCGATCCCATGCTGCTTCTTTTAGATGCGGATAGCTCAGTTTTCTCCACTTCTTAATGTCGTCTAGCCACTTCATTCCTTTACCTTTGTACTACCTAACCAAGAAAGTATATGTAAATGGAAAATTTTATAATTTACATACGTACCACGTTAATATGTAATACGGGCCCTCCTATGAGGGCAGTGTAAGATTTTTATTTACAACTGGCATTCGTTATCAACGTAATCTAATAATTAAAAAAGTTTGTGCAGCTGGAATTTATGCCAAGGATGATTTAAGTTGTTGTTTGCAAAGTGTGGTACATTTTTGTGGTTTGGCCTAGTTTGGGGGTATTTTTAAACGGGTTTGAGTCAGTTTGCAATTAGATAAACTTCAATTTGCTTTAGATTTTAGTTATGACGGAGGCGAATCGAATATTAATAATTGTTTTCAAGACTATTCACTTCAAGATAAAAATAACTTAAATAGTAACAAGCCCTTTATCTTGTTTTTAACACAATAAATAAGACCCCATGTTAATAGTCTCGAAGAATCACACACATAAAAGTATTATACCTAGATACTGTGCATAAATGAAAAGTACTTTGTACCAAGTTTTACGTTATTTACTCTAAGTAATTCTAGACTTAGTTCATTATATCTCTAAACAAAGGTAAGAAGGTACACAACACATACGTTTAGAATCCTACATTACTATAATTGTTTGCCCCTTGAGTTCCACACATACATTATATACAATATGTACATATAACAAGGAAAGGTGAGCCTACACTAGGTAATTCATTATTTATGTAATTTGTGAGGCCGTGTAACCGGTACATTATAGCGAGGTGGAAAGTTTATCTTTTGGATGATGGTAATGAATTTTTTTTTTTGTGGAATCTTGCAGTGACTTTTTATCGTAATGAAAAAATAAGGGTAATATAAAAAAAACATTTCATTATAAGTAACATGTATTATATCTAATTTTTGATCCAATTAATTAATTGCAAAAAATATGACGATGTTTACTGATTATGATGTTTTGTTATCTTGATAATAATGTTGCGCTTAAAATAACGAAAATTAGTAAAAAAAATGAATCAAGCTTTGTTTTTTTTTACGTTGGATAGGTTTACGTTTGATCACAGCCTGCCTGATGTTAAGCATTGCTGCAGCCTAGGGTGTAACACGTTTACCTAGAAGATACCTATTAACTCTAGATTTGAAAACCCCTGGATTATAGTTCGCAGGAAACACAGCTTCTGGTAAAGTGTTCCAAAGCTTTGCCGTCCGTACAATAAACGTTGAAGCAAAGCGCTGTATTCGATACTTCGGCACTTCCACCATAAAACGGTGTCTACCACCAACGGTGCTCACCCAAAAAGGCAAATTTTAGTAATATATGAAAATCGCTACAAACATGCATGCTATTTTAATTGTAATCTTAGTTGATTCCATAATTACCAATATAAGTCGGCTGAATAAAACCATTTTGTCATAACGTATAAGTAAGTTAGTATTTATTTGAAAAACTTAAAAAAACCTAATATACATAAATAACTAAAAACTTATAAACTAAAACTTACAACATATTGATAGAACTTGTCAATAGATTCTCTGGAATTCATGACTGTAGCTGTCAAACAAAATCATTTATATTATCTCCCTTCCATTTTATAATTTTTCTCCGTCCAGTTTTATACTATCTGTGTATTTAGTCACATAAACAAACCTACTAAAACAACTGACCGTTGCCTTCTTTATTTATGCAATACAAGCAAGGGACGCACATTTTCGGATTCTATTATGAATTCTCGTAAAATATCATGTCCTCTGGTAGTCCATTGTATTAACCAGGTCTCAAACAATACATTCATTCAAATGATACGGCAGTCATACAATTGCAAAACCCGCATTAAGGTAATGGTTATAGCACACAATGACAACTCGACAGTCGAAATAAATGGGAGCAAAACATTTAACCTGTCTGCTTCGACGGTTTGAGCTTTTAACACCGAGCGAGGCTTTGACATAATTTTATGTGTACTTTATTTTCAATATGTATATTGCAAGCGTCCATTAGTGTCAGTGACTGCTTACCAACAGGATTTGGATTTGCTTCTTTTCCAATTTTTGTTAAAGATTCTCATAATTTGGATGTGGCAGAAAATTAATGATGAGAATACAGATATGCCTACTAATGTTCATACACAAATTGCTATAATTTTTTTATGTTTAGGATTTCAAACCACCCAGTCGAAAGGCTCCTCCTCCTTCTCCTCCTCCTGCTCCTCCTCTTCCTGCTCCTCCTCCTCCTCCTCCTCCTCCTCCTCCTCCTCCTGTTGGACAACTGACTAACTGTCCGGTGTAAAACCAATTTTCCTCAACGAATGATTAAAAAATAGGTATCTTCTAGGTAAGCGAGTTACACCCTAGGCTGCAATAATGCATCAGGCAGGCCGTAGTCGAACGTAAATCTATCCTACGTAAAATAAATGATATTTAGTTGCGAAGTTTTGGAAAAATTACTTAGTTTGCAGAAACTCCTGGTTTCATCGTATTTGGTAACTTATATTTACTTCGGTTTCCTTAACTAAAATCCAGCTGAATTTTGCTAAACGATTACTTGGTCAGTAACAAGAAAAAACTGTATGCCATTAAACCCCGCATTTAGATAAACAGGGAAGGGCAAACCGCGGAACAATCAAAACCCGGAACGGTCGATCCGCGACCAAACAAGAATTAAACATATAATATTAAAATATCACACCCGAGACCCGTGTTGTGGTATTAATGACATATGGGGATTTTGCCATGAATTTTAATGTAATTTTACATATTATTTTGAGGATGCTTAAGTAATGTTTGATTATGGAAATCTGGTGCGTGGGTTAACATAATTAATCTTTGATTGAAGTAGTATTTTGTGATTCAATTTATGAAAAATATAGTCACACTTATTAAACTGACCGTGAATAGATATTAAATAATTTATACGCTGCAGAATATACAACATTTCCTTTAATCTAAAAGGAAAATGTGGGTAATATACTCAATACTCACTATTATAGTCAGTGTACGTATATCAAACAAACTGTATTTGTTTTATTTTATTCACGCCACCCTATGTGGCTATTCCAACTTTGATAAATAAATACCAAGCTCACAGTTGAATATTTCCCAGAAATTTGAGCAGAAGCACAAAGCCAGCAAAACAAAAATATTGAGCTAGAGAACAGAACTTGTTTCGCCTCAAAATTCATAGAACGAATAATACCGCATAGTACAGAAGCGACAACTAAAAGACATTAGTAAACATGAAATGTACCTACGTATTGTTGCAACGGCACTCTGGAGTGAACCAGAAAGGCACTCACTGGGTAATTTCGTTCTACCACGCAAAGTTGAGGTTCGACCCTCATGGGATTTCAACGCAGACAAAACAACCAAGAGACATCTATCTACCTTACCTATATATAAATACGTTTTAATTGTGCTGTCAAAACTAAGATCTAGGTTCGACAAACAAGTGTAGAAAATGTGGCGGCGCCACTTGTAGTAATTGTTCAGTTTATTTCTCCATTTCCTGGCGAATACACTGTTGTGATCACAAAAATAAAAAGTTATATTTCTCTATAAGTTTTAACAACATTCGTGATTATTTTAAGTTTAAAAGGAGAATTAAGAAAATGCGTAAATCCTAGCCAACTACATGTTATCTGCAAACTTCGCGAGGTCTTTAAAGCGAGAGCGAACAGTTTCTTATTCGGCACGCTCCATCTTAGACCACAATTATGGCTTACCACTGATTACTGATGGTAAGCAATCAATGTACATCATTGTATTATAGTTCCCGTAAGGCATGATTTAATTTAGTTGTAATAACCGGCTAGCACTTATGTCAAAAATTACGTCGAAAAATTAGCTCGACAAGTTTCGGAAATCTGAAGTTTCCATCAAATTTAATTTTTAAATTTAATTTTTGACGTAAGTGCTAGCCGGTTATTACAACTAAATTAATGTACATCATGTTTACGGGCTATAGATACACATCGCTAGATTAGCTAGATATGTCTGTTTTTCTTGAATTACAATGTATCGGTCTTTACCTCGAGGGTTAACAGCAATGAGTCTCAACATCCATAGATATATGGTCAAGCGTCTGACACTTTTTATCTCGTATCAAGCAGCAGAGTGACACTACGGAATGATTCTAGTCCAGAAAAAGAGACAAGACTGCCAGATTCGTATAGCTTATGCGGTGAGGACTTTTTCCAACATAACAATAAGGTGTCTGTTGGACATTAAGTCTTTGAATTTCAAACACGAGAGTGCGCTTACGTTCCGTTCTATTTATACTTTGCCGCAAATAGAAGTAGGATTATATCCAGGTGAAATCAAGTAAAGTTAGGTATTTATACCGTCAAAGAGGTTAATCTACGTCATAATTACCATTTAAGTAAACTTTAAAATAGCTATGACCATCTGTGGCTTTTATTTTACACGTTCCTTGTAGTTATCTCAACTATACTTTTCATTTCCTTCTGAACAACCAATTAATCAGTTGTGTCTACGGTACAGTTATCTTCCCAACGAACTAACTGGTTGTGCAGAATGGAAAGAAAATTACCCACGGCACAACTACAACAGTTCAATTTAAATTTCAAAAAGTCTTTATTTCACCAAAAACCTCAACAGTTGTGCCTCGGGGAAGTCACGGTTCTTTTAATTTGAGTCAATTAAAATATATACATAGCTTTTGTAATCAATTAAGCATCAATTAGTATGTTGTATTTGTTGTGTAGAATATTATTTAAAAAAAGGATATTATTTTGATCTAAAACTTATAACTCGATGATAAATATTACCAAGAATATTATGCATTTTTACACTATTCCCGATTTATTAGCTGTACCCATATTTCTGTACCACAAATTATTTCGTTCAAAACAAAATGAGTTATGTCTTCATTTTCGTTACCACAGTGAAACATAATTTCCGTTTTGTTTGTTTTATGAGATGTTTGTTTCTGTGTTAAAATATAACGACACTGGAATGTCTAAAAAGTGATATTAATGCAATTCTAACAATGTCATGTTTATAAATTAGTACTAAATTGCCTTAAGGTTTGATATCGTTTGGAATTTATTGTTACCTGCCACATTTAGATCGTAGATAAAAAAATATCTAAAAACAACTAAAAAATATGCTGAATTCATATTTTACAAAAGCGTTTATTATGATGATGCTAAAGTATTTTTATCACAACAGTATGAACCATTTTCTTCAAAATTTTCCAGCTTTAAAGAATCTCATTTTAAGTCTTTTAGAAGACTACACTTTTATTTCTTGACACATTTCATACAAAGTATATTAAATCTTGTATCACGTGGAGTATGTTTGTCGACAAAATGACTTTGAAATAAACTGGCTTGAGCTAGTTTTCTCTGAGAGTTAGTTTTTAGACTGTATTATGATGATAAGCTTTCGTATAAAATGCTCATAAAATGTATTTTCTTTTAGAATTCTTCGAAGATTTTTGTTCTGTTTAATCTTAGACCTTGGATTTTGAATGGAGAAAATAGAATAAATGCTGAAGTGTGTGCTAATTTTCATTATAACAAAAAGTGATATTTTATAAATATATTTAAGCCTGACCATCATAGCTCGCGTAATGGTAAGCGATAATTCTGGTTCTGGTTTACCCTCGTTTTGAAGATCACTTTCTTTCGATTTACTTTAAGTTTTTCGTAGTATTGTTTAGGCCTAGTTTTTTAATAAACCTTTGGTGTCCTGTGTTTAGTGTACCTCATCGATTGACTAAATAGGTTTGTGTTTGTAAGGCTATTATTATGCAAAGTTTACTCTCAAGAAAAGAAACTCAACTTCTTTATACCTTATGAGTAACAGTTGTTGAGCCTTGCTATAAATTTCACACACAAGTTATTCAAGTACCCTTTACTTAATCAAAAGCCGACAAGAAGTACAATAAATTATTTCACGCCTCGACGTACGCGTCTTAGAAATCTTGGAGTGAGCGGTGAAGGAAAACATCGTGAGGAAACCGACATGTTTGAGGACTTCAATATCCGAGGACATGTGTCTTCCTCGGAAGAACCCGGGCGCCCACCACGATGTATCTGCCCATGAAAACTCCCCTAACGTATTAATTCTGCGGGGGAGGCACGACCCTCAGTCATGAGGAAATACGACTCAGGAGAGAGAGACCTGTTGCTCAAATGTGTATTCTTTCTGTCAATAGCGTGACCCAAAATGATATTCTGTATTTTTTATTGTGTTCGTACATACTGTATTTCTTGTCTTAAAGTAAACCAATTTATAAAGTTTCCCTACATAAAAATAAAGCACAACCAATATAAAATCGTGCTGCACTGAACCACGTTTAAGACATCTTTTCACCTAAAACAAATGACAGTCATTTAGTCACAAAGAACTTGAACCTATTTAAATGAGCCGACAAAATTACCAGCGAACAGAAAGGGTTTCTAAAGTGCACCCTTTGTCAAAGGATCACCGGCGTTGATCATTTCCAAGTTTGCCTTCGAACCGGCTATTGTCCGCGAATTATTGTACATAATTTGACTTGGGAAAGTTCCGCATTCGGAAGATTATGGAATATTAAGATGGTAGAAATTTCATTGTTATATATGTAGATTTATGTTTATGAAACCCCTTTGTTTATCAATTTATTTGCCATTTTTCAACTTATCGATCGGGCTTAATTTGTCTTAAAACTTAAATTTAGGAACATAATAAGAAAGATTTTGAAAATAATCATGCAGAGTCCACATAATTTTAAAATTGATATGTAATGAATTATATATCAATCAGTTAAAAAATTACATTAAACGAACGATAAAAAATAAACAATTTTAAAAAGGTACATACATCCTGTTTATTTGAAATAAAAACATACATTAATAACTGCATTTATTTCATGCTACCAATATTTTATCTCCCTCACACTAATGACAAAAATCTCATCACGGTTGATGATACAGCAAAACTAGATAAAGGTACGAACACAAAGAAAAATCTAAACAATAACATATTGTTTCCCTTTGATACGAGTACCTGCAACTTTCACTGATTACAGAAAACATAAATCTTGTAGCAGCTGCTTATTTTCTTTAAGACCAAGTTCAGAAAATAATGTGGGCTAGTTAAATAATGTTTATTTAATTTCAGTTTATTACTCAAAATGAGATTATTTTTCAAGACAAAAGGTTGTGAGTATGTGAAATTGTTTGTCATACATACATCGTATTTTTCATCAAGTTTCGTAAAAATATGGAAACATTATTGTTAGCAACGTCTTCACATCCCATTTCAAATGTTATTATTACACTGTATTTTATTTCATACGTATTTAACACAGTCATAAATTATTTATTACACTACTTTATCTTACAAAATAACTGTTGGTATTACAGCCAATTTTCTAATTCTTTTATATTTCGCTATCTTAAAAACTAGGCCAAAAGGTAACTAACTGGCCAGTCTGTTATAAAATTCCACGTAACAACGACTCATATGATCCAGGTTCTCTCGCTGCGTTGTATTATGTGCATAACTGACGGCCATTGTGCCCGGAAAGGGTGTCCTCACTAGCCTAGGCAGTGCCAGCCAGCGCCAGCCAGCCGTTAGTCGCTCGACGACCGCGCTACGGAACTGTCGTATTCCCCCACCGTACCAAATACAAACTAACCAACCGAAATTCAATTTCCGAACGAACAGAATACAAATCAGTGAGCTGTTTCGCTGTTTCGAAATTCAAAATGAGAACAATGCACTCGGAATATTTCGCACGCGTGAATAGACCCTAAATTAAAGTTCGAAATTCAAGTGAAAATTAAAATTAACGGACATCATACTCAGTGTTACAAGTTTGGTGGAAATAAAAAAGGTAAGTCGGGGAAATGTTTTTGCATAAATTGCCAATTAACTCCTGCCAAAAGAGTTTTGAACTTGTTGATTCACGTTTAGATGTTTTTTTTCCTTTTGAGCGTTATCGTTTTCACCTAAACGTTTCAATCAAAGATCGCTGGTTTTATGCAGGAATTGCTTTTGGTTTATTGCAGAAAAGTCAGTTTCGCAGAATTTATTTTGTTTTATATTTTGGTTTAGTATAACTTGAAATTTAGCTTGGTGTCAGCAAGAATTCTTAAGAATTCGTCTTTATTTATGTATGAATTCAAATCTTATTAAACAAATATGTTTTTATGGTTTGTTAGTTTGTCCGTTCCTTTTTGACGCTGTAACATAGTGATGGATTATCATGATTTTTGGTATGGGCGTAGTATAGGGTGCCAAGAGAGATATTGTACAAAACTACAAATCAATGAAGTGAAATAGTGGGCACCTACATAATTTCACATTTTTATAAACAACTAGCGGACCCGACCGACTTCGTCCTGTCTATTTTACCCCATGTTTAAGTTAAAAAACCTTAGTATGGGAAAAAGAAAATGGCTGTTTTTAAGGAATTTGCCGGCAGTTATTCGAATTTTTCTCGCCATAAAAACCATCCTTGAACTTCAACGATCATTAAAAAAAAGATTTGGCGAAATGAGTTATGCGCTTACCAACACATTTTGCGATTCATTTTTATACTATAGAAGATATGGTAGTAATATTTCACCTTTAACACAAACTTTAAAGCTAATATTCTAAGTGTATGACCTGCGTTATTAAAATCCCTCATTCTATAGAACTGCAAGTCTGTCTGTCAACAGCTAGGACAAATGTTTGAGCTAGAAATCTGAATGACCACTCGGAGCTTAAACTAACTCAGTCACTCTGTAGAGCTTGGATAGTTGAGATACTTATGTATTTTATGTTAGAAATAGTTAAAAGGAAATACAATTTTCTTTAGTTGTATAACCTATTTAAGATATTGAATCAGGCGTTACTTTGCGGAAATTTGCTAAAATAAAGATTATGAAGTATTATGTTTTAATAACATTTTAATGACGTGCAATGAAATGAATCAAGAAAGCGCATTATAAAACCATTTAATCCATGACTACCTCCGAATATAATAAAATCATTAAAAAACATTTCTCTATTTCAAAGAAGTACACTTATAATTCAGGCTTTCACTAGCTCGCCCCTATAATAGTTGATGGAACGTGTCCTGGTATAAACCTGACTCTTTTTTTTTACACGGAATAGGCCAACAGCCTGCCTGATGTTAAGCACCACTGTAGTCTAAGATGTTGCACGTTTGCCTAGGAAAAACCTAGTTACTCTGGATTTGATGACTCTCAAACAAGGCTGTTGGCACACACCTCACAGTAATTTACTAAACGACAGGTATACTATTTGATAGTAATAAAAATCATTTATTGACACAATTTACATTTTAAAATATACAATAGTTGTAGCCCGTAATATAGTAGTAGCTATCCAACAGATAACTATCAGTACAGACATGCTTCACTTAGGACTACAGTGTTCGCTTGTGCGGACATTGTTTTAGATAAACTGGTAGTAAAATAAAAAAAACGAAATGTGTCTTGAGTTGTCTTAAAAAGGGTAGTTGCTATTTAATAAGATAAATTAGCCATGCCAGATGGAACAGCGACCTCCGATCTATCGGAATTCTCGGGGCAAGAAAGGCACGAGACCCAGACCATATGGCACCTACGAGGAGGCCCATACCCAGCAGTGGGTCAACAAGAGCTGAAGGTGCTATTAATGATGATAGATAGTTACTTCTCCCTCTCTTGAGTCGAATTTCCTCATGACTGAGGGTCATGGATCCTCCGCAGAATTAATTCGTTAGGGGAGTTCTCTTGGGCAGATACAACGTGGTGGGCGCCCAGGTACTTCCACGGAAGACATATCAAATCATAACATATCATATAGTCCTCGGATATTGCGGTCCTCAGTTAACGAAAACATTTCGGTTTCTTCACGATGTTTTCCTTTACCGTTCAGCGAGTGGAAATCTACACTTAACTTGAAAATACAAGTCATTTTTGTAGGACCGGATTCGAACCAGGGTGCGTCTGGATGAAAAGCAGACACTGGAACCGCTGAGTCTCACTCGCTTTAAATAGTTACCTGGTTCTAACTAAATATGTACGAGTACAAAGCCACTAGCTAGGTACTTACAGTAAAGTACCCATATACAAGATAAATGCCGGTATCTTCGGAAGATGAATGCGAGCCAACATGATAACAAAGGAGCCTGCGGCCATTTACCTTTATTATTTTATTACATGACTGCTGTTTGGTGGAATAGGCTGATGTTGTATGAGAAAGAGGTTAATAGAAATATGGATTTCTGTTGAAAAGTTAATATCTATCGATGAAGTCGTTCATAAATTATTAATAACAGTAATTGTTGAAACCTTCGTTAGCTGGCGTCAAGTTGAAGCTTAGGTATTTGAAAACTGGCTACAAATCTGTACTTTAACATTTTTATATTAATAAACCCATAACATTTATTTTTTACTCATAATCTTGAACTGAAGTTAAATGTTACATCTAAGATAAATACAAAATTATTATAGCTACAAAATTAATATTATGTACAAAATTATTTATGAAACTTGTTCAAATTAGCTATTAATTTAGATTGTAGCTCTTATTAAATATAAAGCCTTCTTCGATAAATTTATGAAATAGGATACTCGTAATTTGATGTAAAATTATTACAATCTCACTCTAATCTACAAACTTAATTAGAAATTAATTTGATTTATTTCGTTTAAAATGGTTGGGTTAAAATTTACAGAAATTTGCTGAATTTCTCAATTCATCTACGTGTTTTTTGTATGTTTGTAACGTGATTACTCCATTTAATCAATTTTATTTCGCGATTTTAGTATGCATATATAACAACGTAGTGAAATTTGCATTATTTTTTTCTATACTAGAGACAATAAACATATCTTTAAAAAGAGTTATGGCGATTTTTCATAAAAACTTATACCTTTTCCGTAAAATTTAATATAATAATATTTAATTTTACGGAATAGGTATAATAATAATAATGCAAATTTCACTTCGTTGGCGTATTTAGAGTACCGATTTGTTCTTCAGTATCGAAATATTAAAGCCCTAAGACATACAATTAAATTCGGTGTATGTTAAACTGTTAAACGATTTTATGACCCAAAGTTTAGGTCTAGATTACCTATCCTTAAAGTACCTGAAATTAATGGCCGTTTAATTTCATGACATCATAAATCAAGTTTATGTTTAATTAACATTTTGAAAGCTTTATTTTATGTTAAGCCCTAAAAGGGGAACCTATGTAGTACAAAAACGATCTTATTGGTTAGAGCCATAAAAAAATTCAGCGGCCAACGATTTATTCACAGTGAAAATGACTAGATTAAATTTATTATTCTAGATTGAAGCAGTGCTGCAAAATTATACAATTTTGCTAAATGTTTTATTATAGTAGTTACTAAAATGCGCTGAATTTAATTCATTTCTGTTCATATCTAAACGTGGGTGTTAACTTTCGTTTTTTCTAATAACCAATAAATTGATTTCCAAATAAGATAATTGCAAATTTTTCGAAAAATATATTTCTTATTCAGTGGAACAACAAAACAGTAATATACCCGAACCATTTCTGTCTGCACTTTGGTGAAGCAAAACCACAGTTCCGACAAAAAAAACCCGATTATAAAAAGTGATTTGTAACATAATTCTATAAGAAACAAGGCAAAGAATGGTGCATAACGTTATTTTTTATATGACTGACGTTAAAAGGGTTTTTAGCGGAGGTTTTGTGTAACCCCTTTGAATGAGATATTTTACTTCCTTATTTTGTACTAAATTTCCTTTGTGGCCTACTAAAGTTCCTTAATTTTCTTTCGTGCAGTTTTCCTTTTTAACTTTAACTGGAAATCATTCGAAAATGTCAGAAAATGAAATGAATCCATAAAATGTTAGAAGAATATTCTAAATCTAACCCATGACACAAGCGTTTGCTTAATGTCGGGCTAGATGGCGATGTGTGCAATGTCCCGGAATATTTATTTCTTTTGTTTACTAAAATGCCCTCTTTAAAATTACATTATTAATAAGTGTTAATATTAAAAGAATTTGTGTGTGCAATAAACATTTTTATTATTATTATTTATTATTCTACATTGCAGTTCAAGACTTTTTCTATTGTTTCTTTTTTCGAACATCTAGTTCCACAAAATCTGATCAAAAAATCTTGCGTAAAATTTTAATCACCATACAGGATATTTTCAAACGTAAGTATATTCGTATGTATAAAGGTCTTGTGTTTTTTTACCATATATGTACATACAATACATTATACACATACATAACATAGCCTGCCCTCCACAACACAGGTTATCATAGTTCATAAGTGTTTCACTTAAATAAATTATTTAATTATTATTTATTTAATTATTTATACAATCATGTATTAGAAACCAAATATATACAAAATAATAATGTTGCAACAGACAGATCGGAAATTGTGCAGCCAATCAGCAACTTGGTTCACAACTTTTCACTGTATTTCTGCAACAGATGCGGTTGCAACTACTTCAAGTTATAACTAAGTTACAGCTCAGTTTCTTACTAAACTTGTACTTACTAAAAATAAAGTTGCGTGAACAAGTTTCGAAAAACCCTGTGCCGAGCTATATAAATTCATAGCTCCTTCTGATTAAACTTAATATAGCCCGAATTTATATATTTTTAATCATTCAGTCGTAATAATTCAATATAGCTTACATCATCTTTGATAAATTATGTGTTTAACTAAAAATTAGGACTGAAATTAAATTTTAGAACTAACACAGATGTATACTTTTTTTATTGTCATTTGTTTTTTCTTATAAAACTATGAAATTTCTGAGCGGAATAAAGTGTTAAACCTAAATGCAGTTGATGATGATGATACAAAATATTCTTCGCACAGACCGAAATCTAAAAACAAAGAAGGTTTCCTGCTCCAATATCCCTAGCCATTATCACCAGAACAATACCTTTCAATTACAGGCTCATATCAAACAGTTATTACATATTTTGAATACGTGATTATCCCGGAAGCAGCCATTCAATCCGGGTCGCCGCAATTTTTGCGCCATTACACCATTTTCCCATTTCCCACTCATATTTGAGGGTGAGCATTCATTTGGGCGCCATTTATGAGTATACAGAGTTAGGTGTAAAAAGAACTAGAAACTGTAAGAATTATTTGTTTAACTTAAACTTTTATTAGAAAATCAGCAAAAATAATTACGACAGGATTCGAACCTGCGTATTTCTGCTACCGTCAAAACGCTTTACATTTTCCAATAAAAGTTTAAATAAAAAAAAATTGGTGAATTTTTAATATTGCATATTGTTGTAGTTAAGAAATATGAGTTAATACAAACTTAAGGTAGAAATATTTTAACCGTGACATTAGCTTGAATGTATTTAAAGTTTTTTATTGTTTGGCAGTCATGTTTTTGGTTCAATATTATCATATCGTTTGTTGTTTAAATCGACTAATAAAATTAATAAGTATTGTTTTCTTGCATTTCGTGTTTTAATATACTTAATTGATAAATGATTATCATTGAGACTTTTCTCCCAAACTGAAATGTCAGAATTGACAGGTTTAACGTCAATTTTGTTCTGAATAGACATAATTGATAAATGATTGTTGTTGAGACTTCTATAATCACATTTCTCAGTTTGATGGCCTATCTTCCCACTTGACACTGGCAGAATTGCAAAGTTATATCTTCACAAAGGCCATAAAAAAAAACACTCTAATGTCAGTATTGAAGTGAAACTGTTTGTCTTATAAAAACCTCAAGATTCTAATTTTATTCTCAACAAACTCGGTATAAGATTGAATTGTACGAGACCATTTTGTGTATTGAATGGAAATTTCAATGTATCCCTGACGTATATTTGTTTTGGTTACGGTTTTCAGATTTGCTTACGCTTTCGTATTTGTATAAATGCTTAAACGAGGTGACAACAGATATATATATATGTATCTATCTGAATGGCCAATATTGATTTTTGTATGAAAATATTAGTTGACACCAAATTTTTTAAATGCTTTCCAGTGTTTTTTTCAATTTGTCTTAGTCTATTCATCTTTCAAATTTAGAATCTTCCCGAGAAATCGACTGTAACGTAATTTTAAAGTTCTTACTGCTTTTATGATAATCATCTACAACTCGACCGTTTTTTAGCAAGTTTTAATTGGATAAGGAAATTGAAATACCATGAAATTGCTATAAAATTTATCGTTTTTTAGATCTCGCCTCCCTTTGCGAAGTAAACAGAGCAAAGCGAATTCAATTTGTAATTTTTTCCGGACTAAATAACTGTCTTTTCGAATTTACCTTCTGAAAGAAAACTCCACGTTAAACTGGGATGACGGTAGCCGCCATTTTGATCTCTTATTTCAAATGGACAATAATTGAAAAAGTTTGTGGAGTAATTTCCAGGACAGGCGTTTCAAAGTTGTGCATTTATAAAACTGTAAATTATGTTGCAGAATGAAAGGAATTTAACTTAAAATTTTATTGGAAAATGAGCGAAAATAATCCCGACTGGCAGGATTCAAACGTGCGTATTTCTGATCACCGTCCAGAACGTCTTAACCAACTAGACTACGGTCTACTAACTGCCAGGCGCAAAAATCCACACTCATTTCCAAACAAAACTAAGCGAAAGGAATTTGTTGAGACACGAAACACAATCTAATATAGTATCTAGTCATAAAAAGACACGTGTTACTTCAACATGAGCATCCAATATACTCTAGTCTTCCGTAGGGATCTGTAGGTAATGTCACGAACTTTTTGAATGGGAAGCTAAAGAAAGTAACGTCAAAAACTTAAACTAAAACAATAATCTCTCTGTCTCTCTCTGCGATTCGAATTTCCGCAAGACTGAGTATCGTGACTCCCCCGCTGAATTAATTCGTTAGGGGAGTTTTCTTGGGCAGATACATCATAGTGGGCGCCCAGGTCCTTCCACGGACGACACAATGTCCTTGGATATTGTGGTCCTCAGACATGTCGGTTTCCTCACGATGTTTTCCTTCACCGTAAAGCGAGTGAAAATCGGCTTTTCATCCAGACGTATCCTGGATACATCTGGATGAAAAGCAGACACTGAAACTGACGAGCCACACTCGCTTAACAAAAATACTGTAGTGAAAAATACTGATTTCTATTTCAAATGCTTCAATTAAGATGCTCAATACACACAGTTTTCCAATTACACTCCTAAATTGTTTTTAAAACACCCAACAATTACCTAGTCTATTCTGCTAACCCAGTTCACGCTATATTCATAGTGTATTCATGAAATAGATGGGAGCAAACAAAGCCGGGTACATACAGCTAGTGTTTACGTCATGAAACAGCAATTTATACTGGAAACTAGTAATTCATCCAAACCGTGTTACGGCGGACAACAGACAGGGTTGGGACTAGTTCAAACAAAGACTGTATAAGCTAGAAGTCTAACTTTTTTACGTTAGATTACGTTACTTTTTACAAATACTTTATTTAGTTTGCTACTAATCTCAGGTAGACGTAATACGGCCAATGATTATGATGATTTTCTTTGAAGAACAATCTATCCGTTCAAAGCAAAGTACTATATCTTACACTGCAACGTACATATGTAAGTGATATATGATATAACCATCAAGCGAGTTATGATTAAACGTAAAAGCCACTATAAAAACATGACTGCGTTTATATTTACTGTTGTCATGTACGTATATTTAATTTAGTTTTATTATTAGTTACATTTTAGTTAGCTATAAACAAAGAATTTTGTATGTGTATTTGTAGTTTGTATTAATTTTCCATTCATATCATTTCCCAGATAAATACTTTAAACATCAATACTTATATTATATCGTGTCCCTTGATCTTTGAAGCTGACCTATAACTGAATAGATTGATAGATTAATACTTTAATGGACACTCACATAGAAAACATAATACAAAACCGAAAAAAAACAAAACTAATGCCACAAATGGCGGCCTTATCACTAAAAGCGATCTCTTCCAGGCAACCATAGGATGGAGAGGAAAATATTTCCATTATTATCATTATCATTATTTTTTTTGGATTGGTTTCGTACAAATATAATATATCAGAATATTCTCTACATATGATTATGTGTCTCCTGAGTGTGATATTGTTCAGCTAACAGCAACAATACTAACTAGTATTAATTGTATTACTAGACACCTGTTTCGAATTTAGCTGGAACTTTGTTGCTTAATTCAAGTTTTGGAAGCAATTTAATAATGATCAACACCTAGCAAAAGGACACCCTTTAGCGTCGGCAGATTGGGTCACTCCGGTTTGAACCGGAAAAGAGATACCATTTGGTATCAACTTATTTTTAATTATTTTGCTGTTTCGAACCAGATTCAAGTTTTTTACAGTCAGCACAAAGATGTTTACAGTTTCTTTTAGAATTTGTTTGTTCAGATTATTATACGAGGGTTGTCCGAGAAGAAGTTAGCCTCGCCGCCCTTGCCACGTTACTATTGTAAATTAGTAACGGTAGATTGGTTTAATACCATAAATCATAAAAACAAGGGAAAAAACTAGACATACTACTTCCAACTACAACATAAAAAAGGTCACTTAGAAAATCTTTAGAATAGCTTAAGATAGTCTAAGTGTATTCCATATATTATATTGGAATTTGTCAAACAAACACACAAACTATGTGAAATAATTGATCGATTTTTTTCCATTTCTGGTGTATATATTATATTTCAAAACATTTAGTTTTATAACATTGTCGGTGGAAATACGAACAAACTATCGCACTATATTGTTCTGAAAATATGGAAATACTGAGCTATCAATAAATAACTAGATTTTTAGAACATGTACGGTCATAAAAGCTGAACAGTTTTTGTTTTTAGATGACTAAAGTTTATTTACTGAAATGGACGCTGTGGGTCGGTTATTTAATAGTAGGTACTATTTGACAACCACCCCACGTCAGCACCCAGTGAAAATATCACCTTTTGTAGCACGCTTGGTCACCCATCGAAGTACTGACCGCGACGGCAGTTGTCCAACTTTGCTAATCGTGAATGGATACTGTAGAAGTCTGACTGCTATATGGTACATACGCAAATGATGTAAAATGCATAAGAACGATACAAGAAGTGGTACATCTGCTCCACTATGCCACTTATGTTTATTATCTTACGAAAAACATACCACTTCAAAGAAGAAATATGAATGGGAAAAGGGACAAAAAATATTACCATTATATATTTTATTCATTCGATTCACGAGCCAGGGGAGTTGTTATCTTATTTCAATAATGCTAAGGTTGATAACAGATTCTTACTGCATCATTGTAGTGAAAAAATGGCTGACAGGTTTCGATTTATTTTACGGGACAAATGTAACGTTTCGGTCAATCCGCGGGTAGCCGAAAAACGGTTGAATGTGAGCTTATCTCAATAAGGGCTGAAATACTGATAGGACCCGGCGGCCTTTTATTTTTTGTGTGATCTATTAGGGCTTTGGTAAATATACGGAATGACTATGACCTTTTAGACAGACGGTGGAGGATATTTACCTTGCGCAAGGTTTCCAAAAGTTTTATTTCCTAGTCACAGATAATTATCTGTTTCTAGAAAGGAAAGGAAAGGAAAGGAAAGGAAAGGAAAGGAAAGGAAAGGAAAGGAAAGGAAAGGAAAGGAAAGGAAAGGAAAGGAAAGGAAAGGAAAGGAAAGGAAAGGAAAGGAAAGGAAAGGAAAGGAAAGGAAAGGAAAGGAAAGGAAAGGAAAGGAAAGGAAAGGAAAGGAAAGGAAAGGAAAGGAAAGGAAAGGAAGGAAAGGAAAGGAAAGGAAAGGAAAGGAAAGGAAAGGAAAGGAAAGGAAAGGAAAGGAAAGGAAAGGAAAGGAAAGGAAAGGAAAGGAAAGGAAAGGAAAGGAAAGGAAAGGAAAGGAAAGGAAAGGAAAGGAAAGGAAAGGAAAGGAAAGGAAAAAATAGAATTATTTCATTGCTTTGTAAAAACTACATACTACTACATTTCTTTCGTAGTCATGTTTTGAATACCTTTATTTGTCGAGATCATTGATTAAAATTTAAGAACAGCTATATCTGTAAATTTATTTTTGGGCTCTAGATTTTTCTAGACCATCTTCTCACTTGTTTTGTAATAAAGCAAACACATAAACCATAAAATGCAGACGATTCCATCCACGAAAAAGGCAATGACAAAGTCATCAGTTTTTCAAAGCAAATTATCGATTTTCATATTTTCATTCCGCATTCCGTCTTAGTAACTGATGATTTTGTTTACTTCACGGAACAAGATTGATGGCAAGCAATAGACGGTGTTTCCACGGAATTGCGGGTGTTTGTGATCTTGAAAAAGTTATGTCTTATTTGTGAGCTGATTTATTTGACGCGGCTGGAACTGCTTAACATTGGGCTGTTGTAGACAGTCTGTGTTTGAGAAACATGTACTAAAAATTATTACTGTAGCTTTTGTAACTTGACTTACTAAATTAAGGAGTGGTTATATTATGAATATTTTGTTTTATATTTTAGCATTTTTTTTTCTTGATGATCAAACTTTTATTCAAAAACCTTACATTTTGTTAAAAACTAAAGCTAACTTACTAACTTACTTTTAGCATTATAAATAAGAAAGATGTTGACTAACTAGTCAAAACTTCATATCAGTTTTTTTGTAAGTTTTTCTGTATGTTTAAGTCTTTTTTGTATATACTTGTGAAATATATGTAAATATTAGTTAGTTTATCAATCTGTCGATAAAGATCACTTAACACTTAGACGACTAAAATTTACTATTAATTTTTGCTTTTCAACTATTGAAGCTTATATGTATATTCATAGTTGATAATTAAGGATCTATTATGTATATATATAATATATATATATATATATAAATGTTACAATGAAATTACACTATTCATAACATTGTAGAAATTGTATTTTAAATTATTTCATAGCAATGAATAAAACTTATTTTCATTCATATTTTAGTACAACAGTAACCTCAATAAAATGAAGTATTCAATCCTTCAAGTTTCATCTCCGAGAACAAACAAACAGTCTTAGCATTGTTATTGTTTCTTTATGTAGTTATGCTCAAAGATCTTTTGGAATTTAGTCTGCTCCAATTTTCGTGAAATTGTTTTGTTGAGATAGCTAACTAACAAACTAACGAGGGTAATCAAAAACTAAGATGAGAAACGTGACCAGTTTTCTTCTAGACAAGCGTTAAATATTTTGATATTTAGGTAGTTGTGGTCTAGTGTATGTCGATCCGTTAAATAAATGTGTTTTTTAATGACAAGTCGATGCTAGGGAAAAATCTAAATTTTGTACTTAATAACTTAAACCGTGCCGTGCTGTGCGTATTTCAGCAAATAGGGTAAACAAAAAGCAAGTGTATTTATGTTTTTCCTATTTCAGCGGATCTCTAAGCTCGCTTTCTCAGTGTACCTAATAATAGGTATTTTATTATTTGATATTCACGCAGATAATATTATTTATTTAATATAAGTTTATTTAGAGAACAAAGTCAGTAGTCCCGTTGTTTTTGTTTGCCTATACGTATTAACGCTAATCTGTTGTTATCCGAAAGGGAAACTCAAGAATTTTTGGAATGGTCTTTGTTAACTCGATTCTTGTTATTTTATGAGAATCACTCGAGTGTTAGGGAAATAGGAACGGTCAATTAGAGAAGATTGTTTTATATTTGCTTTGTAATATAAGCTGGAAGAATTTAAACAAGATTAACTCGCAACGATTTTTATCAACTCCACTCCACAGCAACTGAGAGATATTACTCGTAGGTACTACCCATCATAATCCACAATATTCTCTATCCCACTGCTGGACATAGGCCTCTCTTTGAACATGCCAGCTGTGTCGATCTTTATCTCGGACGTTGTCCAAGGCATTATAATCTTGGCGTACTTATTTTAACCGACAATTATTTAACCCACAAGCCGCTATGGCGGTACATTTTAAGATTGACGTGTTTACTTAGTTATATTACATCTATTTAGACTCATTCTCTCTGGTAGTTGTTTTAAGTAAATATGTGATATATTTAGTCAATCCGCGCTTTTTGCGCTGTAATAGCATGGCCCAGAATATTAATTTTAATATGTACGGTATTTAGCCATTTCTTACCAGATATTGCCGCTAAATGCGTTGAATAATCGTGATAATGCGCTTAAGTTCTTGTTATTGGGTCCTTGGTGACGTGTGTAGCAAGATCTAAATTTAGATTAAGTAGGTAGACCGTAGCCTAGTTGGTTAAGGCGTTCCGGACGGTGATCGGAAATACGCAGGTTCGAATCCTGCCGGTCGTGATTATTTTCGCTCATTTTCCAATAAAAGTTTAATTTAAACAACCATAGTGCAGGTTTAGCACTTCATAAATTAAGATCTAAATAAGCTCTTTTTAAGGGTTTGTATGTATATAATGTTAGCTACCAAGTCCTGCAAGTTTCTCGGTTTTTCTAGATGAACTTATAAAGTATTCATTTTGTTTAAGTAGGTATACTTATGTACGTTACAACGAAAACTTATCTATATCATCGAACATATAGTAATAGTATGTAAGCGTAATAAATAGGCTATAACAAGTTTTCTCATCACAATGTGTAGGCTACCTTCAGACCCACATATTATCACAATAACATGAAATATGTTGAAACAAAAGAAAACAATATTCCCACTTTAACAATATATATTATGTTACAACATAATATTATCTTGTGAGAAGTGTATTGTTATGACAAGACGAGATATAACCAGATTTGATATACTATTGATTCTGTGCGTTGACATAGTTTAGTAAAAGATAGGCCGTGAGAATATATTTCTCTCACACACCTTGTATGCAAATTGAAAAGTTGAGGAAGTCGCGTAACTCCCTCTTTCCCTCAAACAATAATCTAGCAATCTGCAAAGCGAGAGTGAACCGTTTCTTATTTGAATAAGCACGCTCCTTCTTAGAACACCAAGTAATTGCTTATCATCACAGCAAAATGCAGAAATACTCTCTTGAGTGGTATTTTCTCATCACTGAGGGTCGTGACTGACCGGCAGGATTAATTCGTTAGGGGACTGTTCTTGGGTAGATACGAGTACGTCGTGGTGGGCGCCCAGGTCCTTCTATAGAAATACTATCATAAGACAATTCTGGTTAAGGAAAACTCAGCGTCGCTCAATTTATTTGTAACTGCTACTTCCCTTAAATAATAGTTTATGTTTAGTCCATTACTGTTGTATGTCGATAATTCCCTGGTAAATGTAGTGTAGAACCTGGCGAAGCGCCTAATTCTCAGAAGGAGGAACAGATAATGTTATTTAGTTTGTAACAGTATCATATTTGCTTGATTTATTTGGAGTAAATAAATCTGTCTTGATAGTAATAGATCAGCATTTTGGTAACTGATCGGAACAAGGTTTATTTGTTTAACCGAAAATAGAGTCTATAAGTATTCGGTTCGATCTATAACGTCAGTAGAAATGCAAATCTAGACCGCATTTTTAACTAAGGGTCACTTGCACATAGATTGACGAAATAGTTACTTAATAGGATTAAGAGTCGTTTTGCAAGCGAGATTTATGTAATAAATGAATTCATAAATATTTCAGGGCGACCCTCAGCCATGAAGAAATACGAATCAAGAGAGAGAGAGAGAAATAGAGAGAAAGATAAATATTTGAGGACAGTACGTGTTACAGTTACTGTAACAGTTATATCTCTGGTCACAAAATAGTAGTTTATGCAACTGTCATATAATGAAGGGTATTAAAACACGAGTGTGAGTTTATGAAACGAGCGCAGCGAGTTTCATAGTAGTAACGAGTGTTTTAATACCCGTGTTATATGCAATTGCATACACTACTTTATCTTCACTAATGCAATTAATCAAACAACAAGAGTAAAAGCTGACAATAGTTTATTTATACAGTGATTTTTCCGTCATTAAAATCTAACCAATGAGAGCGCAGCTGAGCGCACCAATAAAACGCGACCAACCTGATTGGCCCTGCAATCAGGTTGGTCGCGTTTTATTGATGTTATAATGAGATATTACGATATCGATGTGGATATTATACCATCATGTGAAATTGCTTAAATTGAGTGTTTTGTTGTCTGCGCTATAACAGTAGTAATTATAAGTCAAGTATTGGAAACATAAGTAGAATGTTACAACATTAGTGTAGATAACGTAAATAAATATCAAAACTGTAACAATGCAAATAAAGTTATAGATATGTAGTGCACTTAGTGAAAAGCAGGAAGCGGCCTACTTTCTTCCATCATCTCTGCGAGAGTCGTATTATCTCACGCCTGTTTTTAATGAGCAGGCGCCTGCAGACAGGCAAACCATTTCGACATTTTATAGTTTGTATATACATTTTTTGGTACAATTTCATCATCATCATCATCATCACACAAAATTATATATTATTTAAATCACACCTATAACCATTATAACACATAAAATTATGTATTGTAATGTCATATATCCTCCTCTGATAATAAATAAATAAATATGTAAATATTCCAGGACATTGCACACAGCGCTATCTAGCCCCACACTAAGCAAACGCACTGTCGTGTGTACTAGATAACGGATAGCGACTAATTTTTTTTATCATAGGTGTGATATACTTATATTATCGCTGAAATTTAAATAACAACGTTCGATAAATAAAGATTATTAATTTGGACATTACAGGTTATTCGATGTGAATGCAGATTACCTAATTTCAAAATTATTTATGGGGTAGTTATGGGTCTTACATCTATTTTTTGTTCACAATTAATGTTTCAGAGTTCTAGTAAATAAAAAAGGCAACGGGTCCTGGAAAATATTTTCCACGCGAATACGTAGGAAGATCCTTTGTTTATGAAAATAATACAGTTACGATTCAATTGAGGTTCCACTGTGGTTTATACCCGCTCTTATTAGGCACGTTTCTGATAAAGCAGTGTCTTAAATTTATTATGTAACGTGTATGAAAAAGAACACCAGTAAAGAATATCAAACTTTTTCCAATATACCCTTGAAATATTCGTGTAAATGCCTTAAGTTCCCAAACGCCATTTTGTTCAGTAGCCCGAACTGTGTTTGTCAGAGGCCAAATAAATATCTGCCCAATGACCAAGTTTGCTAATTCAGATTTGGGTGAAATCGAGTAACTTTGCAAAGTTTATTGTGTCACAGCTGGATTTAATAAAGATTTTCAAGTCGGAAATTATATTTGGGGATCGAGCTAAGCTCTCAGCGTCCTAAGGCGTTCGAATACCTACTTATAGAATTCTGTGAAATTCAGCTCCAGCTTTTCTATTCTAAATGCAGCACTATAATCCAGCGATCTTCAAAGCGAGAGTAAAGCGGTTCTTATCGGGTAAGCACACTCCACCTTAGGTCATAGCCTTTGCTTATGACCGTAGGCTATGACAGCCTTTGCTTGCTATCAGGTAAACTATGGCCAATTGCTTTGTTCAAGTTGAAAAACTTCACATCGGGCAGGATATCGTCAAACGTAAACTTATCCTAATATTAATACTTTCGTGAGACATTTTATCAATATATTAACTAAACGGTTTTCACTCACGTGTAAATCGCGTAAGTTGTTTACGCGTTTCGGATGTTATGACATCCATCTTCAGAACGTATGTTCTGGGACCGCGGCAGCACGCAGACTGCGCGCTGCCGCGCGAGCGGCCCGCCGGGACACGGGCGCGGGGACCTGGGGTGGTGGGGGTGGAGGCGAGGTGATGTTACTACTCCCGGCCGCTTCGTCCTCGGGTCGCTCCACTGCTTCATCAGGGACAGCAACATCGACCGATGTAAACTTATCCCACGTAAAAAACGTTACGTTCTAAATGTATGTATATAATATAAAATCTTCTTTTCGCTTGCTTTTTACTCTTCTGTGGAGCTTAATTAAATAGTAAGTCAAACTAAACCAAAAACTTGAGGTTGAACGAGGAGGAAAAATTCGCAGTAATTCTTTACTCAGATTTGTAAATAACCATAGTTATACTTTTACAAGAAATGTAGCTTTACTAACATGAGTAACTTTCACGAAAATGTACTACGTCTACTAAAATGTCTTTGAATGTAATACAGAATATAATCGGTATTCAGGTGTAAAAGGTACAAACCGACCCTGTAGCTATTTACTGCGAAAAAAAGGTCCACTTAAAGGTTATTTTTATGAGTGGTCCAGTTATTTTGAAATAAAAAAATATATAAAAGATATTTGTAGATATATGTCGTACCAAAGAAATCGGAAGTTTTTTAGTTAGATTCTGGTCATTAATCTTATAAACTGATTTTTCTGACTGATTTTCTGTTTATGACCAGATTTATGATTGATTGAATGAAATAAGCCTTTATTACTGTTTATATACAATTGATTATTATCTGTTCTATTAATAACTATTTACATTAGACAGCTTGTCCGTCGACAAAGGCCTCCTCCAAAGCTTTCCACCTCTCTCTATCCTTGGCTACCTGGAGCCAAGCCGGTCCTGCAACTTGCTTTATGTCATCTTCCCATCTTTTATATTGTCTCCCTTGGCTTCTTTTGCTGTCTCTGGGACACCTTATGATTGATTATAAACTGACAAATAAATCAATTTAAATTTACTCATAATTCACGCTTGTATAGATGTATTTTTTATTACAAAAAACATTTTCGTAGACTATTCAATTTATACTGTATTTATTATTTTTGAATTATTTAGAGCATAATGTCTAATTATAGCAGTGATAACTTTCCATTATCATCAATTACCTACCTAGATGTAAGTTTGATCATCCCGGTAGTTTCTAAGCGCCCATCTGGCAAAGTAAATCGACGGTAGAGAGAAGTTGGTTTGATTTATGATAGTAAACAGGATTAGAAAGATGAATACAGACGCGCCATCATGGCATTAGACACCTAATCGTGACGTCATAGGTACAATCATCACGTGACCGATCTGCATACTGATTGGCCCGTCCATACGATGACGTTACGCACTTGTTAATTCACCATATCTCCATTAACTCCAACCATAAGGGTTGGAGTCAACTCAGAACGATATGTATAGGACGGATGTAGTTGTGAAAGTTAACTGTCTAAATTTGTGAAGATACTCTACTATGTGCCCCGGAATTTCACCCGCGTTAATCCAAGTATAACGTAGACTATGTGTTTATCCAGGGTATTAAGCATCTCCATTAAATAAATTTAATCCAAATCAGTTCGGCCACATGAGCGTAAAAAACACAATTCACATGCCTATATCCAGCAGAGGAATGTAAAGGACTGTGGATAGTGATGATAATGTGGTGTATGTTAGACGTCTCTGATTTGTATTGTCTATGTCACGTATGCGTCATCAATCACGCCATTGTTGTGAGTGTGTGGGATGCAATAGATCAACGTTTCGTACCTATGATGGCCTGGTACCATGATGGAAGTGTAAACATTTTTTGGTAGATATGTTTACTTGATATCGAGTAGTACGAGTAAGTACTTATATTTTTTTATGCATTCAGAGAATGAGTATCAAGAATCATATTAAAAACAAAACTGTAACGGATCGAGCGTGTGATTGTCGCTTGTTTTGTTTGCCAAAAATATGTGTCGCATTATATGTTTCATATTATTTGCGGAATCCCACCAATCCCATATCAGATATCCATATTAAACAATTGTCAACAATACCAATCCGCAAAAGTAAATACAATACAGTAAATACTGCTTCCGAATAGTTCACCGAAAACTCGCAATTTAGCGTGTAAATAAACGAAACTCGGTACATTCCATGCACGAAGCAACGAAATGAAATTGCGACCATTAAGAGCAAAATAAAATACAAGACTTCCTGATTTGTGGGAAAAATTGCGACCGGCTTATGGTTGGATTTAGGAGCTAACAAACTCGAGAAAAAGCTTAAGCTATTTTGTTCTAGTGTTAGTAAGACTGAATGACAGAACTAGAATTACGTGTACTACGAATAGTGCTATGTATTTGCTAAATTTATTTTACCAACTCGGAAATAATCTTAATGTCAAAGTACACTAAAACCGTTAGTTACAAATAGTTAGTTAGTCTGCATAACAAAAAAACAATCGTTTTAGTAAATTACGAGTATATCTGTTAAATTCATAATAATTCACAATATTCATAATAACCTACATTAATAAGTTGGTTCTACCAGCAACTAATGTTTTATTAGTAAACTTATTTGGAAGTGAACCAAAAAAACTTATTGTATCGTTAACTTCTAGAAAACTAAGAGAGTCAAAGGTTATTTCATTGTTTTCATTCTCTATGAAAGAACTTTACAAAAGGCTGCATTTGAAATTAGAAAATGTCTCTTTGTTGTAACAAAGAGACATTTAATAATTCTAAACCAACTATATAACTAGTAAGTTAGCGTATCCAATGGTACTATATCTTCAAGTAAAATGAGTAAGGTCATGACCTGTGAAAAGTCAATGGAGCAAAAATATATGAAAGCGTCAAATGAAGTGGAAGTGGCTTTAAATCACCTTGAAAGGTTAAAGTGGTAAGAAGGTATTCTATTTATGATGAATCTAGTGTTGCATGTATTACCTACAATCTTCATCATCGGGTGCCATCTTCATATTGAAATTAGGATGTCAGTTGGCAAAACTTCTTGAGATTCCATGCTGCTTCTTTACGATGCGATTAGCTACGTTCATTTCTTAATGTCGTCTAGACAATTTCATTTACTTACCTACATTACTGTGGGATAAAAAGTAACTTTTGTGATAATCCAGGATTACAACTATCTCCATATACAATGCATTTAAAAATTGATTTGGCTGCTTTAGAGTGAAGAAGATTTGTATACCGGATATAAAATATTCTTTTTATCTGTTATAAAAATTTACTGATCCTTTTAAGGGCCTATACCATGTAATGACACCACCGACCGTGACACATCGTCACAAAATTAAATTAATTTCCATCAAAGCCCTGAAACGTGGTATTAAATTCTGGAACAATGTTCTTTGTCGTTTATCAGAAGCGGTTTCAAAGTACACCCGTCGTTATTATATGCGGTGGAAAATGATAGAATTTGGTACGAAGTGATAATTAAAACGTAGTTTGCGGTGTCGGTCGGTTTTGCGACTGTGGGTAGGTATAAGGGGAATATGCAAAGACGCTTTTTGCTATGTGATTTTGACACCATAACGTAGAATAATTTATATTTGCGGCTTATGGTGGGATTTCATTTTATGACTATATTATTTATGTTGTGTCAAAAGTTTAGTATTGGTTTACTCCACTATGTGTTGGCGTGTTTTGCAGTTGTATAGTTTACTAGGTGTGCCAGCGACTTCGTCCGCATGTAATAGTTATTACCATAAAAACGGTTCTAGTGAGTTAATCTTAAACGATAGACATATACTGTTGCAAATTTTTTGTTGGATCATTTCAAGAGGAATAATTCTTTCATACATATTTTTTTGATATCTTGAACCGTTTTCGCAGCACACGCAACGGAAGCTCTCAAAGATGAATAATTTTCCCCGTTTTTTTTTTCACATTTTCCATTGTTTCTTCGCTCATATTAGTTGCAGCGTGATGTTATATAGCCTAAAGCCTTCCTCGATAAATGGTCTATCCAACACAAAAATATTTTTTCAATCCGCACCAGTAGTTCCTGAGATTAGCGCGTTCAAACAAACAAACAAGCAAACACACTCTTCAGCTTTATAATATTAGTATAGATTAAATAGATATTGGAACAGTTACAAAAATCTTTTAGTCACTAAATGTCTGATTCTTTACATCAAATTAATTTATTTATCGTGTATTCATGATCATTATTATTCTGAAGAAAAAGTTTTGGACCAAATCCGCGCATTTCTCTTGTTGTGTTGTACTTTTTGGATGAATAAATTTAAGACCAAAATAAACTTTTTCATCAAATAATTAAACCGCTATCATGGAGCGATCATTTCTCAATTCACTAAGAATCTGTAGCCAAGACAAGCTTTGAAAGCTCCGAAACTTTTCAATTCTGCTTCATTTAAAGTTGATACTTTTAAGAAGGTATCGCTCAACCGCGGTGTTTCAATTTATACGTTTTGTGTACATTTTATATAGTTTTTTTTTAATTTATTTAATCCTCTGAAAGAAATATTATTGAGCGTCCTTTACAGGACAGGAAGAAAGGTATCTTTTTACTCAAGTATGTATTATTTAAAAAAGTTTGATACATATGTTACCCTTGCCGCCATTATTAATTTACTGTATTACTATAGATGCATACCTAATACTTTCTTACACAGATTTGGCTAGGTACGGTTTGTTTTGGTAGCCTAATTTGAGAGCCAGTTAACGCTTTGACTGCTCATAGCGCGTCATTGCGTTTTCGGAGAATTAACGACATGCTCGGAACGCAAGAATGCGTTTTCCATGCGCTTCGTAAATTGAAATTCTAAAAGGAGGCATGTAGAAATAGTCATACAAAATAAGAGAGCAGCAAATGCGTTAATATCAGTACTACAATTTCATTTGTGTTGGGTCAAAGTAATGTTGGGTGCCACATCTACTAAAGTAAATGCCTGTATATATATACGTATATATATATACTTAGTTGTAAAACTGTCAAGTGTAAACGAAAGTTTGACAATAAAAACATGATTTTTTTATATAATGTAATTGTTACATAGACATAACATTATGTATTCTGTGACATAACCGAGTGACCCAGTCATTAATCTAGTCCGCATGTTAACATCGCGAAATAAATCCACGAACCGCTTAACAAAATTAAATAATTCCTGCCAACATTTACCGAATTGAAATACGGCTGAGACCACAATACCAAAATGTATATTCAAATCTCGCAAGTGGTCCCAAAAATTAATTATATTTGTTACTTAACAAAAGCCCGACTCCTGAATAACGCGTTATAAATGATCGTGGGTCGTGTTATAATTTTAGCAAGGCATGGAATGGGATAAAAAGTTGACAAATTAGGCGAGGAAATTTCTGGGAAGGCCTTGTATATACCAATGACTTAAATAAAATTTCTAATGGCTTGCCAAAGGATCTTAAAGCAAGTTGAATAAACTGACTAAAGATACTAAGAATAACAGTTGTGTCGTGCATCGCATGGTAGATTCATTTTTTTTCACAGTGAAAACGAGTGATAAAGGTAATACATTAATCAGCTAATCACACTTTCTTATTTTTTTGTACTAATTATTTCAAATGCATATCATTAATATACCTACACTTAAAAGGCGTTATGCTATCGATCGCATTAAGAAGTAAAACTTGCACCCCTTATTTTACCCTTTTAAAAGTGGCATTTCCAAAAATCCTTTCTTAGCGGATGCCTACGTCATAACATCTACCTTCATTCCAAATTTCAGCCCAATCCGTCCAGTGGTTTGGGCTGTGCGTTGATAGATCACTATATCAGTCAGTCAATCAGTCAGTCACCTTTGAGTTTTATATATAAAGATAGATTTAGATTGGAGATGACTCTATTCAAGCTATAACCGCATTTGGCTGCTTTTATTTTATATTACTCTACAACAAAACGATTTGATGTGAAAGAATTTGTTTCAACGCTCCATTTCCCGAATCGCAAAAAAACTGTGACCTAAAATATTACGTTAGTTCGGAAACAGAAACAATTCTAGTGAGCAAAGCGACTACTTTTTATTGTTCTTTCTCAACAAAAAGGTTTAGAGCCTTTTAGGCTTTGAATATTTTGCAAGAAAGATAAAAATCTGAAAAAATGGTGTGCAAATCTTTCTTTGATGGTACGCTAGCTTTGTTCATATTATTTTCCTTGGTGTTTTGCTTACTTTACCGTTTTGTCTAGTTCATTTTGGTTTTTCTTTTGCGGCGATATCAAAATAGAAGTAATTTGCGAACTCACATTTCTGTTCTAATGAGATAGTGGTAGATTTATCTTCATTAAACGAGTTTCGGGAAAAAATATGAGCAAAGCAAAGTTGGCGGAAATAAATCAAGTCTGCCTCGCGGGAGTTGTGATTGTGTTACAAAAAATCTGGTCTTATCCAATTATGTGACCAAACTGCGGGCCTTAGTTTTTATTTACTCGGAACTTTGGCTACAAGTTTGTTGGCGATCTTTTCGGAAGGACAATAAAGTTAAAAACCCATAGGTATGTCAAAGTTGTGACATGAGACATATATCATAGTTTAACATTATTTATAACTAGGTATTTGATAGTAAATATTTGTACAACATTATTTAAAATGAATTTAATTTTTTTTTCTTCCCATAATCACATTATTGTCGCTATACTAGATTGTATTCCATTGATGGAAAGTCTGTCGCAGGCATTTTTATTTTCAAAACCAATTGTGCAAAATCACCTTAACCCTTACACTTACTCATTGTTGTTATTAATAAGAATGGGTCACTATTTACCTTTCATAGTGTGGCTTAAACTTCCATAATTACAACAATAACTCATTAACATAATAACAATAATTCACAACGTTACTAATGAAGTAACCATTTAACTATGAATATTAATAAAGCGCACATAAAGCTATGCTTACCAGGCATCAAAGTGTGGTCGAGCTAAAAGCTGCGCCGAGCTTTCTCGAAATAGGCGCTTATCGATGTGGTCGAAACACTTGTCAGCGAAGCTTTTGGGAGCTAAGAATTACAGTTTGACAGTTGCATAAACTACTATAATATCCGTTAATAATATGCAAGTAACAGCCTATACTATTGATTATCGGTAAACAGTACTAGTTACTTGTGAATCCAATTTCAGTTTTTTTGTTGAAGTTACAATTTATTGATTTATTTCAATATTGTCGACTCTATTTCTTTCTCTAATACACAAGTTAACATTACATTTTACGTGAGTAAACCTGTCTTTTTCTTTTTCTTATCGAATGAGAGTGGCCAACTCTGGTGGCTAGAGTTTATCTAGCCGCCCTAAGGGTCTAAACCTGTTTTAAATGCTTATAAAATCATGTGCATATTGCACATCTCTGGTAACATGACACTCTACTTAACCAACCCAAAACACTATCAAAATAATAGCTTTATTCGAATCGAATAACTTATATAACTCAGCATATCCCTATTTGACATATTCTGACTCGAATAGGTAGGCTGCGAGAATGGCATTGTGCCAAACGATGGGTCTCGCTCAACCTGGTGCAACATACTTGAAAATTGTTGCAGGAAATGTATTGTGTTTAGGAATACAGTGAGACTAGGTTACTGTTATACTGTTTGATGGTGAAATCTTCAGTAAGATTGATTTGGTAAGCAAGTTTTGGAATTAATATTGGGCTATAACTTACTTGCTCAAACCTTTTTATTTATTTTATGTTTGCATTAAGTGAGTGCGGCTCAGCGGTTCCAGTGTCTGCTTTCATCCAGAAGCACCCTGGTTCGAATCTGGCCCTTCACTTTTGATATGTATTTTGACAGTGTGGATTTGCATTCACTTAACGGTGAAGTTAAACATCGTGAGGAAACCGACATGTTTGATGATCACAATATCCGAGGACATGTGTCTTCCGTGGAAGGACCTGGGCGCCCACCACGATGTATCTGCCCAAGAAAACTGCCCTAACGAATTAATTCTACGGGGGAGTCACGACCATCAGTCATAAGAAAATACGACTCCAGAGACACACACGCGTGTACATTATAAACTTACATAATATGTATAAATAATGAAGTGTACCACTCACAAAAGTTATAATGATGAAATATTGTTATTTGTTTCAGGTAAATATGAAATAAATTCGGATGCTGCGATATGAAATACGTACCTCCCTAAAAGCAGTTTCGTTAGTTACTGCACTTTCGAACAAGGTGAATTCATTAATTAGGTAATTTTACACAACGGTAAGCATTATTATTATGTTCAATAAGTACCTTTATATAATTGTTTAATTGTAAGTGTTTCTATTCTTGCTGTTATTGTTTCTATTCAGACGATATCAGGAGCTCATAAAACAAGATACAACTTTCTATAATTTGTGTTAGCCTTAGCTACAATTCCCTGAGGGCCTTATTACAAAACGTGGTTTAAATATTCGTAATATAAAATTGTCTGTCTACTGTCATAATTATCAAACTGTCAAAATATACCAATGTTAAATCAATTTGACGTGACATTTTGATTGCTTGTATGTGATGTCTGAAAAACAAGAACCCACTTTTTATTTTCAAAGTCCTGGACTAATATTTAAACCGCGTTTTGTAATAAGACGGTAAAAGTTTAATTAAGTATTTATCAAATTTACACAAAACTTTCCCCACGTTACCAACTAAATCCCCATCTCCTAAGACAAAGTCCTAAGTACAGTATTTGCAGGCTGCAGTCTGCGAGCACCATCAGTGTTTCAAAGGCCTGGCCCGGGGCTAAACTTTCAAGTCCTTTGCCTTCAAATGTTCTAGAGTTGCTTGTGAGTGTTAGTGTGTGTCTGCAGTGGGTTGGGGCTGAAGAGTTTCTGTATGTACTTCAAGGGATTTCATCCTTCATGTATACGAGTATATGTGTGTGATTGCTATTGTTAACATTACGTGAACCTTAGTAAGGAGCGGGTTACTGAAGCATAACTTTTTATACTTTGAAATATCAACATTTTCATTCATGAAATTACTTACTTACTTTTTTATAGTTACCCATTGAGCCATTCTTCCTACTTATTCTGATTGAAAAGGTATATGTGGGAAAATGGAGATACAAAATCACAAAACTTAAAGAAACTTTCAACGTCTTACACATCTTAATGGAACAATTATTTAGTATTCTCTATTAAACATTATCTCAGCTTCTTTTTATAAAAATAAATCTCATAAAGCAACTTTTAACATTTCATTTTTAATCCCAACCAAGTCTGTTTAATCAAGATTTATTGTTCCATCCATCCTGTTCTAAGATTACATTATCTGACTGAGAACACAAAAGTTTCTGTGAAAGAAATACTATGAATATAAATATGGCCAAGTGCAGAATGGAGTGGTACTCAAAGGGGTCCGTATATATAAAATAAGATTGAAGGAAAAAGTAAGTTTATTGCATGTAATTTTTTTTAATTCTGTTTGTTGTATTTTTAAATTAAATTAAAAAATTCAATTTTACTAATATATGATTAATATAATAGATGTAACAATACACCGCCTAATAACAAACAGCCCTAATATTCTGGATTATCATCATCATCATGATAAGCGTGTCTTTTATCGTTGCTTTTCACCAGACGTGCTGTAGACAAACGCAAGTCCATAAATTGTAAAAAAACTGACAAATTGCTGACTTCTAGACAATGGATCCTGATTTCCCTTTTCTGGACGGAATCCTAAAAATGGTAAAGATTTAGTTTCAGAGAGTTCAATAGCACTGAGTTTGCAGAGCGCGCAAAATGTGGGTAGTTCTCAAAACGTTTTATTTCTGAGCGTGTAAGATCTGAACGGCTACATGTGAGGTCGTTGAACCCGGTTTGTGTTTCAGTACAACTAGGTATTGTTAGTTTTGTTTCAACTCAATGGCTGGATATGAAAAATTGTATACGTTTGCGATTTTCAGGATTTCAGGAGTTCTATGGCATGCAATTCTTATTTTTTTACAAACTGTAGGTACTAGACCATACGGTAAAGCAAAAATATTTACCAAAAATTAAAATATCAGGTCTTCTTCTTCTTATCGAATAAGAGTGGCCAACTCTGGTGTCGAGATCGAGTTAATCATGCCGCCCTAAAGGCCTCAGACATGGCTTAACAAATGCAGTACTACAATACAGCCAGAACCTACAATTTAACGTGTAATCCGACCCATGGAAAGGAAAACATATTTTTGCACACAGTTTCTATTTCAGAAGAGTGAACTTTAAACGCCTAAAACGTTTTAATAAAATCAGATTGTCTTTTAAAAAGTGACTTAACATACATACAATAAGATAACATAAATGTATCTTAGTATGGTATATACTACTACTATTTTAGATTATAAAAATGTTTGGTGCTTTCGAATAAAGTTTCTGATTGTGTAACTACTCAAGAAAATTAATTGAATGCAAAATTTTATTCCATGACTTTGTTTTCATAAACAGATTTATTTAAAATATTTTAAAACATTGGATCAACTGAACTTTTATCAACGTTGTTTCTACATTTACTCAATATCTTTCCAATCCAATACAAAAATGGATTCTTCTTGCAACTCAAACTTGTGAAATAATAGAGCAAACACTTACCATAATACCTTATAGTATTCATACTCATCTTAGGTAACAAAAATAGAACCAGTTATTATTTGGTCTAATTTTACTAGTTTTTTAAACTTTTCATGCAAGAGAAAAAAAAAACAGAAGTACTAATTTAATATCCATGTTGTTGAATTATCACTTATTCTTATTTTACTAGTTTTTTAAACTTTTCATGCAAGAGAAAAAAAATACATAAGTACTAATTTAATATCCATGTTGTTGAATTATCACTAATTCTTATTGGTAACTATGACATATGTCTCCGTTGAGGCGTTAAAGCGACACTAACAGACCAACAGAGACGCTTTCGTTTATATAATGTCGCTGTATAATATTATTTTTATCTTATTTTGTATTATCTTCTCTCAAACTGAACAAATCTGATCTGTAATAGATCGGTTCTCCACTCGCGCGGTACGATTCCATTGTTTTATTACCACGACTGTCGGTCTCGGGCGAGGGTTCAATGTAGCTGTAGGTATTTGTTCTTGTCTGGATTGTAGTTTGTTTGTGGTATTGGAACGAACAAGATCTAATGTTGATATTTTAGTTTGATATAATACAAATGTTATAGATTGATACAATGTTGGGATTTTGAAGAAGCAACGTATCATTTTTATGTAGGTACTGGATTTCAATTTCGTGTAATTCCAAGTAAAGTTTTTCAATTGTTGCCTTTTAATATATTGAGATACTTACTACTGAAAAAATATTGCTTGCATTTGAATAGGTTTATCATCGAGTGTTACTCGTATGCTTTACTATTGCCTTGAACGAATCTAACATTAATTAATGACTTAAAAACATAACTCCTTAAGTTTGGCCTACGTACATCAACACAATAAATTTTATACCATGATTTGTAGAAATTCTTACAAAAACCAGCTGTTAGATGGCAAAAAACGTTTAAGAAAAATATTTTTTTTTTGCATTAGTCATCAGTGAAGCTATACATATGTACCTATAGCTAGTCCGACACTACATGACGGATAGTGACAAGCGAGGCCGCCGAATGGATGCCACATGAGTGATGGTCTGTCACTGCGCTTACAGTGGCAAACTAGGGGATTTTATGCTCAAGCTGTAATCCAGCTCGGTACGAGTAAATTGATAGTTTTGTTTTCAGGAAACTTTGCAGGTATTAAGAATAAGAATAAAATAAATTTATTGTCACATGAAACATAAAATAGACACACAATAAAAAACAAGAGTATAAAATATTAGAAGTTTCATGTCACAATCCGGCCCCAACTCAGTAGTGTCTATTAGTCTTCTATTTTACTAAAATAGAAGAAATCTTAAATTTAATCTGTTTTAAACAGTAGATACTAATTAAGGCTAAGGAATTTTTTAACACAAACAGGTTTGCTCTCGACCATTGTTTGCCTGATGGTAAGCAATTGCCTAAGATGGATCGGCCTAGATATATGCTGTTAACTGTGAGAGACAGTATAAAAAAATGGCGCCTAATGGATGCCACATGATAGCCTGTCATGAAGAGATTACAGCTCGATAAATTGATAGTATTGTTTTCTAGAAACTTTAGCAAACGAGGAAAAATATTATTAAAATCGAATCCGTGTTAAATTGTGCTGCTGGAAATATGACTTAATTCGCCACCCATCCAAAGACTAACCGCGCCGACAATTGCTTAGCAATAATTGCATGCGATTCATCACTACTTTCATAAATACTTATTTACCAGAAGCATCGCTTTATCAATACACAACGCAACTGTAAATATATAGGTATAATAAGTAGCCCCATTTCTTCAAAGCACAAAAATACAACATTACCAGTAAACATCAATACTCCAAATCTGTACCAATTTCCTCATTCCATCTTTTACAGCTGTACGATATAAAAGCCTTGGCAAAATGCTTACTTTTCAAACTCATAATCCCTACTGTAGATAAGACCACTCTCCGAATTATGCAAAGCCGCAGTTTCATTTATTATTTGCGAAGTAGGACTTCATTTCACCGGAGAAAATTGTGCCAAAACCAGCTACTTACTAGCTGCGAACTAGTGAAAACATAGATGTGGTATACAACAAAGTCGCTTTCCGCGTCTATCCCTATGTATGCTTAGATCTTATTTTTAAACTAGAACGGGTTTGCGCTCGGCCATAGTTTGCCTAAAAAATCTATTATCTATGTAAACTACACAACGGATATTGATGCATTTTTTTCATACTAGAGAAATGTGTGTCATAATTACGAGTATGTGTATAATATAGTTTGTTATAAAAGGAAATGGTTTGTTGAATTAAGTAAAACATTTAGAAGCATCCTATGTCGCCTGTTTCTTTTAAGATAAAGATAAAAAAGATAAAGAATCTTTATTGAAAATGTAAAGTTGTAACATACATAGGTATAGGTATAAGTACTAATATCACAGAATATGCTACACAAATTACAATATCTCGTCAAATTGAATTTATAACATTTAGTGTTTATAAAATTTTAGAAGTTACATATGTCTAGTTTTATTAATAAAATAATGAAAATGTTTGTTATTAAAATCATGTCAAACATAATAATAGGTATGTAATCATACAATATGTCAATACACAATGTGTCAATATGTCAATACAATATTTTGCTGCTAGTTTGAAATTTATAATCACTTTTGACCCGTCATTATAAATACGAACATTATTTTACTAGTAAGTACCTAAATGACCGCACCGTGCATTGAAATATAAAATAACCTGCGTCTCAATCGGGACTTAAATTAACTTCACATACATTTACTCTAGCAAATTCAACCAATTTCAATAAACCAACAAACTTTTATAAACCTACAAACTCACACATCCGTTACCCTTTTTTTTCAAAAATCATGAAAAGAGGATAAAGTGTACCTAATTATCTGTTCCAGTGATTAATTTTTGAGCAACCTAGTTTCATACTTTCACATAAGCTGATGTAACTAGGCATATTTCGCCCGCGATACCTCAGAATGTTCGAGTTAATTATAACATGACTATTTTAATTATGTGAATGTGAAAGGAACTTTGTGAAGTATGTTGTTATTTTGTTCGGATGAAATATTTTCAGCGTGTTTGAGCTTGGTTGAAAGGAAGTAGAAATATGAAGTGGAAATTATGTGAATACTTTAGGAAACATGTTTTTGGTTACCTACCTACAAATTTGTTGGTCAGTTATTGAGTTTGTATCGGCTTGTTTATTTACATGTGCAATTTTTTTCAGGATATTCTAGGGGCTGTTAATTCAAATTCAAAATTCATTTATTCAGAATAAGTGTAACAATAATTCTTAATTACTACCTAACATACTGGGTGAGGGCACACCCGTGCTATGTTAGCTAGTCCCTTCCAGTGATCTTGCTTACATTAATACAGTTGGGAACAAGTAAAAAATAAATTTTTGAATGTCAAAAGATATTTGTCAAAATATTTTAAATTAATAACTAATTGATTGATAGCTATTAGAGACTGCTCATCAACTCAAGGACTTGCCGTAAAAATTAATCCACGCCACTTTTGAATAAAAACGCAAGCACCCACTACTTTTTTTTGTATTTTTGTATTTTTATTTCACTATATAATTTTTGCATTGGGTAAGGTTCTAGTAACTATGCTAGTGTAGGTACATTACAACAATCCTAGCGGAGCACGGTATACTGAAATGCTGTTTTTGAGTTTTAAAAAATCTTGCGACAAATCTAAAATCAAACAAAGAAATGATAGTATAAACGTCATTGATGCACTTAAAAAATAGTAGAAACTTTTGCCTTTTACCTACAGTTCCAGCAACAATGTATGAGTTAACGCTCTGAGTTGCAAAGCTATTAGCTAAGTTCCTTAACTAATTAGCACCGAGAACTGTGGCCGCCATCATGCCGCTTGCATTGCGGATAGCTTCTGCTTTCAGTTTAATTTTGTAATGTTAATTTTTAAATGGTAAAATGCTTGTACTGATGATGTTTGGTTATGTTGTGAATAGTTTGTTGTTTGGGTGGTTTCAGTGTTTATATTTTGTGGACGTGGCGTTAATGTGTTAATGTAATTCTGTGGACGTGATGTTAATTTACTGGAACATTGATTAACTACGAGTATCGTGTTCAAATTGAGCTATTATTTTAACATTTCGTTTCCGAAATGGCGTTGAAAATTGCGTGGGCCGATAGACAAATAAATGTCACAAGAAAGTTCAAAGGCCAAAATCACGCTGAACCTAGATAATTGAATTCAAAACAGATAAAAATGAAGTGTCAATTATGTTGTGCCTCCCAACAGTTTTTGCCGTTTTGTTTTTGGGCCGAAGGAAAATCGCGACAAAAGAAATTCCATTACCGTCGAACTTAATCTTCCTAACACTGGACATTGTAAGGGTCCTTTAGGGAAACTTCAGGTTGATAAACGTATCCATGGCCTTAAGTGGATCGCCGATACAAACACGATAAAAGAAAACTCGAGAAAAACCCCGTTTTAAAGGAAATGCTTGGCACCCTACTCAAAGGAAAGTTTTCTAATGTGCAACCGTGCTCGAACTAAAAAGTGCTGGACAGTTTTAGTGTATCGGTCCTAGTTTGTACAAAGTTCTAGTTTTATAAAGTTGTAAAGAGGTGAATAATAGTTATATGAAACTTTGGTAAAGTGATTTTTAATATTCATACTTCTTTTACATCATAATAAAACCAGGTTAACAGAAAATAAGTTTTGAAGAAATCGCGGCTTTGAACCATTATAGTTTAGCTCACATATAATCACAAGATTCCTCCTGAGATCCACTATTATCATTCTAGACTTTGATAAAATACCTACTGGAATACATTTTCTATCATAATCTACTTTCATTTTACTAAATACAAAAAGAAATGCGTCCAATGTACGAGTATGTACATACATATATGTTTTATAAAAGGAAATATCTGCTTCGTTTTTAGAAGTGGGTTGTCCCATAATTCATGGAGCACTCAGTCCCAATGACAAACCGAATAATTTCCGATCGAACTCATGTCTACCTCACCTATTTCTATGACAGGAATCTAAACAACATTACTTGAAGAGGGTCCCGCAAATTAAGCTCGAAAACCATCACATAAAGTACACCAATAAAATATAGCCATATAAATATAGGCGATTGCGTGACACACGGAGATATAGAGGTTGGAAGTCTAGTTGGAAAACTGGTTAACAGACTCAATCTTATATGAACTAACAGAAATTAATCATATACGACAAGCCATTTAGCTTGCTCAATGCAATGATTGCTCAGAACAGAGACATAAATGTGTTTTGTTCTAAATATAGAAAATTTCATTGTAATTGTTGTTAATTTATATGTAACAAAGTGTACAATATGTTCTACCCAAATGCTTTGGCATTATTGTAGTAGTTGGCTTAATGTACGTGTTGGCTTAAGCTGTTAGTACATAAATAAATAAATAAATAAACATTATGTAAGTACTACAATTTTACATAATATGTAAAATTGTAGTACTTACATAAATTAGTATTGCATATATACAAGATAGGGTCTTAAAACTAAGTGCAATACAGTAAATTCAGAATGTTTTTTAAACTAAAAATTAATAGAAATACTGACACAATAAATATCATAATTAAACCTATGAAAAACATGCGAAGATATATTTGTCTCAATATCAAGTTTGCGGCAGCTGTTTATGATAATACCACCATCTGGTAATATAACGTACAATGATCTGTCGAAACGACCCTTTTCAGAAGTAAATCCAATTGAATATGAACGCCCATCTTCTTACATGCCTACGAAATAACATATATTTTAGGGGCGTATCGATAAATTTCTTCGGATGATAGTTTTGTGATTCTGTTGTTTATATACACATACCTATTCAATCGTACACATTATAATAAAGCAAAGCTCAAGCCTAGCTGTGAGATGAAACAGACTTTCAGATCTCAGTATTATAAGATGATGATGATTAAGAAGTTATACGTTTAAATGTCAGTAACTTTGTTTAAGAGTGTTAAGGTTTTCAACCACCCTGAGGGCATCTGACATACATTAACGACGTTGTGCTATAATTTACATGTACAAACGTGTTCAACTTCACATATCAATCTGCTAGTTAAATTTAATCTTTGTTATACGCTCAGCATTCCATTGTACTCGTATTTTAAAGTTTTATTTCAACCACCCAATAAGTTTTCACATATAAAACTTGAATCAATCATCCCTAACTAATACGTCTTCTGACATAAAATAGAAATCCCTCTATAAGTAATGTCGGAGGACACAATCTTGTGACCCGTGGGAAAATATCACCTGCCACCGGCATCTGAGGGTCTTGACAAACAACGGGTGAGTACATTGAAGTACAGGCTCAGGATAAATAATAATAGTACTTATACGAGTATGTGCCACTTGTGTGGGTGTCGCTACAATCGCCATTTTTGTTAAAGTGAGAGGCTTGCGTTTGTCTAGAAGCAACTAGTCCATTTGAAATAAAAAAACCGATTTTTTTAATAGTTGTTTAATGGCCACCTGACTGCCATGAGTTAAAAATATTTTGAAATAAGTAGAGTTTTTTGTTCAAATTAAGTTAAATGACGATGAGCCAGATCTCTCCAGTGGTTTCGGCTGTGCGTTGATAGATCACTATGTCAGTCAGTCAGTCACCTTTGAGTTTTATATATTTAGATTAACTCGCAGAGTATCAAAACCTCCGACTAAGTAAACAAGCAGCGCAAAACTCTTACCAAAGATATGACGACGGCTTTGGAAAATGAAATTTTCCATCGAAAGAACGTCTCTTGTTTGTTTTTATTAGTTTTCTTATTAATTTTCCAATTTGTAGAGGATCAATCTTGGTTTCAAATAAATCAACGCTGTCTAAATGTAAGGGTGGTACTGTAGTGGGCCCTATACTTACTGTTGCTAGTTTTTAAATATTTTTTTTAATAATTGGAAAACAGACAGATGGTCAGCCTGATGGTATGCAGTCACCGTCGCTTATGGACTCTTGTAACGACTGAGACGTATCAGCACAGCGCTCATAATAATGTAAGACTTTTTATGTGACTAGATTTTTGTTCTTTTTTTGTATGGTCAGGACTTGACCACAATTTGCATAACTTTTTTTTGTGGGATAGGTTTGCTTTTGACTTCTGATGTGGTGCATAACCTTGTGAGAATAATGCTTTCTTGCTTTCTGATGTTAGCATGTTTTCAATTTCTTTTGTATCCGACTATGTAGGTACGTAATTCATAGCCCTATGGCGATGAGACTTCGCCGACCAATTTGAAAAAAAATTGCTTTTGAATTTACCGAATTCATTTTAGTGAGCTGTTAGGTTTAGAATTTAGTTCGGACGCTAACGAGAAAAATAAACTGAAAAACATTATTTAGGTCTCGGGAAAATGTTGGAGTAATTTCAGAAATATTGGACAAAACCTTCTCAATTTTTTTGATTCGTAAGTTTTAAGGTTTTGTGATTGTTCAATTAATTGCCGTTGTTGAAACTTAAAGAAAATGAAAACAATAAATCATCTACAGGATACGTAATTCTGCTTTTTTCGAGATTATTACATCTGTCATACACATACACATTCTTTACAAATGAGTTAAAATATATAAAAAAACATAGACTCGTATAACGTTAAGCGTTACTATCGATAAAAGACAAATACGATGAAATCTGCAAATAACTGATACTAAATTGTATTGTAACTCCTAACAAATGTCACGTCAAGAATGTTTCCTCACTTCATTTCTGTTTGGTTACGTTGCAGGAAATAAAGAAAGAAAGAAAGAAAACATTTATTGTGACAGATTTAACAGAAGAACACACAGGAGTAAAAACATAATTAAACAAACATAAAAATCTAAATTATATAAATATAAATAATATCTAATTATATAAATAGCCAAATGCATGGTCGCAGTTGATCATTAAGACGTTAAAAAATAGTGATTCAAAATTGTGTGAGTGGGAATCAAACCAAAAAACAAAAATCACGATCACTAACAAGAAATCTGTCAAATAAATAATCCTATTTGTACCACAATAGATTGTAATGCCTCGAACCGACCACATACTACAAAATAATGTTTCTTCGCTCGGAGGTTGAATTTTTCACTTCACGCTCGCATGCTCGCTAAGCAAAATGGCACCCTGGGGGTTACCATGTTTATGTCGGTTAAACTTTGATGGAACTAATCGTACGTCACTTTTCAAATAACATGTGGTAGGTACGTATGGTAAGTGTGTCAAGCGATTTGATAAAATTTGTATAAAAATATAAGTAATGACCCAATTGAGAGTACAGTGTAAAAAACACAATATGTGTGGATCCTTCTTCGTTAGTACATAGATTTTTGAAAATATGCCAATGAAAAATTAATCCTTGCACTGTAGTTGTGACTTGACAACTTTTAACACATTTCAAAACAACGATGAAATTTTACTTTAAGTCTTGGAATATTTTTTTTGCCATTGATCTACTAAGCCCTTCAAAAGAAAGCGATTTTTTTATCAGTTAGTAACCCTATATTTTGCTCTTTCCAACAAGTTTGTATAATCAAATATGTTCATCAATGGTTTTACAACTCACTTACCTGTTTATTTGTTACATTACCGAACCTACCTATCACATCATGTTTACAACAGTAAAACAACATTACTTAACCAGCTCCTGGTAACCTCTACGTCAGGAAACTGCAAGTAATCACGTGCATTGTTACGTAAACTCTTGTTTGTAGCCCTCAGTTGCTTATTGGGCTGTAAACTTTACTAACAGAAGCTAGGGAGAAAGAGATTTAAAAAAGTAAAAACAAATGCCAAGAGAAAATAGTATACCTACGGTCAAGTTGACCACAGAAAACAAAATAATTTCAGTCCTGTCCGAAAACTCAACTATTTTGGCTGAGGTGTCCTAGTGAAAACCTAAATTTTTGCTACTCATGGTATTTCGAGATAGAATGTAGCCTGTACCACTTTTGGAGCACAGAATGAACTGTCTATCAAAAGTGCAATGTATAGTAAAAACAGGTCTACAAAAAGCGCAAATGCATTTCCGCTCTTCATAATGGCATGATAGTGGAGAAAATATAGGAATAAAATAAATAATAATATCAAGCTTTGTCGAAAATACGAGTGTAGTAGTATTATACGCCTAGATATAAAGTAAAACCTCGCATTATGATATTTAACTCATTGAGTACTAAAAGCTCGCTAACTTTGTTTATGATCCAATTTAATTCCCAACACGAGTGTTCCATTATGCACTCCAGTATTAAGGCGCACTCTCCAGGGCCAATTTACATACAAACTGGGGAATAAACTTTTAAATTCATCATCATTATCATAAGCCTGTTCACGGACACTTCTGGATACCGAGGATATTTATAACGCATGCTGATTGGCTCGATTTTGCGCTTTTCGATTCTATCCAGAGCTTGCTTTATTGCTGCTTTTTAAAAGTATTACAAAAATCAGTACTGATCAATTACCTGTTATTTTGTACCTAAACGGTGTGTATAGAACCTTTGCCGGTAAAATATACGAAAGCATTTTTTGATACAAAACTAAAACACAAAACTAAGCTTTTTTTAATTAAAAACTACACAACTGCTAGGCGCCACAACAACCGAGCTTTTATCTGTTAAATAAAATTCTAATACATGAGTTATTTATACATATAATAAAACTGTGTCTGTACATTGAAGATAATGAAAAAAAAAATAGTTGAGGGGTCTTAATTGATGCAATAGAACACAAAAATCATGTTTCAAAAATAAATTTCTGTTTGTCTGTTTGTCTGTCGGTATGTTTGTTCGTTATAGACTCCAAAAAGGCTGAACCGATTTGTCTACGGTTTTCACTAACATGTTGGTGCATTTTTAACTTAACATTAAGTGTTTGTTTCATTTCAATCCGGTCGTAAATAAAAAAGTTATGTTCATTTTAAACCAAGTGGTCATCGATATCCGCTGCCTACAGCAATTTTAAAGATTCGTGTTTGTCGACGTATGAACTAGATGGCGTTGTATTTACTTTTTACCTCAAAATGATGCGCGCGAAGCCGCGGGCGTCGACTAGTCCTTAATATAACTCTTTTTGTAATCCGGGCAAGGGAGCCTTAGCTCACACACGATGTTGGATGAAAAATGCATTGCTCACTCGGGACTAATTTCGCAACGAGTAGAAAAATTACTGCCATCACTATGATGTAAGTTTGTGGCTGAAATATTGAACACATTGTAGGAGCTTTTAGTTTATTACCAACATTAGTCTGAAGACTAAAGTAGCATATCATGTTTATTATCTACTTAGAGAATACTTAATAACTTTTAATTTGAAGTAAGTTAAAAATTTAATAATACTCGTAATGTACGTTTGTTTATGATGGAATACTAAAAAGCAAGACAAGTTCATCTTAGACGGCATATATTGCTTACCATCAAGCAAACTGTGGTCAAGCGCAAACCTGTGTCAGTAATCAAAAATATTTAAAAAAAAATGCAATATTGTTACAATGTTACTTTATACTACACCTGCTCGGAAAGTACCTTGTTACTTTATCAAATTACGGTAGAAAGTACGTCATTGCATATCGAACAAATATGCGGGGAGAAAACGCATCTGAGCGGGAGAGAACTGTAAAGTGCATGGTTGCTATATAAATATTAGAAAATATAATACAGTAGATTAATTATAAAATTACGATTACGATAAATTATTTGTATATGTTATTTAAATCAAATGAAATCCCTCGCCATTGAGAGGGATTTAACTTGATTTAAATAACACCATCATAGCTAAATAATGTTTATATTTTAAAAATCGATCATTTCGTACGATTCATACGAAACAAAACATACACTTCATTCCCAGATAGAAGAGTAAAAACGTGACCTAAATAATGCTGCCCCATATTTTCCACTATCTGCAAATGTTCGTTGATCAACCATTTTTATTCAACTCGACTGATCTTGATTGACCATTCTTGCGTAGAACCGTGTGCATGCACGCGCGGTGAATTTCTTATCAAGGATGGATATACTAGTGGTCGCCCGCGGCATCGCTCGCCTTATTTCGGCATAAAAAGTCGCCTATGTCACACCTAGAACATAACACGAACGGATCATCTTGATCTGTTTGTCTGTTTATTAAACACTCACTAACTGATCATCATGATGGTAAGTAGGTATACTTAACAAGACAAACAGGCAAAAATTAAAAAAAAACGCTAAAACGTGTTCTGTTATAAAGCATACGTAAACATTTTTTGTAATACCTTTTATGTATAGATTTGTGACCCTCTGTAGATTTATTGTACATAATAATATAAACCTATGTATAGATTATGAACTCTGTATTTTGAACTCATGCTTTTGTTTTCATTTTTCATATGCAGTGTTAATGTTTTAAAATTGTTTTGCGAGTCTATTGTATTCGTTTTGACAACAGATTTTTTGATAAAGGTTTGCTAGCTACCATAATAACATACCTTTTATTTCATAATTAAGTATTTCTTGTAACCAACGACATAGTGTTTGTTGTTGTTCTTATGAAAATGACCCAACATGTTGGGTGTATGTGTATGAAAGATGTGTGTTGATTTTGAAAATTTATTTAATTTTTATTTCACGTTAGTATTTATTATGTGCTTCTAAATTTGTTCTAGCTGAAATATTAGAACGTAAAATAAAATAATAAATAAATATTCCGGGACATTGCACACAACGCCATCTAGCCCCACACTAAGCAAACGCTTGTGTCGTGGGTACTAGATAACGGATATAATACTTATATACTTTTCTTTTGTAAATACATACTTATTATACATACAAACGACCAGACTCAACACAAGTAATTATAAAATTTTAAAGTACATAAATACTTGTGTCATGCGGGAATCGAACCCGCGACCTCTAGATTAGAAGGCAGAGCCACTACCAACAAAGCTAACAGGCCAGTCAACGTAGCAGCTTACATTTTACTATTTATTACGAAGTTGAAGTGAAACATCAGTACAATCTAAGAAATAATTCTCGTGTAAAAATACGTAGATATAAACTTCCCTGTGAATTTTAGGACTACCTTGATGATTCATAAAATTAAAGGATAAAAGCCTCATAAAATCATCAAAATTCTTGTACCTGCTGTGTTATAAACGTCAATATAACAAGCGCACTTAAATTTTCTGCCCCATGTTTAGCATAAAAGCGTGTAGTAAGCTTTTTTCGAGGGTGTGTTTGCAGTCATTGACTTTTATGGCAACCTCAATAGGGCTATGTGAAAAGGGAAAATATAATATGCTCTTCAACTCAATTTGGCAATCCGAAACGGTACAATTTTGTCGGCCTCTATGGAAATCATTTTCAGGTACAATAAAATGAAACGGAGCTTAACTTTGGGATTTAATTTGATTTCGGAATAATTTGATGGGTTTCTGATTTTTTTCATTAATTTTGTTTTTGTCATGTAGGTTAATGCTGGTCAGTGTTTAGTTTAATGTAGACCCTTTTTATTTCGACAGATTTAGTCTCTTTTATTAAGTATAATATCCGTTAATAAATATGCAATGTTTTTAATATGTACCAGGTATGGTATATTACAGCAATCGCTAGTCTCTGATTCTCCAAAACTACTAAAACTAAAATAGGTGAGTTTTAATTCGATTCTCCTGTTTACTCAACAAAGTCTTAATTTTATGTCCAGCTTAAATGCGTTTGTCAAACTCCGTTTAAAGAGAGTGGCGATAAAGGAGCTATCATTACCCACGCGTCATAAAAACAAGGATCGTCAGCGAAAAAGTAATAGCCACATAAAACTTTAGATCAACAACTTACAGGGCTTAACTTAAGGCTTTGTAGATGTTTTAACTGGGGCTTAAAAATAATGATTGAAAGTTCATATAGTAATTTTTAAATTTCCTCAATAGTCCTCATATTGGATTTGGATTTTCCTCTTTTTTACAGCAAATAAGGTAATTGTAAATTAATAAAACTTCAGTTTAGAATTATTTTAGACTCGTGTGATCATTATTAGCTCACAGTCGTTCACTTCTGAACATAGTCATCTCTTAAGGCAACTTAGCTTACTAAATTGTAAAACATACATATTATGTATTTGAAATCTCGCACCTTATTATGTATTATCAATCTGTCAAACATGTATGCTGTCTGTGTCTAACATGTCTATCTCTCTATGAAACATCGTTCAAAAACTTAAACTCATGTTTTCTTTTTATATTCCACTTATAAATATGTTTTAATTACTAATCTTGCTACTAACCACTCAAAAAGTAATCTATAATAATATTATAAAGCTGAAGAGTTTGTTTGTTTGTTTGAACGCGCTAATCTCAAGAACTACTGGTGCGAATTGAAAATTTATTTTTGTGTTGTATAGACCATTTATCGAGGAAGGCTTTAGGCTATACAATATCACGCTGCAACTTATAGGAGCGAAGAAATAATGGAAAATGTGGAAAAAACGGGGAAAATTATTCATATTTGAGGGCTTTTGTTACGTGTGCTGCGAAAACGGTTTAATATATCAAAAAATATGTACAAAATAATTATTCCTCTTGAAATGATCTAACAAAATGTCCTCGACAATATATGTCTATCTTTTAAAATTAACTCACTAGAACCGTTTTTATGACAATAACTATTCCACGCGGACGAAGTCGCTGGCACAGCTAGTCAAAAATAAATATATGTAAACAACACAGTACTAATGCATTCTTGTCCACTAAAAAGTGTACTTTTAATGATCTATTTATATAGAGCAAGTACGTATGCTACGTCTTACAAATATATGTATACCTATATTTTTAAAACTTATAAAACATAAAGTAATATGTATTATCATATTTTTACTAAGTATGAAAAATACCTGGAAAGTATTATAATAGTTATATAATATATTTTCGGATTTTAATCAAACTTTTTGGTAATATTAAAGCTTATAAAGCTTTTATAATACTGCTTCAATACCCCTATTGAACCTTTGATTCGGTCGCCATTATTTAGGCTTCAGGAATTTTTAATCATCGAATTTAAAAGCCTTGGACCGCTAACAAAGACTTAGGTTTCGATATTTTATAGTTATTCGTATAACGAGATCCATTTTACTGGTATCTATTCAAAGGCTATATAAAATATTTTTGTTTTAATCATCGTCCAACGATTTACTGTTTCGTATAATATACTAGTGCCTAAAATTTAATTATTTCCATATTCAATAGTTTCCTTTAATTTTGGTTATGTTCTGGACTAATAGGTAAACTACGTTTTGTAATAAAACCATATAAGTACATATATTAGATGTCGTTTTAGATTTTTTCATTTCGCCATGTTTTTTTTAACATTTTTTTTTTACATTATATAGGCTTACGTTTGACTATAGCCTGCCTGATGTTAAGCACCACTATAGTCTAAGATGTAGCACGCTTGCCTAGAAGAAACCTAATTACTCTAGATTTGAAGACCCCTGGGTTATAATTTTCTGGGAACAGGGCTCCAGGTAGAGAGTTCTATATTAACAATATATTAACTATTTATAATTTCGAAATCTGACTCTATTATTATCCTAACAAACTATTTTAACTACGGTTGTGACGGATATATAGACTATGAAACTTATATTTCACCAGCATGAGTCTCAATAACAAACTCATTCCCTATATAAAGACGCCTACACTTTACTACGTTCAATATCACGGATATTAAAAGCTCTTTGATAAATATTTATAGCACACAAGGTGAAGATTAAATCTTTGGCACGCACAGTTTCAGCAAATAATTTTAGAAAAGGTAAAGGGGCAATTCGTGAAGCGTACTGTCTGTTTGATCTCACCTATTTGAATTGTAACTGATTTGGGTTTTAGATTTTGCGTAAATTTCGCTTTGAAGTAAATATTTAGTAAGATATTAGCGTTATTAATTTAGGCGGATAAGATTAAAAAAATAGTACAGGGTTAGATGACGATGTGTGAGAGGTCCCGGAATATTTATATTTCTATATTTTTCAAATTATTTGTCGATTTGGTAAACATATATAAAAAATATTCGAGAATACATACATACTTATAATCAACGTTTATGCTTAGGTAGGTACAAAAAATTATCCTATTATTAGATAGGTATATTTCTCCTGATCATGACGCTTTTTTATGATGATCGATATTCTAAAACGAACAATTTGTAGTTTGTACCTTGGTACAATAATTTCTTAATTAATCACTGCAAATAAACATGAACCACGTAAACTTACCACATAAATTATTTTAAACCGTTAAATTAGCGCAAGAGTTGTGTAAATACTTGAAACTAACTCAAAGTTGTTCACGTAACTCGAAACGGAAATTAAAGTTCAGTCGGAGCTTTCAATCGTACATTCATGATTTATTTCATAAAAGCTTCCGCTTTGAGAAACAAGTAAGTGGTTAAGTCAATGGGGAAATCGCTTAATTTACCTTCATAGGAAGTAATAAGCTTGTAAGTTGCGTAATTATTATGAACATTATAATATGTTTCATTATACCTATACTTAGACCTATAAACTTAATTTTCATAATAGGTAAACTTTTACTATTCTAAGTCTGATATTACACTGCCTTATTGCATTTAGCATAGCAATATCTGTACAACCAACAATATTATCCAGGAAAAGAACTGAGTCACAAATGGGTACATAAAGTTACCAAATCAATTAAACGATTAAAAATAGCATTTCCAAACTGCAACAGTCATTTGAGCATGAAGTAGTGAATATCTAAACATATCTATAATGCACATTTATATTCATTTGTCTTTATAAAATGAGTAAGTACTAAATCACTGTATTATAGTTCCCATAAAGCTTGATTAAATTAAGTTAACATAATTAGTTAGACATAATTATTGTCATAACTAAATTTAAGTACTAAATTTTAAACAGTTATAAACTTTTGTGTTCAAACATCTGTACACTTTAGTATAGTAGTCTTTCATTTAGACATTCTCAGCTAAGGCTAAGTAAACGTGCATCTAATTTAAGTACCTATTTAAATTAAATTTCCGCCCCTATCACGCGAGTGCTTTGACATGGCTTGTTTGTTGACTTCAGAATAAGTTTCGCTTTTGCATGAAATTTGTTTTGCGAGGCCTATCTATACGTCTATTTATCTATACTAATATTATAAAGTTGAAGAGTTTGTTTGTTTGTTTGAACGCGCTAATCTCAGGAACCACTGGTGCGAATTGAAAAATTATTTTTGTGTTGAATAGACCATATATCGAGGAAGGCTATATAACATCACGCTGCAACTAATAGGAACGAAGAAACAATGGAAAATGTGGAAAAAACGGGGAAAAATAATTCATCTTTGAGGGCTTCCGTTGCGTGCGCTGCGAAACCGGTTCAAGATATCAAAAAATATGTATGAAAGAATTAATGCCCAAAATAACTATTCCACGCGGACGAAGTTGCGGGCACAGCTAGTAAGTTATATTGGCCCTTATTAATTTAGAAAAATACCATAAAACTATATACATGTACCTGTGTATTAATTTTCATTAATTATTGAACAGTTGTAAGGTATCACAACAATGTAATATGAAATAATTCAATTTAAAAACAACAAGTAAAATAAACATTCAGTCCAACTGAGAAACACAACAGAAGAAATGAGATCTTATTTTTTTTTTAATTCTTTAAAAAGTCGTAAGTTACTGCAAGCATGAATATTATTTTAATAAAACTACTACTACTGATCGGCTTCTGTAATGACCAAACTCAGCACCATTTAAAATCACTCATCTGCCGAACACTTTCACCAAACTCACAATTCACCAGTATATCAAACCCAGTGTTTATGAAAATGTTTGCATATGAAACTGTCGCAGCCGCGTCCGGTTAAATTTTTCATCACGCGCTTGACCGGCCGCGTCGAGCTTAATTTTTAGGCATAACACCTGTCACATGTTACAGCTTTCAGTTTCAGCGTGAAAAACTGACTATTATGGTTGAAATTTACTGAAAAAACATTGGCATAGCGTGTTGCTATGTAAACTGGTATGAATTTTGTTATATTATTCAGATACAGATGCAGATGTTTATTGGTAAATCATAGCCCGTAGCTCAGCTAGCGGAGGCAATCGTATATATGCGATTACCAATGTTAAGCAAAGTTCGACGCGGTCAGTTCTTGGATGTGACACGTTAAATTGTAGGTCCCGGTTGTTTGTCTAATTCGGCAGTCGTAAATCCATGTCAGAGGCCCTTAGGGCAGCTTGATAAACTCTCGACACCAGAGTTGGCCACGAAGAAGATACCTAAATAATAGAAGGTCAAATGATAATAGCTTTACTAACACGGCAAACATTTACATGATCGAGACTAGAAAGAGGGATTTTAAATGTGCGTGGTGGTAAACTGGTTTAAAAAATCATGAAGGTGTTGATCATGGCAGTAAAATTAAACGATAAACACCTTGGATTTGCGATTTGAATAAATATTAGGTTGTAATTTTTTTTGTTTGCTATCTAGGTGAGTTTTTGGCCTTATGTCCAGTTATAATATTTTTTTAATGCGTAAACCTGAACATATTGATGTTTCTGCTTTCAAACAGAGTTTTTATGGTATACTTATATGTTTACTACTTTTTAAAAGCCAAAAATGGCTCATAAAATGTTGTAATAAATGACTCGTATGTTGGATCTTCTAAATAAATCATCAAAAATCTATAACAAAACCAGTTCACGCTCAAACATCTGAACCAATTTAGATAAACTTTGAACATTATGACAGATTAAACCCTATATGTATGTATAACATAATATATGATATTTTTATCCAATATTAATGTGGGTAACATCGCGGAGCGCCACGGTAAATTCAATTGTGGTGCTGATTAAACCCTTAATAAGTACAAAATTGCAAATTTTATCCAGTTTTAACGAAGCAAGTTCGCTAGTTGCGTATATTTAAGCTAAATGGTCCATGTCTCATAGGACATAGATCGATGAGTCACGTCACTAGCGGTAAAGTAACGTTTAAACAGGGTTGCTTGTCATTTAAAAAAATATCTTTACTGCTTTTTATTTGTTATTTTTTTAATACTAAATAGACTTAAGTGACGCCCGAATAGAAAATAGTTAAAAGTGGAACATGCATGCAGTAGAAAAAAATAATTGACTTTAATCAATACCCAACAAAAAAAACAATTAATTTTGAAAGCTGTCGCTTGAACAGTGTTTTGTATAATTTTAATTTGATATTTGTGATAATTAAGTGAAATAATATAAAATATTTTGGAAGATATTTTAACTTCATACTAATTATGAAGAAATTAACGTTCCAACTCAGATTTTCATGAGCTAATCTTATTCAACTATCCCAGTATGTGAAAATGCTGCATAGTTGATGTGCCTTTCACCGCTTCGACTAGGGTTTTAATCAGAATTCGTGGGAATTTCGATCGGCTACCGGACGCTGCCCGGTACGATTATTTTGTAAATAGTGACGGAGTGGGATTTTAGATGAACCACATACGGTTTATACGGTTTAGAGTATTTTTTAAATATATTGTTGGAAATTTTCCGTTGATATAATGTATGGGGAATACGGCTGGCGGCTCAAAAGTTACCCTTGCCACCAATGTCTATAACTTAAGTTCTAAAGCTATTAAAGTGTGGATTAAAATAAGATATGATACAATCTTTTGTTGCACTGAAATCTCACACTAACAAGTATGTATGTATTCGTATGCACTAAAAACATAAGACTAATAATAATAAAATTATTCTTATTGCTTACCACAAACTGTGGTCAAGTGCGTACCCGTTTTAGTTAAAAAAAAACTTATTTGAATGCAATGCTTGTGACAGGAAACATTCCGTCTTATTACAAAACGCGGTTTAAATATTAGTCCAGGTCTTTGAAAATAAAAAGTGGGTTCTTGTTCTTCAGACATCACATATAAGCAATGAAAATGTAAACTTTAAATTTGAACTATGGTTTAACATTGGTACATTTTGTCAATTTCAGAATTATGACAGTAGACAGACAAAACAACTAAAACGGACTTGGTCTAGACTTAAACCACGTTTTGTAATGAGGTCCATTATACTTACTTTAATTTGTTCATTGTGTTCTATTTCAATTTCATTTTAATAGGCACAGTAAATCATCAGTACTATTTATAATCCCTAATAGCCAGTTCCAATACAGGTACTTATATGTATTTCATAGCAGATACCTAATCATCCTCGATACGGTATCCATTGAAATAGCATAACATCCATTACTACATACGGTGTACTAGAAACTAATCAGCCTTGCAATGGCTACAGACTTGATTAGTCAGCTAATATGAATAAGATTAATTAGCTGAATCAAACAGGTTCTAAGGTATAGTGGGTAATTGGCTTAGATCTTAGAGCATACTATTATATAGGTTCTTGTATCAATCAACTCAAAAGTGGTCCTTGTGATATTTTAATTGTTATATGTATAATTGTACAGCCAATTAGGCTTAAACGTATTAAATAATATTATGGAACGGTGTTCTGGATTTAATCTGCACATGACTGGAACGAGTGGCATACAAGAAGAGAGGCCTATGCTCAGCAATGGGCGGTAACAGGCTGATGATGATGATGAATATGGAACGGTGTTAACACCGATTATCGATATTAATGACCATAGGACCAGTAGATGCTCAAACTTCATAATAAAAATAGGACATATTAATAGATATAAAAGTACTAATGCGTTGCACTCTGTACTTAAAAACTTTCTACAGTTTTTCTTTACGCTCAGTTACATAAAAAACAATTACAACAGTCGTGCGCCACCTTTGAGCGCGGTGTCTGATAAGACGTTGAGACGTTGATAGGCTATTATACCTGACTATCACATACCTATAAAAAAAAGAATATTATACAAAAGGAAGGTTGTTCATTTCTTAAATCTAAAACGTACTCTGGGCTCTTGTAGTACAAAGTTCACGACCCCGTCTCGCCTCGTTAATTGCAGAAAGAGCATAGAACACGGTTTTGATTCAATTATTTTATGAATAATGTAAAAGACACCCTGTTATTATTGAAGGTTCAACGTTCGAAAGCTATAAAAAATTTGCTTTACGAGTGAAGTAAAGTGGCAGTAAAACGGGACGCTTTGCCTCCCTTGTTATTTTGCTTTCATTGACACTTCAAATGGAAGATGTTCCTTATCTTTAGAGAAAATATTTGGTACGTGATCAAAGTGGTTTGTTTTATATACTTACGTTGTGTTTTTCGATCAATCTTTTGCTCAGAAAGTAAGTTTAATTACAATGTCATCACCATCATCCACATCCGGTTTCGTCCCACTGCTGGGTGTAGTTTAGGCTTTCAGAATATGCCATTGGCTTCAATCTTTAGCCAGCCAATTAGATTTTTATCTTTATTTCAATGTTTGTTTGACTGGCCTGTTAGCTTAGTTGGTACTGGCTCTGCCTTCTAATCTAGGGGTTGCGGGTTCGATTCCCGCTTGACACAAGTATTTATGAATTTTAAAATGTATAATTACTTGTGTTGAGTCTGGTCGTTTCTATGTATAATAAGTATGTATTTACAAAAGAAAAGTATACAAGTAATATATTCGATATCTAGTACCCACGGCACAAGCGTTTGTTCAGTGTGGGGCTAGATGGCGCTGTGTGCAATGTCCCGGAATATTTATTTTTATTATTTATTTTATTTAATGTTTGAACAAAACACAAGACAGATTGGTAAATTTCCTACGCTCTAGTCAGGTGTATGTTTAATTGCATTCTAATAACTTTATGATATGTTTTGTAAATTTATACATAAACTATAAGACGCTGATGTATTATGAAAGCATAAACGAGGCTTCAGTACATACCAATATACATTATATTACATTACGTACATATGTGATACATTGTACACTTAGGCGAGACGGTGGTGTCGCAAAGGGAGGCCGAGGAGCGGGAGCGGGAGGTGAATCCTGCCGCTCATCCGATCCGCAGAAGACGGACACGAAGGCGAGCCGCTCGTGCTCGGACTCCGTCTCCGCTAGGAGGCACTGGGGCGTGAACGAACTACACGAAAAAAAAAAAAAAAAAAGAAGGGTTAATAGCAAATGTACGCCAACATATAGAAAGTAAGCTATATTTTAGAATATTCAATTACTTATGTACTGTTACTTACTGTTTTTTGAAAAATAAAAATATTTGTATATGTATTGAACCAAACAATTCAATAGTTTCTAGTAAAATCCTTTTTCAATTTCGCTCGAAAAGGATATTAAATAGATTCATCAATCAATTACAATGTGTCTAGCGAATTCTCAATTTTAATCAACCGACGACTTCCAAATGTTCAGATTGCAGTTTCCATTGAAGCGTCAATATCCTACGTCGGCTGGACGCCAGGTTTCAGGAGCCGATGAAATGTCAGCGTTTTCTGTAGGATATTAGGCTTCTACGGGCTTTGACTGCGGAGCGTAGGCATATTACGGTTTTACTGATAGAAGCTTTGCGAGATATATATGTGTTGGATGTTTGCTATTATTTATTTTGTGTAGGTTAAAATAATTCTTCTTCGGCTGATACCTAATTAATATTTAATAAATAAAAAAAAAAATAGTTCTGGTTTATGAATCATCTTTATTTTTGCGATTTACGTTAGTTTTAATGATCGTACATTTTATGATAAGCTTGCATCATTACAGTCACAGACAACTAAAGATATAGTTAAATACTGTAAAATGTATATAACTAGTGTGCTGAGTAATAAATGAAATTTCTTGTAGACAATATCAAGTTGTCTTAATAAAGTAGCATAACTTTATTTACAATAATAAAATATAAAAACAAGGGAAGAAAAACTAAACATACTACTTCTAACTACTACAAAAAGGGGCACTTAGAAAATCTTTAGAAAAGCCTAAAGATAATCTAAGTGCTCCAGCCCACTACCAGAGGGCAGCGTGCCCAGCACTGGCCGCATTACCACGCTGGATGGCAATGCTGATACGTTGAGCCAGAAAAAGGCCAGCATAAAGTAGCTAAGTTAAAATATGAAAATTTAAAACTTCTTTAGAATCATACATCACAAAACTACAAGTATCCAACTAGCGTTGTAGCTACATATATCTACAAGTAATACAAAGACTAACTTACACCGGGCAGCAACGAGTTTGAAGCTAGCTTCTCCTTTCATTACCATAGTGAGCTGTGAAGTTTATAGATGTGGTACTAGCTTTGAAACTGGAGTTCTAAGAATAAGTTTTGAGTGAAAATGTAGGATTAATATGATATGTACTCGTATGTTATTGAATTTGATGCTGTAAATATTTTGTATATATGTTACGGCTAATACCCGAAGTGCGGCTACACCTAGTTTTAGCCGGTTAGAACTAGGTGTAGCCACTTAGTCTTGGTTAAACCCCGAATCGAGACAGGACTTGGCTCCTCCTCGCCTTCGCTCGTCGTCGCATGTGCGTGGTAGAAAGCAAGTAAGTAAGTAGTATGAGATCTTAGGAGTGTCATAGGCTACTTATTATCCTCAAAATATACGAGCGATGCCGCGGGCATCTACTAGTAACAAATATGTTTTATATACTAGTATTTCGGTAGTAAAAATAAAACCATTTATTTTTAATGGGGCAAATATTCTACTTCATTTCATCGAAAGACCTTTAAAAGGGTGTGTTTATTAATAAAAAGGGTAAACAACTTGAAAGTTCGAAGGTGAATAATAAAGTGCCTTATAAAAGGCATAATACGGTTAACACCATACACCATTAACATAAGGGCCTTTGTTTTATGAAATTATAATATTTCGAAGCATGTTATGTATGGGTTTGAATGGATTGGTTGGCTACTCTATAATTGGTCAGCGGTGTTTATATCTATTTAACTTCTAGAATAGTTTCATTTGAGACCCAGTTCCAATCCAGTATAGACATGAACTCTGTCTGAATCATGGTATATACATAATGAAATAAAAACACTGAGATAAAAAAAACTACGTTATTGGGTACGAATCACGAAAGTTGAATGTTATAATAATTTAAGGGATGGTAAAAATCACACATATTTTTTTTATCTGTCTTAATGTCTAGTTTTATTAATAAAACTAGACATATGAAACTTCAAAAATTTTATAAAAATTAAATGTTATAAATTCAATTTGACGAGATATTGTAATTTGTGTAGCATATTCTGTGATATTAGTAAGTACTTATACCTATACCTATGTATGTTACAGCTTTACATTATCAATAAAGATTCTTTATCTTTATCTTTAATATTAATTCGTGTTATAACTCGGCTACATCAACATTATCTTAATGGAGCCTACTGCAGAGCATAAGCATCTTGCCCTTTTACGAAAATTGACGCAATTGTACATGTTATCTCTGCTTACCAAAAATTTTATCGGCTGACTTAAAAATAACTTCCAATATGAAATTATAATATCTGGAAGCATGTTATGTATTTACATAAATACGTTTTGTTTATTCGGTTCGCGGTGGATTCTGCTTTACATAAAAATATTGGGTTCTCTGAACCGTATTGCAGCCAAACTGTTTTGTGTATTGGAGTTCGCATTAGATTTACGATGTTATTGTTTTATCATATTTTTCCACTAACAACCATGTTTTAGGGTTTTTTAGGAGTGTCTTTTTGATATCTTTAGTAATACGCTTTTGTTTCTTTTGTAAACACAAGCATTATAAGAAACATGGTGTCTTGTTATGGTTAATGTTTGCGTTATTTTTATGAAAATACATCGTTACATTATAAATTGCTTCTCTCGCACGCGCGCACACAGACACACACACACATAATTATCAGCCTGTCATCACCTGCTACAGCTTACTGCTAAGCTTATGCCAATTTTCTTATCGATTTTTTTATCTTTTCTTTCTTTTTATTTTTTATTCCTTTACTTGCCTACATAATATACACAACACGAGCACGTACATATGTATGTGTGTTTTCTCTATATCTTCGTATTATAATATGTATGTACTTAACATTGAACCTGCAAGTCGCATAAAAAGCTCGTTAAAAAGATATCACCGACCTTTAGTTTTATCGACTATCGGAACTCACACCGGCATCCTTTTAAGGTGTGGTTTCGATATTTCTGTTCAGTTATTTACATCCGTGGAATGATCTGGGTGCCTATAATAATGATATATCTGATTTCAAAAGAACTCACTTAATAATTACATGCCCCCTAGCAATAATAATTAATAATTTTTTAACTTTGCTTAACATCAGACAAGTTGTAGTCAAGCGTGAGCCTATCTCATGTAAAAAATGAGGAATACAACTGGAGATGGAAGAGTCATAAAATTAATATTGTGAAGTTTATTCTGAACAACATAAAATTAGTATACACCACACTAAATGTCTCAATAACCCACCGATATAACATAGCGTATGTTACTTGTTATAAAATTATTTTGATTTGGTTAATATTTTCGATTCGTCAATAAAAGCACAACCCATTAAAATGTGGCAAAAACAGCACAAAAATAAAAATAATCGACTTGCCCATACCAGTTGGTATTATAATCCACCGAAGCTGAATATTCATGACTGTCTGATATTACCTACATCTGAATCATTTGAAAGAGAAAAAAAAAACTACTAGGAACTAGTAAAATTTTATAACAAACCTTTGCTCGATCAATAATTTGGACCCTCAGATTCCGGAAGACTGTAACTCCAAAACCTAGTTTAAGGTTATCGGAGCCAGAACTGAATTTCCTCCATTATGTACAAATCCCGGCTATTTTCCCGGACCTAGCTTTATCTTATCCGGGTATTGGCTCTTTCAAATTGCAGTTCTAGGTATTCTAGTATTTGTTTGTTTGTACACAACATTATTATGTTTTATATATAAAATAGAAGGATTAAAATTGAGAGAATATACACACTTTACTAACCTCGTAACACCATGACAATTCATTTTCTAATATAATCTATTTTCAGGTAATTCACATTGGGATTTTGGGATTTACATGTATCAGACGTACTTGGATATTCAATCAATTTGAACATAATATTATACATAGTACGAACTAAGCAACGTTCTTCTTCTATGCTTATAAAAGTTCACACATGGTGCACAATAAGTAAAAGTGCAAACATTACAACCGACATATACTTACGCCAATCAGAGAATCCCGAAATACTGTATTGATTGAATATTTTTTCAATTAATTATAGCATTTCGGGATTCTCTTAGTGTTCATTGATCGACTTATTCTTATACTGTTCATAATTTTTCAATTCATTAATTTATCTAATAAGCATCACAATTTCTCTATACTGTTTATTATATACTGGGAGTATATAATAAACAGTATAGAGAAATTGTAATAAGATAAATAAAATATAAATTAGAATAAGATAAATAGTTGCCAGAGCAAAGTAAAGTTCCCCAATGTATTAGCTCTGGCGTTTGAAATTTTAGTCGTATCAAAGGATTTGCGGGGGAAAGCACTCAACGGATTAAGACGGGTAGTTTTATTAGCAATTATAACTGTTAGTGTTTGGCTTTCACCTCAATTCATCTGGATTTTGTGGGATTAGGCGATTGAAATCTGTTTGGTGTAATGTGTTACTTAGGTGCCTAATTGAAATAGTTTGGGACTTTTAGTAAATACTACGGAATCTGGGATGTATTGCCATACAATATAATATGGTTTTACCCTCATGACTTTATAATTCTATAATAATTACCAAAAAATATATGAAGAGTTATTATTATTATTTTGCCACTTGAAAGCAGAAAAAACAGACCAAAAGAAAAGCTTTTCAATCAATCAATCAATGAAACATACTTTATTAAACACAAAAAAAATACAATTTATAAAAAAAGGTAGAAGGTAACCAGGAGCGCGTTTATCACTAAAGTAAAAAAAAGTCATGTAAGTAAGCCTTTTTGGACTGTTAGATAATAAAATATTGTATTTAGACATTCAAAACATGCACTTTAACAAATTTGTATAACGTAAAGTAAAACAAAATTCAATACGTATTTCATACGACTAAGATAATGTCTTAAAGCCACGGAACTAAAGCACCTTACCTAGTACAAGTAAATTAGATACCTACGCGTTCTAAGCACCTAATGAAATTTAGCTAATTTTATACGAACTGTACCATTATCTAGTAAGTAAACTTTGGCCTCTGCACGTAGGTGTAGTTGAGCGAGCGAAGTGAGCGACGTTGCCCCACTACATAAATAAATTTAAGATCCCAAAAAAAGGAAAACGCTCACCATTTTCGGTCCGCGTATTATTTTTCATTTGGCAGCGAATAAGTGCCGATTATTATGCAACTCTTTTTCATCATAAATTAGATGCCATACTCATCGCAACTGTCAGTAAGTAGTCTGATATATTATGAATAATTAAAAAAAAATATTTATATAGTGTAACACTCGAAGTTAGGGACTACTGACGCCATCTAGGCACTAAGGGAGGAACCCTGTATTGCGTCATAGAAACGTGGGCCCGCGTCGATCGCTCTCTCTTTCCCACTCGTGGTCCCAGCTCGTATGCATGAGCGAGAAGAAAGAGGTGACATGCGGCGACCGCCATGAAGGAAGAATCTTCTGCAAGACAGATACCGAGGAAACGGGATCGACCATTATACTCGCGCGTCGATTTCTAATGTAAACTGTAAAATAATGAGATCTGCAATAGTGAAAAGTGATTTTACCTAATCTAGACTTTTCTCTTCACCCAACCCGTAGGTTGTAGGACGTTAGCAGTCAAATTCGTAAGTTATAAAAGTTAATAAATAATACATCTTCATTTTTGCGACTTCATAATTCAGAATTGGGAGTAAATAATCCATCAAATTATTAATTAATTTATAATTATCAATGCTTCCTTTTAAGCTAATTTTCTATGATATTCAAATATGATGCGATGTTATTTTCTGTTATTCAAATACAAATGTTTTTATTAATTAGTTAAGTTTTTATTTTTAACTAGCTGTGCCTGCGACTTCGTCCGCGTGGATTAGTTATTTTGGGCATTATTTCTTTCATTATCTTGAACCTTTTTCGCAGCGCACGCAACGGAAGCCCTCAAAGATGACTAATTTTCCCCGTATTTTCCATATTTTCCATTGTTTCTTCGCTCCAATTAGTTGCAGCGTGATGTTATATAGCCTAAAGCCTTCTTCGATAACTGGGCTATCCAACACAAAAATAATTTTTCAATTCGCACCAGTAGTTCCTGAGATTAGCGCGTTCAAACAAACAAACAAACTCTTCCGCTTTATAATATTAGTATAGATTAGTAAAATTTGTTTTGTAAGTTTTTTCAAATAAAGTGATTTACATCATCTCAATAAAAGGAGTATAGATATTGGGTGTAATACAAAATTTGTAGCTTTTGTATTTGTAACAAATCTTTGAATGTGACTATCCTACGAGTAGTCTTATTTAAATCCGTAATATTTGGAGTCTGCTGCGGAATGCTGCGGAAACCGAACTAGAGATTCCGGCAAGAAGCTCCACAGTGTGTCGTTTTGTAATAAGACGGTGGAGGTTTACTGTTCCGTGTCCGACTAGCATGTAGTAAGTTTAGTTAGAAGTCACGTACGGTACACAGAGTTTACATGAACTGGTTGAGTGAACACATGGCGAAGGGATGGGGTGTGTTGGCGAGATTTTTATTCGAATTAAATATATTTTACTTAGTAATTAATAAAATAAAATTAGGGAACACCTGGATTTACTCTGCGCAGGACCGGGACGAGTGGCGTACTAGAAAAAAGGCCTTTGCTTAGCAGTGAGCGATATCGGGCTATCGGATGAGCCAACTTGCATTAACACGAGAAGACCCTATTTATCTTCTAGACATTATTTAAAAAAGAAAAACCTTTACAAACTTTGACATAGAATAGAGTTGTCCCCATCCCTCCCCTATTTACTCAAATACTTAGTACCTACCTACATTAATGAGCAAACTGGCATTATCATGAAAAATAAATAATACATAATATATAAAAATAAAACTTTTACAAACTTTGACATAGAATAGAGTTGTCCCCAACCCTACGCTATTTACTCAGCAAGCTTAGACCAAAGACCAAGGCTAGACCACTGTAAATGGACCCGGTAGTGCCTCAGTAATTACATTTGCACGTTTAGTTTGCGGACTCATTTTACCTTGGTTGGCTTAGCGGGGAACTCTTGTTTACATACCTATTCTGATGTAGGGGGATATAGTTTTACAAATTTTAGAATTGTGTATCCCTAGATTTGCTTTTTTTAGGTAAAAATGTAAATATAAGCCTTTTATTTTCCTTAATAAAATTATTTTTTACAGTTAATTTTAGTTTTTACTTTAAAAAAATTATGTTTTATATTTTTTTTTTATTTGACGTCATGAGTTCATTCGATTGAGTAAAGGCCTCCTCCATTTTTCTCCACTTGGTTCTGTCTGTGGCTTTGCTGGACCAGTCATTCCCAGGTGATCTTACTATCTCATCAAGCCATTTCTTTTAGGTATCTATTCCTAATAAGGGTTTCACAGGGGTACACAGATTTATTTTTATGACTGTATGTATACCCCTATAAAAGAATAGGTACATAAGTACATATGTATCTTAGAATTAAGTATGTCCATGATTGAATTTTAAGGTTGAGCCGATTGATTCATGGCAAGCATAGGTACACTGTATCATAATTGTATAAGTGAGTTGCAGCTGAGCGTAAAACTATGTATTATAAAAAAAAAATGCTTTACCTTTTAAACCTTTTTTTCACTGTCTCTCGTTTTTGTTGATGTTTTAAATAACATAGTTCAAATTTGGTTTGATATATACAAAGCTCTATAGATTGACAGTTGCTATTTTTATTATTGAATTTATTACTGCATTTTTAAAGTAAATTTATTTGATTGGTATTATTTAAAATAGTCTTTTTCAGTGGGACATATTACGTGAAGTTGCATTTTGAATTGTTATCGAAATGTTTGGACAACAAAACAGCACATTACCGCTGTTTGCTAATTAACCTTCCTATACTCGCGCCAATTTTTGTAACACCTATACTCGCGCACGGTGTCACAGACCGATAGTTTGTACCCCTACAACATATTTTTTTTAACAAGAAACACATAAAGTATTACTATTATTTTAAAGTTTAGGATGTAATGAAACAAAACAGTATAACTAAAAGTTATTTTATTAATTATTTTACCAACTTATAGTTTTATCACAAATCAGTCTTAAAATTTGAGATTATTTTCTTAAGTACTAAAAAATTAAAATAAAATCTGAACTTCTTTTTAAAAACAAATTAAACTTCTTATTAATAACAACAAACATATCAATAAACATATTTATCTATGTTTGACTTAATTTTGAGCCTCGCCATAGCAATATTAATACTTACACAAAAAGTTACACCTATACTCGCGTCGGTCTCGTGGACCGATTGGTGACGAGTGCTACAACACGTGTGTTTCGCCCGAACGCGCGGCGTGCACTAAAACGAAGTTAGCCACAAATCCGGCAGCTAGCAAGGAACTCAACTTCTTAGGATTTACCTGCATAAAAATAATTACGAAAATGTGTTTCGTCGGTCTCACAGACCAACGCGCGAGTATAGGAAGGTTTACTTTTAGATTCAAAACAACACTTAAAGTACTTTTATAGATAGAGTTTGGAAACCGCAACATGTCCATTGTCCATTTTGTAATTAAAGAGTTTATTGGTTAGGGAACATATTTCTGTAGTCTAGTAGGTTTTAGGATACCTATATCAACGAAAAAATGTACTTAAGTATAATGCTCATACTTAAAAATGTATTTCAAATTTTGTCTCAGACATACAACAAAGAATACACAAACTGACAACTGAAACAGATGGAAGCATAATTTGTTTGAGAAATGGGACTCTAAATACGCTTTTTAGTCAATCTTCTTGTATGAATATTTGAGGCATTCACGCGCTCACCCCGGGCTGGGAGTATTAAAATCTTTTTGCAATTACAATGTTCATAGTATAAATTCAGGTACGTGCTCGCGTGGCAAACGCGGGTGAATTCTGAATGAATTGAAACATAGAACTGGCTTGTTGTAGTGACTTGGAAGTATTTGTAAAAATATGCAGTGGTAATTATGGCGAGGGTCCAACCTGGATGAATTTTGCACAAGATCGACGCAGATGGCACATACAGAGGGAGGCCTATACCCAGCAGTGGGAGGGCCTAGTGACTCATTATTGATATATTTATGGATGACTCTAATGATAGAAATCATAATATATCAGAGCGTATTAGTGTGAGAGTGTTGAAACACTCTAATACAAACAAATTAAGTCAGATATTTTAGACATTCGTAGGAAACGGTTGCACTATCACTATGTACCAGACGAAATCTACATTTTACCCTCATACAAACCTAGGCAAGACAAGCCTACTACTTTTTTTTTTTTCATAATGTGTAAAATCTCAATACTTATATTATACAAAATGAATGTGCAAACACTTGCCCTATCTAGCATATCATATTTCTGCAACAGCATCGCTTACTAATTTATTTCTCTCTTTTCTAGCTGCCGCCGGCAACCCTGGCGTATCAGTTTCTACTCAGGTGAGTTTACACAAGATATTATTAAAATTTCCCGTGGCATCGCCCGATTTTAGGTAAATTTTCCACGTAAATTTTGCGACTAAAATCTATAGGTAACTAAAATATTGTAGCTTCAACTGAAAGCGCGTCTGACGAGTTTTAAAACTGTTGCAATATACATATGTACGTACCTAGTCATGTATATATATATACCTATTGTTATATAAATTAGATCATGCATTATGGTTTAGGTAAGCATCTGTAAGCATTTTCGAAACGTATGAGTAAATAGAAATATATTGTCACAAAATCTCTACCAACATTATCATCAGCCTGTTATCGCCCACTGCTGAGCATAGGCCTCTCTTCTTGTACACCACTCGTCCCGGTCTATTAATAATAATCTATAAAATATCTACCCTATTTTGACATTGTAAGTAGGTAAGTAATGATTACCACAATATGAATATTTAGTTTATCATTTGCAAAATTTACTTATGACAATTTAATCAAAATAAGCTCAAAGAAGTCATAATGTATCAGGGCTAATTAAAAATTGAGTCTTCATACCGGATTGTGGGAAGCATATTGAAAGTCCAATATTTTCATGATGGGAGAATAAAATGAAGTAAAAATAATAAATAGAGAGGATCGAATACTGAGCGCATTATTTTCCGTTTTTCATTTCCGATAAACCGTGGGAGAGGATTTTCTCTTCCGTGAACTATTTTGTTTTGTTTTCCGGAGACAGATTTCAACCCGCCCTCCATTTCGCTTGTTTTTCTCCAATTTCTCGCTTCCTACCTAACAATTAAGGACGAAGCGCTTTTTATTATTGACTACTAAAATTTTATAGTTTACGGACTTTATTGATTGTAGCGCATTGCGTTCTGTTTTTGGGTCACATTTACTAGGTTACTTTCTAACTTTGAAAAACGAGGGGTGTTATGATTTTAATATTCTTACTACTTATCTATTTGTAATTTTACAACACTGAAAGGTCAAGTTTGATGAACTTTTTAAAAACCAACTAAATCTGAATGGTGTAACGAGGTGAGTTAATTTATTAAGTGCTAAACCCGCACTATGGTTGTTTAACTTAAACTTTTATTGGAAAATGAGCGAAAATAATCACGACCGGCAGGATTCGAACCTGCGTATTTCCGATCACCGTCCGGAACGCCTTAACCAACTAGGCTACGGTCTACTAACTGCCAGACGCGAAAACCACACTCATTTCCATACACTTCAGACTAAGCGGCTGATGGTGCCACTTGTGCTGTCAGAATATGTCTAACAAGCACGTATCGACGTACTATGGACACCTGATATGACGAGAAATGGGCCTTTTCGCGTTACCAAAAATAATTGATCATTAAATGAAATATAATATTACACCAACATTTCACACAGACAACAAGACAAAAGGAACCATAAATTGGGATAACACTAGCTTTTGCCCCCAATTTTGCACGCGTTACATAATATAAACTTCCATTTTGAATCAGTCAATCTATGAAAAAAAACTAAATCAAAATATGTTCAGTAGTTTTAAATATCGAAGCATACATGCATATTACATACAGTCAGACGCAGGAAGCGACTTTGCTTTTTGGAGTCATTAATAATATCCCACTTAACAAACAATTACGTCAACACAAACACGCATACACTCCTCAAGAAATATGAAACTCGCCACTCCCAACAAATAAGGAGCATCTGAGCGACAAACAAAGTCCATTAGGCAAGTGTTCCTCGGACAGAGCTCGAGTCGCCGCGGGTGGCAGAAGCCGCGGGAAGTAAGTTAGTGTTGCCACGAGCGGAAGAACCGCGGCGATTGGTTTGCTAGATATGATTCGGCATATTCTCTTTATTATTGACAACTTACACCGGGTGTAAGTTAGTCAATAATAAAGGGTTACACCGAGTGATCCTTTACAATTGCAATTTTGTGGTTGAAAGTGTTATAAAAATCACCGAGGGTGATTCCTAGTCAAATTATGTGCACTGTCACATAAACATAACAAAAAAGTCTTTGACTTTGTTAAGTACCATCAAGCTATAAGAAAGCGTGGCGTATTATTCAATCCCAAAAGAAGCAATGATCTGTCAGTGCAAGTATTACATCAATGTCAACAGTTGGATTTCTGCGACTTATTCGTTCGTGGAAACAGTCACTAAGTCGTAAGTGGGAAGTAACTTGCCAAATGCACTTGGCCCAGAGAAGATTAAGTTGTTCTGACTTAACTTACTTATATTTATGTCACATGCGGTAAGCTGAGGCTTATATCTAAATCAGAAGTTACTAACTAGTCATTCCGACGATGTTATATGGGTATTTGTATTATAATTATTCCCCATGCATATTTATTAAATTGTTATTTGCTGTTTCAATCAAATCTGATTGCCTGATTTTCACAAATGCAATAATCCTAGCCACGAAATAAAATAACCAACATCACTTTTATCTCTAAGAAGAGGAGGCTTATTCCCACTACTACTGCTGGGAATAAGCCTCCTCTTCTTAGTGATAATGACATCTGATACATCGAGATGGCACTCTGAAATAGTAAGGCTAAAGATAAGACTGCAAATAAAACATTCCTTTACAAGGGAAAATGTAGTCGATATATAAGAAAAATATATATAAGTATTATATCCGTTATCTAAAACCCACGACACAAGTGTTTGTTTAAAGGGGGGCTAGATGACGCTATGTAATGTCACGGAATATTTATTTTATTTATATACCTTCTAGTACCACTCTTCTCTTATATTGCATATTCTTTTAAGTGCCTATTTTATTTCACGATAAAGCGAAGTAAACAAACTTCCTCCATAATATTATAATGAGCAATTCGTGCATAATGTATCTCAGAAACAATTACCCAATATGTGCAGACGTGTTTCTTTATCGGCCATTACCGTGTGCCAATTTACTGGCGTACGTGTATAGGGTGCTTGTTACATAGTAAGTAGGTACATATATTGTATTTAATATTTATATTATTAACATGAAAGCGTGTGTGTTGTACGAGTAACTATCGCGTATCGGCTTGTTTAGCCACTAGCGTAGATGCGACATAACACCAATATTAGCGTACTAGTATACGATAATATTGTAGACTAGTGGACGCACGCGGCTTCGCTAGCATTACTTTGAGATAAAAAGTACAAAATACAAAATACAAAATTTATTTATTTCCATTTTACAAATATAACCTTAATTCTATTAGTAGGTAAGTAAATTACTATTACCCGCAGTAAGTGAAAGGTTCCTAAGTGATTACGCGAGCCCTACACTAGGTTCGAGACCTGTATCGTAGGCGCTCTCACAAATCAAGCTGTCCATTGTAGTGTGTTTCGGTGCGGATTCTTTGATAATAGTATGAACAAAAAAATATGAATTTACATTTCAGAAGGTAAATTTGCAAAGATTTAATAAAAATAGGTTCTGGCTTAAGTTGACTAACATGGAACTGTGTGTGTTTGTGTAAGTGTGTTTGAGTGTGTGAGTGTGTGTGTTTGAGTGTGCTAAAGTGTGTTTAGTTATATAGAAACATGACAAGTAGATATTTCATGAAGAGTTTTATTTGACTATGGTGAGCAGCTCTTCTGTTTCTGTATAGGTGAGAGACATTAGAAACTTTGTGATATTTGCTTTGGTTTCTCGGAATGTCATATCAATGATGTTGCATTTTTTGTTTAATATATTATAAATAAACGGATAACTGAAGTTTGGGAAGCGTTGAGCAAAAACTGTCCTGACTCGTGTCAGTGTGGCATTCATGGGTCTCCTGTTAGATACTGCTTGGCTAAAACTGAAGTTGTTTTTGTTTCTGTGTACAAGTAGAGTAACTCTCTGGATATAAATTTGACGGACGCTCATAACTCCAGCTTCAGCATAGATATCGTCTGTGGGATACCTGTATGGTCGCTTGTACATCACTTTAAGTACTGCTCGTTGGGCCCTCTCTACCTCCATCATGGCGGTGGATCCTGCGCCACCCCACGTTGTTATGCAGTACGAGAGTATCGACTCACATAAAGCTGTGTATACAAGATGGAGAGTTTTTCTGTTAGCGGAGTTTCGTAGAGCTTTTACTACATAAATCAATTTTCGGACTCTTGCCCCAAGTGTTGAGATCTGCGCTTTGAAAGAAAGATTTTCGTCAATTGTGATACCTAAGTACGTTATGGTCTGAGAGCGGGAAATAGTGTCGCAGTTACAGTTTGATAGCGTGCAGAAGGAGTGAATTCTTAGAGAGTGTGGAGGATTAGGTTCGGTTGCTTTAGTTATGTGAAAACAGACATATTTGGTTTTGCTCATGTTTAATGTGAGAAGATTTGAATCCAACCAACTTTTGACTTTCGCCATGCCTGTTTCTGCTTTTTTAAACGCTTCTTTCCAGGTCCTTCCATTGAATATGGCGACTGTGTCGTCTGCGTAACATATTAGCTCTGTTCCAACGGGATCTACCTCGTGAATGTCATTCATGTACAGTATGAAGAAGGTTGGTCCCAGGACGCTACCTTGAGGTACTCCAAATGATGATGTTAATGTGTCACTGATACATTCACCGATTTTGACGGATTGATTTCTGTGACCAAGGTAGCTTTCGAACCATTTCAGTGGTAACCCTCTTATTCCGGTTAATTCTAGTTTTTTTAATAGGATTTCCACTGAAATAGTATCGAATGCTTTAGCTAGGTCTAAAAATATACCTATCGATTTTTTACCACTATCCAGTGTTTCTGAAACTCTCCTAGAAAGAAGTTCCACAGCATCTTCGGTGGATTTTCCACCCCTAAACCCGAATTGAGATTCCGAAAGCATGTTAATTTTTTCCAAATAGGTGACAAGTCTGTGGTTTACAACTTTTTCCAGCAACTTCGAGAAGGTGGCGAGCAACGATATTGGCCTGTAGTTCTCAGGTAAGTTTTTTGGACCTTTCTTATGTATCGGCGTAATGCAAGCTATCTTCCATTGCTGCGGGAAAGTACCGGTACTGAGACTAATATTGAAAATGTGGGTAAGTGGTGCTAATATCTCGAACTTAATGTCTTTGATCAGTGCAGGTTTAATACCGTCGCGTCCAGGAGCGCTGTCTTTTTTCATCTTGTCGATTATCCTAGCCACCTCGAACTCGTCAGTCGGATGCAGGAAGAATGAGTAAGCAGGGTGTGTACCATGACGAGCTATTTCTTCGGCTAGTTCAGTTTCAGTCTTACCTAGTTTCTCTAGTAATTGATGAGCGAGCTGGTTACCAACATTAGCGAAGTATTGATTGCAGTGGTTCACCGCGTCAAGAGGTATCTGCTTACAGTTTAAGAGCTCGGTAGCAGTTGATCGGTGTTTTGGAGTTTCTATTATAGATCTAATTGATTTCCATAACTTTTTAGGATTGCGTTTATTGGCCTCTAAGTTACTGCTCTCATGTTCCTGTTTGAGTCTATGCAGTAAGTTATTACAGAAATTTCTGTATCTTCTATAGACTGCTGCTTTTGCTTCATCTTTTGGATTTCTTCTCATGTCAAGATGGAGCCTATCACGGTGTATCATACACCGTAAGTATCCTATAACACTGCTAAGACCTCATACTACTTAAATACCAAAAATCATGATGATCCGTTCAGCCGTGTTTGCATGATGAGCGTTTAGATAAACAGATAAACAGACAAAAAAAAAAATGTCTAAGAGAGTGCTGAAACGTGTTCTGTTATATATTAAAAAAAATATTTCCCAATTATTTTATTTTCTAATACCTTCTATGTACAGATTTTTGACCCTCTTCAGCTTTATTGTATGTACAATGCAAAAAAAACGACATAAGATACAAAATCAGAATAAATTTACATAATATGTCTGTTAAAAACCAACCTTCCTGTATTGTAACGATTCGTTACAAGTAACCTAGTACACACACAGTGTAACGAAATTCTGCCAGCACCTTAATCTTAGGTGAATATACCAAAAATGCCATGACTATCTTATTTGTGTTGAAAAACGTAAATATTTTACAGCTTTATAAACATTATAAATAAGCATGAAAACCAATTCCTGTATAATATTTTTTTTTACTTTGAAGGGAATATATATGTAAGATATTTTTTGTTTTGTCTAATGAGTAAACTGGTAAAACTATAGCATCGATCGCTTCGCATCACGAGATAGTTTACCTTTTGTTCGTTACAAAGAGTTTTCCTTTAGTCCAAGTTTTTTAATCCCATTCAGCCCGCTACCGATTGTTTCAGCACTTTCAAATCCTTTTGAATTAGTTCCCGGAAACAGAGGCACTATTCTTTATAAGAAAGGCGGTGATTATTGTATGCCGATGGTTGTTTTGTGACCACCAGACTTATTAAAAAATCAACCAAAAAAGTTTAAAGGAATATTGAAAGAGTACCTATTGAAAGGCTTTTAATAAAAATTACAGTTGTTTGTAGTGATAAAAACTGCATAGAAAAAGTAAGAATTCACGAATTGATGACTATTTTAACGTTATGATTCGCGGAAAGTGTACTTCAGGAATACTTACTATGGTATTTTTAATTGTAACCAAAAACCTGCTACTCTCGATACCAGCACAACTGTCACCAGAAGTTTAAACTTTATAGTAGTTATTTCTGTAGTATTAGTACAAAGAATATATTTATTTATATATTACGTAGTATAATATACATATGTAAGTATGGGTTTAATTTTAAATGTTTATGTTTATTGTTGAAGTTTTTATAGTCAAATTTCATGTGCTCGTTATTGTACAGCCCGTCTAGTTATTTTCTTTTTATAATTTCCTCTCCATCCTACGGTTGCCTAGAAGAGATCTCTTTTAGCGATAAGGCCGCCATTTGTGACATTAGATTTATTTATTTTTTCCGTTTTGTATTTTGTTTTTTATGTGAGTGTCCAATAAAGTATTAATAAATCAAATCAATCAATCAATCAACTCAATCAATCATACAAAGTAATCACATTGATCCGTCTTCCCATTATTGTTTGAAACAAGCAGACCATCAAACCAACAAACGTCTATTTCTTTTATACGATGGCACTAACTAATTCTGAAAGCGTTGCCATGTTCCAGTTACAAACATCAAGTATAAAGATCCAAGAGATATCTCGAGTTTAAAAACTTGGAAATAGTTGAAACTTCGTCATCTGCAATTTTATTTAGAGACGAGCTGAGCTGGGAGTTGCGAGAGTTGATTTTAAACAAGATTTTAAACTTTGATATACTCGGTAGTTAATAGTTTTGTCACATTATTGTGAACATGTAAACAGATTTTTATCTAGGTAGCCTGCTACATCTGTGATTATTAGTGATGCATAACATAGCTTCGTAGCTCAGCTAGCAGAGGCAAAGCGTGTTTGTAATGTTAAGCAAAGGTCGACGCGGTCAGTTCTGGGATGGGTGACCGAAAAGTGGCATTCCATTTTGGGCGCTTCCGTGGGTCGGGTGACAATTTATATTGTTGGTCCCGGCGGTCTGTCTAGTACGGCACTCGTTAAACCATGTCAGAGGCCCTTAGGGCGGTTTGATAAACTACACACCACCAGAGTATTCACCAGAGTTGACCACTCTCATACCATAAGAAGAAGAATACCTGACATAAGGCGGGCTGTACATAGTCAAACGTATGTTTTTTTTTATGTTTCAATATTTTTAATTACGCTCCACATTAATCCATACATTTCTACTTGAAAATGGGTTAGTAAAGTTATTGCTGTCATTTTATAGGTTCTTATTTTGAAATATTGCTTTAAAATTACCATTTACATCAACTTTTATCAAACACTAGCTGCGACCTAAACTTTTGTATTTTTTTTTTGTGTTTTTTTTTCCCTTTTAAACCTTTCCTAGACCTCCACGAACATTTCAAGACTAAGATAAGATAAATCCGTTCAGCCGTTCTCGAGTTTTAATCAGACTAACGAACAACAATTCATTTTTATTTATAAAGAAGAAGATTACAATATATAATAATAACTTTTCTATCACACATTTATGAATCATTTAACCACTTTAGATCATAATAGGTACTAAAAACTAAACCAAACATCGATTGCTTACTCACAGATTTCTTATTGTGATTGAAGATGTAAATCTTCTATCAAACTAGCTCTATAGTCTTCAGTATAGTTTTCTTGAATCAGTTTTCGCAACAGACAAGTTTTCCATTTCATTTTATCTTTCGTTTATATTCCGGGGACTAAGACCGTCACTTGCAAAAATGTCATTTGGAGAAAAAAATCGAAGGCTGCGGAAATAGTGATAGAGAATAAAAAAAAACAGATTGTATAATATTATTATTATTAAAAGTGGACAAAACTGTATATCTGCATCTAAAAGAAGCAGCATGGGATCGCAGAAAATTTTGCCAATTGACCTCCAAACTTTAATATGAAGATGGCACCCGATGATGATGATAATATATGATTGGCGTTTTGTAGCATTTCAAACTAACTATTAAATAATTTTAGTTAGGATAGCATTTATTTTTAAATAATTGACAAGTCTTTATTCGTTATGTTAAATATAAAAAAAAACGTCAATGTAAGATTTAAACTATTCGACTTTTACTTTATTTATCTATATTATTAGACACCCGACCGATAAATTAGAATTTGCTTTAAATCGTGTTTTATGGAATATCTGTATTTTTTTTGCAACAAAATTTTATTATGTGTCTGTTTTAGACCTCCAGTAAAATACCGTTCCTCGCAAATGGACTCATCGAGGAAGAAATTCAATTTAATGCGATTAAAACGCAGATAATTTCTATTTAATGGCGGAGATTTTCTTTTTAATTTTGCTCGGAACATCTGTCGAGATTGCTCTTTTCGGAATTTTTAAATCAACTGTTATTTATGTATGTATTCATATATTCAAAACATATACAGGTGTACATATTCAAGCATATTTTGAGAAGTTTGTGTATACATTTTCCTCTTAAATCACTATCTTCATCAATCTTTAATGGTTGACCGAAATTAGGTTTGCAATGAGGCACTTGATGGATGCTCTGTCGGTAATTTTATTTTCTTTACGTAAAATATCATGAAACAAAATAGGTAATAGAAAAATAGGTATTTATTTTCTTATCAACATTGAAAATAATTATAAATTGGAATCGAGGCAGGCATCGAAAATCATTAACGGTATTTTATTTTAAATATATTTCACGTATTTACCTTATTTTAAGATGAAAAGACTCAGTTGCAACTACAAGTAAGTGCTTTAATACTAAAACAAAATCCTTAAAAAAGGCGTAAACGTCACAGCGTTGTACCTTCATAAAAAAAACTTATGCAATTTTGTGTCTCAAACTTTTAAACAGTATAAATATTCATTCGCATAATATTGCCATACTTGATAAATTATGTCACGCATCGCGGCACTGTTGTTATTAATTTTAATTTGACCTAGTTTGGAAAATGGACCAATTTTTGGTAAAAATATGTAATTTTGGTTTGAGAGCGGTGAATACTGGTGTCGAGTGTTTTTAAATCGCCGGAAGGGCCTCTGAAATAGTTAAACGAATTCAGCTTTCTTAACAGACATCTAAATCCTTCTATTTAAGGTGTAATCCGACCTACAGAAGTGGTTAATTGTAAATGTTAAACTATCTCTTTTCCGCGGTCACCCATCCAAAGACCGACTGTGACGGCAGTTGCACGTTTAAAACTAAGGCGGCAAATTACAAAAGTGTGAAAATGATCCCTTTTATGCTAATAACTAGCATCGTTGTAACAAATGGCTCGCTTAAGCTTAATAAAGAGGTGTCATTTGCTCTAAGCCGGCTAACGGCTTTGTTGTTTGATTTAGTGTAGCCTTAATTTCGTTTAACACAATTTTCTTAAGATTAACGGGTCTCAGTAATTCTGAACTGTGACAGGTAAATTGACTACGGTAAGTTTTAGTAGATTTTGGACGTTTTGCAAGGAAAATGTTTGAGACGTTTGAAGTTTGAACTTAGTGCTCAGTTTAGACTTGTTATTTTACTTTGTGTGTAAAAGACAGGTCTTAAATGTCTATAAGAAGACAGAAGCTATCTAATAGTTAGAGTTTTGTATTATTAAATACCTTCTACGGTCTAAGTCATAAGCTGAGCTTTGAAATTAACTTACCAAATGCTTTAAAATATATATCTGATACTATATACTATAATTTAATAAAAATAGAGGAAAAAAAAAGAAATGCAAGAGGAAAGATTTGATTTTTTGTTTGTTTGAAACGAATAGGCACTGAAACTACTAGACCGATTTAAAAAAAAAAACACCGTTGTCAAGCCACACTATTCCCGAGTGACATAGGCTATGTATCATTTTCAATAAAATTAGGGATGCTTACTAATACTTGAATTAACCCAAGGTATAAAAAATTAACAAAAAACTTCCTTCAATCGCGTGCGCTGCGAAAACTATTCATGATAGAACAAAATGATGTATCACAGTTTTTCAGGGCACATCACTATCTATAAAAAAATGTCGCGACAGCATGTCTCTATCTTTTATAATTACGTCACAATAAGCGTCCATTTTTTTTTTTTTTTTTTTTTTTAAATACTTAGAAAAGGCTATTTATTCGTACCTAATTCGTATTGATTGTTATCAAAATAAATAAATTATTATTTTAAGCTACTTCAATACCTTATTATTACCTTTTAAATGATTCGAGTCGGATATTCCATTCAAAAGATATCACGAGTTTAAATAATAGAAAAAACTCCGCTCGGCTAGCTATGTGTTGAAGAGGAACGGGAGGAGAGTCAAAAAAATAATAAAAAATATATATATAAATATTTCACCCCATTAAAGTGGCATTTCCAAAAATCCGTCAGTCAGGAATGAAAAAGGTTTAGGTACGTCATAACATCTTCCTGCATGCCAAATTTCAGCTCAATCCGTCCAGTTGTTTGGGCTGTGCGTTCATAGATCACTATGTCAGTCAGTCAGTTACCTTTGAGTTTAATGTCATTTAATATACCTAGATATAAGATAAGATCATTTTATTTTATAGATTGTTAGAGTACATAAGTATAACTATTATAGGTATACTACAATCTTACACCACGACTAATAATAATCAAATAGATCGAAAAATGTAAACACCATAACCTTTAAACAAGATAAACAAAAGCACAACTGACCTAATAGCTAAACAGGCCCCACTTGGAATGAACGAGTCCATAATTAAAAGCGGTTAATGAGCTCAAACTGAATGGCATCTAGGTCGTTACTGTTAAGGCTATTTCTGACGCCTGAAGAGGGGAACACAGTGCCAGAGGTCACGGAAAAGATAACCTAGATAACTGTATCTTAGACCGTAAATAATTATTAGTAACCGTCAGGCGATTTATGAGCAAGGGCGAAACCAGTTCTCTACCTATATATTTTTAAAGTTAACAGGCTGATTAATCAAAACATTTAAAGTTATCACCATTTTGCTAGGAGTTTCAAAATTTGCTAAGGTCGTAGCAGAATTTGTTCTCGTAGGTTCGTAGCAAATTGCTACGATTGTGACAAATCTTTATATTTATGCTCGATAATACTACCGCTTGTCTCCTAAATTTCTATCTATGATCTATAATACACATGCCTAGAAGTTACCGGTTCACTCTCGACTCGTTTGAAATTGAAGTAAGATTAATAAAAATATACAAAGTGGAAAATATTGACAGATAGGAATTAAGCTGCAAATACTATTCCATTATTCACTTTATTCATATTGAGAGTTATGGAAAATGTTATTAATACTGGTGGGTATAAGGTTGAAATTACTCTGGCTATCACGGGAAGCAAATGTAATGCGGGTAGTCACTGCAAAGATGTATTGGTGACTAAAGATTTTACTTACCGCTATGACAGGTTTGATATTAAATAAATAAATAAATAAATAAATATTCCGGGACATTGCACACAGCGACATCTAGCCCCACACTAAGCAAACGCTTGTGTCGTGGGTACTAGATAACGGATATAATACTTATATACTTTTCTTTTGTAAATACATACTTATTATACATACAAACGACCAGACTCAACACAAGTAAATATATATATTTTTTAAGTACATAAATACTCGTGTCATTCGGGAATCGAACCCGCGACCTCTAGATTAGAAGGCAGAGCCACTACCAACTAAGCTAACAGGCCAGTCAACAATATTAGGCACTTACTTGGGCATATTAGCCAACCAAATACATTTGAAATAAACTGTCAGTTAACGTATAAAATTTGCATCTAAATCTTTTATTTATGTACCTTATTACATATATATATTATTCATAGTAATCGGACTCGGAAGCTTTATATGAAAATTCAAGAGTGGAAGTAATATTACAGGATAACTTTAAAAGAGCCATCTAGTTTGAAATTAAAAAGAAAAGAGAATCTAAATCAACCCAACCAAGAGTAACCATCCACCACCATCCATCCATCCATCCATCTGCAAAGCAACCCATGAGTGCAATAAATGATTTTGAATTTGAATTTGAATATACTGTCCTAACTATAATACGAGTACCTATATAGTGCCGTGACCTTTTGCACTCTTATTATGAGCGCAGTATAAGCGTTTCATGACAATAATGGATAGACGTCATTCACTGAGATGTTTGAAATATACATTTTACGGTGTTATATAGAATCGCATTTGAATCTTTATTGCTTTAGTAGTCTATAAGAATGTTATTCAAAGGCTGACTTCGAAAATATCATTGCTGGTTGTTTCAGCCATCATCGAGTTGTTTTTTTAGTGGTTCGAAAATAATAATTGTACCTTATAAAGAGCCTTTTAGGAATTTATTTATTTTGCCATGAACCTTGTCCAAATTATATAAATGCCAGCTCAATCAATATTCATCGTTTCTTTAAGCAAGATAGGATCACACTCGATTACAACTCGCCTGATGTTAAGCAACCTAAGCTACAATCAACCGCGCCTGCTTCAGAAAACCCGATTTTAATTATGTCTGGATTTAAAGGCCGATAAATATATAAAATAAATAAATATTCCGGGACATTGCACAGAGCGCCATCTAGCCCCACACTAAGCAAACGCTTGTGTCGTGGGTACTAGGTAACGGATATAATACTTACATAATTTATATCCATTATGGGCTAGATGGCGCTGTGTGCAATGTCCCGGAATATTTATTTATTTATTTATTTATTTATTATAGATAGATTGAGAGAATTGAGGATCCGATTTTTTTCTAATCTCTTTCTCTTCTCTTATCTATAAAACAAAACTTTGATATGATTTGACATTCATATAACATTGAGATTGTGTGCGTCGACCCTTGGCTAGTAAACCCGTGTCTCGATCGCGTAACCTCTACAATGTAAACTTATTCAGCGATACTCATACAATGCAAATGTGTAAAGTTTCGATAGTCTGTGCTTACGGACTTGGAGAACATCGATAAACCTCGCTTTGTTCCACTTACTGGGAATAGGGTAGGCGAAGAATTTCCTCTAGTCTGAAAAAAAATTAGATAATAAAATAGACAAATGTTAGATGATTGGAGACACATTAACTATTTATGTAAGCACACAAACTGTGTGTTAAATTCTAAAATAAACAAGGAAAATTGAATTCAACTTCGATTTTAACAAGACTGTTTATAAAACATGTACGACAATGTCCACGCCAAATAATAGAAATATCTTAACTAAAATGTAAAATTCTTACTTTTTAGTGTAACTCAAGTAAGGTGATAACAATAATAAATTGTATCTATGTTTTAAAATGACATTAAATCTAACTAACATTTCAAAAATTACTTCGATCCAATGTGATATATAAAATAAAAACTAAGAGACAAGCGCCAGCCCTAAAATAGTTCGCCTCCATTTTGTGACTTTTCAACGAGTTCGATTCTGTTTGCGAAGATTCGTTTTTGTTACAGTTCAACTATTTGTTGTGCTTTTTTATTTTGCTTCTATTCGATAGACTTTTTGTGTATAAAATCTCTATTTTGTTCCAGAGATAAAACTATAAAAATGTAGACTAACAATGTTAAACTTGTGCTTACTGGTGAATGTAAGAATTGTTTTTTTAGATGCTATACGTACTAACTACGCATAGGTACTAACATGCGACAAATGTAAAGGCAAGACAAACTCGATGTTCTTTTGTAACTGTTACTAATTATAATTTGCGTTCTTTAAAAATGTTTAAAATAACTCTTAAAAAAATTATGTTTGTTCACCAAAACAGGAAAGCCCTTTTGGTACATGAGACCAGTGTAATTTGATACCTCAAACTTATAAATTTATTATTATCATATCTATTTATGTTTTATTATTATCTATTTGTTTGTTTATAGAGACTATTGTGGTTATTTTAGTGTCTACTTGTTGTTGCTGTAGCTGTTTTTCTTTCTGTACTTGTGCCTTAGTTTAGCTATAGTATGTATTTAGTTTTATGTTCACTTGGTGTGTGTGACGTCACCGCCAGCCGCAACAGAATATCAGCGCTGGTGGCCGCGTGCCATCAGCATTAGGCTGAGTTGCGGCTGTATTGGGACATCACATTCTTAGCATGTAAGTTTAGTAAGTAAATAAATTAAAGTTTTGTGTGTGTCTCAATAAATATATTTTTTTTCTTTCTTTCTTTATTTCGATAATTACAGTTTTACTGTCATCTTAAAGACGCAGCATGAGAGCGCAGAAAATTTTGCCAATTGACCTTCGAACTTCTATATGAAGAGAGCACCCGATGATGATGATGATGCTTGTTGTCTGTGACATCATAGTTCTTAATCATAGCAGTCCCTAGTTTCTGGAAGTACCGTGGCGATTTTTATGTCAAAAATCGACCTATCTAGTGATTTCTGATACATAAATTCTATAAGTTCCCTATTTTTTTACGTGGGATAGGTTTACGTTTGACTGCAGCCTGCCTGATGTTAAGCATTGCTGCAGGCTAGGGTATAACACGCTTACCTAGAAGATACTTATTAATTCTAGATTTGAAGACCCCTGAATTGTAGTTCGCAAGAAACACAGCTTCTGGCTGTGCTTCTGGTAAAGTGTTCCAAAGCTTAGCCGTCCGTACAATAAACGTAGAGGCAAAGTGCTGTGTTCGACACTTCGGCACTTCCACCATGAAACGGTGTCTACCTGCGGACTTTCTGCTTATTTCTTGTTAATGTTTAATATTTTTTAATCCCTTACTATTGTTGCAGGCTGACATAGCACACTCGGCGAAGGGCTACGAGTCGGAGGATGAGAGCTCGGGCAGGAAGTGGCAGCGGGCCGGCGACGGGGGCACAGGGAAGACCACTATGTACTCTAAGCAGGTATGCTATCTAGATATAATATAACACTCAAAGGTGACTGACTGACTGACTGATATAGTGATCTATCAACGCACAGCCCAAACCACTGGACGGATTGGGCTGAAATTTTGAATGATCGTAGATGTTATGACGTAGGCATCCGCTAAGAAAGGATTTTTGGAAACGCCTCTTTTAAAGGGTCGAAATAGGGGATGCAAGTTTTACTTCTTAATGCGATTGAAGCCACGAGCACCCACTAGTATAACTATAAATCACGATGATCCGTCGCTCAGTTGCGTCGTAGAAACGAATAAAAAGAGCAACAAACATAATTTGACTTCTCTATAATAGTATAACTAGTGACGCCCTGCGTGTTAATGTGGGATAATCATTTTAATACATTGATACATGTAACCTCTGGTAAATGGTACATCAAACTGGCAATTTTTGTTCCACAACTAACAGAATTTACCAAAAAAAAATATCTACCGTTTCATACGAAAAATTAGGTAAATGAAGATATTTATAAATTGTCCATACATACTGGTGAGTTAAAACTCAATTAAGTACATTAGATTGATGAGAGTTTCAGGTAGTGTAATATTGAACCTGCGCGTCTCAGAGGGTCATACCTGAAAATCAGCACTGTAGAGCAATCTGCAGCATTAATGCTGAGGTATGACCTTTTTTGACGCACGGGATACATCAATGTAACGCATATATCACGTTTGTATTCTACCTGTTGTCAACTTTTTATGTATATATTGTTGTGTCTTGTGTGTCAAAATAAATGCCTTGAATTTGAATTTATGTAATGTACCCATGGTTTTGTTTTGTACGTGGTTTCAGTTTTCCCATCAATATCATCAATGTACATATAGCGGGTGTTCTATATTGATATGTTTGCTCTAATTTTCCAGGAATTCCGGGAGCAATACTGCATCAACAACAAACAACTGGATCTGTTGGAGTTGGAGAAGTCCAAGAAGGACAGATTCCTCGGATGCCTCTCCCAGTACCACATCGAGAGTCCATGTTCACGGGCCAATAGGTGAGAGAACACTGGCATATCTGTACGAAGATAAAAAAATATATAAAAATGTTTTATTGAGAAACCAAAACTTATTGATAATAATAGTAGGTAACTATGCTATACAAGAGGGAATATGCATAAAACATAAAATGGCCTGATATTTTTTTCCTGAGCTTTTAAGATCCTAGTATTGCACTCAATTCGCTATTTTCTAATTTTATATGTGTTTAATTTTTAAAACATAAATCACAATTCACAACGTGAATAATTTACGAGCGAAATTCAAATTTTTAAAATGATGATGACCTTTGGGCCAAATGAAACGAAGACATTCTAGGTCTGAAATCTAGGGTTGTCGGCTTATTGGTAATAAAAACATACTACGATACGATTTATTGGAATGCTGTTGGAATTGGAATACTATTATATGCCTGAAATTATTAATGAGATTATAATATTTTATCATTTCTCAATTATCATATTATTATCTACTGCGTTCATGATTATAAATGAAGCAAATACTTAAGTACTGTAAATAATGAAACTGTAAATAAAAAAAACTTTACTGACCCTACATAAAGACCCTACCTTATATACATACACAATTCTATGAGCTACAGCTCACCAGATTATGGTAAACTGATACTTTTCACTTTGCAAACTAACTAGCTGACTATTGATAATATTACAATACTATATTATCTACTTTACAAAAACCGATTCACAATGATCACAACAGTAGGCATATATTTATACAAATTTCGCTAAAAGCATAGGTAATAAGAACCAGTACAAAGTTGTTCAAAACCCTATGTTACAACCTTCATATGTTAAGGCAGACTTGTTGAGTTATCCATGTACTAATTCCCACAATCCCACGGGACACCCTTCGAATACCTTAATATCAAACTCGTGTTAAGTCAATAAAAACCCTGAATTTATTAGTCGTACGGTGCCCTAGTTTTACTCATATATTTTATTGTAACATATGTATCTATGTAGGTAATATAGCTAACTTGTCTAAAAGGTAAAGAAAGTTATGAATGTAATTGTGAATGTAATTTGCATACTCGTAAATAAGATAAACTTTAGTTTTTACGTTACTTACAACTTTAATTTTTTTTTTTATTACTTTTCCACATTTTTATTACTGAGTATTTTTTTATAAGAGATCGAAGGCAAAAAACTAGACGTACTCAAATATTATTATAGGGAGTAATTTTGCGTAAGAGGGAGGAGGCCTATACCCTGCAGGGGGTCCCATTAGGTTGATGACGACTCGAATACAGGAGGAAGGACAAAATGTCTGTGGCGTATTTCGAACTTGAAAGTAATGTATTAAAGCAGTAGGTTTATAGTATTTTTTTATTAACTAGGCTGTCAGACTCAAAATAAAGAGTATGTAAATTAACTGCTGTGGAAAAATCTTTTCATGAGGTACATGGGTATGTCCTCTTTTTCAAAACCACCGAGTTCCTAATTTGTTAACAGCAATATATTCGTACTCTTATCAGTGAACCGGAAACTGGATTTAATAGCATTACCTGTAATGGGATTAAGAGGAAAGTTAAATTTGTAACGAATTTTCCGGTAATTTTTGGGCACATCCATCCAACAATTATAAAGTTGCGAACTGAATTTTTTTTAACGAAATTGTGGCCTCAGTATCGCTCATTTTATAAATGTGATATTTTATTCATTTTACGCTGTAATTATTATTATTTATTATATATATTTTTTTTAAACATTTACATTATACCTGTTATCCTTAAAAAGCTTACTACATTATCTCTTCTTCTAACATTTCGATCTGATCCATGGAAAAAGACACAGCTATGTCACTCACAAATACAAATAAATCACTTCACAAATTAAAAAAAGATAGTTATAAGAGTACTTTATTACTATAGATATAATTTTCCTGAGTAATTTTATAATTTATTTTTTCAAACATGACTATTGTAAGTAGATGTAGGCGATAAGTGGGATCCTTTTAGCCAAGGTAAAGGTAACAAATTGGCCATTTTATTATGACTCACCCTTGTAATCTTGTTTGGGCCAAATGGTACGGAATGGACGGCGCTGCCCTTTCAACGCCACGTTTCATAGACGGCTCATTAATTAAAAAGCAAAAAAAAAAAACATCATGCTGATGTATCTACAATTCTTCAAATGAAGAATTAGCAGATTTTTTTTTGTAAGGCTACATTTGCTTTCAGCCTGCCTGACCTTAAACACCACTGTTTAGTCTACATTATAGCCAGCTTAACCAAAAGCTTATATCCGAGGACATGTGTCTTCCGTAGAAGGACCTGAGCGCCCACCACGATGTTTCTGCCCATGAGAATCCACTAACGAATTCATTCCATCCCCTCCCAGACCCTCAGTCATGAGGAAATACGACTCAAGAGAGAAAGATAGCAAGTTTGCTTGAAAGAAAAAACAAATTTACTTACTGGTAGATCTAAGTAGTTAGACTGTTACATTACATCCCAGATTACAGTAATGTTTTCTTTTTAAGAGCTGTAGTCAAGCACCGAAAAAATAACACCCGGGAGAGTGAAATGGTTAATATTTAGTTTGTTTACTTAATATTTATTTTTGCGTTATCTTTCGTTATGAGGGCATGGAGATTTTGATATTGATTGATCTGCGCATTATGTATATATATTCGACTGAACATCGAGAAAGAAATCCGATTAGGCATCTGGATATTATAAGGCGTGTGCCTTTCCTGCCTTTTTGCCTTGCCATTCCATACATTACTTTAGAACCTTCTTTACCTTATTTTAACCTGGACTTGCTATCATGTTTGCTTAGGTTATGAATTTGTCATAATTTAATTATTTTTACTGGTTTTCGGGCCATTTTATATTCTAACTAGCTGTGCCCGTGACTTCGTCCGCGTGGAATAGTTATTACCATAAAAACGGTTCTAGTGAGTTAATCTTAAAAGATAGACATATACTGTTATGGTTATTTTGTTAGATCAATTCAAGGGGAATAATTCTTTCATACATATTTTTTTGATATCTTGAACCGTTTTCGCAGCGCACGCAACGGAAGCCCGCAAATATGAACAATTTTCCCCGTTTTTCCACATTTTCCGTTGTTTCTTCGCTCCTTTTAGTTGCAGCGTGATGTTATATAGCCTAAAGCCTTCCTCGATAAATGGTCTATCAACACAAAAATATTTTTTAAATCCGCACCAGTAGTTCCTGAGATTAGCGCGTTCAAACAAACAAACTCTTCAGCTTTATAATATTAGTGTATAGATTTATACTCTTAACTGAAAGGACAGTTTACGATCAAAATTAATAAGTACCTAATTACACTTGAATTTCCTTATTGAGTGTTTGTATTAAAGTGGTTATTCAGCGTCTTGGTCGTGCCGTTTCAATTCATAATCCCCGTCTATATTGACGAAAATAACAATAAAAGTTATTTGAGTGTTGCTAGTGATTTTTAACTTCAAAGAATCAAAGGAAAAATGTGCATTGCGACCGATTTACGTATTGGTACCACATGTGTATAAATGTAATCCTATGTATACGTCACAAAAACTGCTACTAAGGTGCAGGTTAGTAACATTCTTTAAAACGCTAGCCCACACAATCTAAATTTAAAAAATCAAAAGTGACTGACTAATTGACATAGTGTAGTGATCTATCAACGGACAGCCCAAACCACTTGACGAATCGGGCTGCAATTTGGCATGCAGGTAGATGTTATGACGTAGGCAACCGCTAAGAAAGAATTTTGGAAATGTTTCTTTTAAAGGAGTGAAATAACGATGCAAGTTTTATTTCTTAATGCAAGCAAAGCTGCGAGCACCCACTAGTATAATATAAACCTGACAGACTCATTATCAAGATTTGGGCGCTTCCGTGGGTCGGATGACACGTTAAATTGTAGGTCCCGGCTATTTGTCTAGTAAGGCAATCGTTAAGCCATGTCAGAGGCCCTTAGGGCGGCCATAAAACTCTTGACACCAGAGTTAGTCACTCTCATTCGATAAGAAGAAGTATCAAAATTGTCTAGAATTGGTGCAATTAAAAATGTAATTGTATATTTTGTTGTTTCAGAACATCATTTCTATCCGTGTGTGTCCGTCGTCGAGTGCCCTCCGATGAGAATCTCAACACCGATTATGCACCCATACAGAGGTATCCCAGGTAAGGGCTAATTAAAACATTTTGTATACTCTTTTCACGTATATATGTACGTACGTACAAAGTCGAAATCGACCAACCCAATTGTTAGTTAAATTTGAATTCTTAACCGACCGAAAATAGTTTTTTTATTTAATTGAAATTTAGGACCTTTAAACTTCCAAACCCAATTGTAAATTAAATTTGTTGAGCTCGAAGTGATTCTACCACCTATCTCTTAATCAGAAGGTGAAATACTATCAACCTGAACCTAGAATACAGACAGCAGTTTCAAAATCTAGATAAAATTAAACACAAATATTTTAACAAGCAAAATACTTCATTTAGCCGTTTAACTGAAAGTACAAAATAATACTTGCAAATTTGCTAAAAAAAAAATACAAAGGTATTATTTATTACTCTCAGGTTTATGATTCTAGGATTTGTAGCCCCAATCAAGCCAATTATTATTCAAGGCCGTTAATTTGAATTCTCTCAGCAAGTGTAATATAAACTTGGCTAAAAGGTCAAATTTAAGCCTATTTCTCTGGGGTATCCCTTACATTTCTTAATTAAAATTTACCTTAAAGCACTTGAGAAGACAGATTGGTAGCTTAGCGCCGGATTATTCCTTCAGAATTTACTGATATCGCTCATTTCCTTAGCAGTCTTGTAAATATGGGTCCCTTAAGTAAAAGCCTTAGGGTGGAAAGGCATCAAAGTTTAAGTACTAAGGTATAAGATTTTTTAGTCGAAAGGGAATAACACGCCTTAACTGCCCTGTTAGCTTAGTTGCTAGTAGCTCTGCCTTCTAATCTAGGGGTGCGAGTTTGATTCCCGCATAATACAAGTAATTATGAATTTTCAAATTAGTTATTACTTGTGTTGAGTCTTGTCGTTTCTATGTATAATAGTATGTATTTACGAAAGAAAAGTATGATATACGTTATCTAGTACCCATGACATAAGCTTAAGCTTAGTATGGGGTGGTATGGGGCTAGATGGCGTTGTGTGATATGTCCTGATAATGCAGGTACGTATTTATGTAACTTTCTATGTATACATTATTATGATCAATAGAATAATTTATGAGCTGATAAATCAGTAGAGTGAAACTACTTTTACTTATATGTTTCAATTTGAAGAGCAGAATTCGAGCATCGAAACTATAGATTTTACACAGGTCTCGCGACTGGTGAAAGGTTTTGCTTGTTTGCGTGTGTGTTTGTATGTACCTATGTGTATAACTTTTTCACGTTCAAACGACTGAACCCAATCGGTCGAAATTTTATATGTAGATAGAACATAACCTGGATGGGTAATATTGGCTATTTTTATCTCGAATTACGAGGGAAGACCGCAGGGCGCCGCTAGTACAAAGTATAATGCAGTTTTACCTCATAGATTAGGGTAGATGCCTCTCAGCGTTGATAAATTGCTCCGGAACCCTAGTTCACGACAGGCTTAGCTGGTCGAATGTTTGGAGATAGATCCCGCTGTCTATGCATTTGATGGCTCTATTTTGGGACTGCTAATGGTTTTCTGATACTTATGCTATTATGGTTCTCAAATTTCAATAGAAACCATAAAACGATTGTAAATCGTAAGAAAATGTGCATAAACATTTCAGACTATTGTATTATAACAGTGTGACCGAAAACACTTGGAATTATTGTGTTATAAGGTGACTCAAATTATACACAACCATTGGAATGTTTTTCCAGAAAAAATATTAGGGCAAACAATATATTCGTACCACCTTATTAACGCAACGTTATGAACGTATAATAACATTGGCCCAAATCAAAAAGACAAAATTTGTTTGCTTGAAATTAATTTTTAATTAAGTTACAAAGCAACAAAATTAATGTTCATCTATCTAGTGACCTACAGGCTACATGTATTTTTTTGTGTTACATACTTACGAAAAAATATAGTCTAACGATGAGGTCAGAGGATTAATTTTTCAGCAAAAATATTTTTTTTACCACAAACCTTATAATGTTCCAGGTTTGGGCAGCCCTCCCCGGCGCCGGCCGAGCTATGCGCCTATGACGCCGAGCTGGAGTGCTCCTACTTCAGGAGGAGGCCGCGCTCCGTGTGCAGCCAACCTGACCCCAAGCGGTACACCTGGATGCCTGAGGATGAGGACTTCACCCGGATGGAATGGCCACAGTAAGCATCTATGATTACTTAACCTGACCAGATTTACTTAACCTTTAAAATAGTCACTACATAAAATTGAATTTTTTTCTATGGTAATAAAAATGTAATAATTATAAAAATGCTGACGAAGTAAATCTTGAAATGTGCTTTCACTCTAATATATTATTTAGATTAGAGTTATGAGAATGAAACGCGACATGATTTCGAATAAATTCATTTGTTTCATTTCACATGTCACTCAAAGGTCAGATATTGACATGACAAGAAGTTCTGACAGCTTTGCCAGAAAGATACTAATTTCAGACAAAACAGATTCACTCAAAACGGCTGCAGTGAGTATATTTAAGACTTTGTACAAGACACAATTATCAGAAATTGGCATATGTTAATCTACATAAGATACAATTTTTAGAAATTGACATACCTACTGATCAAGGGTAATTCTATAAGATCTGGCAGAAAGATGTAGAATTCATTATAAGGATCAGCATTACACTCTCTAATTTAAATGCTTGGATAGCTAAAGATGACGTATACACGACAGGCGACTTATTTACCTCAAAATTTAAACACGAATAAAAACTCAAGTCAATGAAAAGTTCCGCTCTTATACCTTCGTCTCCTCGTAAATATGACTAGGAAAGTAAATTCACAGGTAAATCGCGCACTTCTTCGGAGCACTCGGAAACGAAAAAGCCCTGTTTTATTTCAGTAGAATTTCCCTTGAAAATCAATTATGCGCGGGGAAGTTGGAATAACGAACCGTTTTTTTCCTTCAAAACTTTTAGCTTGAGGTGTTGGAGCAGAGAATTTAAGCACATAATATAAGTGAAGCCGAATTATTAGGATAATACACTAAATATTTTGGCAGGTTATTTGTTCTAAACGCTACATTAAATCATAGTCATGATAACTAAAATCCTCATTTCTGAATATTTTTTACCAAAAATTCAAATAATACTGCTTTAGAGATGTGTATCATATAATATATGATTAAACGAACTTACAAAGTGAAGTTCGATCAATATTATATGAGTAAGTTTCATGCGAAGATCAAGTCAGTAAAAATTTATGCAGGTAGGTTTTCGGTAGGTAGATACGAAAATATTTCGACTCACCCAGATTATCTTCGGCATCTCATGACGAATGCACAATTAAATTCCAAAACGTTGAGTCCATTGTAACTTGTGATTTAAAAATTAACGAATTTCATTCCAAAATCTTGCTTCCGTTATAACTTATGATTTTACAAATTTACTTTAATCCCGGTATGGGAGTATTATATCACTTAAAAACTTGAGCACAATTTTATTCCAAAATGTTGAATTCGTTGAAACTTGGGACTTTAAAAAAAAGAATTAAGAAGATATTGAATTAAAATTTTGAAGTTGCGCTGAGGCGCTTGGCGCGTGCGTTGGTTGCCGTGCACGAAAAAAGAATGAGGACGACATCCAAGATGGTTACCAAGATGGCTTCCAAGGGAAGTTAGAAGGACTTTACTTGACTTGTATTGACTATAGTCAAATCAGTCTCTTAAATTCGTGCAATGTTGCCTGTAGGATAAAAGTACCACCATATTTATTATATCTGAAGCATGAAATTTACGAAATATAATTATGTCATAATACATTTTTTTAAGTTCATTTTTTATTAAGTACATATAATAAATTGGTTCTTAACTGTTTGATTTAACACATTAGTGATACACGTGTGTACATCAACCTAAGTCAGATAATAATACATTAAAAAAATCTGCGTTGCGTTGATACTTGTTCCGATTTTTTCTCACTCTAACTTAGCGGTGATGTAAATTTTAAAGGTGCTCCAAGCTCTTTTAGCTGTCATTTAGGCCCGAAATAAGAACCTGGTATTTTATTAAACATTTAGTCGAGTATTTTTGGCCAAGAGTCGTTGGAAACGCATTAAAATTGTTGTTACTATAATTTGGGGTCTGATTTAATGAAGAAATAATTATTTTCAGTAATTTGTATTAATAAATCCATTTGTTGATTAAATTGATATTACTGGAACTGTGTTTATGAATATTATTACGGAAAACCATTAATATTTTCATTCCTTAATTTTATAAAGTTTGTATTATTTGTTTGCTTAGTGTGGGGCTAGATGGCGCTGTGTGCAATGTCCCTGAATATTTATTTATTATCATTTATCGAATCCATCAAACGGGTTCTTTGGACAATAAAATCACAAAACCAACATTTTTGGCATTGAAATGTCGATAAGGGTGATGATGATTATGATGATGATAAATCATTTTGGATTTTTAGTCCGATTTAATTAAAAATATTATTAGCACTAATAGATGTACTATTTGTATTCCAGATCGGTAATAGAAGATAACGCGGGTTGGCCCCAAAATTATAATGTGGACCAAATCGCGTCAGTCAGCCGAGGAGGCTCCTTACCTAGACCACCTTCTATTATACCGTAAGTAACATTATTTACTGAAGTTTTAGTATCATAGGTAACATTTTTTTATTTATTTTATTTTATTTGGGCGGGTCACGTAGTCTTTATGCGCCCCGAACGCTGGGCTGGGATCGTGACACAGTAGGAAACTCAAGGGCGACGTGTTAGAGGAAGGCCCAAGACCCGCTGGCGTCGGGATCTCGACCGGTTTCGGTGTGCCTGGCGTGAGGAGACCTTCAACCGGGACGCATGGAGGGAGTTGGGGCAGACCTTTGCCCAGGAGTGGGACAGTATAGGTTATCAAAAAAAAGGTATAATTTTATTATACCATCATACTTTATGTGTAAAAATGGCAACAGTTGTTTTGCTTTATCTGTTGATGTTTGTTACGCTTTAACATAGCAACGGAGCGTCCAATCATCTCGATTTTTGCTTTTGAAGAAGTGATGTAGTTTCAAGAATTATATGATGACTTTTTATACTACATAATAAATGGCAGATGGTAGCGCCGTTATTTATTAATAGGCAGTTCCTTATAAGCTTTAACAATTTTTAAATACATCGCTTTAGGCCATAGCTTTCGCTTACCATCAAATAAGGCAAACTATGGTCAAATGCAAGCTCGTCTTAAGTTTTACTTTGTCGTTAGAAGAGTGCGAATCCACACATATAGTTTGAAATATATGTAAATGATATTGGAATAGAACCAAACAAGTTGCATCTCACCGCAAAGCGGATGCATTTAACTACCACACTCGCTTATCACATGCATACATTCTGAGTTTATCCATCCATACATATAACAAAGCTAAAGAGGGTCAAAAATCTGTACATAGAACATATCAGAAGAAAAATATTGGGTATACTTTAAATCAAATATCTGTGTCTCTGTTTATCTGATTTTTGGTATGCAGGTAGTATGAGGTCTTAGGAGTATAGGCTACTTTTTATCCTAAAATAATGCGAGCAAAGCCGCGGGCGTCCCCTAGTACATAATCTTCCTATGCATCCACACACTCCAGTTTCTTCCGCCATGTTGGAGAAATTGCTCGGAAATGAACCAATCGACGGCGTCAAGTCGTCGCTCGTATAATTTACAGTTAGAAATGATTTATAATTGCCGACGGATCCACGACTAATGGTTATGGCGTGTTTATTAAGTGCGAGAGTGGAATGGTAAACGGTTTGATAATTGACTTAACTGTGTATAAGTATCTGTATTTAGATAGGGTCATATTAGTTCCTTAAGCGAGCAAGGCTCGGTGACGAATATGTGCAAAAGAATCAAAATCTCAAAAAGCCCCGTCCATTAAACTACAAAATCTAGAACGATACAGGAATAATAATAAATGAACCGGGCAAGACTAATTTCTAGTACAGCTAAATTCTGATTTTGACTATGTAAAGACTGATTTCTGCAACAGATAACATTAAAAAATCCAAGCCATTAAAATTATGCAAATAAAAAACCAAGCAACAACAAACCTAAACGAAATAAAAGCGTCAAAAACAAAGGAATAAATGCCACAAAAATGTACCTCTCACGACATATTTCTCTTCAAAATTACATAACTTTTCCTAACTAAAACACTCAAGTTTAGTAGCGAGCCAGCACAAACATTTACCATATCCATCTACCCGCAAATAATTCTGCAACTGACCTTTCAGACTATGTCCACAATCCCATTGTAGCAGGTCATGCGATATAATATGACCTTTTCGTTATAATAATAAAGGTTGCGTAGACAGAAATGTTATGTATTTTTTTTACGATATGTATAAGTGGACCTTTGGTATTAGATATTTTAGCTTAGGTAACAGAAAGTACTGTAATAATACAAGGTTTTTTGCTAAGCAAATATATGCCAGTTCTGACCTCTTTGTGAAAATTCAGATGTTACTTCTCTATGATATATTGTGCGACCTGACAACGAGCAATTTTGAAAATTGATAGATAGATAGATAGATAGAATATTCTTTATTGTAACACACGAAATAAAAATAAAATACAAAGAAATAGATCAAACGTAAACTTATACTAGTGCCACAAGTGGCGGCCTTATCGCTAAAAGCGATATCTTCCAGGCAACCATTGGATGGAGAGAAATGAATAAAGGATAATGGAGGACGTGGTTTACAATAGAAATAGAAGAGATTGTTTTAGTCTCCGGATTTGGTGATAAAAAAAGAAAACTAACGACAGTAGCTTAACTTATCAGCAGATGGTCAATTGCCTGAATCTCAAGTATTAAAAATAACTATAATAATAATAATAATAAATATTCCGGGACATCGCACACAGCGCCATCTAGCCCCACACTAAGCAAACGCTTGTAAAAACTATGAAACATTATAAACGTTCTACTAACTTCTAAAACGTATTGCATTAGTAAACACTACCCCTGTATCGAAGACATTAAAATATTAAGTTATCTTCCACAGTTTAGCAAGTAAGGTACACATACCGCGGTTCCGAAGAGCTATTAGTGGTGAAGTTACGGTGAATTCGGTCGTAATAGATGTTCCTTTCAGTGAGTTTAGTATTCTATGTAGTTGCCATGAAATATACCAAGAATTAGCACTACATTTACCAGCCCTATATACGTAACATTTATATGTTTACTATATTGTTATTTTCTCTAATTCTTAATATATGAATAATGTAGATTGTAAATTGTATAACGATCTACCTCCGAGGCGTTTCCCTACGTTATAGAGACACTAGCTTTGCCTGCGACTTAGTCCGCGAGGAATAGTTATTTTGGGCAACCTCTTCAGCTTTATAAATTATAGCTGTTACCCACGACTTGAACCGTTTTCTTGCGCACGCAACGGAAGCCCTCAAAGATGAATAATTTTCCCCGTTTTTTCCAGATTTTCCATTGTTTCTTCGCTCCTATTAGTTGCAGCGTGATGTTATATAGCCTAAAGCCTTCCTCGATAAATGGTCTATTCAACACAAAAATAATTTTTCAATTCGCATCATTAGTTCCTGAGATTAGCGCGTTCAAACAAACAAACAAACTCTTCAGCTTTATAATATTAGTATAGATTTAAAAAGGCTATTCTCAGAAGCCTTAGCTGGAGTCGCTATTTTTGGTAACGTATCTGGAGTCGGGGGTAAAAAATGACACCACAGGGTTTTACCGTATTAAATAAAATAAAAATATATATAATATATTTTTTTTTATTTATTAATTAGTAACTTATAAACTAAGTCGTAGTTAACCTTTTCTTAATTTTTAATTCGAATTAGTATGTTTTATTACAAAATAAAGAGATCACTAGCTTTCTTAAAGAAATTTTTAAGTATCAAGTTTAGTAACCCTTATTTACTAGAAAAATTAAACATTTTAGACATTTCTATAATCACACTGCTTTCTTATATGATCTAAATAACAACAATTAGGAACTTTTTCTGATATAAACTAAAAGTAAGAAAATGATAATCTAAACCAAAAACACTTACAAAATTTTTAATAACTTTAGGTCAATAAATGTAACAGTTGGTACATGTAATATTTTTGGCTGTATGGTCCTTACAAATAAATTCAAAGAATCAATATCTTCGTATCGAGTTCGTCTGCTTCAGAACAAGTAAGTTCCTCTGCTTCCTCACAATTGCTGATTTCTTCATCATCACAGACAGATAACGTGGCATTACGTACAGGTTCCGAGTCTGAACTATCGCCTTCATCTTCTAAAAGCTGTGCAATATGATTGTCATCCATAACGTTAATAATTCCCTGAAAAAAAACAACAAAACATTACAAAATGAATTTACAAAAATACAATCACTTCCGGAGTCGGGGGTCAATTTTGACCCCACATGTATACGTACCTCCGTTTCTAAATAAGTTCAAGCGACGCGCGTCCGTCACCCGCCGCACCACGCGACGTAATGAGATTACCTAAATGCGCGTGTTCACACAACCTCTGATTGTAAAGTTATTAAGTGAAATAAGTGTCGCTGGGGTAACTTTTGACCCCCGACTCCAGTTAAGGGTTAATGTAAAATAGAAAAAAATATCATTTTTATGAGACAGACACAGATTCAGAGACATTTAGTAGGTATACACACACACACATACCTACATACAATAAATACAAAAGTCTGCCCCAACATAGCCCCAACTCAGCATAGTGCCGATTACTGGAAACAATCATCGCTGGTCTTTCGTTGGGGCTGGCACTGGCTAGGTATATTATGACCTAAAACGGCCGAGTATTTCTCTAAGTATCGCGACCTTCATGAGTTCCATTTCACTACAAACTATTTACTTGTATTACTTAACTCTAAACACAAGTTAGTAACCAGAAGTTAATTCCCACGGGCTATAAACCTTCAGAAAAGCCAACCTTTATACATCGAGACTGGTAATTATGGAAACCGTCAGTGGCCATCATTTGAAAAAGGGTCAGTAAACAGCCCTTTGGTTCTGGTCGTAAAACAGGCTTTTATTGCCTCGCGAACTATTCTATTAGTGACTGCGAAAAGCTGGTGCCGTACTGGTAAAAGTTAGGATGAAAAAGAAATTGGAGCACAAACTGTTAGAACATTGCTTGAATTTTGTAATTAAGAAAGAAAGAAAGCATTTATTCTGACATACAGGACACAACAATAATTATACAATAAATTTGAATAAATTGAAAACAGGTAGAATACAAAGGTGATTTATGTGCGTTACATTGATGTATCCCGTGCGGCAAAAAGGTCATACCTCAGTATAAATGCTGCAGATTGCTCTACAGCGCTGATTTTCAGGTATGGTGATTATTGACTATTTCAATAAAAAACACAGACAATACGGGTATATTCAGTTTTATATGTATGAGTATGTATGTAGTGAGTATATAAGTTTTATTATTTATTTATTTATTTGATTAATGGGCGAGCAGCAAATTGCTGATGTGCCCATATCACACTGTGTCAAAATTGTTTTATATAGTCCGCACAAAGTTCAAATTTATACAGTCCACTGGTGCAATGATCACAAGTTAACAAGAGATTTTTTGGTTTACTGTAACCAGTCATTAAGCCGGTTCTTAAAGTTGTTTACAGAAGTTGCACTGACCACCTCTTTTGGCAACCTGTTCCAGTTGTGAACCACTCTGTTGCTGAGTATGTGGTGACCTGTGTTAGTTTTGGCAGAGCATCGCTTTACACCAAATTTGAATGTTCATATTTAGAAATGTAAAATGTTCCACGATTATAGTCATACAAAACAGCGTCCGCTTAGCTGTTATATTACCGGTCTTATATTTTTGTTTTGTACAAGGTTATAGCTTACAAAATATATATGTAAGTGACACTTTCAAAGTAAAAAACTAACCTGATTTATTGTTTTGACGCATTTCAATAATGTATTAAAGAGAGATAAAGTTTTATAGAATTTTCTAACGCGTGTAAATGGTAGATATAGATATATATTGTGAGCTAGTACTTACTTACTTACTAGTTAGGAATTACTTTTCATAATCATAGTAATCCACGATGTGGCTAGGTAGTAGAAAACTTACAATCAGAATAATTAAGATACTCTATCTTTTATACGTAAAATAAAGCTGAATAGGGTCAACAATCTGAACATAGAAGACATCAGAAAAAATATTGTTTGGGTATACTTTAAATCTATAACTGAACACGTTTCTGCAGATTTTAGATTTTTTGACTGTTTATATGTTTGTGTTTTTGGCTGTTTATTTAAATGCTCATAACGCAAAAACGGCTGAACGGATCATTATGATTTTTGGTATATAATTCATAATTCATTTATTCCTTTGCGAACATGGATAGGTATACACAAAGATCTTAAATAATATACCTATAGGTAATATGTTGTTCTTAAAAGTGTCATAGGCTTCTTTTTATCTCAAAATAATGTGGGCGAAGACTCGAGCATCCACTAGTATAAAATAATACTTGTAAATAATAATAGTAAAGGTTGATGAAGATCCCCAAAAGTAATAGATGTACTTTTTGACTTGCGTTTAAATAAACAGACAAAAACATAAACAGATAAACAGACAAAAAATCTAAAATCTGCAGAAACGTGTTCTGTTACAGATTTAAAGTAGGTATATCCAAACAATATTTTTTTCTGATGTTCAGATTTTTGGCCCTTTTCATTTACCAGTAGTAGCCCAGAAAAAGTAACTTTACAGCACACATTGTTCGGTTTATCCACGACCCGCATGGGACGCACATGTTTAATAACAAAGTTTTACGGCCGCCCGCGATGTAGCCTGATTATTGAAATTACGTTCCGGGGTTATGTGCGGAATTAATTTGGCTTTACAGGGCATGATTATAATGCTGTAACTATGGGTTTTCAGTTTCAGGAAGATTTTTGGCTTGGGTTAATGTAACAAATACATTATAACCTCATCTTCATGATTGCCAGATATTTGTTTGTCGTTGCTAAAGCTACAGATGAAAATTAACCAAGTCTACTGCTTTTAGATGAAGGCAGCTGAGACTTTATGTATCATTTCTTTTTGTTTCCACTGACATGTGTTTATGTCGTTCATGTAAAATCCTGTTCACGGAAGAAGTCCCTGAGCTAAGGCGTCATTATTGCGCGATAACGACATCTACTTACAGCCAAATGTTAGTTTTAACTTTTCTTCAGACTTATTATATGAAACACGATCTACCATTTCCAATTATCCACTGACCTGTGTCGTTTGTCGTGTTGCAGTTGTCTCACGAGTATCATAATATATCTAGCTGTTATACTTCATGTACCATTTCCACCTCTCCACTGACATGTGTTGTGGTGTTGCAGCTGTCCCGCGCACACTCCCATACCGCCGCCGCCACCGCCTCCCCCACTAACGATACCGCCGCACAGGTAACTTGCATGGAGTAGAACACCTATAGAGATATCCTTATAGACCTATGTAACTCTAGAGACACGAGGCCAGTTTCACTAGTAAACTAGGCAGCTAGTGTAAGAAACATTAGTTGCTTTATATAGATAAAACTATCTTCATTTCTTAAAGATAAAACTAACGTTTTTCATTAGCTGGCTAGCTTACTTGAGTTTGTTCTCTTAGTTCGAAAAATTAGCTTAGTGTCTCCCGGGCTTTATTAGAAAGAAATATATTTAGATACAGTAGCCCAACCGCATTTTTATAGAAAGTGCTGTATAGACTTATTGCCCCCATAATCGCGAGCGATTTGACTAATAGAACTCTTATAAGTCCATGTTTGTAAAATAATTAAATCTTTCCAATTAGTTCATGATACGCAATCTCTTTATAACATCTCTAGAGGTTTATACTCCGCTTTGGCACAACATTACCATCTAAAGGCTTTTCGTGTTTAGCTAATGGCTAATATCATGCTTAAAAACGCAGCCATTATGCTCCCACGTGCCCACTATGCTCGTGTGGCAAAACATGGAGTTTAGAAATTGGAACTAGTTTTTTGAACAGCATTTTCAAAAAGTTTACGCGTTTTAAGTTTGTATGCCTCTGTTAGGAGCTTTCAAGGAGTTTAGTTCCGTTGCAATTTCTTTGAACAATGCTCCTATTCGACTTAAGGACTCCTTAGCTTGCAAAATGAACAAAGAGGTTTCTTGAGTTTGCTTCGATTTGTGACATTTACGATTTAGTCAAATGAAATGAGAATCAATAGGTAATAACAGTGGTTAATTTCTCTGTGGGTAATAAAAGTACTGCTGATGATAATTACCCACTGGTATTGCTCTTGAATGAAGAATTCGGAAATGGTTTTGTGTCTTTTTTATTCATGATAACTTTGAGGAAGAGTTTATTTCAGTACCTATGAAAACGGTAGTCCTTAAATAAACTTGTTATATATCATATTGATACCAAAATGAGAGAAGTTCTTGTTGACTGTATTATTGTTTCTGCTGATGTAACATCATCCATCTTTTTCTATGTATAATAAGTATGTATTTACATAAAAAAGTATATATCCTTCATATTTGTTATCTAGTACCCACGACACAAGCGTTTGCTTAGTGTGGGGCTAGATGGCGCTGTGTGCAATGTCCCAGAATATTTATTTTATTTTACTTATTCCTTCCAGAACGAAGCACGTATCGTTCGCTCGGTCGCACACGCTCACTACGTTTGACGACTCTGTCATGCCGGCCGCTGTCAGCGGGAACAGATACAGGAGGGACTGTGAGAGACTCATCGATGGACGGATTGTTAAGGTAAATCAGTGAACTATGGGGCATCAAGTAGTAGGATACTTTCTGGTAGGAATCCGTGTTGTTAACTGCCACCATCTGTCAAATTTGTCGCCTAGCGCTTAACGGTGTGTTCCGGAACCCTCCTTTGAGAGGTAGTTTCATACAAATTCTGTAGTACTCCAACATGTATCGTTTGAATGGTTGTCGTAGCATTCTTTCGTGTTTATGCAACATTCTGTAGATGGATGACTCTCTAATTCTAAAAATCAAGTAGCTTTTACACCTTTAAACGTAAAACACTTTTTTACGTGAGATTGTTTCGCGTTCGACAACAGCCCGCCTGATGTTATGCATTGCTGCAGCTACTGACTGTGGTAAGACAGACGAGACATGATAGATAGATAGATAGAGAGAGAAATGATAGTATAAATCGTCATTTTTGATCGTAATACCTACATTACAAATCAAATTGTCCAAATTGCCTCCTACATTCTGAAAACTCTTAACACATCAAAACTTTCGTGAGATATTTTATCAATATGTTAACTAAAACGGTTATCACTCACGTGTAATTCGCGTATGTTACATCCGACAACGCGTAAACAACATACGCGAATTACACGTGAGTGAAAACCGTATTAGTTAACATATCAACTCTTAACACTATTACTGATGTACTAATAACTGACTTTTATCTTCCAGCCGGAACAAAAGCCGTACTCAACACTGCCCATCATGTACCAGCCCTTCCCCCCGTACCCCGGCTACGTGACGCAGGCGACGCAGGCGGTCCCGGGCATGATGCACTACCCCCCGCCCCTAGCGCCCATGCCGCATCCAGCGCCCAGTGTGCCGCGACCCACGCAGCCTGAGCAACCTAAAGTATTGTTATTAGGTAAGTTACCCAGAATAATACTTTTCGGCAAAGGCTGAAACTCATATAGAAAATGCCATAAGTCTTCCACTAAGCAAAAGTGAAATGATGCAGGAGGATAGTCAAAAAGTAAGTGTTTCAAGGAAGTCACAGTCCACAATATTGTAAAATACGGAGCGAAGTGGAAGACTAATAACATTGTAGTAATATACCATGGTATGCTCCACTACACTCCACCCATAGCGCCCATGCCGCATCCAGCGCCAAGTGTAACGAAACCCACGGAGCCTGAGAAACCTAAAGTATTGTTATCAGGTAAGTTACTGAAATTTATAAAGAAGTAAGTAAGATCCAGAGACTACTATCCTAAACCTTACTGAATTTATAGCTAACTAATTTAATACCGAAGTTAAATTTAAAAATTGTAAAGTTAATAATTTTAAAAACAAAAGTCCGCAACGTACCTTGACCATTCTGATCAACCCGACGCTCGATTTCAGCCTGTATGAAAATTGTATATTTAATAAGAGTAAAAACAAAAACTACCAAAGTTTTGCGGAAAACCATAGTAAATTCTAATTTAGTTTATCTTCACTTTTCAGATAAAAAGGGTGTGATGCGAACGCAAGCGACACAAACCGAAGTATGTTTAGGAAGAAAACCACTGCCACCTAATTATTTATCACTTAGCCCTAGGACAATTAAACGGGTCAGTAAATTCGATTAAATATCGTTATTTGTAATTGATTATATAGACATAATAGTGGATGTCCGTGGCTTCGTTTGACTAGACAAAAAGTAGACTTTGTCACTTATAGGACCTTCTAACAGACTCTATATCAGATTATCACGAAGATTCACCCCTCCGATCGTAAACGAGAAACTACCATAAAGATACAAACTCATTTTCTGTTTGGAATACAATATAATGAGTCAATTTAGGACCATATTGATATAGATTATCTCAAAAAACGCCCATTTACTTGTATTGTAAAACATAGAGTGCTTTTGGTTTTAACTGCTCTTGAAAACGGTAAAAATACTGAACCTAAAGCAAAGGAACCTATTAAAGTCTACTTTGTACTATGATATTCTCTCTCTCTCTTTGAGTCTTATTTCCTCATGACTGAGGGTCGTGACTCTCCCGCAGAACTAATTCGTTAGGGGAGGTCTCTATGATATTAATGAGTTGTGATTAATTTAGTTTTTTTTGTGTATTTTTCAGGTGAAAATGGTAGCGGCGGGTGTACAGACAAACGGTTATACAGTAGGTGTAAGAAGATTAACCAAGTCGTTCTCAGAAGTGGGTGGAGACAGGCTCGCTGGCCGCGACACTCCCAATGATATACCTATCAATGTTGAAACGTAAGTCATATCTATGTTAATAAAGCTCAGGGAATCCTAATTAACCTATCCCACGTAAAAAAAAAAGAATAGATTTGTACTTATCTATAATTTGACTATAATTTGTCTGAGATGGTGTGTGCCTGCATGATGTTAATAACATCTAAAAGAAAAAATATCCAACGCCAAAATTACATCCGATTCTTTGCAACTATTTATGCGTGGACATTGTACATATTACAAACATGCTTACTGGTTAATTTAAAGTTTATGTGATTTTAACTAAGTTTACATTTGGACGTTGATTGCTATTTTGCTATCGAATCTAAAGTAGGTACATTCAATATGAGAAAATCGTTAACCGTTGTATGTGAGTGAAAACCGTTTAGTTAATATATTGATAAAATGTCTCACGAAAGTTTTAATTCTAAAGTACATTATTTAATTATCTTTATATTTTTTTAACATTTTTACTCAATTTGAACAAATACAAAAAATATGAAATATTTGATTTCAGGTTTATTGGAAGCGATCACGAGAAGCTCCACAGAACTCAGTCTGAAGAGCCGCCCAGATCACCTCGATCACCCACAGCTGGCCCCATGCTGCCTTCATCACCACACCACCTCGTCAGAGGTGACTCCGATGACGTCACGTCATCATCTGTCAAATCCATCGCGTCATCTGTCAAATCAGTCGCGTCTTCTGTCAAATCAGTAGCGTCCTCACAAGTGGACAAGTCAGAGCTCAGCGCGCTCCAAAAACAAGCGCAAGAATACTTCCAACAAAACTTCCAGTTTATACACGAGAGCGACAGAGACGACACGATCGACGACGACATAGAAACGATAGAGAAGAGCATGGCGTTGAATAGAAGGAACTTGGAATATCTACAGCAAGAGATAGCGAAACAAGCGAAAGGAGAAAAGAATTTACGGTCGATTCTGTCAAAAAATACGAGCGATGCGTCACAGAAATCAGCGACTCATCCGTTCTCTAAAACGTCTACGTTTCAATCTGAACCTTCAACGGAAACTTCAGCGACTACAACAGATGATAGTGAAAAGAATGAACGGGAAATCATTATAGACTTTGAACCAAGACCCGATGATGAAGCGATACCGTTTACAACGTTGAGAAGGAAAAATAAACGGTTGTTGCAGAAAACGTTGAGTGAAGGAGAAATTCTTTGTGATGTGTAAGTAATATTGACCTACTTTATTTTAAGTAAAGACATTTTGTGAGGAGACAGAACATACTTTGTGTATTTTGACCGAAGTTAGTATGTTCGGGGTATTTCTAAATACCTAAGTCGGTAATTCAATTCTCGTAAAAGATATCATTTTAAAACGAAGGCAGTTTTGCCAACTAAAAACTCATAATTTCACTATCGACTGACATGTTTACGCCATGACCTTTGAATTCAAATTGACATTTAAATTTTACTGCCCCTGTGTTATTCATTAATGATGAGAAGACACTATATTTTCTTTATCGTTTCTACAGAAGAAAATCAGAAATCCAAACAAACGGCGATGGAGTCAAAGACGCGCCTCTCATAATGTCTACAAGTCATGAGAATATGACAAGAGAGGACAGAGAGCGCGAGGCGATGTATAAACAATATGTTGGACAGAACTACAGTCAGACTCCTATTAAAGATGAAGGGGTGTTCGGATTTGAACCTGACGGGTCGTTTAGGTATGTAGAAGTTATAGATTGTATTTAAAAAAATAAACATAGCTATATCTACCTACTATTTATTGATTAAGCAACAAGCAATCTTAGAAGCCAAAAGTTATTGCTGGCCTGTTTATCAATATATTGTAAGTATGTGTGTATTTCTGTAACCAATCAAGTGCGTATATAAGTACTAATTTACATCGAGAAATTTAATAGACGTGTGCTGAGGACATAATTGTGATTTAAAAACATACATGGTTACTAGTTACTAAGGCTTAACTTTTTAAAAGTTTCTTTAGCCATGTCAGCAACTTTTATAGATATAGATAAGACTGCCTTTTATTAAAAAAAAAACTATAAGTTGAAAATCAAAAGGAGTTTGGTTAAGTGGGCTAAAAACGCCTTTGAACAGTTATGCGTAAGTATCAAGTTACCATGTTAACATGAGAACATATCGGTATATAAACTTTCATTGGGAAATGGGCGAAAATAATCACGGCAGGATTCGAATCTGCGTATTTCTGCTACCGTCGGAACACCTGATCCAACTGGGCTACGGTCTACTAGCTGTCAGAAAATCTACACTCATTTCCAAACACTTCAGACTAAGCGGCTGCTGGCGTGATTATTTTCGCTCATTTTCGAATAAAAGTTTAAGTTAAACAACCATAGTGCGGGCTTAGCACTTGACAATATAACTCATGTCTATATTCTTCATACAACTGCCTGCCTTCACACATCACTCATTGATTCTTCTCCATAGTTCTTCAGATGGGAATGCACCATATGAGGACTTTCACGAAAAGTACATTAGTTACAAGCATGAACCGTTTAGGAATCGAAGCGTTAGTTTTGAAGAGAAAACCGAAATTATTAATAAGGATAATGATATCCATGAGAGCAGGTATGCAACTATTGGCTGGATAGAATGCTTGTGACAATATTAAAAAATCCTATAGGACCCATTCCTTCAAGAACGTGTTTTGTTTTATGATCATACAACCTGCTTCATTTAATATGGATTTTATAAAGAGCGGTGAAGATCATTCCGTCCTTGTCACATAATATAGCTCCTCCATTAGTGGGAAAACGATGGCATGATTTTCGCCGTCCTTTTAAAAATTTTAAGATTTATGAACCAAGTCATGTCTTTTTATTATTTTATTTACTTATCCGTATTTTTCTGTAAATATGTATGCACAAATTTACAAAACATTTTATCTGATTGCCTAGATACTTTCCCAGTCAATCACACTATACGTGTTGTATATCATTAACATAGAGAATCAGATGGATTGAAGTTTTAAATCCTGTATGATAACAACGCTTTTCACATTTATATCCCCGCGTCAGAAATTAAACACAACCAAATTCTGTTAACACCCTTCAATGTTGTGCGTGCCGTGTCTCTATGTTTCATGTTCCTTACATCCATCGGCTTTAACTAATAAAATTGTGTTTTTGTTTTTCAGTACTGCACAATCGAGCCCAGGAACTCCCGAGAAATCAATCAGTGAAGAGCTTAAAACGAAAAGAGCTACTATATCTAATACTGTAACGACTATACTTGCGCCATTAGATAAGTCTTCGCCTTGCGCTTCGAATGAATCTCTCACTGTGGATCATAGTAGGTAAGATACAGAAGTTAATTATTTTAACATAAATATGTCAGGTAAGAAACCTGCATGCCCAAAACATTAACTGGAATCCGGATGACAAACTGGTCTAACTGACAAAGTTGTGTAGACAGCTGTTTCAGGGCCTGGCAGGCGCTCAGTAAACATCTTCATAGTTAATTGATAACATTTTACTATTATTATTTTTATAACGAACTATGGAGCTATAAAAGCGCCCGTATAACGTTCGTTTACGTAATGCAGCTAAGTTATGAATACTACTGTAGCTAGCGTTGCATTGCCCCATCTCAAGTGCACAATAAAGATGTATTGTATTCGCACGAGTGTACTGCAACATCTGCCCCGTGGCGCTGTGTGAGACGAGCGCGAGGTTAATGCAACCTTAACCGTTGGGCTAGGCGCAAGGAAACGACACCGGTATAGGATGATCGAAATTTCACGAATAATTTGAAAGTAACTGTACCATAGCACATGTCGAGCTACTTTTCGACGCTATTACTGACGTAAATGCTAGCCGTTTATTAAAAAGAAATGAATTTGAAAGTAACTTCAAAAATTATTACTTGCCAAATACGGCCAGCTATTATAATGATTAGCGTGATATGCTTGGAGATATTGAACAATAATTCTCAAGAAACCGATCTGGTCTATCAAGCTTTGAATAAGAAAGGCTTGATAATATAGCTATATACATAAATCAAATTGGAATGGACTCACCAAATCACTTCCATTTCACCCAGATACTTGATCTTTCCGACGTTGAAGAAGAGTCCAACTATCTCGTATATATGAAGACCACGGCCACTCAGTACCGCGCCGCTGCCGTTTAGCACGAGCTGCCGCTGCATCAGTGAGCCTGTGCGAAGTAGCACGCAGGCTGTGCGCTTGCTGCTGAAATCTTGATCTGCTGAAGACGACATTATACGATCTTCGCCGACCCGATTATCGATGAGCCAACGGGCCCCGCGAAAACATTGTAAACCCGTATGGTATTGGCAAAAAGCACTTATTCACGCACTATGACAGTCTATCAGGTTTTCCGAAAATAACCGTTGGAATAAATTAAATATTTCAGAAAAGCACTAAATCACTCACTATCACAATCCATTAGGTTTTCTGAAAAACCCTTTGATTTAAATATTTCAGGATAGCACTAATTGACACACCATAACAGTCCATTACGTTTTCTGAAAAACCGTTGTATTTAAATAACACAAAATTGCACTTAACACGCACGAAATAGTCCATAAGGTTTTTACGAAAAACCGTTAGAATTAAATATTTCAGAATAGCACTAATTCACACACTATAATAGTCCAATAAGTTTTCTGAAAAACCGTTGGGTTTAAATGACTCAATATTGCAATTTTCACGCACGAAATAGTCCATAAGGTTTTTACGAAAAACCGTTAGATTTAAATATTTCAGAATAGCACTAAATCACACACTTTAATAGTCCATTGGGTTTTAAAAAAAAACCGTTGCATTTAAAATACTACAAATCTGCACTGAATTTACATGAAATACACAGAAGATTTTTCTGCTTTAGATTTCTTAGAAATCCTTTCGATTTACTTTACTGATTATTTATTTTTTATCCGAAAACAAGCGTTAAGATATAATATTTTTTGAAAATTAATTGAGAATGTTTGGAAAAGCGTTAATTCGAAGAACGTGTGCTCAGTTCTAGAAGTAACGACGCTATGACGGAAGGTGATCCACCACCCTCTCTGGTGACCAAATGGTGAAGTTGGTAACAGGTGCTTGGTTGATACGGTATCCTGGGCTCTGATAGGACGAGACTCACGAGAAGTTGACAACGCATCTCTCATTGTTTATGCTGGGCATCGTCACATGCCTAATAATAGTAAATTTTGTTGTTTTGAGAATTTGTAATAAGAATTAGTATCTTTCACTTTTAATGTACAACATTTGTTTTATGATCACCCACAAATGCCCTATGCCCATAGATATTAAGTAAGTTTTACTTATAAGTAGGTATTATTAGGCATTATTACTCGTAGGTCGTATGCATATATACTGATTTATAAAAACCTAAATACAATTGTTTTTATTTTCAGAGATCACTCGGACAGTATGTGGAACGAATCACAAACGACTATTTTACAAATCGACTCGGGAACGGAAAATGGTACAGTAATAAGGTTAGTAGAATATATGATACTTTAAACGAGTATGTATTTGACCATATTACGGCCGATGGTAAGCAATCATTATGATCTAGGATGGAGCGGGCTTACCCAATAAGAACCGATTCACTGTTGTCTAAGAACTCTCTCTCTCTCTTTCTCTTAAGTCGTATTCCTCATGACTGAGGGTTGTGACTCCCCCGCAGAATGAATCCGTTAGGGGAGTTTTCTTGGGCAGATACATCGTGGTGGGTCGCCCAGGTTCTTCCACAGAAGAACCATGTCTTCGGATATTGTGGTCCTCAAACATGTCGGTTTCCTCACGATGTTTTCCTTCACCGTTAAGCGAGTGCAAGTCCACACATAACTTGAAAATACAAGTCATTGGTGTATGACCAGATTCAAGCTAGGGTGCGTCTGAATGAAAAGTAGACACTGAAACCGCTAAGCCACACTCGCTTTTAAGTCGCGTTTAAGATCTTAATGTATCTAAATTAATATCTTTGTTCTTTTATTAGGACTGAATACATTATAATGCTATTTTTTCTAAATTCCAGTTCGTCAGATCTAAGTTCACTCGCTGCATCACCTGGAGCTCTAGCACTGCTAACACCAACTTCAAGAAGAAAACAACTATTACTGTTACAACACCAACAACGATCTTCTCTCGACACAGACGCTTTGGACGAAGAGTTCGATGCATCACAAGTTTGTATTGAATTTTACGAGGGATCTTTCACTTCTTTGGCGATGATCAATGGTAAATATAGTATGTATATTATATTTGTTTAAATGTGCCTGTTTTGTTCCCCAGAGTCAGTCCCCAACGTCTCCCCGAAATAAACTTGACACGTCAAGTTCCAGTTCTGCTCACGCCCGAGCGTCTCTGTCTCCACCCGCTGTCGTTCCAAATGTTGTGTTACCGCCTATAACAAAGCAACCGACCATATCGAAACCTATATCGCCAATGACTCCGAAACCAAACCACACTCCAGCCATCGCTATCACGCACCCAAGCTTAGATCTCGCCGATGTGCCGTTCAAACGAACCCCGAGTTTTATAAACAAAAAGCGAGAAAGAGCGTTAAGTCCTTCCAGACGAAGAGATTGGCAAAGAAAAGCGCAGCAGAAAGAACCTAATGGAAATATTCCACATCAAATAGTAGAATCACCCTCCGAGCCACCGATACCTAAAGCAGCGAGCAGCGAGACTAGCCTCGCTAGAACAGACTCAGGAAGAATCAACACAACAGATGTGTCAGAGAGTACAACCACTACTGAAGACTATGTCACTGCCAACTCTGATAGTTCTAAGAAAAGTAACAGTAAGAATCAAAATCAAAGTAAGTAATGCATGTTGTACATAAATATGAATGTGGATTACTTAGTAAAAGAAATTCGATGATTGTGAGGCATGATTAAAATCAAAATTAAATAGCATTACACCGACCAGTACCTATATCCTTTGTTCTGAATTGATTTTCACATTGTATTTTCGAAGACAAAGTTTTGAGCTATAATAATATTTTTAATTCTTAAACAAAACTTGAAAATTATTTTACTTGCCCTACAGAACTTTCTCAATGAATTAATTTCAAACCATGACCCACTGTAATGAGGAAATACGATTGAGGAAGTAAAATTATGTAAAGTGTAGTAGCCCCACAATCAACGGATTTCCGAGTAGTCATACCATTGTGTGGTTGAATATGTGTGATAGAACGTATCAGCAAACCATAATCGCTAAGCAAACATTTCAGATCCAGAAAACAACAGAGCACAAGACGGTTCATCCTTCGAAAGTGCTTCCAGCTTATATTCATCCACTCGCACAGAAAACATCGCTGAAGACCTCATAGTGCCAAGTTTTTCACCACCTTTAGAAATAAACGACGATTTTATTGTCCCAGACCTATCGTCACCTCCACTGCCTTTACCCGATAGAATACCCAAAACGATGGAGAAAATCGAGGTCAAAGCAGACATTACTCCGCATTCTGAGCAAATTAGGAGAGATAAGACTGAATCTAAACCTAAAGAAGACACTCCGAAAACTTCGAAAGTAAGTACCTATAATGTATATAATATTTACAATACATATATTTTAGGAAAGGTAGCTTAAAATACATCATTTACTTATATATTTATAAATAAAATGTGTTGGCACAACGCACAGTTTTTTTTTATAAATTTCATTCAATTATGTAATATATGATTTGTAAAACTTATTTCGTTGCTGCTAGCGCCACCTATTAACAATGTACCGAATTAAATGTCCGACGGTAGTTTTGTAACGTTTTATTGAATAAAGAAAAGAAATGCGTATCGTATGTGACAATAAGTAGGTATTGTAGATAGATACACTTCTGTACTCTAAGCCACGATGTAGGAATGTCTGATGTCTCTACAAGGAAATAGCAGTGTTGTGCCGCGCATACTGTATAAAATATTTTTTCATATCTATCAACAGATTTTCAAAGTTTTCATTGCAAACATCGGCAGTCATAGAATTAATTTGAAGACTGAAGCTCGATACGAAATACGCTTTATTTATTTGTTGTATTTTACAGTCATTAAAAGGCACAATGAGTGGTAAAAGCAGTTCAAGTGGCAGTTATAGCTTAAGTGGTTCCAATCCAAACGTCACTGAAGATGTCGAAAACAAAGCACAGGCCAAAAAACCAGAACCGCCCAAACCAAAGGAAATACCAGAAAGAAACGAATCAACGGAAGAAAAAGCAACGAGTCCTGTCAAAGAGATGGAACAACTTGTTCCTAAAATGATGGTAAATTTTAAGATAAAACATGTTAAAAATGCTACCAACTTATTTAAGATCTCAATCAACGAGTAACAAAAATGCATGTGAATGTATGTACCTAGTTAACAAGAAATTGGTTAACATTTTATACTTATACTTGTTTTTACAGGGTTCGTTATCTGATGATGAAAGAAGTGTTCATTATTCATCATCAGGATACTATGAAAGTCCGGTTGAGGATGATGATGATGGCGGACTAAGTAAGTATTGTACGTTGACAACTCCACAAATAAATATGCTTCAATTTTATAGATGCTACCTACTGTTATTTTTTACCGCAAATGCCTATTTATTTGTTTGCTCTGTCTAGACTAAAGCTACATTTTGTGTTTTTTTTGGTTAATTTTTATCATACATGTCTTTTTGTACTCTTTTCTAGCATACAAACATTCACAAAGATACAGATCGACAAGTCGGCCAAAATCTTGGCTCAGCGAAGACAAGAGGAGGAAAAAGAAAGCTTTCACCCTTGAATTTTCCAAATCATACGATGATTCAGTTTCAACATCGCAAGATGATTGGGGGAAGAAACCTAAGGATCCCGACAGTATTAGCCAAAAATCAGAACGAAGCATATTCAAACCAACTTGTATGAAATCGCCTCCCGACGAAAAATCACACGACCCACCCAGAAAAAAGAAAACCCACTTTGTCGAAAAAACAAAAAGCGTACAATCCTCACCAAGAGACCACGTAGACGTAGAAAAGTCAATCAAAGAAAAGACCTCAAAAGACAAGGACGGGGAATCTAAAAGGCCGGTTGAAAGAGAGAGATATGTGAAACGAACCAAGCTAAAAGCAAAAAGTCCGACGCAAAGTAAAACAATTGATAGTCATTATAGACCACAACACTACGATAGAAGAGAAGTAGGGTCTAATATGAAATTACATTTGAACATACCTACATCTGATGATTCTAGTGAACAGTATAGGAAAGAAGGTAAATATTATGTATTTCTATTTTGACGCGATAGCAAATAATTTGGCCCTGAGAGCGGTATAAAATCTCTGGCCAGAGTAGGCCACTCCGATACGAACTAACTTTTTTATGTTGCATACTAACTATGTAATATTATAAATTTTAATTTCATCAATTTCAGGTAGCAACAATGGGAACATATCTCCTCGCAAACATCGAAGGTTGCGAGACAGTCCGAGAAGGAAAAATGCCAATTCAAACATTGCAAAATCACCAACGAGTAGCAATCATTCCGCCTATAGGTAAGCATGGTCTAAATTCAATACAATAATTCATACTTAGATGTAATGTTCATGAGAAATTTGTATAATCTTTAGTAAAAAGGAGATATTTTATATTAAATTTACCGACTAATCGAGCAACATTATATTATCATTCCGGCGGGCTTAGTTGCCTCATAAATGATTTTTGAACTGATGACTGATTCCGCATTTCAAAATGCATTTAAAATAATAACACAAATTACACAACACACCGTATAGAATGGTTGATCGCTACTGGTACTCTCATTTTTTTAGGCCAAGAAGAAAAAGTGGTTCAAACGAAAGCATATCACTGCCAGGCAGTCTTCCGAGGAGAAAGCAGTCCATTCCCACGGTACCTTGCATGAGTTCACTGGAAGCGGAGGATGTAGAAACTACTAGAACTCTGACCAGCGCCGGATCGAGACTCACTCCTTTGAGGTACATCAAGAGCCCAACTACTTCGCCGAGACATCATCGGAAAACTGATAAGGGTAAAGAACGATTTTTTTTCAGTCATGAGTCATATTAAAAAAAATCAATAAGTAGAAATTTGGAATAATATTATATAGGCTTTACGGTGGCTTGACGCCTGGCTTTGATTATGAAGTCACGATGTAAGTGCAATCATTAAATTAAACACTTTTTTGCTGTTCATTGATGTTAATGTTCTTTTTAACATTCGCTCTGTACAAAACAATATCCTTTGAGGCAACTGAGACTACTAAATTCATACAAAATAGATATAATATATATTTATGTAATTTTTTTACACTGTAGGTACAGTAGAATTCCTCACGCAGTAAACCCTAGTCCATCTCAAACTTCACAATAGTCGTGTGGAGTACAAATCACCAACCAAAGGAGTGAATTTCTGTTAGATACTTACGAATTGTGACAAAATACACTTACTGCTTTCTTTTGACTAATCTAACAAAATTAACAATGTTCCAGATTGCAAAGCCAAAGCAGCATCAGCAGAATCGCTCCGCTCCGTCTCACCGGGGTCAGACTCCGTGTTTTACTCCGAGCATGGCACTACAGAACACAGCACGGGCACAGCAGAGTGTGAAGCAAAGGCACATTGCTTGCATTGCGGGAAAGAGGTTCATATAGTGACCGCTTCGCATGAACATGATAGCGTTGCGTCGAGGACTTCGCATACTGATGTAAGTTTGTCGTCTTTTAAACTAAACTTCTAACTAATAAAGGTGTTATTAATATATTATAGGGAAAGAAAGGAAGAAAGAAATAATTTATTGTGATAAATTTTCAGTACACACTCCAACAACAGTTACATAGGTAATGAAACATAAAATCTGCCAAATTTCACAAACAATACTTAGCTATTGAACTGTACCCTGATACTGTACCTGAAAGAAGTATAAAACAGTTTGTATAGTTTGTTTTTTTGTCTACCTTTAGATTTTTGAAAACATAATATTTTGTGAGTCCCTTTCTAGACTGTATTTATTATTTTCTTACCCTACCCATAAAAAACGTACTCCCCATGATTTCAGGAATCCTATGCCGACGCGACACCAGACATAGTCCCCGCTCCAGCAGGTTTCGCTGATTCCCCATCTTGTTCCTCTCTGAAGAAACATGCGACCGGCGCCAGACTGTACAAGAAACTCGACAAGCGATACCGGTCGGAAGATAAAACTAGACACCATTATAGGAACAGGCAGGATGTTAGAGCTAAGGTACGTTGGTTTTTACGCTTAAGAAGGTATTTCAAAGACGTACTCGTACGTTTAAATAAATTTTTCCTGACGTTAATATTATAGTACGATTGTAGTAAAAAAAAAAACACCTCACTTAAGAGCTTTATTATCTTATAAAGACCACAAAAATCGCTAATCGTGAAATAGGAAGGAATATTATATAATGCATTTTTGTTTACTTTTATGACTGGTGTTACATATTTGCTATTTTTTTCTCAATGGAATTATTTAATTGTCCTCTTTAGCCACTAGCGCAGTTGCAAAAATAATATGAACACTACATATATCATCTTCCGTAAATTGAATGAAGCCGATAATGATAATAGAATTCTCACATGATTGATCTTCAACATTCCAGTCAGAAGAGCGAGGTAAAGAAGAGTACGCAGCCAGTGAGAAGCCTGCAGACACGCGCATAGCACGCTCTGCGGGGAACAGCCTCGACAAACTAGCCGGCTCTAGCGTCGACCCAGATGGTAAGCAGAAAATATATTAAATTCACTAGGGATATGTGAAAGCCCAAAATAGTACCCAAATCAAAATTGAACAAATGATTGATATCCGATACACAATCTGTAGGTAATTTTCCTTGTCACAAATCACCTTTATTGTGTATTTTAGATATTCCTATAAGTGTTTCTAAGAATATCTATAATATCAATGAACTCTATCAGATCAATAAAATTAGACATTAAACAAATAAACAATGTCTTATTTTGTGAGGAAAACTTACTTCACAATGAATTGCTATGAACAAAATTGTAGGCACTTTTCGAGCATCATTCATTAACAACATCTTTTCATGCTACTAGAATTTCAATAGGCACTTTCCAAAAATCACTTTTCATTTCATCGCTTGTAATCCAAAGTTGCTTGCACATCGCATTGTATTTCATCATCATACATTGGTAATGGACTATCAATTAGAGATACCTTTATAACTAGCTGCAATAAATCACGTTGCTTATGACCTAGCTATACCTATCTATAGAGCTGCACACCCATCCAATATGATCTGTTCATTAGAGCAAGAAGAAGGGTCGGGCAGTTCAGACGGCGCGGAGGGGGCGAGGGACGAGAGAGGGGTGTATGCGGCTCCGTGGTGGTGCGGGAACTGGATCATGTTGTCGGAGAATGATGATCATTGGACGAGGATACCGCCTGGTAGGTGGCATTTGTTTGTTGGGAGTGTTTTGTGAAAACATGGTTGCACTTAAGACTGTCGCAGTGGCATTTTGTTTGCGAGTAAAGAGACTGTTTTGAGTCGTTTATTGATTGTAATGTATTGTTGATTTTGTGATAAGGTGCTTCCTAAAAAGCTATTATTATTTTACTTGTTTGAAACTTTACAAACATGTCAAAGGTTGATGAAAGATAATAAACTAGATTATCATTTGTATCCGCTATACGTGTAAAGATTTCACGCCACATTTAAATTAATATAGCGAGATAGTACTACTCAGTGAAAGCCTTACAATTTACCATTATAAAAGCATATTTGTTATTTCGATTGCGATGCGGTTCATCTGTGAGCCATACTACACAATAAATTGTAGATCCTGGCTCTTTCACATCGTGCAATAGTCACTAATGCCGCTAAGCCATGTTTGAGCTTATGCATCTACGAGTAGGGTACCATTCTCATTATAAACATACTTATTTCACAGACGCCTTAGAAGTGTCCGAAGAGAAGATCGACCCGACGGAGTCGGAGACAGAGTTCAACAAGCGGTACGTTGCGCTCACACACAGGCTGGTGCACCGCAGGGCCTGCATCGAGCTCAACAGGAGGCAGGCGGATAATAGCTTCGGTGAGTCAGACGCACAAAAAGTAGCCTTTTTTTTTTTTTTTTTTTACATGATATAGGCTTACGCTTGACTACAACTTGCCTGATGGTAAGCAACGTTATAGTCTACGATGTAGCGCGCTTGCCTAGAAGAAACCGGTTTACTCTCGACTTGAAGACCGACAAATTATAGTTCAAGGGGAATAGAGATTCGGGCAAGGAGTTCCACAGTTGGGCTGTTCGCACGATGAAAGTCGACGCAAAGCGCTTGGTGCGAGTCTTTGGAACCTCAACTGTATAACGGTGCCTCCTTGCCGTACCCCTACTCGTACGATGGTGAAATGGGGCTGCAGGAATTAAATTATGCAATTCCTCCGCACACTCTCCGAAATGCAACCTGTAAAAAACCGAAAGACTGGCCACCTTACGGCGGTGCTCAAGGCTTTGTAATTTTGAGCTACAGAGTGAGTCTTTCGCGATGAGCTTTTTTGCCCGTTTCTCAATTAACTCCAACGCCTCAAGCTGGTACTTGGCAGAACCATCCCAAAGGTGCGAACAATACTCCATACACGACCGAACTTGCGCTTGATACAAGGTCAGCAGCTGTTCCGGAGTGAAGTATCGTCGCACCTTGGAGAGGATACCCAGCTTCTTGGCTGCGAGTTGAGCTTTAGACTCAATATAGGAGCCAAAGTTGAGGGTCGGAGTCAAAGTCACACCTAGCAACTCTAGATGGTCGGTGATGGGCACGGTTTCATTTCGGAAAGAAGGCGCCATTACAAATGGCCTCCTCTTCGTAGAGAAAAGACACGCTTGTGTTTTTGAGGCATTAAACTTGACCAGATTGGCATCGCCCCAATCGGAGACTGCCGTGAGGGAAAAGTTTAAGCGCTCAATCATGGCTTCTCTGCAAGACTGGATCTCGGCCGCACTAGCTCTAGCGGTGGACATATAGCTTTCTACAACTGTGCTGTCGTCTGCATACCCAAAAATACCAGGCTTCAACAGATCATAAATATGTAGCAAGAAAAGTGTTGCAGAAAGCACTGATCCCTGGGGTACTCCGGCATTGATCGCCATTAGATCAGACGAGCAGCCATCAACGACTACCCGGATAGATCTATCCCTCAGGAAATCCGATATCCACACGCAAAAACCAGCAGGCAGCCCAAACGATGAAAGCTTGCTGATTAGGCCGTCATGCCAAACCCTGTCGAAGGCTTTAGAAATATCTAGAGAAACTGCTAGGGCTTCCCCGTATTTCTCGATAGCCTCACTCCAGATGTGTGTGGCGTACACTAAGAGATCCCCAGTGGACCGGTTCCGGCGGAAGCCATACTGCCGGTCACTGAGGAGATCATTAGACTCTAGGTACGCCAGGAGCCTGCCGTTCAGGACACGCTCCATGCTCTTACAGAGCACGGAGGTAACCGAAATGGGCCTGTAGTTGGCAGGGTCAGCACGACTACCTTTCTTGGGCACAGGCTGCACGTTAGCCAGCTTCCACGTCTTCGGCACATGACCAGTTGCAAGAGAGAGCCGAAACAAGCGCGTCAACACAGGAGACAACTCAGCTGCACACGTCCTCAGAACTATAGCTGGGATACCGTCGGGGCCACTAGCTTTGTTCACATCTAGACTACGCAGTGTTTTCCGAACCTCCTTTTGAAGCCTAATGCGAGCAAGGTGACAAATAAAATTAAATGGAACCTAACAAAATGAACTATGTTCAACCGCTCTTACTAATTAAAACAAAACTTTTAATTGTATCGATAAGTAATGTAACTAATCAACGCAAATCTTAAACGAAAAACTGCTTCAGCAAGTTACACTAAGTAAGATTGATTTTATATGTAGGTACCTTTTTAGCATCTTAGTAGAGCTAAAATGTTTTGTCTATGATAAAACAATTTGAAAAAGTTTATACGAGTATAGTCACTATTGTCTATCTTACCAATAATTATGGTTTATTGTCAGTATATCTAAAATTTGTATTCTGTGATAAATACAGTTATACTATCTCATGAAGTGCCTAACCTCGGGATGGGCAACTAAAGTGTCAATTTCAAATTTTTAAGCATGACATAGTGTCGTGGATGCGTAACGTATGGCATTCACATACTATGTAAATTCCCTAACCTCGTAGTAAGTGACACTGTCCATTTCAAGGTAACGCAAGAATATTTACTCCATAATTCATTCCATATTTGCTATCTACAATATATTTCATGGATGTGGTACGCATCGCCTACACTGAGACCGAGATCTTATGTTATAGGCGAGTGTTTTCTCCTCAGAGTATACTATTATGTAACAGCTATTTGTTCCACATGTTTATAACCTGTGCTGAGTTTGCATCACATGTGGTATAAGTTTATTGAGCATTACCATTGTTTAGTGGATGCGTCGCAACAACGTTTATATAGTCTAGTCTAGCGGACTTAGTGAGATACTCCATCTGTATTACAGTATGCATTGTAATATTCTGTGGTTCTAGATTAAAGTACTATTTTTACGGTCGAATGCGATATTCATACGTCGAGGTCTGCGTCACGCGATGTGGTGACTAGCCGATTTATTGCGATAGGTTTATGCGAAAAACGTTGATGGGATATCGCTTTTCAAGTAATCTATATCTTTTATAAAAACAGGCTTTAATTGTAATGAACTTTACTCTGTATCTTACTTTATTTTATACCTACGCTCTTGTATTCTGTACGAAAAACTATATTGTTTTAATATTGCTACGTCGTACATAGTATGAATTTGTGCATCATCAAAATACTTATTAACTTCAAATTAACATACCAAAATGAATTGAATGGTAGATATTTTGACAGATAGCAATAAATATGAAGTGTCTGATATTTGTTAATATTCCTGATATATGTACCTAATATTAAAACGCCTTTTAAATGTGGTCGGCGATGTAAAATGATTTTGTAGTTGTATGAAAAATAAGCATTCCTACGTAAAAAAACAAAGTAAACTATCTTTACATTGTCGCTAATTTTACCACCTTTCGTCTGATCACCTACAGCAGTTAAAGTTGCGTCACTAACCGACCGCACTAACCGGTCCACTCTGACGTCGGGACTATTTCGAGTACTCTTTCTATTTAAATAGCATCACCTATTATTTTAGAAGCGTCCTCTAAATTCTTTCGAACTAGCGATTTTTTCCCTCTGATGTAAGTCGTATCTGACTCACTATTCGTGAATAAAAATTGTATCCATGCCGAATTTTTCAGCGTGACCTTGAAAAGTAATCGTAAAGTATTCGTGCTTGAACCATCAAACCAGACTTTATCTCTGGATATTAGTGTACCATTAAACAGTTGGATTTGTAAACGTTACAGATACAAAAGTTTGATTTTATCGTAACGAAACTATATTTAATTTTTCGTTCGTTTTTACGTCAGAAGCAGTTGTTACCGATTCGCTACTGCGGGCAGTTGGTTTTAGCTTTTCAGCTTTGATCGTTGGAAAATGTTGTGTGTGTATTGATTTTACATCAAATACGGCTACCGGTCGGAATATAAATGTGTTTATTGGAGGCAGTTGTGTATTGGACAAGTTTACTAGTTAGATAACAGTCGATGAAGTTCAGGAACGCGTTGGGAAATTAGAAGAAATATAAAATGGGGCATTCGTGTGAGTTTAATTCGGTACTATTTTTTTTTTAACTTTTATGAATGGAATGTTAATGTTTATTTATGGTGTTTTAGTCAGACAAGTGTTAGCGAATCCCAAGGGGAGTTTGAGGCAGAAATTGGAGGAGATATTCAAGTTGATGCTGGTACTGTGGTGCCGGCAGTGTGAAGTGAACAAACTTGTAGCTTTGGAACCATGTGGTAATGTACACTTGAAACCAATTGGTGTGAAGATAAACTAACTACTAACTACAACTTTTGATTGGGCTGATGAATAGTTTTTGGTTTTATAAAATTTATCTCTAACTGAGTTCCTATATGTTTAAAATAAAATCCCATTACATTACTTACAAAATTAATAAAACCAAATAAGTACTATATTCACCAAATAAGTTGATAGTGCTGGGAAAACATTTAGAAATTTAAAAAACTTTCAGATGACTTGATAGCCTCCTACTTTTGAAGTCGGTTAAAATTTATGTCCGCTAACAGCAAGCTGAAAAAGGACTTTGGCTGAACTAATACACAAGGTGTAACAGCATGCGCTGGTTGACGACGTTGTACGTGACCCGAGCTAGGCATGTGTTTATAGGTAGACAAAATACGGTCTAGCATATTCATATAGGTTCTCTTGCTAAGGTTGCCTGGAAGAGATCACTCAAGGTGATAAGGCCGCCCACTTGTGCATTCATTTATAGTTTAAGTTCATTTCATATTGTAATTTATTTTTGGTGTGCAATAAAGTTATATTGTATTGTATTGTATTGTATTGTATAGGTATGGCATTTTCCTAGGCTTGACTAAATTCTTTGATTACATTTTGGATAAACTCCATGAGTGCTTATGAGTCAACGAAATAGATCAGACATTGACAATTGCTAAAATTAATTGTGAATTGCCTACCATCGCGATGATTCAACTGAAACACGCGTGCTTACAAAGTATGCTGTTCACTATTTTCATATTTAGACAAAACATTTTAAAATATGAACACTACCTATCGAATATTGCTAGCTATAAACTACCCGATCAGCTGATAACCAGTACATTAGCATTACCACAAATAATGTATGAATGAACCAAACGTTGATGTCTGGCGCTATGGCGTCTTGCCAAGCACAGAAAGTCTATTAGGGTGCGAATTATTTCAACAACGGAAGCATTCCTTGATTGAACTGTGTCAGGGTCGCATAATGTCTAAATTAGTAGATTGATGTTATTGTAAATGTTTATTTAGTTAATGTGCCTTTTTCCACTTTGTTCTTAGTTTGATTGTATGTTAAGTTTTTAAGTATAAATTGTTAGGAAGGTTTATGGATAGATTTATTATGTGAAAGTTAGGTTCACTGTCTAAGGTGACGTACCCACTGTAAGTTATTGTTATATTTTAGGTGTGAATGTATAACTGTACGTCACCGTTTGTGAACAAAATAAAATAAAAAACTGTGGATTAGATACATTATATATTTATTTACGTTGATAATATATAAATTAAATCAGGTATTTGCTTAAGGATATTATTTATTTTGAATGTGATAGTTAGGTGGATATCTGAAAGTACCTATTCTACCACCATGTTAATGTCATTATCTTTAGCCCAGAAAAAAATAAGATAATAAGTTGATTATTAATTAAATTGGTGTTTGAATAATCATTACACAAGAGATCGTCGTTCTCATACGTCATAGGCACATGAAAATATGCTTACAATGACATGTGTCCTTTACCGTTAAACAAGTTTGAATCTACACTAACTTGAAAAACAAGTCTCGAAGGGCGGGCTTTAAGCCAGGGGCGTCAGGTTTCCGGCAAGCTACATTACGGCATGCTTATTTATTTATTTAAATCAGAACATATATCTCTCTCTCTTTTGAGTCGTATTCCTCATGACTGAGGGTCGTGACTCCCCTGCAGAATTAATCCGCTAGGGGAGTTTTCTTGGGCAGATACATCGTGGTGGGCGCCCAGGTCCTTCCACGGAAGACACAATGTCCTCGGATATTATGGTCCTCAAACATGTCGGTTTCCTCACGATGTTTTCCTTCACCGTTAAGCGAGTGCAAATCCACACATAACTTGAAAATACAAGTCATTGGTGTAGGGCCGGATTCGAACCCGGGTGCGTCTGAATGAAAAGCACACACTGGAACCGCTACGCCACACTCATATATCAGCATATATCATATATCAGCGATCTTCAAAGCGAGAGTGAATCGGTTCTTATCGGGTATAAGCACGCTCCGTCTTAGCCCATAGCCTTTGCTTCCTATCAGGCAAACTATGGCCAAGTGCAAACCCGTACAAGCTAAAAAAAACATTCTAATATGTAGTCCACATACCTACACACTAGTGTATAAATTGAAATCATTAGGGATCTCCAAATCTAGTTTATATTCTGCCAAACATACGCACCATCCAAGTGCTTTGTTCTATTAGACTGCAGTTTATAGTAAATATTATAATGCTCAGTTCTGCAGCATTCAAATTCAGTCAAACACAAAGTTGTTAGTAAAGTTAATTATATGTAAGTACACTTAGTACTTTTCATGCCAACATATTTATACGTTTGTATTTATTTTTGTGCCTTGGCAATCTATTATAAATATAAATCCTCTTCCTAGAGATCTTGCTTAATTCAGCATAACAGATTCAACCTTAATAAGTATACCCTGGATTGAGAACGATACAAATTCAGGTTACAAATGATTAATCTATGTCAGGGGCGAGTTTTTCAAGAGTTTACGGCCGTCTGTAGGCCAGTATCATTGTACTATTTAGATAACACTCAAATGCCTCGGATAGCGTCTATTGACGTAAATACGTTCGGGAATTTCACTCATCAATCAGCTGAAATGGTATCGGAAGCGTTATGCCGTCAGCACATTAGTGTGTGCGTAGTTGTTGTTTTGTTTGTCTTTTGTTTTGACTATTTTTTCTAGTGCTAATCTTTACATACCACTCAATGCAAGTAAATATGAAGCTAATTTAACTTATCATACCTACTTAGGTGTAGGATATGGAGTATAAGCCTAACTATAACTCTCGACATCAGAGTTGGCCACTCTCAATCTATAAGAAGAAGATGAACGTAAATGATTATATGAAAAGCAAAGTAATTTATCACAGGTTTTATGCATATTTTAATATGTTTCTTTTTTCTGATATATTATTATTATTTACCATTGCCGTAAAAGTACGCTCCGTGTGATCAATAAACCGATTGATGGAGAAACAAAAAGTATCGTTCATTCTTCTGTCATCCATTACTTATAACGTGTACGTACGCATTAATTACTTTAATTTTATTATGATTTTTAATTTATGAATCTTTTTATCAATTCCAGAGAGCGACAAAACAGTAGTAGTGCGGCGAGGGAACGAAGAGTTTGGTTTCCGTATCCACGGCAGCAAGCCTGTGGTGGTGTCTGCTATCGAGCCTGATACTCCGGCTGAGACCTCGGGGCTGGAGGTCGGGGATATCGTTATAGCTGTTAATGGTAAGTGTTCATAATTAATTAGGTTTTTGTACGGCTTAGCCATGGAAAATGAGATAAACTCTAATGTGGTATCGGTGTCAGCATAGTCTATGTCAAAAATTTATTAGCAGCAAGAGATTGTGCAAGAGAGATTGTTTATACACATATATGTGTTTTTATATAATTATATTACTAAATATAACATATTATAATGAAAATGCTTGATTGATGGAAAGCCAAAACAATTGCAGTAAAACTCCAGAGTTGTAGATATTAAAAACAAACATTTTACTGCCTTGTGCTCATCGATTCGTTGTGTCTTACATTGCCTCAAATCTGAATACAAATGGTTTTTGCATACATAAATTGAGTACTAAACATGATTCTTGGTAGCAGAATAACTGGCAGGGTTGAACTGATTCAGAAAAATCAGTATTTTTTCTTAACAAGGAATGGGTTTACACTTGACCGTAATTTGCCTGATGGTAAGCAATCGTTACGGTCTCATTATTTCTCGTTGATAGGATTCCAAAGCTGATGACAGCTGATGGCTTCTCTAATTGTCTAAAGATACACTCAGTCAGTTTTCAGGCGTGTTCCTTGATTTATTAAACAAATTATGTGAGAAATAGTCAATGCTCTAAAAAAGTTACACTCTTTAAAAAAATAACTTAATTACTGACGAGAAAATGTTTTTAATTTTCAGGAATCAACGTCTTGGACAAGACACATTCAGAAGTAGTGAAAATCGCCCATTCGGGGTCGGAAATATTAGAACTCGATGTAAGTTTATAAATTTCTATTTTAATTAGGCCATGATATGTTGTCGCTGCTCCATTAAACTCTCTGAACCATAGAGCTAATTCCCCATACTACACTATAAAATCACGACAATTCGTTGCTCCTTTACGGCGTTAGCGAGGTACAAACATCAACAAATCTACAAAGTCACTTATCGATTTAATGGCCGTAATATTGAGATCAAAGACTGTAAAGTTTTCATGACTCTGACCTGAATTTACTGGTCTAGACTTTGTTATTGATTCTTGTTTGATAAAAAGCTTTTAGGTTTCAAGTGATTGCTATCTTGATAGGAAAACATTTAAACTCAGTCAATTTACATTCCACTTTATGAGAATATCTTTATATCGGTCAAGTCGATTCAGTAGCCTTTGAGATATGGATAAATCGATAGATAAGTATTATAATAATGCACAAATGCATGCATTTTGTTCCTACATAGAAAATAGGAACACACAAAATTTAAACTCACGAGTACAGTCCTAACTTTTGGCTCTATCGCTATAAAAGCATTGACTGTAACGCATTTATGAAGGCCAACTTTTTAAACTGCCATTTTGAGTCTTACCAGACACAAAACCTATTCTTTCTTATCCAACCTTCTTTCTCCCCCTCCAGGTAGCAAGAACCTGCGAGGTAGTGGCCTCCTTAGCCCACGAAGGCGGTCCTGCCGCTTTATACTCCGGCTATCTGTGGAGAGCTGCTCCTCTCAAGCCTCATCATCCACCGAGGTGGACCAGGCGGTGGTTCGTGCTGAAGAGGGACAACTGCTTGTACTATTATAAGACGGATTCGGTGAGTAGGAAAGAGCAAATAATCTGTACATATAATAAAGCTGTAACCAGTCGATGTCTGTACATATTGAAGATAAATGAAAAAAAAAATTGTTGAGGGGTCTTCATTAAAGCGATAGAACGCAAAAATCATGTTTAAAAAAAAGCTGTTTGTCTGTAGGTATGTTTGTTCGTTATAGACTCAAAAATGGCTGAACCGATTTGTCAACGGTTGTCACGGTTCGTAAATAAAAAAGTTATGTTAATTTTAAACCTTTTTATCCCAAAATAATGCGAGCAAAGCCGCGAGCACCACTAGTAATAAATATATCGGGAAATTGTTTACAGACGAACTTAGGTATGTCATGAGTACAAGATAAAATTATACATGGGAATACTATATTGCTTTTTCTTCTTGAGGTGCCATCTTCTATAGGATGTTGGATATCATGAGGGCGATTTCCCTCTTGATACAGCTGTGCGAATAAGGGATCTAGTGCTGAGATAAAACCAAGTCAGAATACATAGTACAAGCAAAATTTGATGGATCTAAACAAATTTATTATGATTATAATAGAAGAAATAGCACAAAAAAAAGCTTTCGTATGTTTAGTACCTACTACGCCAAGTCCCAAAAAAAAAATCATTGTTAGTAGACGAGATTTAATAATTAAAACCTAACTGTTTATTAAAATATTAATAAATGAGGAAGCTGCCATTCACTTACATTGTATTGGCAACTGCATAGAATCACAAAAAAACAAAGACTCATTAACGTCTCTGTTCTAAATTGGGATTGCATCCGAAACTTTTGCATAAGTCGCTGTATTTTTAGACGGCTTGGTCTAGGCTGAATTGATTCAAATACTAACTACGTGGACGCTCCTTAGGAGCGTCCACGATTATTAATTTAAGTAGCACTACCTAGTTGTGGGCTATCAAGCAAGTCAAAAAGTTCCAATAAACGTTTTTATTGTTCATATTTGTATCAAAATTATACATTGATTGGTTGAATATTTTTCACGTTTATCACTGATATGATAATAAATCATAAAATATATTTTTTATACATTACTTATTATTTTTTATCCATAGATAACTGTATGTAAATAGTACAAATTCGATTTCCAAAAACTAGCTTCGCTTTGAAAACAAAATCTTGCCGTACAGCGCCACCTAACCCCGAACCCCTGAACTTCCAGAGCATACACCCAGTCGGCGCGCTCATGCTGGTCAACTACCAACTCACTGAGGAGGACTCGGGCAGAGCGCACGGATTCAGACTGCAAAGAGGTGGTGGGACCAGGCTGTCGCTAGCAGCAGACACTGCAGAGGCCGCCGCTAGATGGCAGGCTGTGCTGGCGCATGCTATTGATGCCAGTAATCAGGTGAATTTCATTAATTTGTTATGGATACTATAGAATACCTATATATTGGACGTATTTAAGAAGTTTGTATCTGGCAAACATGCTGGTTTTATAATTGTACAACAACAGAACTATGGACAGAACCCATTAGTTACTTGCACTGCAGTTCCGGATATTTTCACTAGATGTCTCTGTAACCCAACTGTATATTAATATCAGAAACATATTGGAATGTTTCTTACAATATTACCTACAGAAAACGTACCTATAATATCTCGACACATGAAATAAATGATAAACATGTACATAATATTATACACTTCAACAAAGCAAATTAGATGGGCAGCCATATATTTAGAGCAAACTTTCAGCCAACCTGAATAATATTTTTATGCGAAATTAACTCATGCTTGACCGTAACACATCCATCCTAACATAATATGTTTCCTGTCCCCAGCGTGACGGCTGGTTAGAAGTGACCATGAGGAACATGAAGCTACCTCCATCTTCCATTCCTCGACCTGACTGCTTCGGGTACCTGATGAAGCTCGGCTCCAAGTGGAAGTCCTGGGCAAAGCGGTACTGTGTGCTGAAGGACGCTTGTCTATACTTCTATAATGATGGGAACAGCAAGAATGCTTTTGGTTAGTCAAATAATGTTGTGCTTTACATAATACTAGTGGGTGCTCGCTGCTTCGCTCGCATTAAGAAGAAAAACTTGCATCCCCTATTTCACCCCGTTTAAAGTGGCATTTCCAAAAATCCTTTCTTAGCGGATGCCTACGTCATAACATCTACCTTCATTCCAAATTTTAGCCCAATCCGTCCAGTGGTTTGGGCTATGCGTTGATAGATCACTATATCAGTCAGAGATGTACTTTTTACTAAGACAGATTGTCCTACTCGTTATATGTAAACCTTCCTACCTCGCGTTGGTATAATAAATTGTTTATTATATTTACCAATAATCGAGCAGTTAGTTCATTATAGAAAATTGAAATAGTTTGTAAATTAAGAGTGAGATTTATTTCAGATTTCATTTTTTTTACTATAATTTTAATTTGTCAGAGTTTTATTGATTTCTTTGGTAAGTCTCTAAATATTACTTTTGAAAGTTTGCTTGGGATGTGTAGGGCGATGGAAATGATGTATTTCTTTGATATCATGATGTGTTATCGGAAACGTCACATCCTACTCAATGCGCTGAGTTCTAGCCAGTAATTCGGTATGATTTTTAGTACCTCTTTTTGTCCCATTTTTTAACCTTTGTAACTGGGCACGGCCGTTTTGTTTATGATCGAATAATCTTCTTACATAATTTTTATTTTTCTACTTTCAGGCATGGCCTGTCTCCACGGTTACAGGATACAGACGTGCGCGCCAGGCGGCAAGAAGTACGCCTTCGAGGTGATGCCCACGGAGCCCAAGCAGAGGCACTTTTACTTCCACACTGAATCTGAGATGGATAGGAAACGGTGAGAAATGAACATGATTATAATTTAAGTTAATAATATAGTTAATTTTTCAAATTGTACTCTATACTTATCATATGAATGTGAGAGGCTCTTGATAAACTCTCGACTCCAGAGTTGGCCACTCTCATTCAATAAAAATAGTCTTTGACTAGACAGACAGACAGTTGAGGCTTTACCAACTGGATCTTTTAAACTTTTTACGTAGCTTAACAACTTGTATTGATGTAACTCCCCTAATGTATTGATTCTGAGCGGGAATCAGAACCCTCAGTCATGACGAATACGACTAAGGAACGAGAATAACTTGGGACTTTACATGCGAATATTTCTACTAGCTGGAAACGACCAAATTTTTCAATACATATCTCAAGTTAAGGAATTTTTCAAAGACTTAGAGATATATTTTTTAATTTTTCTCTACATTTGTTGCCCTATACGATTAGTTTAAATTTTGAAGCAGGTGAAAGCAATATAATTAATATAACCGATATTTTAATGGACTGCAACTAAGTATTTCACATAAATAATAATAATTAAAACTAAACTAAAGCTTGTGGTTTTGGTTTAGCCCGCAGTAATAAAAGCTCAGATAAGATAATGACCTTTTTTAATAAAGCAATAAGCAGTATGTTAAATTTTACTATCATCTACTGAATATACTTTTCTTGCCAATATGGATTAAAAAATATTTCATGGTTCTCCAGGGGGTTATGAAGTTTCTTAATTTTAAAAGAAATTCGAACAAATCTTAATTTTAAATCAATATAAATGTTTTATATTTTTAAACTGCACACATTTGAATACTAGATAACATGAAGCCATTTTCGCAAAAGCAAACTTTGTGGCCAAAGATGGAAATGAAACTCTGGAGAAAAATATGTAGTGTTTTTCCACTGTGACTGCTTCTTAACCGGCTTCAAACAACAAACTTGGCGGTTTTTGGGTGTGTTCCTCCATATATCACCGCCACACCTCTCCTCCTAACCAAAGTGGTCTCCGTGGCTCTTAAGATCTTACCAACACCGCACCTTGTGTCTTCACGTTTTGTAGTTCTCCTTCGGCATGAAATTCTCGTCGACACGTGTTTCGCCTCTCCACGAGGCATCCTCAGGACGTGTTGACTCCTCGAACGTCGGTCTGAAAGTGCCAAAGATGGCCTTCATGTACTGAATTAGAAACTTTTTAACCGACTTCCAAAAAAAATAGGTTATCAAGTTTCCTGAAAGTTTTTTTTTTATATTTAGATAACTGTTTTTTTTTTCAGATGGATGGCAGCTCTAGAATATTCCATAGACAGGTGGATGAAAGCCGGTTGACGTCGGCTCTCTGCTAAGGCAGATTCCTTTGATTTCGTTTGATTTAGTTCAATAAAGGTATTTCCTTCCCATTTCTTTTTTATTTATTTTTTACCTCTCCTGTGCATGATTTATTAAATTTTGTATAGGAAAAACTATTATGTATGTAATACTGGTAACTGCCTTAAAAATAAAACCGGTTTTAAGAATTCTACGCTTTTTGTTCCACAGGATATTTACGAAAACAATAGCGATTCTATACAAAAAATTCGTTGACCCGTGACAAATGTATGGGGAAGCAATGACCAATTCGTGTATTTTCAAAAACAGTTGAACAAAAAAAGGGAGCTACCGGTATACCTTTAGTTTTTATATATCTAATTATATATAATTTCATATAAGTATTAAATTTATTTCAGTGAGCTGAAATTCAATTTTCCTGTTTTACATTGAATTAATTATAAATACCTATCTGGTAAAATATATTATAATAGGACCTTGAAATTATTATTTAGAGCTTACAGAATATATATATATATATATATATATATATATATATGTAATTGTATATTGACACCCGTCCTTAAGTACCTTTAAATTAATTTTGTTAGTACTTATATTGCATAATAGAAATAAAAAAAAATGTGTATAATATGTTATAATTATGCTGACAGACAAACTAATTGCAATTATATAAATTCGTCTTCATTACGATGAATAAAGTAAATATATCACAACAACGACACATTCGTATATAAGGAGTCGTGTGTTTCAATCAACATAACATTTATCAAACTTTAATAGATAGTATTCTAAAAAATCATTCGTAAATCAGCGATGGTATTGATAAAAAGTTAGTAAAACTCTTTTGATATAACCGACATGACTGATAAGGAAGAAACTAGTTAAAGATTGTGACTAATTTAATATAAATATAGGAATGAAAGATGTTTGGTAAAGCTACATTCTAACATGTTAATAATAATTTGTTTTTTATATGATAAATATATAACTTATAATCAAATATTCATCATATAGTCCGGCATAATATTGCATATTATAAATGGAAAAATTAAGAGAGATATAATAAAAAAACATTCATTAAGTTACAAACAAAGACGAAAAACTTAATATCCTGATATAAAAAAAATATTAGAATTGATGGATGGACTAAGTCAAGCAAGATAATCAATTGGATTCGTTGATTTGTCCATAATTTTACAAGTCCTTAGATTGATGCACTTATATACTATATTATGTAAATTGTGTTACCGTAAGAAAAATAAAGGAGAACTGAGTAATCTGCGTATTACAACAAATTCGCTCTAAATTCACCAGACAGGCATCAGCCAATCATATCGATTTACTCACATCATCTGTGCTGTTATTGGCCCATAAATTGGCGTATGATTCTCATAGAGCAAATACGTCACATCACAACGTTTGAAATTTGTATAAGACGTTTTCCAATTTTGAATATGTATAAAGAAGCAGCAATATGACTGACTTTGGATTTATCATGACTTCGAAAATAAAATTATTATACTTACCAAAATGTAAGTCAAATATTCCTATTATAAAAAAAATGTACTAATTATATACTAGACGTGAATGTAGTAAAGTAGGTATTGATGTGTGCCAATGTCATAGATGATAAATGTAGGTAGACATTTTTAACTTACGAAAAAGCACAATTTATTGGATCTTAGAATAAGATATTTGCCATATATCTGTAACGCTGTATTTTGATAATTGTGATTAATATCAGTGTTGTGAATTTTTGTGAAAGTGTAATTTGTTTCTCGGCTTTTTTTATTCGAAGTGTTTGTGGAATGATTTTCACGATTTGTAAATAAATAATTTGAATAGCTAAGGGTTAGGTACTGAATTCATTTTAAAATGTTCTAAGTGGTTAGAATAATTTTAATGTTAAATAAATTTACTTTGCCGTCGCTTAAAATTTCATAGATTTAAAATATTAATTTTAAATTTCATAAATGTATTTAAATGTTTTAGTAGGTATATTAATAATTTCCCTTAGAAGTGGTCCAGGCTAGGTGACTTAAATTGTGCATTAAACTGATTATAATAGTAATGTTAAATCCATAACGGTTATGTATGTATATAAAGTAATCATGAGAAAGCTCAAATACATAATATATAAAATAATAAATAAAAGACTTGAGTATAAACAATCGGTTTAAAAAGCTTAATAGAGTAGAGTGTATATTAGTAAATATTAAAATGAAATGTAAAGATTATTAATAATTTTGTTTTGGATATTCCAAATTTATAAATGCACGTTAAAATATTACAATTAGTTTATTGTCTATTAAATAATCATAGATTTATCATCAATCAATTCATAGTTTAATCACAGAATAAATAATACGTTTAATATAGAAAATTACAAATATTGTGTTCAAAGGTTACATAGGCTATTTTTGTTGATACAATAAGTAAATAGTTTACTCATTCGTTATTTTTCCTAAATTGAGCCATGTATATTATATTAATATGAACTTGAGTTTATATCGAATAAGTCAACAGACAGTATTGACATATTTTTTTTTCGTTCACCATTTTGTTGATTTACTAAGTACTTGTCTTAAAACCTATCAAACGTCTATATGAATTATAATTTAAAATTGTTTTAAAGAACCAAAATAATAAAATTCGTAATGAATCCATGAAAATTTACAGATAAAAATGCATAAAATTATAATGTGATTGTATGAATAGATTTCGTTGTAATAAAGTATGATAAAAATGATACATTGGTTTCAATCAAAAGACATAACTACCATATTTTATAATATATTTATGCGGCCATAATACGATTTATTAGAATCTGAGAATTTGCTTGCTTGTACATATTCTTATATTATTGTATTAACGAAGTGTGGTATTGAAATAAAACGAATTCGAGCGTTAATTGTTTGACTTCAGTAAAGTTGAATTAAAATGAAGAGGGTAATATAAGCTTTTCATCAATTAGCATGTACAGACGAAATTCACGACACTCCACACGAAATACGAGGGCGGTGTTAATTTACACGACTTATAAGCTACTAACACGAAAAATAAACAATAAGATATCCTTCCCTTTTTTATCGCTTCCAAAGTAAAAACGGTTTGGAGGCTTCGGCGGAGGCGCGGGGGCTGCGGGGCGGGAGGGGTGCACGGGAGCGCTACTGCCTCTGCTCACTCTACCTACCGAGGTAGTACGCGCGCTCTACTCCCGCCAGCGCGCCGCGTGCGCACGCGCAGACTACTAATCGAAGACAAAAAAACAAACTCAGTGCTTACCCAGTGAATAAGGACAACTTTACTCTCGGATTACAGTGAATACCACACCTACAGTGCCCTTAACCATGTGAGAAACGAATCAAAACGTTACCAGTGACATTTCGTGCTTATTAAACTGTTTTATGGCAGTGAACTACAGTGTATTGTTGTGTACGCGTCCACTAATCTCCTATTCACCTGTCTCAGAGCCACCTACTGTGGTTGAACTGTGAAATGTGACAAAAAAGCTGCAATGATCGTCTATTGTTGTATTGCGGACCCTTAGTTTGTAAACTTTGCGGGTTGGCTACCTGGAGCTCCGGACGGGTCGGCCGACCGATCGAGCGACGAGTCGACGTGTGAGTCCTTCACTTTTTTCGGTAATTTAATACAGCGGATGTGGAATTAATTGGGCAGGCAGGGTGCGCTTTCCTTGCTACCTGTTTTATTATACGACATGTGCATTGGACGTGCGGTTGCCTACTCCACTCGTTAGCCACACTTGTATTGTTTTCACAGCAGATGGTTCACGAAAAAACAATTCTGAGAAGTAACGGGTCTGTGGTTTTCTATTGTTCGTGTATTAACGTAGTTGTTAATGTTTCCTGCCACTGCGTTTCGCAGTAATTATTCGAACAGTAGTCGCATTGTTCTGCGAGTAAGGATTTATGATGAGGTTTCAGACAAAAAGGTTAATTACATTGCCACGCGCCTAAAATAAGTACTTACTTTGGATGACAACGATTGCTACTAAGAATAAAAAAGATCTTAAGGAAAAAATAGAGCTATAGCTGTACTCAAAATATAGCAGAAGTTCCAATACTTCTACAAGAGCTTCACAAATCAATTAAATTTACAGTCTCTCATAAGTGATGTACAGAAACAAGCTGTATCACAAACATTTCTTTTAAATCACATAATCTAGAGTTTATATAATTAGTAACGCAGCTCTCTATAGTTATAGAGAAACCTGAAATGAATAAAATGCATAACGCGAAGCGTATCTAATATCACAATACTTGGTGAAACCAATCATACTATTACGAATAGGTATACAAACTCAGTTGACGCAACCAAATGATCGATCCCACTACTTACTATTGAGCAACGAACAAAACGCTTTGAGACATTACCAAATCTGTCTACAAGCAAATTGCTACAATCATTAAAACATGTTTGGATGTAAAGGACATAACAGTTAAAGTAAGTAATTTTTTTTTTAATAAATCCGAATGACAAGAATATCATGGTCATCAAATTTTTTAAATCTTACGGATTCGGTTTCAATAGCTAGGAAATTACAATAAATATATGAATATTTTAGGTCATATCACACAGCGCCATCTAGCCCCAGCTTCCGCCATGTAATATTAACTTCAGTCTTTAAAGATCATATTAAAACAAAATGCAATTGACTGCTAAGACACAAGGTAGTAAGTGACAAATGTATGGTCTTAAATTTTAGCTGTATTCCACATTATATCAAGGCTCATGACTGCCGTAGATTCTCTGGTAGAGATGTTTTGGTGGAGGTGCATACCTCGTGGTCCGAGTCTTTTCTACATACTTGGTGTTTTTTTTTTTACGTGGGATAGGTTTACGTTTGACTACAGCCTGCCTGATGTTAAGCATTGCTGCAGCCTAGGATGTGACACGCTTACATAGAAGATACCTATTTTTATATTTTTCTAGAAGTTTATCTTCACTAAACAAAATCTTATCCTTTTGCGACTTGGAAAATGTCATTGTCATCATCAACCCCAACTAGACAAAAGTGTGGTATTTTCCAGCATAGCACCTTCAAAGGGAAAACAAATTTTTACAGATTACTTTAAGATTAATTGCTTGAAGATAACACACATGCTTTTGTTTAGCTGTGTTACGAATAGGTAACACAGTAGATGCTGTTGAAGTTGAACAAATAGTAGTTAATCTTTGCCATCAGACGATAAGTGCTAATCTTATCACACTCGGCGTGATGGTTATCACAACCTTGCGCGGATCGAATGGATGCCGCGTATGATTCCGTCTATAAACTTTATTGTTGCCAGTAAAAGAAACCGTTAGCAATATGATAGTTTAATTGCTTGCTGATTCAAATGCTGCTGTTGATTATGGTTCTTTTCTTATTCAAGTATTTTAGTATTTCTACTCAATTTACAAGGGTTTTCCAGTTTTTAAGATACTTTAATGGCAAAAGATTAAGGGTATGTGACTGTGTATGTTCTTTTTTACGCTCAAATGGACGAACCAGTTTTGTTGAAATTTGGTAGGGATATAGAATAAACTCTGTTGTGACACATAAGGTAGTTATTTTTTTTCTTAGTAGCTAATAAATAGCAAAGAAGATAAACATCCGAACTCTTAACTTGTCCCTAGAAGGTTTCCCACAATTTATATTAATTTTTTAGCGTCTAGCCCACACCTACACGAATATTGTCGAAGGAATATAACTTCTTTTATAGTTCTCATGCCAATTCGTCATAGTTTATTAAATAATCCAGACAAATGATGTTTAATTCATGTGATGCAAATGTATTCTTTTCTCCTACTTTAATAATATCAAGATCGATATGAAATATTCAGTGACAGTTAACAGGCACACAAGATTAGACTCTTACGCCTCATTAATGAATCTAAATCCATAAATTTCAATCTAATTTCGGTTAATACACAGACTTGAAAACCTTTTGAAGATGCCGCAAGGTAAATAATATTTAATCAAGCAATTATCATTGATCGTTCTTGAAATATCATTGGATTGTTATTGAGAATTTTTGTAAATAATCATAAAATTGTTCCACATTTTCGCTTATCGAAGGCTTCCTAGAATCATTGATACAGCCAGTTGTTAACATTCTTGCGGTAAGATCAATAAAAGGCTGCTATCGGTGTCTTTATATCTTTGTACATTTTCTTAGTTACATGTTCGAATGTGCTTTTGCCGCCACGCGAAGGTAGCTGTTTGTTCATATCATAAAACCATTCGAAAGACGTAAAATTGCCATTTTGCTCGCAAAACTTGTCGTTTGTAGTCGTAAAAGGTTAAAGATACTAGCCCTCCCAGTATTATCGATACAATACTGTGAGACATAAGTGTCTCAGAGAGAATTTAAATTTCCAAGGAGATCGCTTTAAAATATTCCTTTTAAAAGCTTTATGTTATTGAAATGACCGGTATTACATCCCGGGACCATTACTTACTGCAGTACCTCCATACATATTCATATCTCTAAATTCTCGGACGGCAACAGAGATAAAAGTAGTTTTACAGCTTCGGTGCAAGTAAGATGGTAGAAACTCGATCAGGCAAACCTCGGGAGGAAACGAGAGGGGTGACGGAACGCTGCAAGTGTGAAAGAGAGGGGGAGAAAATCAGAAGGCTTTTACGGTAGAGCGGGCACCGTACAGTGAAATGTGGAGTCGAAGCGATCGCCTTCTTTCTCGATCTCGCTTGAATAAATTGATTCTAAGATTAATCTTTTGTAGTCGATGTAACTGACGCCTAGCTTTTTATTGCCTTTGATAAAAAATATGATTGGGAAGTATCAGTTTTATGTTCACAAGATTTTCGAGAGTGGTAATGACCTCTTAAAAGTTTATAGCAATCGTTCTGTAATATGAGATTTTATTAAAATGCCATCTTAACTACGTTTTTATAATTTGAGAGTGGTCTCAAATATACTTCTTACATTGAATTCTAAAAAGAAAATTAGCCTTTGTACATACGATTGCATAAATTCATACGGAGCAGAAGTAATCTAAACTCAGATATTGAAAATCAATTCCATGTTACCTTTATTTTACAGGATAATTTGAAGGCGATACTTAATTAATTATTGCTTACCATCAGGCAAATTTAACTCGATGCAAAACCGTTGCATTAAATTGGTAAAGGTGTACGGGCTCGGCATTTTATAATGACATTCCTTTCCACTTGACCACATAACTATCAAAATAGACAAAGTAAACCTCATGTGCAAGACACCGGAAATCTAAGAAAAACATTTGCCCAACGATGCTCGTAAAGCTAAACGTCAGTTTTATTGTCCCAACACATAATGCTCATTTCAGATGGAAATAGTTAAAGGCTATAAACTTCGGAATAGCAATCTTTTAGATGTCATAAGTCGAAATACTAATATAGTATAAGTCCTGCTGTAAGAAGGAATCAGTATGATGACAATTACATTACTATAAAATACTTTTAGAAAACCAAAGGGTTACAAGTTACGATTTTAGACATGACTTGCATACTACTTAGAAACAGATGATTTCATAATCATGGGTAGTAATTATGATATATTTGGATTAAATCCGGGGTTCAGTCATGCGTATAATGTACATGCTTTGTGTGCATCCAAAGTACTGTATTGCTTGACAATAAAGATTATTTTAGCTTGATGGACAACATTTACCATTGTTACTAAAACTATGGCAGTTTAAATGCTAAACAATACGCTACGCTAATAATGCTACGCAGTTAAGCTTCAAGGTGGTACCCAAATTAAGTTTAAAAACCTATTTAGTATAATATTGACATTAAAAAACTAGACTACCTTAAAGCTCGGTCAATAAATTGATCAAGATCGCACAAAGATATACAAAACGATGGCTTTTAGAAATCGACACCACACGGGTATTTGAATGTGATAACGACAAGTGACTCAAAAAACGTAATAACAATAAATTTCAACGTAAACTTCGCTTAAGACCACGAAAATATCGAATCCAAGCAATTTAAGCGGCTCATAGTAATAAATCAGGCAACGACATTAATGTCGTCCAAGCAAAATCCGGGCGCTATTAACATTTTTTGATATCACCAGAAGCTCAAAACTGATACGATCGCGTTTAACAGATGAATGATACATGAGATATCAACAATACCTAAACGATAAAGACTCGAACAAGAATAAAATTATGGTTAAGAAATCAAAATTCAACGCATTTGTAGACAACGTTAATAAAGCATTTTGACATCGACACGTTATAGATGAATATGAAAATAGTTGATTTGATTTCAATATTCTAAGCCGCCGTGAGAATGATCTTCTATGCTAATTGACAAACAGAAACAATGTAGAGCTGCTTAATTAGGCATGATTCTCGATCCATAAATCTGAATGTTTAGCACCTCGCATGGACTAGGAAATTGTCAGTAACGAAACATAAACTTGAACGGTTGCCAAGATAAAATCGGGAGAAAGGCATTTAGATAAGTAATCTACGGCTAGCCGGCTAATGGTAAAGTAAATAGCATTTGAAAATAATTTAAGGTGCAGCAAAACTGGACTTGATTACTTCTGAGAATTGTTTTAGTCAATTGCTGATAAATATACATATGTTTTGTTGCCTACTTACTATACGTACTCTGTAATAGCAGATTAATAAGCTATTTTTTCCTGTTTCCAGATGACACTTAAGACATAATGTCTGAAAACGGTGGAACAGTTGTGTCAAGGGCGTCAACACCTCGCCCAGTATCTGATCCTCCGCCAGTCAACGCTCCAATCAGGTCTAGACATGACCAGTTCCTCGCAAGTTCTGCTGAAAGAGCTCAACAACGACCCAACTCTAGTGGGAGAAACCCTAGCGCTAGTTTTGACTCTCCACCCCTACCTTATCATAGACAGATGACAACTGGCTCCTTACTAGCATCATCGCACAGAGAATCGTCTGCCTTCGTCCCAGTAGTACCAACAAGAGCTATGCACCCAGTAATGTATCCCAACGAAATGCATCCAGCGCTTATACCTTCCGAAATAATCGAGAGAGAAAGAATGCTAGAGCGGGACCGATCAGAGCCTGCAAAAGGTTCCCCTGATCGAGCAGCTGGTAACTTTCCTAAGAGGAATTCGTTTGATTTGATGGCTATGATGGTAGAGAAGAGAAAAGAGGTGGCGCTGCGAGAAGCAGCAGCTGCTATGTTGATGCCTCACCACCGGACTGGCTCTATTGAAGGGATGATGTCTGATGGATCATCGCAGCCACCTATTTATGGGCCTCCTGGAGCATTCCTTGGGGCGCCAGGTCCGTCTCCAACAGCTGCTGGGACCTTCACATTCCCTGGAGCTGGATTGTTTCCCCCCGGTGCCGGACCGCATCAAATGCATCCACATTTAGACAGGAGACTGTTGAGAGCGCCTGGTAGAGCGTCGCGTCCGAAGAAGCAGTTTATTTGCAAGTTTTGTAACCGTCAGTTCACGAAGTCCTATAACCTGCTGATTCACGAGAGAACCCACACTGACGAGAGGCCCTACTCCTGTGATATATGTGGGAAGGCGTTTAGAAGACAGGATCATTTGCGTGACCATAGGTAAGCACCATTTTATTTTGTTTTTGTTTTAAATAGTGCATGTTGTAGATATAACTACATTGAGAAGTTAAAACAAAAAAATAAAATAAAGGCAGTCAAATTAGTTGTCCTATTTACGCGTATCTAACATTTAGCGCTTTATGCACATTTAAATTTTCCCCAACGCTGAACATACACTAGTGTGTTTTGTTAATTTTGCGCTCAGGTGGACTTGCAAAGGTGACTATCAACCTGACTTTATGTAAACAGTTTTTATGTAACATTTTTATTGCTAAATAGGCTTACGCTTGACTAAAACTTGCGTGATGCTAAGCAACATTGTAATCTACGAACAAGTTGGTTTACTTTCCAAGACTAACAAATCTGTACTTACGTCAAGAAAGAATAGAGAAAACATTGCATTTGCGAACTTTACATTATCTACTTCTTTTTCATAAACCTACATCTTTTAGCATACCTATACTCATTCTGATCTTCTTAATAATTTTATTAATTCATTCAGACAGATAATTAGTCGTACATTTTATTTAATTCTTATTCCTTGTGACTTAATAATATAATAGTACAATTTATATGCCCGTAACGTAGCTTGTGTAAGTCAAGGTGCAGATGTTGAGTCCAACTGAAGCTACATCCGGCTGACTACTTGGAAACAGAATATTTATAAAGCTCCTTGATCGAAGCTTTCGTAGCTTCTTGTTTCTTAGAAATACTATAGGTACTCATTAATTGTCGGGTGAATAAACTTTACTATTTACTGGTGATATTTATAAAAGGGTAGTTTATGTTTTTTTTTTACGTGGTATCGGTTTACGTTAGTAAGCTACTTTTTTCGATGGTGATCTTGTATACTACTGGTTTAAACCATTGCCAGACCAAGAAACGTATATAGAGTATAATATGTTTATTTGTCTGTAATAGTAGCAGTAACTTGAACACTGTTCGAGGCAAATTAAAATTATGATAATCAAATTGCATTAAAGATCTGTAATATACAGCAATACTCAATTGATACCTTAACTCAAAAACTTTCGGCCTCTGGTTTCATCAATTAATAAAAATAAATATTTCAGGACATTTCACACAGCGCCATCTAGCCCCATACTAAGCGTATGCTCTTAAATTGCTCATAAAATGAGGTGTAAAAAGCAAATTAGATATTTGGTATTTTTAGGTACCTACCTACGTGACGATTTTAGTAATTGGACATTTTGCAAATTCAAAACTAATTCCAAAGATAGAGGGAGTCCTTCCTTTAATATATTAAATCATGGAATTACGTTAAAACGAAAACTTTATCTTTTCTGATTGTAATACAAAACTTACATAAAAATAAAATAGATCTAACCTTATCTGTCTACATAGTAATATATTAATACCATCACTCGATTGGATTTAAATTTAAAAGGAAGACCCATAAAATAAATCCTATCATAATAGTTTTGGGTCGAAGTCTCACGAACCAATCTACTTTATAGGTATCTATAAAAACTAGTCTTTGTGGAGATTTTACTTCCTAATTAATCAAGATTCGATATCGGTCATAAAATATTGGAGTAATTAAAAGCAGTTCTTTTAACGATTGATTTGAAAGTATAGTTTATTAGGTCTAGTTTTAAATTCATGAATATAAAATAAGCACGCAATTATGTTATAATTACTAAGGTATATGTGAGAAGCGTTCGTAGCTCAGTGATTTACAGCATTCTATCGAGATTAGCAAAGTTAGACATCGTTATCATTAGGTGACCGTATTTAAAAGCGGCGCTTTACAACTAGACGATTTTGTGGCAGAAGTTCAACTAAATCAGAAGTGGTCTTGAGACTAGTGCTTAGTGTGGTTTGAAATTTTGTGACACCAGAATGCTCCGCTCTCATTTAATTGACTTGTCGATATTGCACTCGATGGTTTGCTTCTTATTAGGTTAATACATACATTATTCTTGCATATTGTAGGTATTTCATTAGTATTTCTTCATTACCACTATCTACTCGTATCTATTTTCTTTGAATCAAACCTTTAAGTTAATGTAACCAGACAAGTGTTAAATTATCGATTTTACTTCAAACAAGTAAAATCGATAATTTAATTAACTAGCATGAAAGACGGTATTATCTTTTTGCATTATCAGTAAATTATTCACTAATTGCAATCTTAAAAGCATCAACGTTTTGTATACATATTTGATAAACAAAGTTCCCAGAACTTTCATATTGTTTGTTTGTAAGTACAGAGTAGCACGTGATCGATAGCGATCTTTTAGTCAATGTTTTACACAAAAGTTACTAAGTGAAGTTTGTATGAGTACTTTTGATGATTAAACTTAGTATATCTTTTACCTTACTTCCTCATGACTGAGGGTCGTCACTCTACTGCCAAATTAATTCGTTAGGGAAGTCCTTGGGTAGATATTGTGTCCATCGTGGTAGGCGCTCAAGTCCAAAGCTATTATTATGAACTAAAGTAATGTAAAAGTACCTATTCAGTGCTAAACTATTTTTGTTTTTATCTTTCTAAACCTGTGCTGTAAAGTGTAGATACTTATGAACGAATTGATTAAGCAACTTATTCCGTCTTAATTTTTAATGGTTCTTTCTACCTAAAGTTTTTTTTTTTACAAGAAATGGGTTTGCACTTGACCGTAATTCGCCTGATGGTAAGCAATCATTACGGTCTAGGATGGAACGTACTTACCCAGTAAGAACCGATTCTCTCTCGCTTTGAAGATCGCAAGGTTATATTCCGCGGGGAACGGGGAGTCAGGCAGGGAGTTCCACAATTTACTTAGTTTTAGTTTGTTTTTAGTTTCTCAAATACTTCTCTTTTACTGTATATACTGCCTGTCTTACTTGTTAAATAAAATAAATATATCAAGTCTATTTACAGTGCATGTTCAAATAATAATTTAAATGCCATTAAATTCATGACTCTAGCCTTTGAAATAGGAAGTACCTAAACCACACCTGATAATAGTAATTGTGATGGATCCAAAAGTCCAGCCAGTATTAGACTGGTATTATGTTACGCTTTTTTTATTAACTCGCTCGTTTTTTTACCTGTGGCCTGTAATTAGTTTAAATTTTGTTGACTCATCGAATTCTATTGACGGCACAAGTAATGGAACTAAGGATTGTGTACCGTCAGCAACACATATTCGAAAGTACAAAAACATTTTCAGCCTTAAAATCTTATGACGATGATACTAATTTGTCTGAAGCATATTTTTGACGGAAATGTGTACTTTTTGCTCATTAAAGAGTTTTTTACTGCTCTGAGAGATTAAAGTTCTATTTCAGTAATCCTCTGTAGTAATCTTAAATTTATTTTTATTTTTATTGCTGACGTTACTCCAGCTCAAAAGGCAATTTAATACTTCTCGCTCCGAGCCTAGCGTTATCATTTTAAAATGGTCCATAAAAGATTTGTGCGTCTACAGAATTTGACAAAAAATAGAATAACAACCGAGGTTAGAAATAATTCCATTGGAGTTATTATTGCTTTACGACACGTAAAATCACGAAAATGGTTACGTGATATAATAAGTGTTTTTCATAATTATATAGCATTTTTTTGTCTAGAATAGTCTGACTCGATTGTATTTAATTGAGATGCACCATACAAGAACTGCATAATGTCATGTTATTAAACTCCGTAATTACTATTCCAAAACGATAATTATTCAAAACATATTCGACCCACCAAGGACGAGCCCAAAAATGAAGGATGGCTATTTCGCGTTTCTACGAAAAATCAACCACGCAAAAACCATAACTAAAATCGAGCGGCCGGAGTTATTATACGCGAACATCAGATAATTACGTTATTGAATCGTTATAAAATACATACGTACAGCGAAATATTTCATGAATATTTATCGGGCACCGAATAACTGGCCTTACGTAAATATAAATAACTTTTAATGACCGAGGCTTATCCGAAATCGATCGACGAAATCGAGGCATGATCAGAATTTTTGAGTCCTGAATTTTAAAGAAAATGGTGAGAGCAAATAATGAGGGTCTCTCGCCTTCGATGCCTCGTAATGATTACAGGCTGCAGAGGTATGTTAATGCAATTACGTTAATAAACGAAGGACCTCAAAGATAAATATTTGGTAATGAGCTTTATGCTAGCGGAAAATAATTCCTCGAATTTTAGGTGCATTTAAACCCCGACATCATAATAATCAAGGCCGATATTACAGCAAAGTAAACGTCTGCATCATTTTCCTGGTCTCAGATGCAGTATGTATGTATTATGTACTTACATAATATTATGAATGTATGCATGTTGCATATGAGATTTCAATTATGGCTGCCGAAGATAACATCGGAGGTCTAACGTGAACATTACTGTAAACACCACGCAAACATTGCGACACCGACTCTCGAGTTTCATCGACTGCTCAAGTTAATGTTTAGATTCCATCAAGTTGGTACGCCTCCAATCAACGGGGCCGAAAAGCTGACCATTAATAAAACAGAGTCGATAACCGCTGCCATGAAAGATGTGAGCAAACATACAGCGTTACAACAACATTCACACTCCGCCCGGCACCGAACCCAGCTATAAAATATAACACACCACAACAACCTCGCTCCTGAGTAGCCATATCTACTATCATTAATTCCCAGCACGGCAATTTCTTATGAAAAACTGGTTCGTATCTCCGTATCTCATGAGAAACGCAAGTTTATTACGAGTTGGTTTGCTCTCCAGTATTCTGAAATTGTTATACTTCTTTCTATCATTATTTGCCCAAGTTGTCTTAAGAATTATTCCCACATTGAACGTCGCCATATCTCGAGGCTCATATGCAATTATGATTGGACCGGGACCACATATAATGGAGACCGGCTGAGCCTCTACGCTCGTTCCGATCGCTCAAGGGGCCACGGCAAAAAAGGATATCAAATTAATACTGAATCCATAATAAATCAAAAGGAGGCAGGTGGACTCCACCAAGAACAAGAATTTTGCCTAGGGACTTTAGAAATTATCATTTTGAGGACTGGACCAATCACAACATCGCATCGGAGTGTGTCTTTGAGTGAGGTCAATTTAGAGGCTGGAATTTATAGTATATGAATTGGTCTCGATATGTTGTTCCGATCCAGCTTTAGGCCGTTCCGAGAGTTGTCACGCGATATTTAAATTTGGACCTTATTTATCAATAAATGACAATCTAAACACACTGTTCTTGGATACGCTCTTATTCGAACCCAAATTTTGCATATGAAAGCCAGCAATTTGAATAAATTGTTTAAATTTTTGTGCACATTCAAAAGCTCGCATTTGAAATAATCGTGACCGAGGCTCTAGAATATAATTAGTTTGATACGAGGCGCGCACCTCTCGTCGATTTCACAGTATCTTATTGGCTTTTGAAAGTTCTCTCTGACCGTGCACCGAGAGCGTTGCGCAATTTTTTCGAATATTCGATTCGTTTTGACATTAAGGACGCCTTTTATTTTAACATCCTGTACACCTGCAACGGAAAAAATAAACTGCGTTGTTTATTTGTGGAGGAATAAGTCAAAATGCTGCCGTTGGGTATCAGATATCAGCCGAATCTGGTTGCCAATCTGCGGTCAGTGCATTATTTGGCAATTCATTAAACACAGGGTTTTGTCTCGACGTCTTGTATTTTAATAGCCTTTTCTGTGTACTCTGTTTTGATTAGCTTAATTTTATATTGAAATACACATATTTTTATTCTGTGGTTTCGGGCGCATCTGGCGAAGGAGCTATTTTATTAATCTGTCTGAGATTATTCAGATGCCATTATTATTGGCGAATCGATTTAGACAGGTAAACGTATTATTCAAATGACTACAGATCGCGTGTTATGGTGCAAAATGTTTTTTGTCGCTATATCCAGGCAATTAAATTTAGAATTCGCGTGATTCGGATTCGCAGACATGGTTTTTTATATTATTTTCCTTGAGATAGAGTTGTAGTATTTTTTAAAGTTGATAAAACGTTTTTTATGAGTATCTCGATAAGCTTTAAGTAACAAATTCATACCTGCTAGGTACATAACTTATTATGATAAACAATCAAAATTGCGTTTTACTTACGGACTTTAATAAGTTTTCAACTTAAATAATACATAAAACTGTAAAATTGAAAAAATTGCTCATTACAAAAGTTTTAGAAGTCAAATCCGGTTTCTTATCGATATTTGCACTTTTGGAAATGTACATATCTCAGATAGCATTTCTTATCTTCGTCTTTAATCATTTGTGCACTTATCTACAACATAATAAATAAGTAATTCAGTTAATGACTTGACGAAACCAAATAATTTACATATAAATATATTTACAACGAATAAAAATTGCAATTGCAAATTAAAAAGACGTATGTGAATATCATATACGATTTCCATGAAGCTTTATCCTTCACCGTAGAAACCGAAGTTCATTGCGCTAATCCGCCATGGAATGTTATAATCCGTGAGAAACTCATAATTTTACTTATTTTTAAAATCCTTGGAATATTTTTAACTCACGCAGTCTTGGCTCTTTGCTTTCTTTGGGCAATTTTTGGTCATTCACAGTCGTAAACTGTTCATGTAATGAAATATCATGGCCGACTTTGAAACAATAGGGGTTTATCTACCTTATGTTTATGTGACTGAACTTAAATCTTTCAATGAACATTTTAACTTGAATTTTAACTTCTATTTCGTTAGTAATACAGTTTAAGAGCAAGCGAAGGTCCATTTTACTTGCGTGGGTTGACAAGACGTATGCTTATCGTCGATTTAGCATTTCTTCGCTACTTAATCCAGTTTTTAAAAGCCATAAAGCTTGTAACTACAATCTGTATTGCTTGTTTTGGAATAATACCTACTACCGTACGTCCGGCATTTGGTAATTTACGACTGTGTAGCGCTTTGTATCGTTTTGATTCTGCTTTAGCAGTGTTACACATTTTACTGTCGGACAAATTGACATGATGTTAAGATTTTATTGTCATAATGAATTGGGTAATCACTTTCTTTTGTGGTAACTGTAATGTTTAGCATTCATATATTAACTGTTACCGTTTTGTTCACTGAACTATAAAAATGATCTTTAACAAGCAGGTCTCACGATATTACATCTTCTCTAGAAAGAAGTTATGCTTCAAAACCAAAGTTTACGTGGCACGCAGCTTGCTCAAGAGACGCTTGAAATATTTCCGAGCGGTCTCGAGGAGTCTCGAAGAACAAACATTGACCGGTCTTTGTCCAAACAAACTAAGCCTGGGTTTTTGCTTGTTCCTTTAACTCTTCTTTCGATTCTATGTCTTTGGCATAAGGTTTAGTTTCCTCCGATTGGGGTTTATTTTAAGATGGTGTTTCTCAGTCTAAGACCACAGCATGCACTGTGGCCTCAAGCCTATCGTCACATTGCACGACAAGAATATTTGTAATTACATTAGCGTCCTCTGCTATTTGAATATGAATATTGTAATTACCTACACGGCTCAAGTACACAGGCTCAAGTTGTTTTTTCAATTTTGAAAGCGTGAAAAGGTTTGAAATAAAATTGGGAAAGAAATATTTAAAATGCTGATTAACTGCCGTTTAAAATTAAGATAGACAGTCTTTTAAATCACATTAAATTCCTGTATTTTTCTTGTAAAACTATAGAACTTAGTTCAATTCAGATATCGTTAATTCAGTCAATATATCGAAAACAATGCTTTGTCGCTTTCTTGAGACAAAAAGTAAAAAAATGCATTAGAAACATTAGGAAGAATAATTGTTCGAGAAGATAGAAGAAAGGCATCTCGGACGACTCTCCGTTTGCCTATTAATCATAAGACGACGTCTCTCAGATAAAATTCATGGTCTCTCACACAAACATAACTAATGCCTGAGACAGCGTCACATACAAACCGCTTTGGAACAGGTAGAGATCCTTAATCTTGTGTTTTGGAAATTTCTCAGTAAATAACTGTTTTTATTATGTCAAGCGAGTTTTGGATTACATCCGTATGTACTTGTTAAGTGTATGATTTAACTGGTTTTGTGATTTTTGCTCATATGTTTTGCTCTAGTCCATCTAGTTCCAGTCTTTTCCTACACAAGTTTGTAAGTTAACTTAAGTAAATTGCATACTTCATTTATTTTGGCATAATAATGTTTTTAATAACCTGTTGACTGACATGTAACCAAAGTATGTTTTTTTACATTGCATACAGCGCATCTATCCCCATACTAAGCTAACGCTTGTATTATAGATAAGTACTTGAGAAAAGACATTTTATGCTTTTAATAAATAAATAAAAACTTCAAATAAATAAATAAATAATAAATAAAATAAAAATCTTTTTATTTGAAACAATTAAAATGTTTTACAGTGTTAGCTTAATCTATGACTAATTCTTACATTATAGCTATAAGTTTTCCTTAATTATTAAGCTTTCTATGCAGACCTGCATATCTAAACTAAGCAGGAGCTTGTATTTTAGATATACATGTTCCCCATTTGTAGTGATACAAAAATAAACCTATAATATAAATGTAGGTAGGTTCCCAAAACTAATCATACTAATGATTAACAGCCTGTAACCATTTATTGCTGAATAAAAGCCTCTCTTCTCGTACGCTATACAATAGTGGATATCATAAAAAAATCTGAGATGCCAATGATAACCTTTAATTACAATTATGGAAACGTTTCCTCCAAATATACAAGTGACACTGGTTATAAAATGCTTGAAATGCGTCTAGTAGATGTTATCATGGCTACCCACGGGGTAAAGTCCCAGAGCTGGACCGGTTATCCTTGGGGAATAAGCCTTGTCTTGCCTTTGCTTCCCTGAGAAACTCTATAATAATATTATAGTTTTTGAATTTTTGGTCATGGCTTATTCAATAAAAATGTACCTAGCCAATACTATAATATTGAACAAACGCCTGATTAGCTTGGAGAAGCACTTGTACATGAATTGCTTCTGAATTTAAATAAATCTGAGATTCTCTTTTACAGAATCCGTTCTAATAGTTTTTATGTAATGGATTAAAATTGACTTAGGCTTCACACACATTTGTTACGAATGACAGGTAGCATAACAAATTCAATATAGAAAGGATTGGAAAACAAAAAAAAACAGTTCTTAATTCCGTTACTGAATATATTTTTTTCATCTTTTCTTATTCACTACAAACCTCACGGATGGATTCACTCAAAAACCGAACGGCTTAGAATGTTACCAGTTTCAAAAGGAAATAATCACGTTATTTATTGCCAGTCTCCGAGAGAAACCTTCTTTAATCTCTTCTAAGCACGTACGGAACGATTTTATGGAAGATTAAAAGCCTTGATTGACTTTTGAAATGTTTCTGATGATTATAAAATGGAAACTAGATTGGTGGAATTAAAGTATTTGATAAATATATAGATGTAATTTTAAATCAAGATTTGTAAGTCTTGATCTTGAGAATAAACTTGATCTTGCAAATAACAGTCATTCTATATGTCAAGTAGTGCTAATTGTACAAGTTTTTTACGTAAATACTAGCCTTCAAGTTTTACTGTTTTACAGTAGTAATAAAAATGACACTTCATCTGCAATAAAAAACTTCCACGTATCGGTTTGTTTCATATTACTCTATTATAATCACAATATCTATCTAATATTCATACGATTCCATTTTTCAGAATTATCTGACGTACAATTTGTACTTAGTACTTAATTTGATAACTTTGTGATTAATAAGCCGCTATCAAACAGCAATCAATTTTTGTTTATATATAGGTATATATTATGTAAGCCACGTTCAAAATTTGATACATAAATTGGTACAAAGTGGTCTGTATAAAACAGCTTAAATTAATTTAACACATGCATCTAACCGAGTTTTAACATGTTTCCCACATGAGACGGCTCCAATAAAAACATCTTCGATACGAAGCGATTACAGACGATTACAGTCAATTACATCCACCAGTAAAACTGGATTAACGACTAAACCAAAATTAACACTCTCCTACTTGAGCGCCCTAATTGCAGCCCAAAGACTCGATAAATCAAACTACGTTGTATCGATACAACAAAACTGTAACAAGGATACTTCTAATTGGATTTGTACGTAGACTATCAATATATTTTGATTAATGGTATTCCCAGTCCTCAATAATTGCCAGAAACCATCATGAATCAAAGCCAGCGTTATAAATCTGATATACAGAACTTGTCCAACCACTAGTGATATTACTTCCCGAGATGCTCGCATGAGATGAACGCTCGGTCCAGTTTTATATCTTTTCTAACCGACGACGATTTTAAAAACACGGCCTCGCTTGACTTTATCTATAAATATTTTAATCTTATCTTATTTAATGAGCACACAGAACGAAGCAGGGAACAATAAAATATATTACCTACCTGTGTTGAAAACACGAGCTGATACTTCGGAAACAACAGATTCGTTTTATGCAGATTCAGAATTATTATTTATTTTATGAGCAGCATCTATCAGCAAATTACAAGTTATTGCTACTAGACAACTTAATAAAGCTTTCCATGATTATCTGCAATCATAAAACGAGAATACGAATCAGGTTTCTAAAATATGAACCGTGAAAAATTGTATTTTGGAACCATTGAAGCGCGATCAGAATTGGAGTTATTTGATACATATTGTATCAGATATCGGCTTTTTTCTCATGTCTGCGTGGCGCCATTTATTTTTTATGGTAAACTTGGATGCTGACTAGAGTTTGACTGATGTAAAAAGTTTAAGGCAACAACAGACAAAAACAAACTTCAGTAAAAAATGTAATTGAAGACGCTGCATATGATGGGCATGAAATTACATTTAATTTGAGTCTGACTGTAAAAACAGTAAATTCTACGAAGCTTGCTGTATCGTCTGTGAGAAAAGGCTAAAGTTGTTTAAAAAAAAAACTCCTTGTTAACTTTATAATATTTCGGTGAAAACAAACAAGTACGTAATGAGAACCATTCACATTTAACGATGCTTACGAGTTTTAATGATATTCTGAAATGAACAATACAAAGCATATATAATCCTATTAGAATAAAATTCAAGTTATTAGACCTAGATTTTAAAATAATTTGAAAAGTGATACTAACTGCAGTTACAAGTTGAAGAGATAGTAACAAACGGACATTTACAATACTCAACACCATTAAAACAAAATTTTAAGTTACTGACCAAGTAAAAGATCTAGTACATTTAGCACAGATGGAACAAACTACATTTCCTTTAAAACCTGCACCTGCCTGTGTAGGTACGGAACTTGAAGTAAGTACAATGAATGTTTGCGTCAGTCAGAGGTGAAATTGTGTGTGAAGCAGCAGCGGTAAGACGTCGCTCCCATTACGTTGGCCGCTTGGACAGTGCGCCTGCGCCGCCAAACCGGCTACGGACGCGGCGGGGTATGTAGCTGCCAAGGTGATAGGAGGTATTGATGCTAGAACATGGTGGAAATATAGCTTTGGTTTAAATTCAAAATCAGAAAGGAGACAACGCATCTTGGTTTGGGTTTGGATGACTCCAAATTTAGGAAATAATGGTAATATAGGCTATTTAAAAGTAACTAGGTTACTAGAAGTCTAAGTTCACTATAATGATTGAAAAGCTAAATTATATACAGAAGAGTTGTGGATAAAAAAAATTGTAACATACAAATTCCCACTTAATAGTGCCTGTTTAAACTAAAAGGCCGCATACCGAGCCTCACTATAACTACCACACCGCGTCTCGGTCCAACCTCTTCGCCGCGCTCCATTAGTATTTTCCATTTATTTTTTGTCCACGTACCTGTCCGACTTTTGGGGATTTGACTTTTTTATAACGACGACCGCGCGACGCATACAAAATTTCTTTAGAGTGCGACGGAAAATAAATGATGCTGCGTGGAGCTATGCCACTTTGACTTTATTATTTTTCGATTAAGTTTTTGTAACGAAAACTCCGTCTTTGGTAGCGTTTGCTGTTTTTACTGTAACATTATTACCTACATTGTTTTTTTGTTGTATCTCATTCTGCCATTACAGGTTTTGTATTTCTATGACAATGCCCATTACGTCATGATCAAGATATTGAATTTCAATTACAACATCATAAATGTATCTCTGAATGTCTGTTACTATTATTCAACGAACGAAAGTCTCCGTCTTTTGTAGGACAGTGATCAGTTTTGTGACTTGTTACTTTCGACTTGTCATTACGAACATCATCTGCCGTTATATGAACAATTGCTAATCCCGGTAGAGACTTCTCATCAGCAACTTCTGTCATTATTTCATTGTCATAGAAAGGCTTTCAAGCGTAGGTAGCGTCTAGATCATTACTGTTGACTGTTTCACTGTAGACCTTCCGTCTGGTTCAGTCAACTATAAGATTATATTCTAACTTATAAAACCTTGTCTCATTTCTGTGCTTTGCGGTGTAGTTGAAATTGGTCCTTATTTTAATTGCACCAAGGTTCTGTTTAGCAGTTTCAAGTTCTCTAAACTTGTTGCGGGTAGAGTAGGTAATGACTCATTGTACTACCTGTGCGGTGATTGAAGGCACGCCCACATAGAATCTATTAACGAAACGAAATACTTTGGTAATGACGGTGTACTTTCGAAAGGGCCAAGTTGGTACAATACTGAGTAAATGAACGGTGGTGTAATTGATGAAAGGGTTTACCTTAATGAAGATATGTGGAACGCCCTCCAAAGCGATGAAACGCTTAACAAGGACTTGATGAACGATTTCGAAACCAGAAAAGTAATTATAACATACACACATAGTTTTAATTGATTCTTATATTTCATTAAAACCCTTGATACTAACTTAATTTTTTTGGACCAAATGTTAATAAAAATTAAATCAAATCCAAGTTTAAACAAAATCTGCCACTTGCTTTACATAAAATATTTCATTAAATTTCAAATTCTAGAAACCTAAGTCTAGTCTATAACTTAAGAAACATTACCCTCCGTAGCCAGCAGTAAGTAAACATTGACATCTCATTTAGCCGAGTCCAGCAAAAACTAATGAGAATGCTAATTTAGTACCAACCGTTGCAAAATGCGACTTCTGTCTCATTTGCATAATGTCAAATACTTAAAGTGTTTAGCTACCGACCATACAGACGCTTTTAGAAATAAACTGACTTGATTATTGGGCTCCGTCGTTAACTGACGTTTGACAAGACTGAAGCTAATTGGCCGAACACTTGGCTTAGAAAAGTCTTTTGCTTTTTGGGCAGGAATGTTCACGAGGTCTCTGACTCGTTGCTTTTCTCGGAGTTTAGAAAGTCTTTGAAATTTTCTGGCTGGTAACGGTTTGTATTTAATTATTTAGTTTTTTCGTAATGTTTTCTTTATAGAGCAGTCTGACCTTTTTATTCTTCAACGTGATTTTAAATCTCATATCTATTAAATACTTTTTTAACGTTTTATAAACTGAATCAATAGATATATTTTCATAACCACACATCTCACCTTTGACGCTTTCTATTCACAATTACCCCGTGAATTATATAAGAGCGTGACGCGTTGGCGGTTCACTACTGACTGGTATTAGTAGCATAACAATAAATCGAGTAATGGAAACCAGCTTAGTTGGCAGTAAAGAGATAAAACGGTGCGTGGGCAACGACATCCCAAGCACAGTTGCTTAAGTACGGCATTTATGTACCTTAATACGGCCGACGCGGACGCTTCTCCAGTATCCAAGAATTATTTAAAATGCTCACTGCACTCCCAGCGGGGTCCGCTTTTACATTATTTATTTACTCAGTCAGTATTTCTCCTAAATTACATGCGAATTTTTATCTCGAACGGTCATAACATTTACTTTTATCAAATGTTTTCTCACTCGGTACAGCTTACTGTATTATTTATTGCTGACACCCATTTTAAATCTATGTAAGTACCTAAATAATGCGTGAATGATATATTTAAATGTGTTTTTGAGGTCCAAACACGGTCACGTTTAATAGCGCAAAGCTTTCTATTGATAAATTTATTTGGAATACGTAATTCGACTTTATGTTCAGTTTTGTCTACGATTTCCATAAAGTGTGAGCTTTTAGTTTACGTATAAGTTTTCAATATTTTAAAATCAATAGTGAGTGGAATAGGTGATAAAAATTATGTTTAGGTGCATCTCCCTGAAACGGAATGTTATTGAATAACAATATCTGCTACTTCATTATACAAATCGCGAGATTATGTTAATGCAAGCTATTTATAAGCGGTTTTGATTTACTTATATGCCAGTATGGAGCTTGTAACCGTTTCTCTACATAAATTTATGTATGACCTGTCGCTACCGTTTGCATTTGTGTGGGTATCGCAAATACTACCTACCTAATTAAATTTGACCCACACATTTACATAAACAGTGGCATTGTCTTATTTGTATTATTTAATTCTTTATTATGACTTAATTTCTTAGTCATTTAGTTCGTTCATTATGTAGGTACCTACATATTTTGTTCATCCGACTCGATCTTTTTTGTACTCTTTTGTCATTAATAAGATTTATTCCTTTTCTTGAACCGTTTATGTGGCATTAAACTTTAATCATTTAAATTATTGCCTCCATTAATGTTAATTAAAAAATAACCGCTCTAAATTTTTCCGATCGTAAATATAAGATCAGAGATGGAATTATATGTTGTTTTTTACAAATTAGAAACTTATATGAAAATTTAACATGGGATTTCGAGTCGTGTAACGAACCAACATTAAATATAGGTAAAAATAAAGATTTTTTCAACACTGCACTAAAATATATATGTAACTAAATTAATTTAAAGATCAACAACTAACATCCTCACTCGTACATCACAGTGACTAATAGTAAAGTGTTCAGTGATGCAAAAGTAGATCAGCTAATGAGTACTGAAGCGATCGATCTGAAGATAGTAGGCTCAGAGTCTCTGAGAGAGGGGAGGGAGTACACTGACCTGCGGCATTCCAGACACTCGATCGCCGGACTCGATCTTAAACTATTGTGGTAGAACCTGATACTACGCTTACTCGAACACTAAAAAACTTGGAAGATTTACGTGTTATTACTCGTAGTGTTTGTTTTTTTGATAAGGGTAACGTTAATATGTAATCCTAAATTGACAAAGTAACAGAAGAAATAACTGCTGGTAATGTTGTTGAAATATGGACAGTTGATTTGACATTATTATATACACTAAAATCAGGAAGCTGGGATTATATTTTTTCTAAAATCAATAAAAAATAAAACATTAAAGTGATGACAAAAAACATTTCAATAGTTATAATAGCATCACACAACAGGTAGTACTAAATTAAGTCATAATAATATACCTATGTGTCTTATGTTACATTAAGATGTTTTGTCTACATCCAGCTGGCCAGTAAGTTTTGTACGTAGGTAGCGAAATAAAAAAAAACGAAGGAGAAATTGATTCGATTCAGTGCTGGCTATATTATAAAGAGCTAAAGTTTTAAGAGATAAAGTTTTAAGACATTCGCGTTTTATGATATAAGATGGATGCCCAGGTTTAATGATTTTTTTATTAATTCTTGTTTTAATGTGTTGTTGAATTGTTTTTTTCTTAATCTATTTAGTAATTACTGAAATGTTGAAATCCTACATTACTTAGTGGGAATAAGACTGCTGTCTTATTTTAATCATTTTTAAACACATTAAAACAAAAAAAATTAAGCAATTGGGGCTTTTGTGAAAATCATAGAAGAATACCACTACGATTGGAATATCTGAAAGTTTTAACTCTATATGGGTTGCCAAGCTTTCGATCGTTGGCCGATAGACAATCTCGAATACTTCATTGAATGTTAAAAAAAAGTATTTTGACCCGGATAGATAGAAATACTTTAGCGTTCTTACTTTACAACTTTTTACGAATCGTCAAAGCAATAAAGTTAACACAGCACTTTACACTTGAATGTTGGATTTTTTGTCCAAGATTTTGTCCCTCTTAAATAAAAGGAGGACATTTAAAAGCCGGTTTCTTAGCTGCCAAATGGTCAGTTAGCTTAAACGATTATTTTTCGTAAAGAGCAAATACCTTTGAAAGTAAAGCGATCGACACATTCTGTAAATTTTCGAGTGGGGTCGTTATTACTGGGTCAATAAAGTAAGCGTTTTTATTTCCGAAATTGTTAGTCTTTTCAATTTCGGTTGGCGCCGTATCTACCACCATTATTGGTCGAGCAGAGGTAATGGAGAATATTTTTTAATGTGTACCATTAGCAAGAGGTCCGAGACGTCTGTAATTTCAAGTCTGTTTTTTAATCTTCGCTCCGTGGCTTGATGGGTTTCTGACTGTCCATTGATTCTTATCTCTTTGTATAATAAGAAGAGACAGACTTTACTTATATTTTATCCAACGTCAGAGTTTGATCGAACTGGTGCGATAACGCGCTCCGGAGACCAAGATTTGTTTATGTCATTAATTATTTGTATTCATTACGAGTGCCCTGTTTTTTTCTGGTCATATTTTCTCTTGACTTCTGAATAAATTTTGTTCGTTTTCCTTATATTATTCATGTGCGTCGGTATGTTTATCCTTAGTATTTCTGGTGAAGTCCGCGTTTAGTTTACAGACCTACTGTTTGAGAAGTAATCTCATGTTTTATAGCTGTAGCCGGCTCGCCGTCGTTTTCTACGTTACCTGGTAATTGCCTTGTTAATTTGATTCCGGCGGTCTCTTTGATATCATAGTAAAGTTGTCTGACTAGTGTTTCTGTATCCGGACATAGAAATCGATCGCAGCATTCAATCTATTTCGAAATAAAGCTATCGCCTTCATTAAACATTTCAATTTTATTGAGAGTAATTATATTTTATCTTCAATAGTTTTAATATCCGACTGCTCGAATTTGATTAAGTTGACGCTCAAACCAACTAGTGATTTAGTATTTTTTTCTTAGCTTTAAAACATATTTTTCTTTGCTATACATTTTAAAGTAAGATTAATTCTTGAGTACAAATAATATCATATTTATTAAAATAATGTTTTCATCACAATTTTATACACCTTATAGTTCTAGAGAAATGTTGTTTTTAGGAACGAAACATTTGTAAATTATAATGGTTCTGTGGTTATGATTATAGCTACAAAGACATTCCCAAGTTTGATTTGAAACGCGTTATATATCATCGAAATCTTTGCTGCGTGGCAACGTGAGTGGCCAGGCCGACTTGTGTGTGCTTTAGAACCGGTTTCGTAAGTCACAACACAATATTTGCGTGATGCTTGGCGAGAAGTGTTTGCTCCCTTCCAAAGGTTTCCATTCATAGGCTCCGCATAGTCAGATTCAAGATTCGATACTTCTTGCTTTAGACTTGTATATTGTATGTACTTACTATTTTGTATTGATGTGGTTTTAGTAGAAGTGCTTCAATATACATTTTTAACTACTCCTTAAAAATAGGAGGATTTAATTCTATTCAATTGTTATTTTGTCAGAGTTAGGTTTTTTATATACCTACATATATGAACATATAAGCTTCCAAACACATGTGCAAAATTTTATTTTTATACATATATGTTTATAGACATGGCTTGTATCCTGTGTTATCATAGTTCAAACTTCTTTACTTCTACTATTATTTTTTTATGTACATATACTCGCAAAAGTTGTTTTAGTATTTTATTGATACAAATTAGATAGCTACAAAAATAATTACCAGACTTCCTGAATCAATTTAGACACAAACTGTGACATCACTCGATTTTAACCGGATTAAAAACATTGCAATTATGTACAAACTATTATCTGCCGTCGTGTTTTCTGGGTAATTACGCTCAGCTAACACAAATTTCCGGGGTAAACAAATAGTGTATCTGATTTCCATACGATTGTTATTCCGTGAACCTACATATGTTCACAATTATGCGTAAATTATCCATTAAGACATATACCGAGATTTATATAGTAAAACTTATTGAAGACTAATATTTATAAGTAAAAAGCTCATTTTTTTCACTCTATAGTCATTTTTTTTAATTTTTTTTATGGCTTTTGCGAAGATATAACTTCGCAATTCTGCCAATGTCAAGTGGGAAGATAGGCCATCAAACTGAGAAATTTTAATTGAAATATCGATATGTACGGTGGTTTTAAATTGCACAGTTGAGTGTTTTTTCCCCCTGTTTTGCTTTCTGTAACAGCAATAGTTAACCAATCTACAGACATATACAGAAACAACACAAGAACAAACACAAACATAGATGCATATACATAGGAACATGTTAATTAAATTAAAATTAATGTTACTTATAATTTTATTTTATTATTTTTAATATATTTACATAAGATATATACAAATTTGGTATAGTCATTTAATAAGGTTATAATTTTAAAAAAACCATCAAGATGACATTCAAAAGACAAAGAAAGTAAACAAATGTCAGATGGTAGATTGGATGCATGAGCCTAGTGAAAAAAGGAATTACAAAATACCTATCTCTGTATCTAATAAACTAGCAAAACCAGTCAATCAATTCATAAAAGTTAGTGCTGTTACAAACAATAAAAACATAAACGTGTGAGAACAAAACTCCAAAACAAGTTGAAAAGTATGAGACTGTAACACAAAACTTTAAACCTTACTACAAAATAGTCAGGTCGTTACTCCTTCTTATTTTTTTAAACTAATTCTAATGATATACTGCTCTCGTGACGCATTCTTTACGTTATTTTATAAAGAATTTTGGTCGTAATCATCATTAGTTTCCTAAACTATGATTATCAAAGGCTTGGCCGTTCGATCTACTAACTATATCCTGCATTTAATGCTTTCACGTTTTTATTTTATGTTCTATCTAGTTTTATCATCGGTTTGATGTATTAGCGAAAACTGGTTATTAAGTTTATTATAAACAAAGTTCAAACGTCTATTTTAAATGTATACTTCCTTTATTAATTTGCTGATTGGCTTTGCCTTCATTGGTTCCTTAAAAAGATCATCACGTGCGATGCGTCGTTTATTCGTATTTTCTACTGAATTTTAGCAGTTTTATATGGTCTAGTTGTATGCTCATTATTGTTATTATATCCAACCGGCATTTCCTATAAAAATTAATAAAATAACAACAAATAAAAGTTAATTTTTTTAACAATCTTCAAATTTTATTCGCCCACCTATCATTTAAAAAAATTACACTTTAAATTTGTTACAATATATACATATCTATTAATTATTCAAGTATTTGAGATTTTTAGTTGTTTCGGTTTAAATATTTTATATAATGTTTCGAGGTGAATATAAATGACAATAATACTCCTCTTATTACATCCTGACAAAACAGAAGATCTCAATTTCGACCACCATTTATAAACTTATCAAACAGAACGGAAGCAAAATAAACGTAACTTTAATTTGATCAAGAACTTTGATTGCTCGGATGTTATAACAGACATTTCTTTCACCACCCAAACGCAGCAGATGGCCATCAGTAACCCAATATGAGCGTTGTTAATAATAATTAATCGCTGTGATTGGCCACAAAATGCTTTTAACGTAATTCGATTCGCCTGAACTGGAACTCTCGTGGAACGGAACCAAAATATCTCGACCTTCCTACCTCGTCTCGCCATCGGCTATCGATTCTTAAAACGGGGAACTGATAAGAATTGGCAGGGGTCTTAGAAAAATGGCAAGGCTATATACTGCTGGACATGCGACGATGCCGATCTTGCCTTGAAACTTAAGTCTCGGATTACTCAGCTCACGTTCAAGGTGGCTGGCACTTAAAGTAGACGCCGACTTCAAATTTTAACATCTACAGTGACTTTATACAGACTAACTGGAATTCAAGAACAGTTACCGCTTTATCGCAGCCGCTTTGAGCACGCGACGTTGCTAGCCAGATAAAAACAGAGCAATTCAAGATTATAATAATAGCAATCGCAACTTGTTCTTTGATACTTTATAATGAAACGCCATAAATAAACAACGCTTCAGATGGAATATCTGCAGAACTTGCGTTCGAATTAACTCCGCCCTCCTCAGATATTTAATTAAACCACTATATTTTAAATTCATTAAGAACCTCGCCTTGTGCATTAACTTGATTAAAAGTTTAAAATACTTTTATTAATGATGTCGTTTTTATTGTTTCAGGTACATTCATTCAAAAGAAAAGCCGTTCAAATGTACAGAATGTGGGAAAGGGTTCTGTCAGTCTCGGACACTGGCCGTCCACAAGATCCTGCATATGGAGGAGTCTCCCCACAAGTGTCCAGTCTGCAGTCGCAGTTTCAATCAGCGCTCCAACCTGAAGACCCATTTATTGACGCATACAGATCACAAGCCTTACGAGTGCAACTCATGTGGAAAGGTATTCAGAAGGAACTGTGACTTGAGACGACATGCTCTGACGCACGCTGTGGGTGATGTACCGCCTGGTGATGTGGTCGATGTAGGCGAGGAAGATATTGGAAGACCAGGTTCACCTATTGAACCCGGATTTGATGATGATGATGCGGATCTTTCTTCTCCAGACCACTCGCCTGTAAGACGAGCTCGATCGTCGTCGATTGAAAGCATTGGCCGAGAGCAAAGTGAAGAAAGACCAAGACGGCACTCTCCTTCACCGATAGAGCGTACACATTGCCACCATAATGAGCAACGTGATCGTGCCAGCCCCTACACAATGCGACCTCAGCCTGAGAAGCACCGTACCTTATCGTCCGAGTTATATGAGAAACGCCGATACACTTCAGATGAAATTATTGAGAAAGAAATTCGTTACACAGACATTCCGGAACAGCAAATGAGACACCCGCAGCTACAGATTCGAAGAGACCTGCATCAGGTGGCGCCACCGGATCCTATGAAAATGGGACAAATGGGAAGTCCACCCATAGATCCAGGGCCTTCTGGAATGTATTTAAGTCCCTATAGAAAGAGAAGTCATCCACCTGACATGGGAGAGAATGTAAGGTCTTGTGCAGCTGTTTATAGAAGTCGTTCACCAGAACCGACTAACTTGTCAATGCCTCGACCGCCAATGGGTGGTAACACAGAAGTTGTAGTAGCAATGCCTCCGAACATGATGGGTATGACAGCTTACCACAAGTTTGGACTGCCCATGCCGCCGCCTCATTCACAAATGCCTTACGGTCCCGTTCCTCATGGAGTGTTAGGACCACAACAGACTGTTGCTCAAGACTTGATCGTCAAACATGCTCCTCCGAAAGACACGGCCCCGAGCACTTCAACAAATGTCACAACTTGCAAAGACAGCTCGCAAGTCAAGGAGTCTGAAGCCGCAAGTTCAAGTTACATAGCGAGTGGGATCAAAAACATTGTGGGCATTCAACCACCGGCCAATCCTAAGCCAGGAACGAGCCAATCCAGTGGACCTAAGAAAGGATTTAGTATAGAAGACATTATGCGACGCTGAAGGAAGCTGATGTGATTAAAGTGGAGTGCATTTTGAAGATAATAGATTGTTAAGGCTCGATGTAAGATTAGTAAGGATTCGATTGTAAACTTTTAAAAGTATTATTAGTTGAAGTATCTGTAACATCGTGTAAGGTTAGAACTACGTTTTGTGTATTCGAAGAGTGGATTTGGTTTTCGTAAAGATCTCATAAGGTTTGTTTGTGCAGTGTTTTGTTTACCTCCAAATTTTAATTAGATTATGAAAATTTAGACATTTATTTTTATTTTGTTTGATAATGTTGTTGGATTAAAAATTATGACGAATCAGAAAGATGTTTGTATGAGATTAGGGCCCTGATGTCTGCCGTGTAATATTACGAGCTATTTTATGTATTTTTAAGGATTACTGTATTCGAGTATTAAGGAGATTAAGATGTGACTGGTTCTTAGAATATGCCGCTGTTATTTATTATCTAGATTTTTTGTAAGTTTTATTTCGACATTTACTTTAATCAGGTTTAAATTTGCAATACATTAGATGTTTTATGTTAATCGTGATTTAATTTAAACATTAATATGTTAATCTGTACATAATGGCTAAGCTATTAAGTTCACTTTGTAGCTTGTTAATTTAAAAACGCAATGTTGAGATACTACTATTATTTTTATAGAATGAGTAATTATATTATAATTATGAAGCTATTGTAAATTAAAGCATTAAGTTGGTTTGATTTGTTAAATCATACAGTTCGAAACACTTTAGCGTTACTTCCAAAATACTTTGTGAATACTTTTAACAGATATCTGAAATGCTAAATAAAATGTTAATTAAATCTCTTATTGTTTTCTTGTGATTTAATTATTAACTTCTTACAATTATTTGAGAAAGAAAATCCGATGTGAATGATAATGTAGTAGCTGTATTTCTCGCAACAGATTTATGATAATTCGATACAAAATGTTTTAGATATAAAAACCTATTTAGTGTTAAATCTGTTGCTCAGATGTTAAATTAAGTGAGTTGAATAAGATTTTTTGTATGTAAATTAGCTTAAACCTACTGGTATCTAAATAAATTATGATCAGATATGCGATTCTTTTATTTGTTCAAATCGTTTTATGGTTTTGATGATCCTAAGTTTAAAATATCTAGAATATGTAGGTGTAAGACTGTAAACAGGAATTATGATTATAACAAAAAAAACTACAAATATAAAGATAAATTCAAGGAATTAAGAAGCTTTTAATTCGATGGAACAATGAAAATGGGGTTTGAAAACCTTATTCTAATTTAAGACCAAGACCTTAAACCTTAAGACCTTTCACCAAGATCGCAAGAAGAAGAAGAAAAAAAGAAGAAAGAACGAAGTGAAAGGTGAAGAGCGTTTTGTTTCGACTTTCATCGTGCGAACAGCCAAACTGTGGAACTCCTTGCCCGAATCTCTATTCCCTTTGAACTATAATTTGTCGGTCTTCAAGTCGAGAGTAAACCGGTTTCTTCTAGGCAAGCGCGCTAGATCGTAGATTATAACGTTGCTTAACATCAGGCAAGTTGTAGTCAAGCGTAAGCCTATATCATGTATAAAAAAAGATTGTGACGCATTATCAGTTTGTAGTCTAATTGTGTCAACAGCTTCACAGGATAAAATGAAGGTAATCGATATATAACCAGGAACAAGTAGGCAAGCACACCACGCCACAGGTTTTTTTTTCAACACGAAATAGGCTTACGTTTGACTACAGCCTGCCTGATGTTAAGCACCACTGTAGTCTACGATTTAGCATGTAGCTTAGGTTCGCTTAGTGCGATGATTAAAGCAGATATGAATTTCATTTCCTCTCGGAGTTCAATATTATTATTATTCAGCATGCATTAAAGATGATGTAAGATGGCGGGATATCACGAGGCGAGGAACACCAGCTGACACCCAGAATATCAAGTAGGTACTATTTCGCGTCGAGCATTAGACAACGACTTTTCTGCCAAGGGACAAAAGAGAGGGTACCTAAGTTAAACTTAAAAATGTAAGTAATTCATTTGACTGACGGTTCTTTCTTCTCGTCTTATTATTATTATTTTCTACTAGAAACTTTAGTTATAAAATTAAATGAGTCCATACCCGTAAGTTACTTTTAATATGATTATTATGTGTTTTTTCGTGTTCTCTGTGCTTTGGAGTAATACTTTTTCAATGCATTCTTAACTGAATATATATTTTGTTATTTTACATTACAACTAAAATAATTACTTAGGAACCTAATCTATACAAATATTATTGTAGGAAACAAACACTCGTAAAAGCTTTTATTAGTACAGAAAACCTAATAAAAAACATTCAAAAACAGTAAACAATAAAACAGTAGGTGGTCTACAGAACGACCTGGTATCGGTCATATCAAAGAAAAATTAAATGACCATAAAACCAAATTAAAACAAAGTATGTTGACAATATCTATGGCATTGGGATGAAGAGGTTAAGTAATTTGAATAATTTACTAATATTTAATTAGTCTAAGCTTAGATTATTGACGTAATTTGATACTTAGAATAAAACTTATGATTTGTAATGTTTATAAAATTAAGGGCAGACCTCCCAGAAGTATAATAGCATTTGAATAAATCTTGGATATGCATGGAAACAGAAAGCTTTCTGTGATATCAGATTTACGAGTTGGTAGGAAATTAGGAATACTTTATTTTAGAAACTTATAAATATATAGGAATTAAAAAGACATACGATAAGGGCACTGTTGGAAAAGAAATAAGTTGATTGCCTACTTAGGCATTCCGATAAGAATATTTTTTGTTACCAATGGTGGCTTTCTTAGGTGAAGCTGAAATATTATCGCACAAGCATCAGTGTGAAAAATTGTAGAGCATGTTTCAAGACCGGCTAAAATATGTCAGGTTTATCTACTCAGTAACAGTGCCCTAAAATAGTATGTATTAATCTAGACTCTAATCTCTTTACCGGATTTCATCAAAATCGATTCAGCCGTTTTCACATTCACTTTTGTTATATTAACGGTATTGATTGATTAATACTTTATTGGACATTCACATAAAAAATAAATCATAATACAAAAAGAGATTTTTTTTAAATCTAATGCCACAAATGGCGGCCTTATCGGTTAAAGCGATCTCTAACGGTATTAGGGTAGACTATGATTTTCTTCCTATGAAACTCTACCTACCACAGTCACATGCGAAATTCAATCCAAAACGCTGCCTCTGAAATAAAGCTATAAACAGTTTAAAATATCACTCGCGGCTTCCCAGCGCGCGGTTGGCGAACCGATCCGGTTTTTTAAAAGCAAAAAGCGTCTTTTATAAGCTAAAAGGTGTTGTTTTTACGAGTGCCGTGTTTATGGGGAGTGCAAAACGTCGCCTGTGTGCCAGAGAGCGCTACTTGGCAGCTTATTCAAATCACTTGCCGAGGCAAAAAGACTATAAAAATATTTTACGTTCGAATGTGACGATGTTGCAGGTAGAGTTTGTAATTGGCGTGTTCTTTTTTTTCTTCATAACTACTTACAAAACACTAACACTAACACTAACTATAACACTAACTTATAAACTAATGATGATGGAATGTTCCTGATTTGGATAATAGTTTGAGAATGTTTAGGATTGATTAAATTAGTACTTATCTGATTAGGATCTGGTAAGATTTTTAATTAAGTATCCGTCCTGCATCATTCTGGTAACGCTAAGACGCCTAACCTGTCAGCTATGGTCGACAGATTGCCAGGCTGAAAAGTCCGCTGTTGATTTGAGCTGACTAAGCGGCTGGTGGCGCCAGTTGCGCTGTTAGAGTTCATCTATGCTAGCCTCATATCGTTGTTTGTCTTGGCAGAAAGATGTACATATATCCAAATCATGCCAGTCGTCATTATTTTCACTCATTGTCAAATATGTGTGTTAATATAATATAAAACATTTTGATGTGCATTGAATATATCTCTATCGATCTGTTTACAGCACTTTTTAAACATACCAATTCTTGTCACTGTCTGCAACTCAGCTTTGTACCTAAGTAGGTAGTATGGAAGAGGTGAAAGCGGTCAAGCGCCGGACCGTCTTTATGGCCGGCGAGTGGTGATCGATTAGATTGGCTTCAGATGAAGAATCCAAGAGCTTTTGGCTTGGTTTGTGAAATTTCCTTAGATTTTTCTGTTATTTGGAAAAGGAAAGAGTCAATAAAAAGAAAAGTGTCTTGGCATGCATTGTGTATTTCAAAACCACGATATTTCGAATCAAACAGATTTACACGAAACATGTGTGGTTTCTTAACAATTTATCAGCCCACCTTGCGGTTTTATCATCAGATGATTTCGGTAAATGCCAATTAAAAATTGTTTTCTTATTCTTACCTCAACTTATCAACAACAACATTCAAGTAAAGTTTCAGATCGAAAAAACCTTCTGAAAAGGTTTCTCAGATACGTATACATAGTTACAGCTAGGTCTTATAAAAGCTGTGTTAAATAGACTGCGGATGATGATGATTGCTCAAAAGACATTTATATCATTATCACCTCGATGACGCCACCCTGGGCTTCAAAGTCACGATTCTTCGAACACTTGGATTTCTCTACGTTCTGAAAAATCGTAAATCAGATGCGTGCCGCGAATCCTTAAATGTTAAGGAATAAGGGGCTACCATGAGCATAAGGGTGACAACAACAGAATAACAATGAAATGCTCAGAAATGGTAAAAAGATAAATTTGTCATAATATTATTTTAGTAAGGTGTTTTACTGTGTGTTTAGGTGTGTTTTTTTACTGTATATGGACATGTCAAAAGCGTTCGATAATGTAAGTCACGAAATCCTGTTGGACAAGCTGTGTAAATATGGAATAAGAGGGAACGCAAATTCGCTACTCCGGCATTATTTAACAAATAGACAACAATTTACAGAATTGAAACAGATATGCTCCAAAACAATGACTTTAAAAACTTACAAATCGGATATACGAACAATCCAGTATGGAGTCCCTCAGGGCAGTGTACTAGGTCCATTATTATTCCTAATTTATATAAATGACTTGCCTAACATAATAAACCATGACGTAACACTATTTGCAGACGATTGTACTATATTATGTATTAATGACAAGCTTAGCGCAATTCAAGTTGACATAAATTCTACATTGACATTGGTAATTAACTGGTTACGTAGTAATAATTTGCAGATAAATATAAATAAGACAAATATGATGTATTTTAGGAACAGGCATAATGATAATATTAACTTTGACATATACCATGATGCCCATAAGATATCTGAAGTAGAGGTAGCTCGTTTCTTAGGAGTAAATATTGACCATAAATTGGACTGGAAACAACATGTTGACTCTGTTTGTAAACATGTACATAAGTTTGCCTACGCATTATTTCAACTGCGAAAAGTAGCTAACGATAGTACACTTTTAACAGCATATCATGGTCATGTGGCTTCCATACTACGTTATGGAATTCTATTTTGGGGCAACTCAACTGATAGAGATAGAGCTTTTAAGGCCCAGAAGCGTTGTATAAGAGCAATGCGTAGACTAAAGAAAAGAGATTCATGTCGAGAACATTTTAGAAAATTAAAGCTACTGACTGTACCATGTTTATATATAAGAGAGGTAGCTATGTTCGTAAAAACTAATCCAGAAATGTTCAGAATGAGGTCTCAAGAAACTAGGCATAGAGGAAAGTTATATGTAACCCCATCAAGTACTGCATACTTGAATAAGAGTGTATTCTGCATGGCAATACATATTTATAATAAATTACCAAAAACTGTCAGAAATACAGATGAAATGTTAAGTTTTAAAAATAAATTAAATAATTTGTTAGCACAAAAGGCGTACTATTCAGTGGAGCAATTTTTGAAAGATGAAGATATTATGACATAATGTAATAATTGTAATAAAGTGACAAGACTAATATAAATAATAATAAGTAATTACTAATCACTACTGTCTGTAAGCCCAATCGGGTAGAAGCTAGAGGAACTCCCTAAATGTAAACTAACTAACTAACTATTAGTTATGTAAACAACCTATATCACCTAGTTTCCGGACAATAAATATATTTCATTTCATTTCATTTCATTTCATTTCATTTCATTTCATTTCATTTCATTTATGAAAATCTTAGATAATTGTTTTTTTATATAAAAATGCAAGGTTGGGTAAGACACATAATATTGTAGCATTCTAGATGAAAAGATTCTAGAAAGCAACAATTATGATGTCTTATTATATCTCTTGATAAGATGTACGATCCAATGATAATATTAATAATGTATATTTCTAAGAGCGAGACATATCCATTATTGTCGATAGGTACTCTATCTATGGTGTAGATGTGTTATTCCATACCTAAGTTTAGTTCTAGTATTAAGTTTTTATGTGCACTAGGAGTGCGTGACGTCACCGCCAGCCGCAACAGAATATCAGCATTAGGCTGAGTTGCGGCTGTAGTGGGGCATCGCAATCTTAACATATCAGTTTAGTAAGTTTGTGTGTCTCAATAAAGATTTTTCTTTCTTTCTTCCTGTCTTAGAATTTAATTATAGAAAATTTAATTCATGGTAACACCCTGATAGTGTCATGTAAAACGTCGTAAGTCAAGTTGCCTGGGAATTCCTCGGTAAACCTAAACCACTGTAGAACGTGATAGGAAAACTTAGTGATAGCGTAACTTTTCGGTTGATACTCATTGCTTTCTAGGATAGCCATCTTAGACCATAGCTTTTGCTTACCATAAGGCAACCTAACCTGTTTTAGTAAAAAAAATATATCTATCGTATATTTTTACAAAGATATATTTTCCTACGCCATACCAATAAAATAATCTTCTTAGCTTTTAACGAAGGTGTGTTTTTCTAAAACAAAACCTAATTTATTTCACATAAAGATAAAGATATTTATTAATGTTATAAAATGAATACATAAAATACCTATGTACAGTATGTATCACATTATAAAATCTCGTCAGTAATATTATTCATAATTCCTTATCAATTCCTTATCATAGGAACATAATGAGGTAGTTAAAAGTACAAAGGTACTACTAATACTATTAACTCGTAATCTATAGAATATGTGATACTAGCCTTTATACCATATGCACTTGCATATAAACTTCACATGATTCGAGAGTTCCTGACTCTAGTGCTAAGATTTTTCAAAACACTAGGCATCTCATATTATAACTCTCGAGGATATTCGATTCCGAATTACTTCATAACATCATTAAGTATGTTACAAGTTATGTTGCATCAAAGTTTGTCCACAAAACTTTCAATCTGTGAGTATCAATCCTCAAGCAGTCTCACGCTTAGAATAGTAAGCTCGCCGACTTAAAAGCTCTGACTCAAGCTTCAAAGAACTAGACGATTTGTTCATTGTCCATTACAATTAACTACCTACTGATTTAATGAACATAGTATGACCTAGTCTGTGACATTTGGAATGAAATCGTGGCCGGAAACCGAAGTGAGTGAATGTACATACCAGATACCAGTTACAGGGTGTCAATACTAGCTTGGTAATTGATTCGTATCTGAAATAACTTGTATGTGAACTTAATTTACATTGAAAATTTGTAATTCAATATTTACTTTTATTGTAACGCTAAGTCAGCAGTCGTTAAGCCGTGACAGTCTTTTAGGGCGGTTTGATAAACTCTCGACACCAGAGTTGGCCACTCTCATTCGATAAGAAGAAGATTAAAACGCTACAGTGCCCTGTAGCGTTTCAATCTTCTTCTTATCGAATGAGAGTTACAGTTAAGAATAACATTTTGGTCTGATACAAATAATTCAAATAAGATCCTAGTGGCAGCATAATCTTGAAAAAAACTAGTTGAGGGTAGGCTACAAGAATTCAGAATCTAGAAAACTAAGCACTGGCTTGATCTTAGTAACTAAATCGGTAAACACTTTAAATAATAGGTTCCGGCTGTCCGTCAAAGTATTGCAGTCGTAAAACGTGTCAGAGTATCATCGGGCTGTTTGAAAACTCGCCATACTCGAACGAACTCACTTACTTCAGGAGTCTTATTATTAATCATATGTCTTTCTGCTAAATGTAACATAAAAGAAATACATTTGCAGATTGTACAGGGTTTCTGGTAGGTACTCGTACCTTTACGTAACTACAGATATACGCTTTTTTGTTTGTAGATTCTTTGTTATCAAAACATAATTAAAATACTACTTATAAATATTTTTGTAAGTAACATAATTCTGCAAAACAATGACTGCATCTTCGCAAATACATAAATTTAATTTGATTTCAAGAATTTCCAAGAAACGTGAAACAAAAGTTTTTTGTTTTTGAGTTTCTATAGTATACAGTATAGTTTTTTTTTGTGTGACAAATATATATTGTTGTGTCTGTATTAAAAAAAATTTCACATAAAATGTTTCTCTTTAATTTTTTTTAAAGCCTACATATACTTATGTGATGGTATTCTCATTGAATTTTAGAGTAAAGCAGCGCGCACTCGCCTCAACCGCGGCCGGTTCCCTATCCGCCGATCTACCGCGCGGTGCCACTTGTAACTGGATTGAAGCGACTACTTTAATTGTGAACTTGAGGATAAATAAATAATAATACATAAATATTCCAGGAACTTGCACACAGCGCCATCTAGCCCCGCACTAAATTTCAATATACAATTAAATCGATAAAAAAAATGTCAGTGAAAACTAGGTATTTGTGAGATGTAAAAAAATATTACAAAATTAGTTTCATTACTCTCTGTGAGGGTGTACTAATACTTTATTTTGTGGGCATGTTAGTCATTTTGTAGGCATTTGGTCATAGATTCAATACCTTCATGTCCACCACAACTGACAGTATAGTAGAAGATAAATTGGACTTGTTTATCAGTCGTCCAAGACTTTGAAAATAAAAAGGCAGTTCTTGTGGTTTAATTAAAAAGAGAATATCCTTGGGTTCAAACATCACATACAAACAATTAAATGTCAACTTCAAATTGGGACGTTAATTTGTCATTGGCAAGGATTTTCATTTCATCCCTCTCTTATGGTCATTGGGGGAAAGAGAGGGATGAAATAAAAAATCCTTGGTCATTGGTTACATTTTGACAGTTTTATTATTATGACAGTTAACAGACAAACTTCGAACAGCAAAAACGGACTGCATATTTTCAAAGTTCTGGACTAATAAGTTAAAACACGATTTGTAATAAGGCCCTCAGTGTTTCGTGCCTGGTTGAGGCTTCACATTATACATAGACAAAAGCATAACCTATGATTGCATAACTTGTGCTGTTTTGTTGTTAAAATACTATTTTTGTTTCCCTTGTTTTTCAAATTGTGTTCCGAGATAATTTACGTGATTGATTGGTAATTGTGTCATTTAAAAAAGTCAAATATTTTTGCATCAACTTCAAACAGTTAGTAGTCAATCTATAGACATTGTGTTGGTACGTATTAGCTGAACGGCAATGTCCAGTGGATGGCCGGCAATCTCACTACACTACCGAAATTAGGGCTGCAACTTAGGGAATTTGCAAAAAAAAACTTTTTCTTGTAAACTGAGTAAAAAGGCTTTGTTTTTTAAAAACTGAGTGCAAATAAAGATCCCAGTCTTGAGTTTCGTTTATACATAGAACAAACATAAAAAAGACATTGCAATTTTTTGTTTAACTTGAACAATTTATCAAGAACTAAAGATCTTAAGGTAATAGATAACTACGTGACGATGTTTTTTTTTTGCAAGCTTATTAAAACTAACACTGTATCTAACTATTTATTCGTAAAACCAGCAGTTGTGGAAGCGCATAAAGATTCATCAAAATAGGTACATACGTCATAACTTTTTTCCTCGGTTACAACCCTATTCTAGATCGGTCAGCATCGGCCTCTCTCGCCCGATCTCGGCTCGACCACAGAATAAATAATAGTTGATTGGTCTGCAGCTAATTAAAACGGTGCAAGAAACCTTTTTATCGGAGCCGAAGATACGCTTACGGGCGGGTGACACGCGAACAACGTTTCAGTGAAGTTTGGAAAAGAATACTAACTTGGTCTAGTAAATGATGAATCCAGTAAATGGTGAATGAATGATGGCTTACAAACTAATTTAGTTCATATTTTTTATGTTATTTGTTCGTACTAACACTCGTTTTAGTACGTTCGTTCGTTCGTTTGGCTCAATTATAAAACTAAGATTTTTTGACTAACTTTTTGTTACTAATACATGGTATCTGTTTTTAACGAAGCAACATTTATAGTGGTGGTTGGTTGGTTGGTGCAAATGGTTTAATGCAAAATATCATCAAACGGGATCTGTTTGCATCGTAGGTCATGATAGTTAATTTTTATCAGTCTTCCCTTTACAACTACTAAATTATGTTAATCTACGAGATTTTTTATCCCATATTCGAAAAAATAGCGTAAACAAATCTACACTCTAGTTAGTCAACATAGGTTTACTTATATAAATTGGTAATTGGGTAAACCATCATCTTTAAATTTAAAATTGAACCGAATAGGATGACATAATATGTCCAAGAGATATATTAGAGTCAAAAATATTTGAAACAAAGATAGGTTAGAAATAAAACTATCTGTCTAATTTTTCAGAACGCGCCATCACGGGGGGCGCCACTTAAAATAAAAATAGTTTTACCTCATAATATATTTCCTAAATCCAGTTACTGGCTCGATCCAAACATACACCAAATGGTCGCTCCTTGGCTCGCGACACGATAACTCAAAGCGAGAGAGTGCAATTTTAACAATTTGGAAGCGGAGAGAATTCCATTCTATAGCACGCTTCTAGATCAAAGAACTGTAGCCTCCGTCAGCACGACGGTGTCGAATGCACCGTGGAAAATGTACACTAGATTGAATTGATGAGTGGCAGAGAAATAGGACTTTAGATGTGTTGTAGATCATTTTGGGGCAAAATAGTATGGCGTGGCAAAAGTTTTCCATTAACTGGAAAATGTTTACATACAAGCTAGATGGCGCTGTGTGCAATGTCCCGAAATATTTATTTATTTATTTAAGCATTTTTAATCGTAGAAGACATGTAACTAACTGGTCTTTTCTTAGCTTGAAGTAAGTTTTGTATAAAACCAACTTTAATCATTTTTTTATCTCCATGGATCAATATAGATCATACAACTTTCCATAGTGAAATACCTAGTTACAAATTATTTACTAAGTATGTATTTACTTACTTATATATTAACTATGCGTTTTTTTTTCTTCATTTGTTCAGTGTCTTACCACAATCACCAAATGTATAATAATACTATTTGACTGACTGACACAGTTGCACTTCATTATTTTTGTTGGGAATTTACGAAATAACACAACTATTCAAGTCGAGAGCAAACCGGTTTCTTCTAGATAAGCGCGCAAGATCGTAGATTACAACAAGCAAGTTGTAGTCAAGCGTGAGCCTATCTCACGTAAAAAAAAAACTGTCGTCGCATCCAGGCGTTGGTAGTGACCCTGAAAAAGAAGATGTAATATTCAAATCTTAAGGGCTTTAAAACTTTGGTGCTAAGTTAGTACAGGATCGCTTGAAACTTCTGGACACTAGAGTTAGCCTTTCTCATGCGAATTAAAAATATAAAGTTTTCAATTCTATTCTGGGCAGTAATATCAAGATAAATGGTATTACTATGTAGGTACTTTTAAACTTACATATAACATAATATAATGTTCATAAAGTAACACGTTGATTGTCAATAAATATTGCTAACCTATCAATAATTATGTGAAGCTTTCTACAAAAAACACGAAAGATTTTCTATCTCACAATATATTACTAATTGCATTTATAAATTTTGAAATTTTAATAAAGTTTTATATTTCTTTATAGAGAATGCATTCAATAATCTGTATAGTAGGGTCAGAGAGGATTGGCAGCTACACGTTATATGTATTTCAAATAACTCATCTCTACAAGAAAACACGAAAGGTTTATTATTGGGATAGAAAGTGTTGTAGATACTTATATGCTGAAAGATAGGTATATTTTACAGCTTCTTTTGAGAGCCGGTACTATTTCAGTAAATCGCAGTCTGCATCAGGCAAAGCTTAAAAAAACCATTGCTGGTTGTTTTTTTTACTTTTTTTGGATAGATAGATAGATATCATATATTAACATAGAGAATTACCACAAACTTATCACAATAATAATAAGAGTTGGCATCAATCATGTCTCGTCAAACATTAATATAATTTTCAGTTAAAACGTTCTTATTTCTAATTTAGAATAAGACAACATCAATCAACATTTTTATTATGACTGTAGACATTATGAAAAATATTCCTTAATTGTGTATAAACACAGACCAATCCTCCCCACCTCCACCAGCAGGCCGTAAGTATACACTTGCGTCGGCATCCGAGCTCGGAACCAGTTTCATTCCCTTTATAGTGCAGACCGCCTGCGCTGCAGCTTGCGTGATAACACCATGGGTTCGGTAGACATAGGATATGGTTTGGTTAACCTTTGAAGGTAAATGAGAGATGTTGTAAGTTTGCTGTTGTAAATGTATTATTGTTTCCTTTCTAATTCAAATTAGTTATTGTGCGGTTAGGAATAAACCATCTTTCTATCGCACTATAAAAGTGTTTATGTGTGTACATTTATGTAGTGAACCATGGACACTCAAAGACAAAGAAAGCAAAAGGTCATTTCTCCGGTCACCTGCAGAAGAAAACCTACCTACCCCAAACAGGGATAAAGTAACTTAAATGTAGTATTCGGGTTTAATTTATCTTCTCATAAAATTTCATTCAAATCGGTTTAGCCGTTTGAGCGTAAAAAGAAGCAAGCACTCTCTCACTCTATACGCCTTTACAATACAAGTAGATGTGACAATATTAGTGAGAACGTGATATTTTTTGAAGTCCTAAGAATCTAAAACCTCATGGTTCCCCCAACCCGCATACGTAGCCTACATATACATATGTATATGTACAAGTAAGCAATGAATTGAAACAGGCTATTTCCCTGCACTAGCCTTAATGGCGAATCGACGGTGGCGTATATAAAGTAGACATAAAAATGAATTATATTATGAATCATTCGCGATACTTAAAGCTCCTGTTTTATTTGCCTTAATGAGCTTTTGTCCTTAAGGAGGGTAGTTTGTTTTTATTATATTAAAAGGTATAACATTTTGCGTCCATAACATTTTCTTAGTAGTTTCTATTGAAAATGTTAATATAAAATAAATAAATTGTGATCTAGGAAGTAAAATGTATTAATGTTACTAGATTTCATGTAAGGAATAAACGTGGAACATTCCACCAGATTATGTGTTTCATAAGTCTAGGACTGATTGGGTTCTTATAAGAGTAGGAAAATCCTTATGTACCGTTTTGGAAAATATATTTTTGGGTCATCAGTAAAAACTAAAACATTTTCACATTTTTGTACATACAGGAAACTATGAAGATTTTTAAGCCACAAGATCTTCATTAAAAACCAAATTACCGAAGAAAAATCTCATTGTATTTTAATGTAAAGAAAAGCAGTCTGCATCTCAGTCCTTATCTTCTATCTTTTTCCTTCTTCCAAAAGGTCGATTGTTATCTGTCTCTTTCTACAAACAATGCATCCTACGTGCCAAAAAGAGAAATAAAAGAAGTCGAGATAGTGCTGTATCTAGAGTATCGATCTTTAAATATCGATATCTGTCAAAGTATATCGATAACTGTCAATATGTCGCTGACGATCGATTGTTTTGTTTTTGTGTCAGTTGGTTTTTGGCTTTGAGCAATTTATTATTTTCTAATGATGTGTTTGAAAAGAGATATGTATATAATTGACAGAATTTGAGAAATGATTTAAGCATAAATGATGTGTACAAAAAGAAATGAGTAATTTGCTAAAACTTCAGTTACTTACTATTTTTTCTTCTTCTATCCATTATCATGAGATGAAAGAATTCACTAAAATGATGTTCACATTGATTTATAACTAAATAACCAGCTACCGAAATACATATTTTTTTTTGTGTTAGGAAAACAACAAAATATATCGATAAAAACCTATCGACTTCCCATCCCTTAAAGCTACTGCCACAAAAAACATTTTATCGTGTCCCGTGCAGCCTAAAAAAACAGTGCCCGGTAAGTCACTGGTCGCCCGGCTCTGCATAAAAAGAGGGATATTATTTTTTTGTCACAACGGGTTGGGAATGGGTCAGCATTCTTGGACACAGGTTGTCAAATTTAGAGATAGGTTAATTTTTTACTTGTTTAGGCTATTGGTGTTACCTGTGTTACCTATAACCATCATCTGAGTGGAACAAAATTGTTTAATTTAAGAGGATTTGATAAAATTAAAAAAAACATAATAAGAGATAATTCTTTTGCACAATATCAAGATTTATAGTTAAGATATATATAGATATATAATATAATAAACATATTACCAACAACATAATATTTTGCCTTATTTCAGAAGTCTATTTTACTCGTATTTACCATTCTATCTAATTAACTATTTCAAATTAACCTCAAACGTTGTTTTAGTATCATGAATGTGCGTAATTAAATCACAATAAATATTTATTTTGGTTCCTTCCCAAAGTTTGAAATACTCTGTTTAAAATTGAAGGGAACATTTCTGAGCGTTCTTGAAATACTATACACGACATTAAACAACATTTTCTAAACGATAATCTTAGAAAAAAGGAAAATTTGAATATGAAAATTACAATCATTCACATGGAATGTGCCTTAGGGATCATAAGTGGGAGTAAGTAGTACTAGCTTAAGTTTGTATTTACTTACTTAATTTAAAAATAATAATAAAATGTAAATAATATATTTTGTTTATTAAACAACATTTTATTAACATCAATTTATTCAAATAAATAAATAACTAACTTATAAACTAAAACTTATAATAAACTTAAAACACCTATAAAAAAGTAAAAAATAATAATTAAGTAATGTAAATTGGCTTTACACTATATACCTAAAGTTATACAAAAAATAAGGACATCATTGATAAACAGAAGAGGAAATAAAATATATAACTACTATGTACTTTGGAACTATAGAAATAAACCCTTTAAAGTGAAACTAAAGTTTAGTTTGTAAATACATACGTCCAAACCTATTCACAAATTTGCACTTTATTTTTTTTAGAAGCCTATATAAGCTTCTTCTAAAAAAAAATAAAGTTAAATGTAGTAACTTTGAACAAAAGTTAATAAAATGTGAACTGCTCCTTTGAACTCATATTATTTTTGTAGGTATCATTAAACGTCCGTTCCAATCAATCTCAAACTAAAAATCTGTCCAAACCATCAAATCCAAAAGCACGTCCAGATGCAAGTCACGGCCCTAAAAAATGCCCATCGGCCGTGACACGGCGACACTATCGCATTAATCACGGCACACGCCGCCATCTTGATGTTATCGGCGCATGCGCTATCTCCAGGGGGTGCCACGCCCCCTGATGGGGTGAGGGAAGGGGTGAGATGAAGTAGATATTCGGGAGCAAGGGTGGCGGTGAATTAGCAACCTTGAAGTATATACTAGGTATTTAGGTATCTCCTTGGTGGTTAGGTAAGCACATTTAGAAATTAGGTAGGTGCTTTATTTTAGTATTGAGTTAACAAATTTTTTATACATATTCACTTTGGTATTTCAACATCGAGCTGGGATTAGCTCTATATATAGTATTTAAAGTTAATTCAATCGTTTTTTTTTATCAATCGAACTGTTTTTAAACGACTGACCCCGATTATAAATCTGAACAAAGTTATCACAATGCTGATAAATCGAGATAAAAATATGCCTACCCCATAAGAAACTTGCAGATTTCTAAATTAACTGACAGACTATGTACTAGATGTAGAATAATTTCTTTTTTAAACAAATTCTTAGACATTTTTTCTAAATAGATTTTATAGGTAGGTATATATTTAACTTTTAAGTGTTGCACCTTTTGAGTATTTTAATTCCTAAGGCAACTGATCAGTCAGATTTGGTAAAAAAAAATCTCCAAAATTTCATCAACACCATCTACCCTCCTATCCACTGCGTGCCAAATTAACTACCTATCGATCGGGCAAACACACACACTGTCCGGCGACTCACGTAATGAATCTGATTAAGTAGCTTTGGCCATCGACACGGTGATAAATTGGGATTGCAATCAACGCTAGTAATTATTTGTATAAGCTGTACCTATTGTTATACTGTGTGCTGTGTTGTGACGTCATCGAATTTGGTTCGGTTTGGTGTTTGCTGTATTTTTATTGTGTTGATTGTTGGGTGTTGGAATTGGGTGGTTATTAAATGTTATCTGTTGTGTTATGTTTTAATTACACAGTATAGAAAGTCTAAGTGTGATAATGCATGATTTTTCACGATTAAAATGACAGTAAAAATAAAAATACATTTGAAAGCAATTGAATTTTTGCATAATAATACCTTACCAAGGAATTAATTCATGCTCTAAAATTTGGTATGAACAATGATAAGCAAAAAGAAAATAATAATTTGATCTCATAAAATCAGATAAATTTCACTTAGAGTAGGTATATACCTAAGTATCCAATTTTTTCTATTAAGAACAACTACCATATTTTTTTTAACAGTAAGTAGGTACCTACTTAATACAAGCCAGAAAAAACTGCAAGCGCAAAATCAAATTTGCATAGTATAAAGCTAAGATCTTAATTTGATTGCAAATAAAAAAAACACTAACAATCATTATCTACTATCAACGAAACAGAAATCTCTATCACGTACGTACGAAATAACCACACATAGCTCGAACCTTACAATTTATCACATTCAGTATGGATAATGAAGCCAGTCGACGCCCGAAGCAAGCAAACACATAAACGAGGAATGCCAAATTGCCCTAATAACTTGGCTGGCACTGTAATGGCGTTTCCCGCGTAGACATAAAATAAAATGGGTGTCATTTTAATGTTTAGTAGTTAGTAATACATAGTGTACTGAACGATAAGATAAATTAAATGTTTACTTACATATTTTTTATACGTAAAATTATTTTATCACTTTTCCAAGCGCCATCTAGCGTTTCTTTCTTAAACTATTAAAGTGTTAAGGCCTGAATCTATAATGAAACCTTGTAGTTATTATTTTGATGGCGTGTAATTAATAAAGCTAAAATTATATATCTTTATATAGGTTTCTTTCGAGTATCATATTTTAAAGTTACATATTCAAACAATCAAATACTGGTTGAGGAAATCCTTGAATATTTCTGTCGAGTGTATATGCGCACCACGCGCCATCTATACAGAGAATCAAGAACTAATTCAGCACAAACCAAGCCAGCATCGATATCGATTTGAAATACATCGTAGTGTACGTAATACTGCATAGATGGCGCTTGCTTCGTTATAATATGTCACATCTAGTGACATCTAGCCATTTTTACGAGAAACTTATAGTCCAGTCAATTTGCGTTTCACACTTAGTGTTACCTTAATAACTCCGATGGCGCTTACCAAGAAATGAAAAAAAAAAACATTTTTTAACTGTACGTAGTCCGATGTATAGCTGTATTTTGAGCATAGCATCTGAAAATTGAAATTTCATGCAAAGTACCTATACTTTGCATGAAATTTCAATTTTCAGAAGTAAACAGTGTCGCAAATTGTCGATTCCGCAGAGAGCGTACAAGCCAAAAAATTTGCATGCAGAAGCGCCACTTCAAAGGTTTCCGTTGATAACCTACCCCTCCTACTCAATTTTATACATGTACCAAAGCAAATCCAGCCGTATGCTTCAAATCATAGAGATGAAAATTGCATGCTTGCTGTTGAACTGAATTTTCATGAAAATCCCGACAAGCTCAAACGAAAATAATCTCTTATTTTATGAAGATAAGGTTCAATTTTTCTTGGTTTTGTTTAGGATTTAGTGTTTTCAAGTTTATTGTTCTAGCCGAGATTGGTTTATCTCCGAAGCGAAGCCCCAGAGGGGTGGTTTAACACAATTTTGTAGCTGAATGAGTTTTGGTAGCCGCCAGCTATGTCTTCGGCAAATTTGAATTTCAGAACAGATTCTATTTATCTTCGGCTGAGTTTTCTTTCTATTGATATAGATATAATACTTATAATAAATCTAGAAATTCTAATTCTACTTACTGTCGTCAAGAATCTGATAGTAAGTTTCGGTAGCCTCGTTTGAAAGCCAATCCTTACTTGCATGCTCTACCTTCAACAAGAGCATCGTGTCATATATTGTATGTGCCAGTTATATTTCAGGCGAACTGCTGACATCACAAAGAAAAAGAGAAGATGCTCAAAGACAGTCGTGCTGAATTTTAGGTAGCTGTGTCTACTTACTTTTTTATAGTTATAAAAAAAATACATCGCCAAATAAACCCTTCAATTCAAAAATAATTATAATGTCAAGTTTTACCCACCATCAAATTCAAAATATTAGTATACGTGTATCTAATCATCTTTAATTTCCTACCTTTTTTAGTTATTCGTTACATACCTATATGACACAGTTCTTCTGTTTTCTGTGACGAAACCAGCATATTGCAATTTTTTTTATATATCAAAAAACGCCATTAAATGGCTGGAAATTGGCTTCAAACGCTTCAAACCAACCTTCCCTATACCATTTAATTACTGCAATAATTGCCGTCAATATTCAATAGACAGCGGGTGGCGAGTGATAACTTCGATAACTACTGATACGTACTGATAAGGGTCCTTTGTCGGCATTGCATCTGCCCGCTGACGTCACGGAGGGCTGTGATTTTTAGACTATTTGATAAGCTTACCTTCAGTAAATTTTATTGTAGGTCCCGGCTGTTTGTCTAGTACCTACGGCAGTTGTAAAGCCATGTCAGAGGACTTTGGGGCGTCTTGATAAACTTTCGACACCAGACTTGGCCACTCTCATTCGATAAGAAGAAGAAGTAAATTTTAAATAAATGAGTCGTAAATTATATTATATTTCATACGATATATCAAAACATATTTGTTTGCTGAGCATGGGTAAGTAGTTCGGGGCTAGATGGCGCTGTGTGAAATGTTCCTGAATATTTGTTACCTACCTAACAGCGAAAACAAAAATAAATTTAGTCAAGTATTTAAAGAGGTGTCGGCGCCAGCCTGCTAAATCAATATGAATGGCGTAATGCCGAACTATGAATGGCGAAAGCCACGAGGTTCTTTCTGTATTCTGAGGCCACGAGATGTATTTTTTGGTAATATGGTACTTATACATATAATATCATTGGTAATATGTATGTATGTTTTTACGTGCAAAGTAATTTCCCAATTAAAAAAGTTCCTACTAAATAAATTAAGGATGCCTCGTGTTCAGATAAAAATGTACGATCGGTAAGATATCTTGTAACACAGACTCTGAAGCACTTTCTTTTGAACTAGATACTAGATTGATAAAGTTATCGATCCATCTTTTACAGTAAGTAAACAGTAACAAGTTGAAGATGTGCATTTATGTTCTGATTCTGTGTCGAAATAAATATTATTTATAAACTTAGTAAGATTGTAACTGCCTTTAAAATAATTATCCAACAAAACAAACCGCCTTGATTTGTCCTAAGGAACATATTTCAGGAAAAGATTTCGAAGACTACATTCATTCAGTTCATAAAAAAACACCGTTGTTGTTCTTGTCTACTTTCATAATTAGTAGTGTAGGGACTTATTCTACTGCTTCAAAAAACTAGATCATTTAATTTTGATAGGGGCGCAGGAGTAGGTACTATTTAGTTTTCATAGAAAGAAAATCTTTGCAAACCATCATAACTACCTAACCAACATTGCTTTTTATAACAATCTTCTATAAACATTTGATTCGACAAAGTCCCACACCAACTAGGAAAAGATTCCGTACTTTTACCAAGTAAACAGATATGACAACAAATTGACAGGTTAATGGTAAAGATTAGGTGGTACTTTATTGTTATCGAATGTAAATATGGGCAGAGACGTGGCGCATTCCCACACTATTTCGGAAGATATGGAGCGATGAGATAAAACTGGGAGAGGAGGTTAGTAACTTCTTCATCAGGTTACTGACACGTGATCTAGATTTATTTAGTACTAGTGGACGCCTGCGGCTTCACTCACATAATTTTGAGATAAAAAGGTTTAAAATGAACATAACTTTTTTACTTACGAACCGATTTATATGAAATGAACACTATATGTTAAATTAAAAATGCACCGACATGTTAGTGAAAATCGGTTTAGCCGTGTTCGAGTCTATAACGAACAAACATACCTACAGACAAACAGATTTTTTTTTAAACATGATTTTTGTGTTCTATTGCATCAATGAAGACCTCTTAACAATTTTTTTTCCAATTAAATGTACAGACACCGACCTGTTACAGCTTTATTATATGTATAGATAGGAACTTGCCATTTTTAACCAGCTTCAAAAATCAGGTTCTCAATTCTTCTGAAAGCTAGCAGTCCTCGAATGGGTGACCAATAATAAAAGTAACATTGGTATTTCAAAAATTTTATTTAATATCAAATTTCACATAAAGTGAACCTAATCAGGGTCCTGATCCAGAATCCTGTGGCATGACATTTGTTCGTATTTCTTGACAATCTGATATTTAGGTATTTCTTAGTTAGTAAATAAATATTTCAGGACATATACTTACCTAACACAGAGAAAATAATTAATTTTGTTTAATCTTATGGCGTTTTTGCTCATAACAGTCAGACATACACTGGTCACATATAAGGAACCCATAATGTAGTTAATTTTTATGCTGGATGATATTACGCATTCTATGGAATCTAAAATTTTCTGTGTTTTCGGTGATACCAGTAATAGCATTGTTTTAGAAATGACTTCATTTCCTACCGCTGACTACTAGAAATTAATAAGAAAGTGATATGGATGATTTAATACAAGATTCCGACAAAAGTGATAACTTACAATCGTCAGATCAGGTAGCCAGTTTCAGGAAAACTTATTGACTACTAATGTGAAGCATTTTAATGTAATGCAGTGAGTGTGCACTGATAAAATCTTTGATAAGATTTCGTTTGAATCATTTTTCTTGCAAATTTTGATGTCCTTTGTTAAACTGATAAATCTCTTTGTTAAACTGATTGAAGATACTTGTTAACCTTTTAAGATTTAAGTCATGTTTTTTTGGTTTAATTTACCTTGTATATAAGTATGTATATCGCACTTATACTTAAGTATCAATCATTATTTTGACTATATTTATGATATGTACCTATAGATTGTATTATGTATTCTGTGGTATAGATTTAATTTAGGACTAATGTATGATTTAATTGTATTACCAATTCATGATTTTATTAGTGAAGCACATTATTTACAAGTCACCTTTTTACTCGCTGTTGAATAAAAACCTTCTTAAACACCACTTGATATTAAATATCTGAAGATAATTGGGAACCACGAAGCACTGCCAGTAATTTTAAGAGGAATATACATACGTATGTATATAATTAATCCAATAGTATATAGAAAAATTTATGATAAATAGGTTAGGTACTCACTACTCATCTATATAGGTACTTATAATTATGAAAATGAAGAGTTTGTTTGTTTGTTTGAACGCGCTAATCTCAGGAACTACTGGTGCGAATTGAAAAATTATTTTTGTGTTGGATAGACCATTTATCGAGGAAGGCTTTAGGATATATAACATCACGCTTCAACTAATAGGAGCGAAGAAACAATAGAAAATGTGGAAAAAACGGGGAAAATTATTCATCTTTGAAGGCTTCCGTTGCGTGCGCTGCGAAAACGGTTCAAGATATCAAAAAAATGTGTATGAAAGAATTATTCCTCTTGAAAAGATCTAACAAAATGTCCCAAACAGTATATGTCTATCTTTTAAGGTTAACTCACTAAACCGTTTTTATGGTAATAACTATTCCACGCGGACGAAGTCGCGCGCACCAGCTATAGTACAAAATATGATACGATTTTTTATGCAGAAAAAAATCGCAAATAGGTTTTTTTACTAATTCTAAGATTTCCTGTACATATAATAGAGTACAGGATGTTATCATTTCTTGTTTCCTATTCGATAACCTACTGGACATGGCTCAATATTACGCATAAAATATTCAAAGAACTGATTACTTATACGTTATTGATAACAAAAAATACAGTAAAAACTCGTCACTTCCATTTGATAAAAACATGAGCTAATAATGCATAACGGATGATGATTATTTGGGGAAATGATCAGCCGATTGTAACTTTACCAGTAATAATTTAATCAATAAATAAATTTAATCACTTCAGTTCCCATTTTCTTTAATAATATGTTCATTTTCGTATCAAAACTCAACAATTTTAATTGACCCCTGAAAAAGGATGTTATTTTATTATATACTAGTGGACGCCCGCGGCTTCGCTCACATTATTTCAGGATAAAATGTAGCTCATGACACTTCTAAGACCTCATACTACCTACATACCAAAATCATGATGATCAGTTCAGCCGTTTTTGCGTGATAAGCGTTTAAATAAACAGATAAACAGAGACACAGAAACAGATAAACAGACAAATTTTCTAGAAGTTGTTGGAACATGTTTTGCTGTAAATGCGAAGTATCTTCAAACATTTTTATTAATATCTTTAATGTTCAGACTTTCGATCCTCTTGAGCATTATTTAGGCATAGATTTATACTGGTTTATTGAGACGCAATATTAAGCTGCTTTAAGAAAATAGTGAAGTTTTTCAAATGTTTAATTTTATAACACATTTTCAAATGTCTATTTTTCTTGTGGAAAAATTACCTCTTGTGATATTATTTGACACCGATACAAAGTTAAATTACCTACTTATCTGTATAACCAGTTCAATAACCTCTTAGCAACTTCAGTATTTTATTGAACTTCCAAATACATATGTACATATTTACATATCAATTTGTTATTTACAATTTGCATGCTACCGACACTTTCCATCCTGGGAACCAAATCTATCAGTCAAACTTCAAGTGGCTCGACCCAAGCTGAGCTATTAATGTTTGTAATTTAGAATACAAGGTTACTTGTTTTAACTGACGAGAAAGAGCTCTTTAGGAACTTTTTTGGGAGTATTTAGGTAATGTGCGAGACACGTTGAGATCATTTATTGTAAATTTTATAATAATATTAATAAATATTTCAGGACAAATAAATATTTCAGGACATATCACTCAGCGCCATCTAGCCACATACTAAGCTTACGCTTGTATCATGGGTACTAGATAACGGATATAATACATGTATACTTTTCTTTTGTAAATACATACTTATTATACATAGAAACGACCAGACTCAACACAAGTAATTACAAATTTTAATATTCATAATTACTTGTGTTATGCGGGAATCGAACCCGCACCCCTAGATTAGAAGGCAGAGCCACTACCAACTAAGCTAACGGAGCAGTCAAATATTATACGATATCTTACGTTATAGATATGTCAATGCCACCTTAGGATCCTAATTATCTAAATATGTAAATAGGTGACTGACTGACATAGTGATCTATCAAAGCACAGCCCAAACAACAGGACGCTTAGATCAAAAGTGATAGATAGATACATAGACGGATCGGGCTAAATTTGGCGTAGGCGTCCGGTAAGAACTATTGGAAATGTTACTTTTAAAGGGGTGAAATATGAGATGCAAGTTTTACTTCTTAATGTGGGCGAAGCTGTAAGCACCCACTAGTCCTAAAAAGAACATTTTACTTTATATTATAAAAGCGAACGTTTGTGAGTGTGAGCATGTGTATGTTTGTTACTACTTCACTCACTCTCAAACGGCTGAACCGATTTGAATGAGATTTTGGCACGGAGGTAGATTATAGACGCTGAATTAACATTTACATAAACTTTTTATCCTTGTTTAATGCGGAGAAACCGTGGAATTTCCATACCTATTATTTTATTAAACAATAAAAAAAATATTAAAAATATGTATTTAAGTAGATTTTATGTAACCCTGTAAGTAGACCATTCTTATCTTGCGTGGGAACTTGAGGTATACTCAAGTGATATCAAGATGGTAATTTGTATCACTTGAACAGTTTTTTGGCAAAATACTTTTTCTAGAAGACTTCGGTGTTGTTAATAAATTAACGTCTTATTTTATTTACAAGTTGTTGTGATTAGAGTCACACTCAAAGCTTTTTTTTTAACTGAAACTGATTTGCACTTGGCTATAGTTTGCCTGACGGTAAGCAAAGGCTATGAGCTTGATTTATGAAAATAATTTCACAAGGTTTTTGTCAACATTATACCTACATACCATAAAAATCAAGACAGATATTATCATATTTATAATCAACAAAAATATAAACAAGCTTCATTTATTATGAGTTATTTTGTTTTTTCAGTTTTTTAATAATATGCAGGTTCGAATCCTGCCGATTGTGATTATTTTCACCCTTTTACAATAAAGTTAAGATTTTTTTTGCAAGTTTGGTTTATATTTGTTCTTATTGTTGTTATCTATAGGAGATGGAGAATCTCCCTGTATATATTCCATGTATTAGTATATAAACTATAATTGAGAACATAGTTTAAATACCTTTTTACTATATATTTTAAATGTTTTGAAATACGGGCTATCTATTCCTGTTATATTAGGTATTAAAAGTTTCGTGAGACATATTTATCAATAAGTTACTAATACGATATTACATGTAAATGAAAACCGTATTAGTTACACATCTATCCTGTTAGCTTAGTTGGTAGTGGCTCTGCCTTCTAATCTAGAGGTCGCGGGTTCGATTCCCGCAAGCCACAAGTATTTAAGTATGTACTTTAAAAAAAAAAACTTGTGTTGAGTCTGGTCGTTTGTATGTATAATAAGTATGTATTTACAAAAGAACAGTATATAAGTATTATATCCGTTATCTAGTACCCACGACACAAGCGTTTGCTTAGTGTGGGGCTAGATGGCGCTGTGTGCAATGTCCCGGAATATTTATTTATTTATCCCTGGGCCTAACATGACTCCATACCAAATTTTGTCCACATCTTTTACTTTAACTTTGATTATTAGCCCGTCAAATACTCATAGGTCTCTAGGCAATTTAGCATTAGGAAGAAACATATAAAACTATAGCTTTATAGTGTTACTAGCTGTGCTCGCGACTTCGTCGGCGTGGAATAGTTATTACCATAAAAACGACATATACTGTTGGAGACATATTTTTAGATCATTTCAAGAGAAATAATTCTTTCATACATTTTTTTGATATCTTGAACCATTTTCGCAGCGCACGTAACGGAAGCCCTCAAAGATGAATAATTTTCTACGTTTTTTTCCACATTTTCCATTGTTTCTTCGCTGCTATTAGTTGCAGCGTGATGTTGTATAGCCTAAAGCCTTCCTCAATAAATGGTCTATTCTACACAAAAAAAAATTCAATTTGCACCAGTAGTTCCTGAGATTAGCGCGTTCAAACAAATAAACTCTTCAGCTTTATAATATTAGTATAGATTATTCTCAGATATACATAATTTCTATATACTGAGGTATTATTATATAGTTTGTCGCGATTCTCACGTCACGGTATCAGTTATCACTGAAATTATTATTTCAGTATCGGCTCAAATATTTGTATTGTAAATTTTGTTTAGACATCCTCAGTATTGACAGAGCAATGTTTCATCTATTTGAGATAATTTTGGCACTATGTGGGAAAATCGTGGGGTTTCTTTTAGTTTGGGAGTAGCTGGAGTTCAAAAGTTAATTTAAATTAGTAACAAAAAATTATATGACGCAAAGCATACACTTACATTTATTGTATGTGTAAACTTTCAGGATTATCATTATCAACGCGAAAACATATATTTGTACCTTATTACTTAACGGAGATGGTATAAAACATATTAGATATAAACATGTCTTTCTTTAATGGCAAGGCAAGGCATAAGTACAATTTTTTTGTATTTGTATATCAAATGGTTAGTATAATTAAACTAAACATTTGATATCTATCATTCTTATCATGTATTCATTTAAGGCCAGTTCAGAAAATGATAGCCTTTTTCTATAATCAATTTTAAAAGAGTAATGGTATTAAAAACGGGTCAAAAAAAAGATTTTTCTACGCACACGTTAGTATGAACAACGAAACGATTTACAATTTTCCGCAGATCTAATTGTGTTTCATTTTTTTAAGAACAAATTGTACTAAGTTCGTCCGTTACACCAAACGGACATATTTCAATTGAATAACAGTAATTAAACAACAAAATGGACGCTGAAAAATGGATATTATTCCATTGTTTGATCCCTTTTTTTGTCAACTTTGTCACAGGATTTTGTCGTCCGTTAATGTATAATCGGCACAACAGATTTTGTTTTTCAACATACAACAGTTTCAAGCTATTGACACCCTTATAGCATATACTAATAGGGGTAATTATTGTTTGACGATTTAGTCAAAGTTTTAAAAAATATTGGGAGACTGTACATTGGCGCGTGGACGAAGCACGCCAGTGCAATAAAACCATTTACAAAATAAAAGATGAATAACTAAATAATACAAAAATGTCTAATTCTGTATGGATAATAACTTGTCACAATATTTCCAGAAGGTTGGAGCTGTAAAATACTCCTCGACCTTGTTTTTTAGAACTTACAGATTCCTTTAACATTATTTTTATGCTTAGCAATAATGTGCACTAATTTTATTTAGACAAAATAATAATTGATTTACAAAAAAATATCTTTTTAAATCGGGTTAAAACTTTAAAGTAAACCATATTTTTCAAAATTGATTTCATGCGTATTTTGCTTAAGGCATCAAACATAAATTAAAATGGTTATCAATAAATTCCAGCTTAGGCTAATTAACTTTAAACACATTTATAATAATAATAATACATATTTCGGGACATTGCACACAGCGCCATCTAGCCCCACTCTAAGCAAACGCTTGTGTCGTGGGTACTAGATAACGGATATAATACTTATATACTTTTCTTTTGTAAATACATACTTATTATACATACAAACAACCAGACTCAACACAAGAAATTATACATTTTTAAAATGCATAAATACTTGTGTCAGACATGGTATCCTTACACTCATTTTCTATGAGGAAGCGATACTTCCGGCGAATCAAATATATCAGTAAATCTATGAAGATATGTATCTGAAAAATTAAATATAAAAACAAGGCAAGAAAACCTAAACAAACTACTTCTAACTACTACAAAAAAGGGGCACTTAGAAAATCTTAAGAAAAGCCTAAAGAATAAACTTGAATAAACTTTTAAAATCAATTTACGTATCACTTGTTGTTGAGTGTTATAACTATGTATCTCTCTATCTAGACCTATGTATGTACCTGCCATACCGCCATATTGTTAGCTCCACCAATTAAACAAAACGACCTAAACTAAAGAACATTATTACCATAAACGTCGCAACAAATCACGTAAGGCGTTTCCAAGTAAGCACAAAACACGAAAAAATGTTTCCCCCGTACTAATAATGTTTAATGGTTTTCCGTAGTAAACAATGAGACGATGTATTGTTCGATTCTTGGTTGTATTGTTCGCGTTAATGGTATATTTTGTCTAAATACTGATTTTGTGAATTTAACGCGTGTTATTTTGTTGTATGGGCGATTTGCGCCCTGCTGTTGCTTGGCGGCGAATACGGCTCGGTGTTTGTAAAGGGACTTTTAAAGAGACTTTGTAGTTGTATTTCCCATTACTGAGGGTCGTGACTCCTCCACAGAATTACTACACCTGCGAGAGTGGTTCTTCTCACATACAGACTTGCTTAATTCAGAGGAACCGGAGTTTTATAACAAATGTAACATTTTCAAGTTTTAATAAGTAGTAAATAATATTCAAACCTATAGCCACAAAGTGTGTATAATGATATACATATATACCTAAACACTTACTTGTTGGGGCAAGTAGTGAACCCGATAAGCCGGGGGTGCACTGAGTGCTCCTTCGTTTATGATGGTTCGCCATTTGGCTGGAAAGACAGTTTCTTTGTTTGTGATTGTTTTAGTATCGGAATGTATGTATGTATGTATGTAGGATGTAAAAACCTGTAATGCTATTTATTTATTATTTACATTATTAAAACGAATAATAAAAAAAGGTGAAATTATTCACCGATCAGATGAATAAACAAAGCAAACTGCGTAAGCAATATGTTTAGTCTAACAATGTCTCTGACATCCATTGTCGGAGGTAGTATAGACGGAACAAAAAAAAAAAAAAGTATGTAGGTATATGTAAAGTTTAAAGTATACTATTATGTATGTTCAATGCCAGTACACAAAATTATGTTTGTTCAATAAATGTGTTTTCCTGTTAAAATCAGTGGAGGATTGTTTTGAGCGTACAAAGACACAAACGCAATAAACCTTCACACGGATGATACAAAATTGTTTTTGTATTTTATATTGTATGTATATCTAGTATTTTATTCTTCACTATTTTTTGAGACAAATATAACTTACGACACACATTAAAACTGCTAACCTTGCGGCTCATCTAAATTTATAACCTGAAAATCGTCCTACCGTTTTTACGACGTAACCTACACACACCTTTTAGTATTGTTTATAATTGTATTCTAAAACTCAAATGAATTCAAGCTGCCTTAGATTTATAACCACGCAATGTGGGCGAACAGTGTGTTTTTGCTGATGGCATTTAAAAATAGGACTATAAACATTTTTTTATACAAACTACCCCTTTGACTGAAATATATATTCAGAAAGAAGCCATTTTAACCCGTATGTCAGAGTAGTAAAATCGGTACAACAAATTCAAACATTTTGCCTAATGTCAAATGATGGACGTTTATTGATGTCACCTGTCATTTAATTTACAGTCTCAAAATTCGCAGAACCGTCAGTGATGTGGAAGGGTTTTTTTAACTTTATAGCTCGATGGTATTTTAAAAACTCCGTATTATCTTTACATGCCCAACTTTTTTATGAGACGAACAATATGATTTCAATGAATTTTACATAGTTGCCGTAATAGCTTATGTGCAATTTAAATCAAGGGTTTTGATAACAAACTATGCTTACAAAAACGGTATACTTTTGGTTAAAAGCTTACTCACTTATTTCTATTCTTAGCAAAAGAAACTTTACAAGTTAACACCACCCTCTTACCAGCAAAAATGTTAAGTGTCTAATTTTTATCTTCCCTTAAGCGACGTCTAAGATAAGGGTTGCCAGATCTGGTAAACTGTACACGTGTTTCACATTTAAAAATAATGAGTTCTAAGCAACATAATGATTAGGAGTGCTACTTCAAGTGGCAGTATCATCGAGAAGAGTTTTTGAAGTGGTTCTAATGTTTTGGACAAAGTTACGCAGTTGGAGTATGAAACGTTTGTCAAAAAAGTAAGCAACTTATCCATCAAACAACGTATCCAACATCTTTATATGTCGCAACATCTTGATGTGTCCAAACCACGTATCCAACATAGTACGTAGGTAGATGTATAGGTATAGGTACTTTATACAATATTGCACGGCTTCGTAAAGAAGCTTATTTGACTGCTCAGTTAGCTTAGTTGGTAGTGACTCTGCCTTCTAATCTAGGGGTTGCGGGTTCGATTCCCGCATGAGACAAGTAATTATGAATACTAAAATTTGTAATTACTTGTGTCGAGTCTGGCCGTTTCTATGTATAATAAGTATGTATTTACAAAAAAAAAAAGTATATAAGTATTATATCCGTTATCTAGTACCCACGACACTAGCGTTAGCTTAGTGTGGGGCTAGATGGCGTTGTGTGCAATGTCCCGGAATATTTATTTATAATGTATGTACCTACATAATATGTCGTTTTAGGTTCATTGATTTGTTATTTAGAGATTCCAAGTAGCCTATGTTACCTACTCTCGGGACCCTGTATACACTATACTAAAATCATGATGATCCATTCCTCTGTTGTGGCGTAATAGAAAAACAAGCAACCCAACAAATGCACTTTAACAAATCTACTTTTTATAATAGTATAAAGTAGTAGTCAAACGCAAATCTACCTATCCCACGTAAAAAGTAATTTCTTTAAAACACTTATCAATCAACAATTATTTTATCAATTTCGCTACATTACAGCATCTTGCTAAAGCTGTGAGACGGTAACAGCTTTCCAAGTGTTTTCGATAACGAAACCAAAATTTTAACTCGAAAGGTGAACGATGTTCACAAAGTAATAATTTATTTTTAGCCATTAGATAAGAAATACAAGCGTTTTATTTTTGAGGGCTTTAAGCATAAGATAGTAACAGAAGATTGATTGCTCAGATGCTGCTACTCCTGATTATTTTTGCACATTTCCAAATTAGTTTGTAAGTAATTAATATTTTAATAGTCTAATCAATTTCCTTAGATTTTAGAACTACAGGATAAATTATTATCTTATCATCCTAAGCGTTTACAAGATATAGGTAACCAAGCTACAATATACATAATAATATATAATACACAATAGAAGAAGGATGATGGTTAGCCACCTTATACGACATGACGAATTTATAAAAAAACATCATTGAGGGAAAATTGGAAGCCTGAAGAGGAAGAGGAAGGCCGAGAAGGTCATATGGACCAAGTAAAAAAAGGCGGGTGTCATGTCGTATAAGGAAGTCAAGTAATTGGCAGAAGATCGGGAAGGATGGCGTATGCTCCACAGACAAGGGCGTGAGTCATCGTGAGTGTTCAAGTTTTTGCTACTTCTCTCTCTACAAAACAGTTTTGATAAAATGTCTATTTTGATTCCCATATACACTTGCAATCATCCCAGTAGGGCGGCGGGCTGATAAGGGAGCCAGATTCACCAGATGTGAATTTGTCACTAAATTACCAATCATATATGTCACAGATCATATAACTCAGATACACCTAAACTCTAACCGGTATCATCAGACATCTGTAGAAATCATTCCAGTCATTCAATCAAAATTCATACATACGATATTAAGCATTCAGGCATATATGCGTGATAACGCATCCATTGTGATTAGCAATACCTTTTTTTGTTATAAAAACATTCGGTATCTTGGACAGTATTCGAGGCATTCCACAAGGCATTTTTACGTTGACATAGCTAGATTCATACACGCAATTTAGGTGATACGTACCCATAGCTTTACTTGCATATAGACTATGAAGCAAATTTTAATGTTTGTTTATAGCGTCTAATATACCTCTGTGCTACCTTTCATTCATATTGGTTCAGCCACACTTTCAAACGTTCTTTATTAAAAAAAAACTTTCAGAATGCTTGATAACCTCCTTTTTTTGGAAGTCGGTTAAAAATTATTATGATTATGGATATACCAAACTTTGTTTTATGTGATGTTTGTTGTGGAAAAATCACATAAAAACACAAACATTAATTCTTTACAATTCCCCTCACAATGTGGCGTCTATTGGATTCTATAATGTATATCAGCCTTAGATATCATCACCGTTTACCATCCGCCCACCGATCGTGTTTCATTGATTAGTACGAGTAATGTGTAGTTGCTGCTTTATCAGTGATATCAGGAGATTTGGATGCTGTTTGGGGGCCATAGCAAGGGCAATGTGTGATGAGAAAAAATATAGCTAGTGAAATAAAAAAAAAAATATTTTAACTCGGGAGTACTAGTTTTTGTCAACCAGCAGCTTTTATAACATCAAACCAAACTTAATTTGTATAAGCAATACATTTGTTTGGTAACAGTGCATGGACATAGATATAAGAAATATTTAACATATAAAACATGTTTATCTGATTAATTCAAACCATGGTTTATAGGAAAGGTTTTGCTGAGAACATGAAATATTTATGGATATTTTTCTTTTACGCGCCGCTTAACTAGACCTATTTTAAGTTCTAACACGTGAATGAAAAATGTTTTTGAAATTTGTAAAATTGTAGTAGTATTGGGATTCAAAACTAAATTCATAGGTAGTCATAGAAGAGTATATACAAAAATATTTTCACCATACAGACATTTTGTACAGAAGTCAATTCCCAGTGGGTTCCAATAACATGTTACAATTTTGCATTCGCTTTTTTGCATCTCGACGCATCAATTTCACGAGCTATTTACTCCAACAGGGATCAACTCCTCAAATTTGACGTTTCGCTGAATTTTGTCGGTGAGAAGTCAAAACTACCGAATTCCAAACACGACAGAAGTTCGCATGAGTCAAATTTCAAATTGTCACCATGTGTGTTGTTTTTTTTTACAATTTGCGGGTGTTCCAGTCTTTATAGAGATTTTTTTTTTTGCATAGTTTGAGATAAATTTGACGTCTCGATGACTACTGTGATATTATTATTCTGGTAACTGTTACCATATGATGATCCTACATTTATGGTCCTTATCACGCCCGTTGCAAATGATTTTCTGAGCAAAAGTGTCTAATTTGTGTGCACAAACTCAATTGTCCCGTTTCGTTCTTCGATTAGGAACATCCCAAAAGAACAAAACTGTATTTAATTCTGAGTTCACGCGTGTTTGCCGGACGCATTGTCGCATCGATGTCCCGCTAAGGAACTGTTATAATACCATTGGACCAATAATTACTATGGTAAAGAATTCTTTCCAAAGCTTATTGAAATGGTCAAAATACGAAGGCACGCTTACGTTATGCGCTCATTGTTTGACACTCTACGGTGTATTTGACTATTTTGTCACCGCAGTTTGTCAAAATTTCGGTTTCTAATTCTGGGAACGTGTCTATTTGTTAGTTGTCATGTATATTTCAAGGCCCGTTAGTTCCTTCGCCCCTTCGTTTCTTGTCGACAGTTAGATTTTTTGTGCGACCTTTTATGAGAACCAATAAATATTCCAAAAGTGGAGCATTTTATATGAGCAGACTCCTTTGGTAGTCGGTAACTGTTGTTACTTTCAACGGAATATTGCATTGTCGTAAACGGTAGGAGGTGTCTTGTTTCAGGCTCAATAAAGTTTCGCTTTTATAGGTTATGTTTTTGTGAGTCAGATGTTTTGGAACCAAGGTCTAAGTTTTTCATGCGAAATAAAAAGTGGTATTGCCACGTTTTGTCACTAAGGAAAAAAACATAGAACACTAGTTGTGTATGAAATGAAACCATAGACACAAAAATAATTACCCATCTGAAAACTGAGAAAATGTTTTTTATTTGAATTTTTGTCTTGGTTCATACACCGCTGATTTTGCCGTTATGCATTTTAACTTTAAAAATAATGGAGTTACTAATCGCTACTGTTCATTTTAATGTTGTTTGTATTGTATTTAGTAACTTATTAGTTACTTATACCTACAATATTATATTTCATCCAAGTACCTGCAGTTATTCAAGAGTTAATATGTAGGTATGTTCTAGGAAAGTGAATTAAAGATTATAGGGCGTTAGACTGCAGCAATGCTTAACATTTGGCAGGCTATTCCTTTTTTATATAAAAATAATATTCAGAGCGATTAAAATCTTTTCCATTTTTTGAAGTCGGTTAAAATAGTTTGTTTCCTATTATATCTACTATTTCTATTCACAAACTAAAATATTGACCTAATAATATAATGCATTTAAACTATATTAACCTCTTGTACTGTAATATTCAACTAGGTAGATATGTAATATATTATAATATTAATGGTTTACTAGAACTAAAAACGTGACAACCTCAAGGCCAAGCAAAGTGAAAGGCAGATCTTAAATCTAATTAAACTAAAATCGAGCATGTAAACTTTCAGTGAAAGTCAGTTGAAACCCTTTGGCTCTTTCTCCTATAATGAACCGTCGCAAATTAGAGAATACAAGCACATTTCACTTTTACATCTTAATTACCCTTTATTTGGTGTAAAAGCAAACTCTTTCATCACAAAACGAAAATTTATGGCTTGTATTATTTCCGTAGAGAATAACAGAGACAATGCTTAATGTTCTGGATAAATGCAACTCTTTGAACTAGCGGTCCCTTTAACTGTTATTCAATAACAGTTGGACAAAACGGTCTTAGTTACGGTGAGGAAAGGGTAAAAATATTCTACACGCCTATTTAACTGTTATTTCAGGACAACTCTCCAGTTAATATAATATCAGCTGTATTTCTTTGGCTTTACGCTGATAATAGCTTATCAAGATTTTAGCAATAACCTTGTGCATTTATTTCGCAGAAATAGCAACGCGATTTTTATGTTTATTGCGCGAAATAACACCCTTTAGCAAACCCTTTAGTTATAAAACCTTGTAATGTACCGTTATGTTTTCTAAAAGACAGTTTGTAAAATATATAACGGCTTTTTTAAAACTTTTTAGTTTAGCTTTATTGAGGTTTTGGCAATTTAGCGAAAGGATTGCGAAAAGGGTTGTTTCACAAAAAAATTAACTGCTAATGTTTCTAAGAACTGCTTCACCAAGTCGTTTTGCCTAGGTATCACTTATTGGCACATTATAAACCGTTTTGTTGTTTTGTAAAGGCAAAATCACATCTCGTACAATAAAGATAAAGATAAAGATAAATTTATTGTAAACAAAACAATATGTTACACTTTACAAATAGCTCTGCCTCTTACATTAGTAAAAAACTGTGTCGTAGAGAGGCAGGTTCTTCCGGGGGTTCTAGTTTACAACTTAGTTTTATATTAACAACTTAAAATAATGTAGTATGTTAAGTGATTACAAAATAGTCTATGTCTAGTTATTGTTTATACATAATATGATATTACTTAATCTATTTGTATCCTAAATTGAATTTTATTTTTTTTGAATTTTTGCTATGCTAGCACGTTAGCACTATATAACAATGCTAGCACGTTTAACATTTTTTTATAATTGAAATACTGCAGCCAGTTTAAAATAGATAGTATGTTTTTGTGTGCAAATGTTTTTTTTACGTGGGCTTGGTTTACGTTTTATTACAGCCTGCCTGATGTTTAAGCATTGCTGCAGCCTAGGATGTAACACGCTTACCTAGAAGATGGATAAGAATATATGGAATAATGGGTTATTAATGGATTTAATTTGTAAGTTAATTGTATCATTGCATTGCGTGTAATTTATAGTAAGTACTTTCAGTGTTCTATTGAAGCAAATTCAAAACTTTACTTCACAACCTATGAAGTTCTGAATATGGTTCAATTACAGCTCTCTGTCATTTATGAAGCGTTGTTATAGTAATATTTTACACAAATTTATATTTAACACAATATTTTGAAGTCACTGGCATCTTCACTATACAATGAAATGTATTTTGGAAACGCTTCTTCAGAGTTCTTAAAACTGTCAATAAGACAGAGTGACATAAATGAAACAAAAAAATATTATGACACATGCAGAATTTTAAAATAGTAGTTTATGCAACTGTCATATAATTAAGGGTATTAAAACACGAGTGTGAGTTTATGAAACAAGCGCAGCGAGTTTCATAATAGTAACGAGTGTTTTAATACCCGTGTTATATGCAGTTGCATACACTACTTTATCTTCATTAATGCATTTAATCAAACAACAAGAGTAAAAGCTGACATTTAATTTATTAAATTAAATTCACGCGTACGTGTATTGTCACAGTGATTTTGCCGCCATTAAAATCTAACCAATGAGAGCGCAGCTGCGCGCATCAATAAAACGCGACCAACCTGATTGGCCCTGCAATCAGGTTGGTCGCGTTTTATTGATGTTATAATGAGATATTACGATATCGATGTGGATATTATACCATCATGTGAAATTGCTTAAATTGACTGTTTTGTTGTCTGCGCTATAACAGTAGTAATTATAAGTCAAGTATTGGAAACATATAAGTAGAATGTTACAACATTAGTGTAGATAAAGAGTACTTAGATAATAATTACACAACACAAGACCATTGATAGGTTTACTAAGAAATATACAGTTAAATAACTCTCAATAATAAACTAATAAACTATGTGTAATATACACTAAACTAAAAAAAAAGTATGTACTTTTAATCCCATGTGGTATGGAGCCAAGAACGTTAGCTGCATTCCCACACTAAATTGCAATTGAAATCCTTGGCGCAAGGAACCTGCCAGCGTTCTTGTCTCCAGTGATGTCATTTAATCTTTTATTTAACCTTTTTTTAAGATTTCGCGCTTTGATAGATAGTAACAATATATTGCTACTGCCGTCTAATTTAATAAGCTATTGCAAGAGCCACAGCTGCGGTCACAATATTAGCAGATATTGGGAGAGCAAACATAGTTTCTGGATTAATTAAATTGACTGATAGACTATTCATGAACCTCCAAAATCTTCAAAACTGTAGCTTATTTTATTCATATCTCCATGAAACGGACCGCTACTTTCAAAATGTGCAAAAACCGTTCGAACTACATCCACGAAAACAATAGAAGAAAGCTTTAGCACAAAATTAGTGCAATAAAATCTTGCAAATAACTGTTCTTACTGTCCTTACCTACTTTCTTAGTTTCGTCCTTCGCAACAAATGTTACGGTAATCTCAAAGGTTTATGATCTAACAGCTACAAAAGTTTTATAACCGGCTACTTTCTTTCCGTTACAATTTCTTGTCTTTGTAACTGCCGCTGCTACGGTTTTTTCCAACAAATATGTAGTGTAATTTTAGTGTAAACAGTTGTAAGCCTATGTTTTGATTTTATTAAGCAGTTAGGAGAGAGAATAGAGTTGCAGTCGGTAACGGTGAAAGGACTTCTGTATTTGTGTATTGGAGACGGTACCCTTTGACGGGTATTGAAATTAGGTTCAAATATACACATGATGTTTACACGTTACAATTACATGTTAAACAAGCTTTACTTACAATGTTTTTTGAAATTTGAATCTTATTATTGAGCTTTTGAGTATGGCTTAATATTATATTTAAGTACTTTTGACGTTAGATATTCTGCAAATACTTAAGTGTTTTCTTTGCACTCAAATTTGAAAGTGGCCTAGACTGGCTTTAAAAAAACAGTTTTGGTTATATATTTTGAGGAAATGAAATACATAAGTACCTTAAAATACATAATTAAGTTTAAAACAAGAAAAAAAGAAATATGAAATAACATTGGTTTAAATTGGGTTATATTTTAGCAATAAACTTAGAAAGCACCGGGCACTTTTTTTGCAGTATGGATGCACAAATTAAGTAAACCGTTATTCTAACTTTTATCACAATTTCTCCAGACAAGCAAAACTTGCGCAATAAAAATTTCACCGAGCAACACTGCGAGGCGTTCATAAAAAGTTTTTACGCAATTTTCAGTCTTTTTTTTGCAAAAACGCCAATAAAGATAAAAATGTTTCCTAATTCGGCTTTTGCTTTGGTGCCGCTAATAGTTTTAAGTAACAGAGGCATACAATTCGGAAGTTTACAATGCTTTACAACAGTAGACCTATTGCTTTATTGTAAAGGAAAAATGACTTTATTGCCGGTCCTTTTGTTCAATACTTTTAAAATTGTTTTAAAGGTGCCGATGCATTCACAGACACGCTTCCTTTACCTAGTATTTTTTTATTCAGTTGCGTGCGCCACTTTTTGTAAGTTATGCAAAATTGTGCTCGAATTTTTGGATTTTATGACTTACGTCTGTTTGCTTTGAGCTGGTTTGAGGAAAAATACGTCTAGGTAATAATATTTGGGACTTTTGAAGGTCTGTCTATGATTAGAGTTCATGCTTCGTCATGCAGGATTAGGACATCCACAAATATATAATTATGTTCCTACATATGTACATATGTTTTAAAAAAATATAACCAGTTTTGAATGTATACTTAGCTTATTTGGGAACACATTCTGTTTTGTGTACCATTATAAATAAATAAACAAATATGTAAAAACCCACATGGGTATCTACAACATTTAGAGACATTGACATTTTGTATTGAACTACGTATGTATGAATAACTTATCTGGCTTAAATTGATAAAATAAATTTAAATATAGGTATTATTAAAAGAAAACTTGACGATGAGACAGCAGTCATCTTTCAGAATTGACAGTGGAGTAAACTACAATCTTAAAAATATTTTATCCTAAAATTATTTCTATATGGACCTCAACAGGGTTTTTTAGTAAAATCCTTCAAAAAAATTACAACGGTCTTACAATCTTACTTGCCTAGAATTTGATATAAAGCCTACAGAAGATTTCCACTTCTTTCAATGAACTTTGCTTTATTTATTTTGGCAGATTTGCGAAAACCGACCATTATGATCTAGGATGGAAGACGCTTGCTTACCAACCTACCTTGCTATGACGAAGAGTCTTTTTTTCATAAAAAGCCTTCGTGATAGATTTATGCAGTAGTCTGGAGATAATTTTTTTACACTTAAAATAGGGGTCTGTATAAATGTAAATAACACACTGAGTTATGCGATATCTATTTCAAATTATGATTATAGTCTAGTATAGATCGAGCTTTAGCTAGAAACGATTTTATCTTTCAAAATAACAAGAAAAATCAACCCCAACCTTTCTTGTCCTTCCCCTAAAATTATAATTACAACCTCCTCCTAGCTTATAAGCGTATAATGGAACTAATTTGTTGTTCAAACAGGGGGACCTCTTTATACAAACATCATTGCTACAGTCACAATACTTGGATTTATCCTACACAACTTCGAACTATCCAAACCCCTAACTAACAAGAAATAAGGTCCAAATTTCTGTGTCAAAGATCGTAAGGCCTGCCAAATGAGGTGGTAATAGGAAACTCCGGGATATTTTATTTGACACGAACCGAAAGCTTTGTCGTTCGGAATGTGTTTGTGACAAAAGCGAATCGAGATTGTCGTGATTGTGGACCGATATTTGGGATTATTTCTAATGGTCATTTGCGAATCGTGTAGTTTTCATTAATTCTGAAAGCCAAAGTTAATAAATAGGAGATTAATTTAATATATGATTAACATATGATTAATTAATAGATATCCATTTATCTATGAAGACACAATATAAATAATTTATAGGTGGTAAGTATGGTAAGTATCAAATGTAGGTACTTACATAAGTATTTATATGACACCCTTAGGTACCCTGTTTGGACATTAGAGTGATAATTTTTTGGTCAGTTTTATAGGAATAAACAATTTTGATTTTATATTAACGTTGGTATAATGTACATACATGTTAGATAAAATACGCATTATTCAGTTTAACAGCAACCATTTTGGTGTTTTATTCGTATAATAGTTTGTACTAAAAAAAACTAGAAACCTTGTAAACGAAATTGTTGTTAACAGCTCAGCAGTACTCAAAACCATCAAACGTCATGGTACAAATAAAAAATCTTCGAGAAAAAAAATCAACGATAATTTTACGCTACATTACATTAAGAAGTGTATCGATAACCAACACCATCCTAAAGGGCCATTCTCACTTCCCTACCACAATGTCACACGCAATGCAATGTCAAATGAATCCGCAACTGAATGACGCAATTTCATGCTGTTTTGACTTCAATGTGTCAAAGATTGCTACTCAGATACCCGCGGACCACACATGGGTAAATTAGGGACCTTTGGTAAAAAAAATTGGCTGGAATAAACAGTAATTTGAATAGTACTATGTTCGTTATAGGTATTATGAAATTAGAATTATCCATAGGTGATGAGCACGCGTAAAAATGTAAACATTTGCCAAAAAAAACAGTTATTATTGAGATGAATTGTTTTTTTTAATGTTAAATATCGAGTAAAGTTTGTAAGATTGTAGTATCTTTATATTTTTTTCATCGATAACTGTCAAGACATAAGAACCTACAAAAGACATAAAAAACAATATACGGAATCCAAATACACATTTTATAATTTTCACAGGCCCGAAAATTTCTCTTTGTCATTTTACACATCAAATCAAATTCTTCAGTAGTGTAAGTAGGCACTCATGAGACAAATTACGTACATTTATCCCTCTATTCATCAAACCTAGTAAAAGTGTCACCATTTTACTATTCGTTGCACATTTTGACACTTGACAGTTCTAACGTTTGGTTGTCAATGATTGACAGATATTGATCTGGGCTTTGGTCGAAACTGTCGTCACATGATTTTGTGTTGTCTAGCTAGTGAATAAGGTGCTTTATAAAATTACTAGTGTGTGCTATATTGTTGTATACCCTACTGCAGTAGATTCAAAGATGATGCAGGGATTTCAATTTTCAACAAAAATCACCAAATTTTTGATACTATTCACTGACGTTAGATTTTAATATTGATATGGAGAAATAGATTTAGTGAAATTTTGTCGGTATGTACAAATTTTTATCAACAAACAGCAATCCACTTGCTTAGTTTCATAACAATTTATATGTTTTTGATGGTTACTTAAAAATAACAATGAAAATTAACCCTGGCCTGTACGAGGACTTTTTATACAAAATAACCAAGTTCGTTCTTTAGTTTTTAACTACCAAATATGCCACTATTATGCTTAGAAATACACAAAAAAATGGTTATTATTTTCACAGATCTCTTCAAAATAAACTAAAGGCTAATCCTTTGCAAAAACCTCCACTTGGGTGGTCTCAAGTGGCGTCAAGCGTCTCTACGTTTGGGTTTTCTATGTTTACCTTATTTATGACCAATGTTTTATCAACAATAGCCTTTAAGACTCGGTACATAAAGCCCAATGTCGTAAACTTACTACGTAAGGTTGTAACCAAATATTTACCCATGACTGTCTTTATGAATGAAATTTCCAAACTAGAAGAATGGTAATTCTTATTATGTTTGATTATGTCTATTGTTTTAAAGCCCGAAGACATAAACACGTTTTGAGAGATATAAGGTTTTTGGTAATAAACATGGATTTCATCATAAAATGGCACAACATTAAATTAGACTGATAAGAACGATAATAACTAAGAGCAGACTTATTATAGATCGTTATAGGTATTCCCGCGATGTTGTCTCAGGGTTTTGCCTAAAACATAATCACATCGTAATCTCGGGGAAAAATATCTATGGCCAGAAATACTGTTTTAATCAATAACTAAGATGGTATTCCGGACAACCGCAGTCGAGGTAAATAAGTAAAAAGGTAAGTAATCTCTGCCTCCTTAGACAAAAGGTGTATTTTAGCGAGCGTACGCCCGCTTGCATAGGACGCTAAAATATATTAAGCTATTTTTACAGAGTGCGTCACTACATATAAATAAATATATAAATATTTCAGGACATATCACACAGCGCCATCTAGCCCCATACTAAGCTTACGCTTGTATCATGGGTACTAGATAACGGATATAATACATATATACTTTTTCTTTTGTAAATACATATTTATTATACATAGAAACAATTATATGTTTCAGAATCGTTGTACAAGAAGGTCTTAATGACTTATTGGTTTCCCTTTCCACTTAGTGGCAATCTCGTATTGAGAACACTTAATTCTCGATCGGTGAGTAAATATACAGTAACGCATTTGCTGTGATAATGGCTAATTGACATGATATTAGCTGACCGGTCCACTTCAGTAGTTAGCGGGATGGATCAAATAATAGTTTGTATATGGTTTTGTGCATACATATATTATAGAAATGATATTATGAAAGACTAACATATAATCAAAAGCAAAATTGGACAACGAAAATATTTTTTTAACTAAAACGGGTTTACACTTTGTCAATAGTTTGCCTGATAGCAAGCAAAGGCTATGGCCCAAGATGGAGCGTGCTTACCCGATAAGAAACGATTCACTCTTGCTTTGAATATCGCGGAATCAAGTCACTTTAAGGCGGACGATTCGCCTGTTTGCCATTTATATACTTCACGCAGAAAGAAATCTTATGATGAGTTATAGTTTTAATAATTGTGTATCAAAAGTAAATCCTGAGTTAAGTTAAATAAGACGGATTTTGCATTCAAGACATTACCAGATCAACTTCTTCAGGTCGAACGACGCGGAAGGAGTTTCTAACAAAGCTTAATGGCCAGTTAACTAAAGTTCTATATAACAAACCTACGTTAATATTATTTTTTAAGATCACATGCGACCTACAAAATGTGTTTTTTCTTATTACACCCATCAAATGAGCTGAAATAGGTTAAGGTTATAGCTCTAAATTATAGCACATTTACAGGTACTATGTCCTAAGCCTATTTATAGAGTGAAAATCCTGAATCATCTATCCACACTTTTATAAATATCAGGTGGAAAGCACTCGCCATAATACGTGATTAGCCAAGTTCCATTACAGTACAACAAGGGCACATTAGCCGCTGCTTTTCAAGCCTATCTGGTTTGAGTAGTGCACTTACAACGATTTCATAGATAGAATATAATAACAGGAAACAACAGTTTTCAATCGCATTTACTCATGGCTGAGGGTCGTGACTCCCCCGCTGAATTAATCCGTTAGGGGAGTTTGCTTGGGCAGATACATCGTGGTGGGCGCCCAGGTCCTTCTACGGAAGACACATGTCCTCGGATATTGCTGTCCTAAGACATGTCGGTTTCCTCACGATGTTAGAAATCATGTATTTTTAGGTAATTTTGAAAAAGGAAATCACACTCGACTCTTGTATCGCTTCGAGTGCCAAAGTTCACAGAACGATTTCTTTTTAGTAATGACATTTTGTTTCTACAAATACTAACACTTTTTGATGTAATAGGTTCACGTTTATTTTACATTTGTATTCTTGACCAATAAACTATTTGGATTTGTAAATCATTTTTATTTGTTACTTATTACTTATAAAAAAAAAAAAACATTTTATCAAATTGACCTTAATTTTTTAAATCCAGATACCATACAATGACTCAAAATCAAGAAAACAATACGTTTACTTTTGTTAAATAAAAAAAAAACTTTTATTTCTAGATACTACTATAAAATGACTTAATTACTTAATATACTATGATCACTTATTACGCTTCACTTGACAGTTTTTGCAATATTATAAATTTTTATATACATTTGTTTACATTTATTAAGTAACATTAAATCGCTCGTCACTTCTCCCTCCAACCACAGTAATATTAGTTTGATGGACAAATGATAAAGCATGTCACAATACACTTTGCATTACAGTTGCTATTTATGGCAGACATCTATTGATACCGCTCAAGGAAAACCAGGCCAATAAACGTACGTTAATTAGTAGAATTAGCTCATATTGACTAGTGTTGCCCGCAATGTTACTCGCATTAATATGAGATAATAACTCTTTTCTTAGTAGTTTACCTCATTGCGAACGGGACTCCTAGTAATTCTGTTAAATAATGTAAATGCGTGAATCACGACCTTCAGGATTCTAACCTGCAAATTTTTCCATTCCAGTATTTTGAAATGTTATCTAAAAAATATACAAAATTTGTCTGCCAAGACTGCTTTGTAAATGTGAAAAAAGAAGATAGTTTGATGATAATGATGATTTTTGTTGCCAAAATATTCTTGTACTAAACTCTGTTTTCAAAATATTATGTACAACGACACATAAAATGTACCTATATGTATATGTTTGTATTATTGTCTATATTAGTCATATGCTTGCAATCGATCTTATTTTATCGCGTTTTAGATAAGGGGCTTGTAGATTCGTTTAATTAGTTCACTGATTTGTTGATTGGAAGGAAATATCGATTTATCTTGACATTATTAGCGACGTGGTATTGAATGAAATGAAAATAATTTATTTTGTAACAAGAAATTAGGTGCGAACAAAATTTTTATACAAAAGATAGAAAAAAAGATAAACACAATACGTACATACAGAATTTCTTGCTTCAACCCGGCCTCAACTCAGTATTATCAATTATGTAGCTCCCGTAGCTCAGTTAGCGAAGGTAAACGCATACGATTACCAATGTTAAGCAAAGGTCGACGCGGTCAGTCTTTAGATGGGTGAGCGAAAAATAGGCATTCTGTTTTGGGCGCTTCCGTGGGTCGGATGACACGTTAAATTGTAAGTCCTGGCTGTTAGTCTAGTACGACAGTCGTTAAGCCATGTCAGATGCCCTTAGGGCGGTTTGATAAACTCTCGACACCAGAGTTGGCCACTCTCATTCGATAAGAAGAAGAAGAAGTATAAGCTGACTGCTAACAGTCAGCGGGTCTTCCGTTGAGACCGACGGGTGACGACACGAACGTATACAACGTGAATAATATAATTTTATTCTCTCTGTTTTATTTACTCGCTTATGCTCATGGTCCGGTTGGCTGCGAAATTCGCTCGTGATTGTCAAGGTTATACAACTACCTAAGCCATCGCTTGTCTTAGAAATGGCTGATGTATCTAAAAAAATATGGCAATAACAAGGTGATTTACATATTTACAACTGACTGCTTTCTTGGATTAGATTATTCTTCTTCTTATCGAATGAGAGTGGCCAAGTCTGGTGTCGAGAGTTTATCAAGCCAAAGGACCTCTGACATGGCTTAACGACTGCCGTACTAGACAGACAGCCGGGACCTTCCATATAACATGTCATCCGACCCACGGAAACTTCGGAAATCGGGATCTGTTGAAACGTTACATTACAGGATTTCGGAATTTCAGATCATAATGTATCAGACGTTAAATTCTTAAGCGTTTCAGATACCCTTGTCGTGACTTAAACACCCTGAAAAGTTACAAGCTCATACAGACTAACAAATATACCTACATACAAACTCGTAAGTATGTTTCTTTTTTTTTCTCGTATTACATCTTATGTGTTTAGGTAGCTCAAGACTGCGTGATTCACATTGGTTTCGAAGGTTTCACTAAGGTTCATTTTGATTCATTTATATCACGTAGTAATTTGAGTATTTGGTTAAGTTAAACTAATATAGGAGTCCTCAAGTTCTCAGAAACAGACGTCTAATATCCGGTGAAAAAAACCCGAAGTATATATTATATCAATACATACATATATAAATATTTAAAAAACAGATGCAACGGTTTGGTGAAACACACGTAGAGATTCTCGTTTACAATAAATTTGACACTACTATTGATTTTGTTTACAAAACAGATTATCCTTGTTGTACCCCTTGTGACGTGACATTGGCGAAATTGCGGCGGTGCCGCAGAGTCCATTAATAAAAAAAAAATATCCTTGATTTTGGTTGATTATTCTATTTTTAATTAAACTTCGAAAAACTCTTGGTAAAATCGTGGCAGGCAATAGGTAAAATAATTCTAATAAAAGGAATGTAAGTACTTAATAGAAATGGCTCAATCAATATATTTGCAAACCAATGAAATATAATCGATATTCTTGCATGAGACAAATTAGATCAGGCATCTAACAACATAACTCTAGTAGAGTCTGTGGTAGAGTCACGTACAATACAGATATCGATAGTATTAAAGAATTGACTCTACTAGACAGATCTGATAGTGTCAAACGGTAACCCGCAGAAAACGTAGGTATATTATCGAAAAAGTCGGCGACATCAAAGCGTTTGCAATAAATACGGTTCCCTGTAGTGTGGCTACCGGCGTCCGGCGGTACTACACATCTGTTCTTATCAATCGGCGGCGTCCTTTGATCTGTTATCGGCCACTCTGCTCTATATACCACTACCTGGGTATTGTTTTATATGCATGTGTGTTGGAAAGTTTTCTATATTGTTTACTAAGAAATTATTTATTATAACGATAATGAAACGCCTCGAATAAAGAAGTGAGCCTGATGGAAAGCAATACGTTTATCCTATGTTATGTTACAAATCCACCAAATTAATAAGACAGTAGTGTCAAATATTGCAAATACGGTTTTAAGTGTATCATACTCGTAAGTTACAAGCATATATGTACTGTTTGTCTAGTACGGCAGTCAAGCCATGTCCGAGGCCTTTAGGGTGGCTTGATGAACTCTAGACACCAGAGTTGGCCACTCTCATTCGATAAGAAAAGTAAGAAGTATATGTATCTATACTATTAAATGGTTTTTAATTCAATAAAGTGATGAATTTTAGATGGAAATGTACGAATTGCTTCGGAGATTAGCTAGCTGTAGACCCGCAGTTAAAGCAAATTTGAGTGGGTAAACCTACATTTACTAGCTATAACATAATATAGTTTACAAACATATATTACATATATGCAATGTAGTACATAGTTATGTATGGAGCCAATAACACAAAGAGTGCTCTGAGTTTTCTTGTATATCATCTCACTAGCTGGTTCCCGCGACTTCGTCCGCGTGGAATAGTTATTACCATAAAAACGGGGTTATTGAGTTAACCTTAAAAGATAGACATATACTGTTACAGACATTTTGTTAGATCATTTCAAGAGAAATAATTCTTTGATACATATTTTTTGATATCTTGAACCGTTTTCGCAGCGCACGCAACAGAAGCCCTCAAAGATTAATAATTTTCCCCGTTTTTCCCACATTTTCCATTGTTTCTTCGCTCCTATTAGTTGCAGCGTGATGTTATATAGCCTAAAGCCTTCCTCGATAAATGGTCTATTAAACACAACAATATTTTTTCAATTCACACCAGTAGTTCCTGAGATTAGCGCGTTCAAACAAACAAACAAACTCTTCAGCTTTATAATGTTAAGTATAGATAAAAACGGTTCTAGTGAGTTAACCTTAAAAGATAGACATATATTGTTGAGAACATTTTGTTAGATTATTTTAAGGAAAATAATTCTTTCATACATATTTTTGTGATATCTTGAACCGTTTTCGCAGCGCACGCAACAGAAGCCCTCAAAGATTAATAATTTTCCCCGTTTTTTCCACATTTTCCATTGTTTCTTCGCTCCTATTAGTTGCAGCGTGATGTTATATAGCCTAAAGCCTTCCTCGATAAATGGTCTATTAAACACAAAAAGAATTTTTCAATTCGCACCAGTAGTTCCTAAGATTAGCGCGTTCAAACAAACAAACAAATAAACAAACTCTTCAGCTTTATAATATTAGTATAGATTTATCGAGTAATGGCCGTAAAGTTGGTTTATTATACATATTATGTTTGGTTTATTATATTAGGGATAAAACTTTTTTTGTTAGATAAAGATATCGGCCTTGATATAGAACGAATTGATGTAATCGTCGGTCGATATAATCAAATTGTCGGCATTTTTCAAACGAAACGGTAGAAACCTATCAAGAAACTTCTGTAGATGATATCAGATTATTTCGAGTGTTTTTGATATGTCTTATTCTAGGATTTAAGATACAATGAGTTGACAATGTTAGCATATCCGACAGAAATATCTGCTCGTAAGACAAAAAAACCTGAATTGATCTGAGAAACTCAGCTCTCGGAATTTCTAAGGTTACTATTTTATATTTCTTCGTTTTAGGTTCCTACGAACTTCTTCAGCATATCAACATCACTTACTTTTTAACCGACTTCTAAAAAAAGGAGGTTATCAAGTCTTCTGAAAGTTATTTTTTTTTTGTGTGGATGTTACGCGATTACTCAGTTGTTTATGAACCGATTTCAAAAATTATTTTTTATTCGAGAGGATAATTTTCGAGATGGTCCCATAAAAATGGTTTTTCATTCGGTTTAGTACTTTTTGAGAAAAAACCAATAAACCAACAAATTGATAAAGTTTATGCAAAACAGTTTTCTGTAATGTGTTGAGGTTTAATGTGCTTTTTAGCTATGTATTACGATGACAACTCACCAGGGGGCGCTGCTGTATACACTTATATCTTCTGAATTATCAGCCAGATTTTGATGCGGTTTTCTCTGATAGGCTTAGATTTGTTTAGCAAATAAATTTATGTTGTAGTTTTTTTTGATAGGCTTATATTTGTTCAGTAACGTGACAGTAGAGTTGAAGTCGGTTTTTGCTTTTGTTTAAAATAATTATTTACTAACTGTCATAATTTGCAAATTAAAACGAAAAATTATGGATACATTTATACCTACTTTTTCTTATAAATTATGAACAATTGACAACCATTTCCTTTTTTTTTAATAAAAAAGAAAGTTTTACGTTACGAGCGTAAAGTTTTAGGTACAAGTAAACCTATAGGTATATGTATACACTTTCTAAGTCAAATGTATATACCATATGTATATACATTTTGTAAGTCAAATTTCCCATGAAACGCAGTCCAAAGACAAAACAAAACCTTTGCATACGATTAGCATCTTCTCAAAACAAACCTTTCTTAGTTGCCTTCGTTATCAGCAAAAATTTTCAGAACGAGCAACACAGGATGTTAACTATAGGTAACTATTACGTACCTATGTATTCTCGAAGCTGATAAGTTTATCATAGACGCAGGTAGTCGGCGTTTCAAAGAGAACGGTGGCACTTAAAGTACCTTAATTCTATTGTAAATAAACAATGATATAATGTGTTTGCTGTCGGTCTGCTTTGGAGTATTGTTTCATTTGAAGGCGTCATGATGTCGGATAGTTCTACTTTGAAGGCGATTTGTTTTATGTAGGTCAAGCCTGCGTACTTTTTTAGTGGTTTGGACTTTGGAGTTCATTTGGTACTTTGAATGAAGTTTGCTAAACTTGGTTGAGTTAAGTAAATTGTTAGTGTATAAACCTATTTTTTTTATTTAATCATAAATTCAGCTAAGCTAGTTTGATCAACCTGTAATCATTATGAAACCAAGTTTCTTACAGACTCAGTAAACTCAGACGAAATAAGCCTCGATTATGGGAAAGACTCATTTATATGAAACCGTCATAATAAAAATGACAGATTAAGAAAAGTGATAGTCATCCTTACTCTATTGTTTCATTGTCAGATTACTGTTAGAGCTGATTGTATTAATGAACGTAATGGGTAAATTACTAAAATTATTTTGGACTTTAGTTTTTACCCATTTTCCTAGACTAAATTGTGGTAAACTTCAAAGTGTAAAATCTGTTTCTAATGTTTGCCATTATTGGGTAGGTATGCAAATCATTTTTCGGTTAAATGATAACACTTATAGTAGTGGACAAACTAGGTATCTAAAGTAATTTAAACTTTAAACAATCGTACCAAAACAAAAGCTTTGCAAGCACAGACTGTTGTACACTATTCTTGGAGGCTATGGAGTGCCCAGTTTATTAAAGTCTACGTTTTGTCCAAAAACTAGATCAAACCCGCGTGAAACTATCGTTTCATTACTGGTATCTGGCTTTCTTCCTCTTTTAATGAGAGTGGCCAACTCTGGTGTCGAGAGTTCATCAAGCCGCCCTAAGGGCCTCTGACATGGCTTAACGAATGTCGTTTAATTTGTCTAGTTTCATTATGACGATGTCTCAAACAATACCTACCTACGTAGCCGCGTATGAAAACGTCACAAAACGTCAGAATGAACTTTGAATCCCCCAAATACGGACTTCTCTCGCACACGCAACATTGTCACAAATCCTGGCAATTAGGAAATAAAATGTTCAAATAAACTAGATCTCGTAGAGCAATGACAATAATTATTACAGCCCTAATTAGGTTAAGCCTTGGGAATCGCAGCGTTTTTTATTAGACTTTATCTTAGAGCAAATTAAGAAGTATATTAAAGGTATTAAATGAAGATAATTGTTTTGAGAGCTATGTCTAATGTCTACGTGTTCTGTTTTGAAGGCCACATAAACCTTGATTATTATGGTGTGGTATTGAGTAATCCAGTTTTGTTAGGTAATCTTTTTCAAGACCGCTTGTAGAATGTTTGCGTTTTGTCTTGTTTTGTGAAGTATTTTTTTTAGGTAGGTAAATTGAGTTAAGACGCTCAAAGATACATCCACACAAGTGATAGTGTTAGGTACTGATTGTAGTACATTTTTAAATAGTTTCTCAAATTAAAGAACCTTGAAAAAAAATTAGTGGTTTTTACAACTCATGAGAACAGCAATAAATTACAATACGATAAGCACATGATTTCCCTAAATACGGATAACGAATTCAGAAACTAGGCAAGGTCACTTATACTACTGATTAAGAACCAAGAAGTAGAATAGTTTATTTTAGAATATTGTGAAAAACAGCGACTATCTAAGTAAACTTACTTATAGGCTCTTTGTAAGTAAATAATTTCTACCGACATGTAATAACAATATGTTATATACATTACATTATTATATAAAATCCGCTGTACGGTAATTATGCTTTTTACCACCTCTGTTATTAGAGTATGCCCGTCCTGAAAAGAATATTTGATGAATGATGATGTTTGGTTTTCAATAAATAATTCAGAAATAAAAGGATTACTTTTCATAGTCTGCCCAATGTTACACTTCTTGATAAAGACACATAACTGTTCCTATTGTTGTTTGTTTCTAAGGTTTTATTCAGAACTCTCCATAGGCAGAGTATAAACTTAAATTAGTTGATTTAGTCCATTTATCTGCCCAAGAGAACTCTCCTAACGAATTAATTCTGCGTGGGAGTCACGACCCTTAGTCATGAGGAAATACGACTCAAGAGAGAGGGTACATTTAGTAATAGCTAGGCAATGATATGGACAAGTTGGAAAAATTTAAGTTATTATAGGGACTTTCACTAGTCCCTATAATAACTTAAATTTTTAAGTAAGGACATAGGGATTATTTCTGAAGATAATTTTAACTGCGCCTTGTTTCCTTACAACTAAGTAATATTCTGTTCTTCAGATAAGACCGCTACTGTAATATTACCGAATACATTATCTATTTATATAATCTGAACACTGTTTAGTGGGTACTAATCCGATATCACACCTACTAAGCCGAGCTATGGGAAAGTCCAGATAAATCACACTAATATTTTTTGTGTATGTTTATTACTTCTTAATGTATGTAAATATAAGATTTTTTTTTTTGAAGAAAAGTTGGATTTTTTTGTCAGTAACACCGCAGGCGTAACACGTATCGTGGTTTTATATTAAAGTAATTGACATAAATATGTTATAGTAAAATTATACGTATTTATTTGGAATACCTTTTTTAATATTATACAATAAGATATCCAATTTTATTACTGTGTCTCTGTAGGAGATATTCTTCTAAAATACGTATGATTTGTATATCATACGTATTTTAGAATTTATAACTATACAATTATAAAAACCGGAGCTTAAATAAAAATCAAATTTCAAAATAAAAAAAAAAAAACATAATTCTTCAAAGCGAGAGTGAATCGGTTCTTATCGGGTAAGCACGTTCCATCTTAGGCCATAGCCTTTGCTTGCTATCAGGTAAACTATGGCCAAGTGCAAAACCGTTCAAGTAGAAAAAAAAATATCCATTCTATTTCTACAATTTATATTCTACCTATGTTGAGTTTTTGACAGAAAATACTTGTATATTTTGCCTACATGTGAATGTAATTTCAAGGATGTTTGATACTAAAGTACTGAAATTTATCGACTTTACATTAATTCATGGGAAAACCTGAAAAACCGATCAATAATCTAAGAAATGCTGGGTTTTCCCTTTAAATCGATTTATATTCGTATTAGGGCTTGTACGAGTAGGTAGAACTTGAAAAACAGATATTATTACCTAAATATTGGGCAGAAATTGATAATTTACGTAGATATTTTTATGAAGAAATCTATACAATTTAATCACACTCGCTTTTTGCTGCATATTTCAAGGCGCAAAACAAAACACTGAATTGTTACGATCGAAATTTGTTACAAAACATTTTACTAAAACTTATTTCATTAACAGTCAAAAACTATTTGTGGCTAAAACGAACGACAACCAAAAAATTTCACTGTATGTTCCTATGATGTAAGGATATTGCAATAGTATCAAAAATACAATCGTTGAATGATTATCATATTAATATACATTTAAATTGGATCACAGCTGTGTCTTTCAACCCTTATTTTAAACAAATTAATCAAATTTAAGATAACAGATTGATATTGCACATTAAACTTTGATAATGACGTTCTTTGATGCATAAAATTACTTTATCTCTAACGTTTTGTCAATTAATATGCAAAATAAAACATAGGAGGGTGCAGATAACAGATTTTTTTTCTTGCACAAAATATTTAATTAGCGCGTTCAAACAAACAAACAAACAAACTCTTCAGCTTTATAATATTATAAGTACTTATAGATAAAAATATTTAACAAAAAAATCCAAGTAAATGCACTAACTTACACAGTAGCTTGTCTCAGTGATAAAGATAATATGTACTTGAGATTTTGTATAAATTTTCATCGATATCAAAGCAGCAAATTAAATTTTTATCATACGTAAAGTCCACACTTTAGGGAAACCCCGGTTAGTAGCGAACATGCTAAATCGATGTGGATTATAAAGATACTGTGCCACAAACCTGATAATAAATTAAAATATCATCACCCTTATACCTTTACTTACCTTCTATTATATAACATGTAAGTAATAAAATCTTGCCACAGACGGTGCAGAACCACACGGAGTGGCGTTTCTTGGTACCGGAGGCTAGCTAGTACTTTCACAAATTTGGAAGTTTTCCCTCGAAAACTACACTCTTTGATTGGTTGATGACTGACAGTCTTTAATTATAATATTTCAGTTTAGATAGCCGTTTCGTTTTCGAATAAAAACTTTCCGAATTTTCGAAACAGCTTAAACACCATACAAAATGAAGCCAGCAACGTCCAAAGTCAATAATTCATTAAGTTCTTTTAAGCATCTACATCGTTATACAGTTGAGGTTCTAAAAACTTATTAAGCCACCGCATTCATTGAGATATTACTACTACGTAATATAGTTCAATGGCCGCATTAAGCGTTTTGCTTCGACATCGTACGAACAGCCAAACTGTGGAACTCCTTGCCGAATCTCTATTCCCCTTGAACTATTATTTTTTTGTCTTCAAGTCGAGAATAAACCAGTTTCTTCTAGGTAAGCGCGTAGGATCGTAGATTATTATGTTGCTTTACATCAGGCAAGTTGTAGTCATATAGTTGTATCTCATGTAAAAAAGGTCGTAGTGGGTGCCCTGATCATTCCATATTCCGTATAGTGTTAAAGTAAATTTCGCATGATTTAAAGTCTTGTGTACTGTGATTCTAACTTTAATGACCAACATAAGCAAATGCCATTTTATGCTCATTAGTCCAAGGCCTGACCCCGTCAACATTTTTATGACTTTGATAAAAGAATCGCGTATGAAATCTGAATTAGAGCTTATGTATTTTTCTTCGATAGGGTTGTTTGATTTGATATAGTTTCAGAATACAGAAAAAAGTTAAACTAGGTAAAACGAATTTGTAGGATGCGTCCGGCCAAACTGAGAGCTAGAAATTTTAGTCGAGACTTTATCGTCTACGTTTAAAGTGCTTCCCCGGATGTATGCAAAGTTATCTAGCGGAAACCACAAGATATTTTGTTATTCTAGCCATAACCTAAGTAATAGTCACAACTAGAATTTTATTGCCACCGTTTCATATTTATACGTGGCTTCTGTTCTAATCCTTTAACTGTTTATAATAAAGATCTAGATGCTAGTTTTATGAAACGTAATTTCATACACGTTTATCTGAAAAAATACGCTGTAGTAAAGATAAGGGTAATAAAGCAGTCAAATAAATAATTTATGAAATTGTTTAATGGGTAGGTAATATGTCTGACTAAGCGGGTATAGTTAGTTACCGCATTATAATATTCATTAGGTATAGGTACCTAGGTAATTAATGTTATACATAATTATTGAGAGTATTATCATAATAAATTAATCTCAGTTATGTTGTGTATGTATTATCTCTGTAGGCATAAACAGTAAGTACGTGGTGGTTCATTTTTGACCGTTTTTAAGACGAACGAAGAATTGAGTCTAACTTCTTTTTCTTCTTCCTTTCGAATGAGAGTGACCATGACCAACTCTGGTGTCGAGAGTTAATCAAGCCGCCCTAAGGGCCTCTGATATAGTAAACAGCCGGGAGCTACAATTTACTGTGTCATCCGACCCACGGAAGCGCCAAAAGTGGAATGGAATGCCACTTATTGGTCACCCATCCAAGAACTAACCGCATCGACAATAACTTAACATTAGTGATCGTTAGTCATTAGTTTTCGGACAATCTGTTGGTAATAAATAAGTGAGTATATGTATGGTATTTTTTGTGAAGTTACGTTTTTAATTTTAACATAACATTACCTACAAATAGACAAAATCAGGCAGGCTGTAGTCAAACGTAAACCTATCCCAAGTAAAAAATAAATATAAAAAATAGACATCTGTAATTATATTACTACGAATAATTAATGTTGTAAATTGTGACATAGATGATATACATAAATTATTATCCTGAAAGTGATTAACTAAATTTAATAAGGTCCTTATCTACTCGTATACTAATATTATATAACTGAAGAGTTTGTTTGTTTGTTTGAACGCGCTAATCTCAGGAACTACTGGTGCGAATTAAAAAATCTTTTTGTGTTGAATAGACCATTTATCGAGGAAGGCTTTAGGCTTTATAACATCACGCTGCAACTAATAGGAGCGAAGAAACAATAGAAAATGGGGAAAAGACGGGGAAATTATTCATTTTTTGAGGGCTGCCGTTACGTACGCTGAGAAAATGGTTCAAGATATCAAAAAAATGTGTATTAAGGAATTATTCCTCTTAAAATGATCTAACAAAATGTCCGCAACAGTATATGTCTATCTTTTAAGCATAACTCAATAGGCCCGTTTTTATGGTAATAACTATTCCACGCAGACGAAGTCGCGGGTACCAGCTAGTCACATATAAAGCAAGTCAGCCAGTGGAGGCAATCGCATGCATTACTAATGCAAAGGTCGACACGGTCAGTCCTTGGATGGGTGACCGAAAAGTTGCATTCGATTTCGGGCGCTTTTGTGGGTCGAATGACACGTTTATTGTAAGTCCCGGCTGTTTGTCTTGTACGGCAGTCGTTAAGCCATGTCAGAGGCCCTTAGGGCGGTTTCATAAACTCTCGACACCAGGGTTGGCCACTCTCATTTGATAATAAAAAGAAGTACAAAGACAGCTACACCGCTAGTTTACACATAATATACCTACACCTACTGACGAAACAAAACAAATACAGACATCATTGAACATCATAATGATATTTGATGGACCAAGTCTTGATTAGCAACTCAATTTTTTCGCGGTTGTCTCATCTTTCAAAGCCTATCACCTTTACAAAGCACTTTTTAACACAATCATTGCTAAACACATCACCTAACAAGCTTCTAGACTCAACAAGGTATCTAGTAACACCACACACCTCGACACCTGCAAACTAAAAAGGCATAGCTCACAAACATGAAAAACGCGATTGTATCCCGAACGGTGCATAAAACAAAAGCTAAAATTGTTTCCATTTTGAACAGAGTTATGTTTTATTGGTAAGGCGAAGCGAGTGTGGTTTGTTTGTGTCGGCGCGTTTGATGTCGGACAAAGGGTGCCGACCAGTGTCGTGTGTCCCCACCTGATTGTTTGCTTGTGCGCATCGGACGCCGGTACTAACACACCTATGATGACTTTGTGAATAGCTGGCGGTTTTGAAGCCAAGTATTGTGTTATTTTCGTATGCAGATTACAGCTTTGATTAGGTGCACTCGAAGTAGTAGTGGTTGCCCGCGGCTTCGTCTTTGTCAAAGTGGGAAATAGATCAAATGTCAATTTAAGGTCCTATGCTATCTCCATGTTAATATCTGGGGAAGCATACCGTACCCATATTACTACAATATTAAAAAGTTATAGTTGTATCGATGGTGGGTAGTATCAACAGCATTTTTTTAATAATACATTCTTAGGTAAAGTAATTAACTCATTTTTTTTTTTTTTTTTATTAAAATTCAAATCAAACAATTTATTTTGCAAAACATGGCTAAGTTGTGCACATATGTTATTTCAAGTTATATATAAAGCGCGCCATGTCATGCCATGTAACCTAACCTAGTATTGAATTGTCATTTATAAATCACAGTAATTGAAAAATCAAGTTAATTCCTAAATTTTACTACGGTGCATTTTGGTTATCACAACTTTTGATCTGCACTTAGTACAATGACAATGCCTTAATATTATCTTAAACATATTATGTTTTCTGCTCAAGGAAAAATTACCGCATTTAGATAATCACATTAAATCACCTTGGCCATTATTGGTCTTAATATTTATTCTATGGGTTAAGATTAAACCTAAGATCAGTTCAAATTTTGTATTCTGTATTCTGTGCTTTAATCCAGATTTTACTTTACCTACATGAAATGTACTTGAAGTACGTTACTTAAAAAAATTACAATATATAGATACCGTCTTATCAATATGTTGACTAAAACGGTTTTCACTCACGTGTAATTCGCGTATGTTGTATACGTTTCGCATGTATTCGTTTCGGGTGTAATGACACTCATCGTCAGAACGCGCGTTCTGGGAACCACATACGCGAATCACACGTGAGTGAAAACCGTTTTAGTTACATATTGATAAAAATGTCTCACGAAAATTTTTATAAATCGTCTTGACTGTTTTTTTTAAGACAAAAACTTAGATTTTAAGTAAATTGTTTTTTTCGCTTAAGATTTAAGTTATCCCTCTTAGCAGTGATCTTCTATTATAAACTGGGGTAACTTTGTAAAACCTCATTGCCTCTTAGGATTAATATAGCAGTAATAGATAAACCTAAGTAGCAAAATAAACAGTTAATACAAGGTACTTACAGATTATTAAAGTGTAGATAATGTGCTTAATCGCTACTATTATCGTATACCTTCCTATATACTTATAAATTCAGAATTCTCAGACGCAAATTAAAGCAAGTGATTAACTTAGGCTTTTAATGATAAGTATGTCAATTAAACTTTTATGAATATCAATATCAGACACATTAGGTTATGACGTGTGTGAGAAAAATGTATAAATGAAATACCTAAAGCTATTAATTTATATATTTTTCCCATATACCTACACAAATGCAAGCTTTCCTAAATATGTTGTCAAATAATCATCAGATTTTGATGAAATTTTTGTATGTAAGTAACAACTTTTTAAGTGATATTTCAAAAGTGGTATAATAAATGTTGTTGATTTTGATACACTATAAAAAGCCTTTAAATGGCAAAGGTTATGTGTGAGTTACTACTGCTAATAGTAACTTTGCGTTATATACTGCGTATTATGTAACATATCAATTCAATGTTACATTATCTAATCCGGATTGTTTGAACCCCAGATTTCACTTACTAAACTGAACACAAAGGTTCCCGACACTCAAAGTACCAAGCCTCGATCTCAATAGAGTTACAAATTACAAAGCGATCTACAAAGCCACGTTCAACATCTACAACAAAGACTTGCCTACGAAACAAAATTACGAGAGCAATCCGTTTCTCTAATGGCTTCACTGAGGCCCGTTTGTGTCACCAAAAATTTGCATTGCCAAACACAATTTCAAAACGATGCGAAGCTACTTTGACAGAGTTCTAAAATAACCGGGGAAGGAGTAGAAGGGTAGGACTCGGTCGATTTAAGAGGGATAGTGGTAGAAACAATTCGCGATTGTTACCGATCGATGGTGAAGGCAGAGCTCGGTAGGCCCCGCCTCCTGGGAGGCGCTGGGCTGCTTCGGAAGTCGGGACAGGCGCCCGGTGGAGCGGCGCTTTTGATCTCACCCCCTCTCCGCGCCGCGCAAGCGCAGGCCCCGATAACAGACGCACACAGGCTCATAACGCTCCGCGCGCTCTCTCAAGCCGGTTGTCAGTCACAAACCGGTTTGCTGTGACGACAGAGGTACACAGTGATACCAAAGTGAGTTTGAGGACAGTGCCCTAGTGTGAAGTTTTGTTCGAACTATCAGTTGTGAAAATGGAAGATAAGCCGTACAGTGTTGACAGTTCGGATGATATCAATATCGAGGAAGAGGACGAGCATATTGAAACTAATCGCAGTAAGTGTTGCGCTGGTTGTTTTTTTTGTTTATCAAAGTTGAATTGACTTTTTTTAACCTGTCTTTTGTTTACTAATTCATTTTTGCGATGTCAGCCTAATGTTTTGTTTTGTAAGATCTATCTTTCAGTTTAATGATACAAAATTAATTATTTTATTTCTATACTAGGTAGGTAGGTGCTTAATAGTATTTTTTTTGTTTGTTTACTTGGTAACTTATTTGCAATATAAATTATGCAATTAGATTTTTAACTATTTCTTTTGCGCATCGTTTGTTAAAGTTCCACCTAGGATTTTTTGCATAGTTTTTTATGTTCATCTTATTACTAGCTTATTTTCTAAATATATCTTTCATTGTTCTACAGGCTATCCACCGGACTTCCCTATCGAAGCTCTGGTGAAGCTGGAGCGTCCGTCTCCGCCGCTGCCGACGCCGCCAGTGACGCCTACCGACGACACGCCCCCTGCCGTCGTCCTGTCGCGTCACCAGCCGGGCTGGACGCCACCCCAACCCTACTCGTACCCCAGACCCGTACAAGCCCCTTACTATACCGACAAAGTGCCAGTACCCTACTCGCACCCAACAATGTCGGCCTACATGCAAACACAAGTCGCCTCTCTGCCACCTTCGGCACCGTACCACGCCATGCTCGTGAACCAGTGGATCAGAAACGCAGCGTTATATCACCACTCATTGCGGTACCCGGGCGCGATGGCACAAAGGATGCCCGGAAGAAACCCTCCTCCGATGCGCGCTCCTGGAGTCCCCGGAGCCAGGCCCAAAAAGCAGTTCATCTGCAAATACTGCAACCGCCAGTTCACCAAATCCTACAACCTACTCATCCACGAGAGAACACACACCGACGAGAGGCCCTACTCCTGTGACATCTGTGGCAAAGCATTCCGTCGACAGGACCACCTCAGAGACCATAGGTAAGCATCACATTGTTTAAAGCTATAAAGTTATTCTATTGTCCATTAGAGTCATTTGATAGCACTGTAACTTATTCTGAAGAATACATTCACTGCCCATAAATAAAAGCCACTTTCACTAGTGCTATCGAGCAGAGTTCTTAATTTAATGTTTTTTCTAATACCAACAACGTGATTTAGTACGTGTTTCATCGGGTATTGTTGACGATAAGAGAAAAAAATAAATTAAAAGTGTAAACCTTTTTGTGAGGTCGCGGGGCCGCACGCGCGCCCCCAACAACCGGTTTGGTTCTTTACGATCACCATATCTGTCTTGCTCCGCCGTCGAACAAATTACACGTTATATTTCTTCGCTTTTACGAGACATGAGCTTTTTTTCTCTTATTACACCATATATATTAGCCATCTAATGCGTGTATAATGTAGTATCGCTTCAATTTTAATTCAAAACCTCTTAAATCGTCGCCTATTGAGATATAAAACTTGGTGTTGTTGTCTCAACATAGAGCTCGTTTAGTTGTATTCTCACCTTTTAAGCAGTGAAAGTTTAGCGTGTCGCTAACGTTTGTTTTCTTTTTTTACAGATACATCCATTCTAAGGAGAAACCATTCAAGTGCACCGAATGTGGAAAAGGATTTTGCCAGTCGAGAACATTGGCTGTACACAAAATCTTGCACATGGAGGAATCTCCCCACAAATGCCCTGTCTGCAACAAGAGTTTCAACCAGAGATCGAATCTGAAGACGCATTTGCTGACACACAGTGATGCAAACAAACATCATTTGGAGCATCTAGAAGGGTGCCAAGAAGTTTCTTCAACGAGCCAATCAGACAGTTCTTTACTGGACCTCTCCCACAAACCGTCACCACCGCCAGTCTCTCAGCCGCTTCAACCCTTGATCAGCTCTCTCCAATCACCAGTAGAAACACCTAAACGAACTCTCGGGTTCTCTATAGAAGACATTATGAAACGTTAGATGTAGATCCTTTCTTAGTTTTAATTTTAGATTAATGTAAATATTTATTGCGTTCTCTCGATTGATGTTTAGAGTCGAGACCTTTCAAAATTGTAGAAAGATTAGAGTCATCAATCTTAATACTATCATAAATCGTTAGTCAATGTTTCTTTTATTGTTTGTATTTTACCAAAGATTTCATCGACTGATTTTTGTCATACATTGCGTATTTGTTCATTTAAATTCCGATTCCATTACATTTTTTACTTCCTTATTTCATAAAGGAATTGTAATTTTTGCATGCACCTATGTTTCATAGCAAACGTGAGTAATTGTATTCTTTCCCCGGATCTTTTTGTAAAGACTGAAGTTGTTTTAGTTATTGTTATGTTTTTTTTAGATGTTTATTTATTGTGATAGCTTATTTAGGCCTAAGTTTATAGTTTAACAAAAGTTACCGAAAAGTATTACCTTTATTATAAGTTTCTCAGTTCCAAATTGTACGGCTATGACACATAAGAATGTACTTTCTTAAGTCCTTCTATTTTATTAAGATTCTTTAACTGTAATATCCTAATTACAAGATTAGTAGTAGCGTGTATATTTTGTGTAAATATTGTAAGTAGCTCTTTAAAAAAACCTTTAGTTACTAAGTTCAAGAGGCTATGTGAAAAATGAAAAGAAAACCTTAAAATCTGTTTTTATTGTTTTACTACTCTTTACCCTACTAATATAAGTACTACACAAACGTTTTATAAAACAGAAAAAACTTACATATTATAATGAAAAATTATATTCAAGTCAACTATTTAAAATTATCGTTAAATTAAAGATTTAGGTACACGCACAAACAAAAAATAGCACGTAGGCGTCAACATCTTCAAACAAAAATGTAGGCAGTAATAATTAACGACGAAAAAACTGATACCCGTAATAAAACTGCCAAAATGGCAATTTATGCTCAAAATGATAGAAAGCGATACAGAATTAACCTAAGGCTTGGTCAAAAACTAACGGCATAAAATGGTAGGTAAGTACGAATCCCATTAGAGGAGTGACCTATGGGGCTTGCCATGGCGTCATAGTCGTGCAATCTTCACCATAATCATTATAAAGTTAATGTAACAGCCGAAATTAATTATAATTACACGTTGCGTTGCTGTTTGATGTTAGAAAGAGTGGAAAGCGGCGTGATTATGCGTGAGGTAAGATATCGCAATTTAATAATTTTTTTAGCATTCGTATTGAATATCAAAGTTTTCGATTAATCTCTATCACAAGAAATTAAAAAAGAGTGTAAAACCTAGTATTATTATAAATAACCCTAACATTCGTTTAATAAGATCCTATCCTAGTATTATGACATTAAAATATTATTTTACATTCTAAAGAGTTTGTTAGAATGAGTTACAAATGTTTCGTCAATTAGTTGATCAAGATCATTACAAAACTCATCATTATCATTGAATAAAAAACTAATAAGACACCAAATTTCTGTTAGATGTGTAAAGTGGCGCCATCTATGCTGAGACGCGCGAACTAATAAAATGTCACTGGTGCTACGCGATGTCGCCACTCGTTCTGATTTTGGATGATTGATCACTAATATTTTACATGAACCGATAACAAACTTTGTAAATTTTAATGTTTAAAACGTTTAAAGAGATACATATATATTGATAATTATATAAAACTCAAAAAGTATGTACTTAGGTATAATGTAGAATGTCCCATTGAATACCTAAAGTGTTTTCAAAAGAAGATTTGAGTAATTTCCTACACGCAATGAAAATAATGACACCGTGATAGTTATTTCTATGATGGTTTTTTTTCAACTTGATAAAATATAATAGATCTAATTGACTTTGTTGATTTCTGGCGCTATGTTTTTGTATTTTATTCACCAAACATAACAGGAATAGTTTTCTTCATTTGATCGTCAAATAGTAGATATCATAAGCCTTTTTTAAGTTATACTAAAACCGTTACAATTAAGATTGAATTGATCAAATTAACATCTCACCAGTATAAATTTAGTAAAAGCGCGCGTTTCACAGGAATCGATGGTCCTGAACTGATTGATGTCTGAAGTCCCTCTATCTGCAATTTACCAGTCAATGAAAATTGCGAGAAATCGTGATTGGGGTCTAATCGCAAACCTTGATAAACTCTTTCCCATGACTATTCAAAACCCCATTAAATTGTTTCGTCCAATTAAACTTTTATTCCAATTAGTCGCAATTTCGGTTCTAATTTCGCAAAGTGAGGACGATATTTCAAGTGGTTTGACTGTCAGTGGAGAGAAAAAGAAAAGTTTATGCCCTTTGCTTGAAATGTTCCAAAAACGTTTAGTAAATCTTTATTTTATTTTTGAAATATTTTCGCATTCTTGACATTTACATTTGAAATTAAAATGCGGCTTTATAGAGCATTCGATTAGGTTTGCCATGTTTCTTTCTAGAGTACCATGTCTGCATTACATAATTTATTGTATAATTGACAACAATGACATTTGACCACGTGCCTTGAGCTAATTTTTTTAATTCACTAGTAAATAAAAAGATGAAAAAAAAAACAGAATTCTGTGGTTTATATCTTAGTTGGATTTATCTGCATCACATTATCAATATATGTACCTTTATACCAATACAACCTTAGTACCTAAAGACTCTTACGTTTATCATTATAAATCTGTACAATATTCTATAACTTTTTATTCGCAAAAGTCTCTTCCTCATATCTACTCGAAGTGCTCAATATTATGTCTTACGTGCGTGTTTTTTTGACGGGACCCCAAATGAAGATTGCATTTGACCCCAGGCAAGACCCGTAACGTTCACCTGAAGTAGCCCAAATATAACTTTAGGTCATTATTTCTAAATTTACGATCTTTCCGACAGTATTATTGTTCTTATACTGATATTTTGAAGAAGATTTATGTTATAGCTCTAAGCGGTGAGGTGCTTAAAACAAAGGCTTATGGGCAGACATACGAGTATAATGATTTATACGCGGATAATGTTTACCAATGATTCCGATTTTGAGCTGTTACAAAATTGTGGATTCTGACCTTTTTGGTTTGCTAGTTTGCGCACAAAATATCTAGGTATTTACAAGTGATTGAATTCAGCACACTTCTATATGAGAGAAAAAATGCACATATATATTATAGGTAAATACGCTATTAAGGAGTGCAAAATTCTCATCAAATTCTTTCACATAAATTTTGCGAGATTTTGTACGTTTTCCATCAAAACAAATCCTAACAAAATAACGCCTATCGAATTCATAAGCAAACTGATTGCGCGCCACCTGGCGTCGCCCTCTTGCAACTGATTGACAGCTGTCAATCATCGTACAAAATCGCTTGTCATCGGTTTATTTCGGCCAATTATAGGACGAGACGCACCCAGTTTGAAAATAGAATAGGGTTCTAATGTAGGGGTGGCAATGAATGAGCTAATATTCGTGCGTGACTAAATAGTTTAGAATTGAGAAATGATTTGCTAAATAACCGTTTTAGGGAAGTGAAATAGCAACCGCACCTAATATTGCGTGATACTGGCAACTTCCTATTTTGTTTGTTTTTTTTTGCTACATTGCTGCATTGGACCAATTATCTATTTCTAATTGATTGAACGTAGAATGATATAAAGTGGACTGGTATCAAGTTTGTGCAATTTATTTTTGTATCGTTTCTGGCATGAAATCAAGTGAAGGCCAGAAGTCGGTTATAATTTACCAGGAAAAGATTGAGTTATTCAATCAAATTTATAGAAAGACTACCTGTTTCCTTATTTTACTGCAAATTAGAAATGGAATGTTTGATTCCGAGTCTTAAACAGAAATCACGATTTTTATTAATTAACTGCATAATTGCAACGTGCGGAAGCAATGCAATATAATTAGTATAACGTCATAATTTACAAGTTAATTGTGAGGTTAAGATTGTTTACTAAAAAAAAAAATATTATTTCAAACCAGAAAACCCTATTATATATATTTCATATAAATATTTAATTTAATAACCTCACAGTAAATTTTAATCAGTCCCAAACAACAGCACTATTATTATAGAAAACCTGTAACAAATAATTAAACTAGGTAATTATAACCAAAAACAGCACAGAAGGGAGAAACTAAAAGTTAAAAGGCCACGATCCGTTTTGAGTCCTTCAACCTGACATCATTCTACGTATATTTTTATATCTGGGTGTAAAAAAATAGAAAATTGACGCTTGATAGTATAAGTGTATAATTATAAAAGATCAAAAGTTGATCTGAGCATTTTGGAGCAGATATTAAATGTCGAATTTTGGGAGCAAATGCGGTTATAATGGCTGCGGTTGGTTTCCAATGATACGTGCGGTGATGAGTGACTTTTGGACAGACAGATTTGGAATAAACTTCTTGGCTGTCATTTTTTTCGAGCTTGCTGTGGTTTGGGCCTAGTTGAAATTACCGCAAGTGCTGGCAGTTTAAATAGTAGTATATAGGTACAATTAAAATTTGTGATTTGTTTTAAAAGTAGACATACTTACCCACCTTTTGAAAGAATTTATTCACAAGGTGTACCCATGTCAAGTACATAATTTAATTTGAGCTACGACACTATGAGATAATCGGTACTTTATTAATTCCAGCAATATTTTTTTATGAAAACTCCGACACTTACTAGATCGAAGTTATTTCGGTCAGCGTTGATACCCACCTACTTTGGTTAATTAATGTTTTAATATCTGCCCAATATTGATGATGGCAAAAGCATTCACCAATTTCCTTCAATACATCGACTACATCTAATACCCTCAAATTTGCGGTCAACTTCAGGCAATTCCATAGACGTGCCTTCCGTTCCGCCGCAATTTGGCAAAATAATAGGAAATCTTCAAAAGGACGGTTTTATTTCAATAATTGTAGGTTTGTCACCGTTTGGGCACGTTAATATCGGTGTGAATGACAGATTTATGGATGTCCAACTGCTCGCGAATGAATGATTAAGCCAATTATTTTAATGACTTTGTCCATGCTTATTTATTATTGTAGTAGTATGGGTTTCTGATGCAGGAGCCATTTTATGGAGTTCTACTATCATATATAACAAGTGGGTGCTCGCGGCTTCGCTCGATTTAACTTGCATCCTCTTTTTCACCCCTTTAAAAGTGGCATTTCCAAAAATACTTAGCGGATGCTTACTTCATTACATTTATGTTGTATATTATATCTAATGTTTTTGACCGACTTTAACAAAAGGAGGTTATCAATACTTCTTAATGTTTTTACGTACGTTCAGTACCTATGCTAGTTATTTAGCTTATCACTGAGGATCGTTTATTATACTTACTGACTATTACTTACTTATCACTTAAACACAGAGCAAAGAAATAATAAACTCGGAATGTCACTGAAGATACATTTAAGTGATAGCATCACGCACTTGTCTTACTATCGTCATTAGGTTCTATAAAAAAAAACACCTGTAATAATCTCTTCTGAAAAATAGGAAAGCAATAACAATTTGCCTTTCTTGATTTGTTGGTACTTAATCGTCATAGATGAATAGTTTAACAAAGCCGCCGCTGCAGTGGTCAGTGACTAATTTGGTGGCGCCACCGTCCAATCATTATGTTGTATCGTTGGCTACATTGTAAACCGCAAACTAATCAGGAAACGTATTATTAGACCGTCATTTTTGGGAATCTACCTCTGGGATGTAAGGATGGGAAAGAAGATTTTGTTTTGGGGTAGATTTGACAGTGAATCGGGGTGTCGTTACTATAAGTGTGACAGTTTTATAGCGCTACTGTAATTTTTTTTAATAGCAAATGTACGACGGCATTTTTAAAATAAAAACTAGATAAGATATACTTTGTTATGTTTTTTAATACATTTTCTATCAGTATTAATAAATAGTGGTATGTTTAAATTCAATGTAATTTACGTTGAACTTTTAATAATTTTAATTGTTACTATCAAAAATTAAGAAGAAAAAAACATTAAAAAAATATCAAGGTAAATAAAAATAAATTTATAATTGATTTAGTTAACATGCTGAATGTCTGTTCGCCAAGCATATAGACAGTAAACAAAAACAAACTCCGTTATTTCTACTACCAAAATCACACGCAGCATATATCACGCATGCGTGTTGGATACGACATATTTATGGCAGAATTGTGACAGATACATTATCTAAATCGTCTCATTACTGGAGATAAAAAGTTTAATGATGGCGTAATGGTGTAAGCACGTGCCTTTATGGTGGTCAGAGGTCAGGAGATGGTATGGTCTAATGCTGTGGAAGATATTCACTTTGTTTCACATATACAATTCTTCTTCTTATCGAATGAGAGTGGCCAACTCTGGTGTCGAGAGTTTATCAAGCCGCCCTAAGGGCCTCTGATATGGCTTAACGACTGCTGTACTAGACCAACATTTACAATATAAATATGATAAACAAGCCTCCCAGAGGCCAACTTCCAGCTCGATGGATGGATATCTCAAGTAACGTTGATAAGAACTGGATTAGACAGGCTAAGAACTGATGTGTACTATATGGCGCACTGGAGAGGAGGCATATACTCAGCATTGGGTAGATAGAGCTGGAACGATGATATTGCTACTTTTTTTTTCAGTCAGATATTTAACCACTAGGTCACACAAAGCGATACTCCCACAAGCAAATAGCTAAACAGAAAAGTCCGTTAATCAACATCATTTTGAAGCCATAAAATAGATCGTTTGGTAAGTACAAAATCGAATGCAAAATTATATAGCTAGGCTTGCACTGATTCTGTTATAATCAAATTGTACTAATTCACGTTACTTTGGTGGTAAAAAAACTCAATGGAATATTTATTAAGTAATTTTGCACAAATATCTTAATACATGCATAAATACTGAACTTGTCCAGATGGCGATCCCAACCAAAACGCACTTTACCGTCAAACCCTAAAAGTCCTAGATCACGAAACCAAAAAGGTCCCAATCCCAAATCACCTGCCTTCCAAAATCCAGCACGATTCGCCTCAAGCACACTTATTAAGAGACCCACACCTGTGTGAATGTTTCCTTAGTCAAAGGTAACCCTTAATTAGAGGTTTGCGGATCTTCCCAAAGGATGAGCACCTCTGAAGAGGCAATAAATTGTTCGACATTTGACCCGGCTTTAGGGAATTCGCCTGGAGCCAGTCGTGCCCAGGGATCAACTAAATCTTTGCGTATGGAACGCGTGTGTGTGCGTGTGTAATAAGGTTATTTTGATATGCCAATGTATTGGGTTAAAACAACTTAGGTAACATACTAACTATAACTACAAACTTACATACTATAAACTAACTACATATGTTAGGTTAGGTGGTTAGGTAGGTATTAAATAACTTCTAAACTATTATTACAATTTTTTAACTTAATTAAGTAACTAATAAATTATGAGCAGGTACCGTTTGAATTTCAAGAAGTTTGTTCTTTATATGTGACTGAGGCAGTCAAATTTCTAGTGTCTTGACATTTTAGCACTTTTTAGATGTTTTGTATGGCAATATTGTGTCTGGAGGGATTGGAACTTGCATTTAGATGATTTATTAAAAAGCTAAAAAAAAAAGATAAAGATAAAGAATCTTTATTGATAATGTAAAGTTGTAACATAGGTATAAGTACTAATATCATAGAATATGCTACACAAATTACAATATCTCGTCAAATTGAATTTATAACATGTAGTTTTAATAAAATTTTAGAAGTTACAATGTCAAGTTTTATTAATAACATAATGAAAATTTTTGTTATTAAAAACATGTTAAACATAATAATAGGTATGTAATCATACCTAGATAATAAATATACCTAGATGTATATATGAACATAAGATCCCCATAAATAAACTCTTCCATAAGAGAATAGACAAAACTATAAGATAAACTTAACATCACAATTTATTTATCCCACATACTTCTTTCCTAACACACCAAGCTCTCACAACATATTATAACCCTATACTATATACTTACATTTATCGCGAGCATCGTCAACCTCTATAGCCTGAAGGCCCTCCGCCTCGGCTGTGCTTTCCCACGTGTTTGAATGCTTGCGTGTGACCTCTCACCAATCTTCAGGTACTCCGTCTGCTTTCACGTCACAGACTAGAACATCAACGTTGAAAAGCTCTTTCAAATTTACAGAATAGAAACTGTTGGTAAACAAAAGAATTTAATCTGTGATTGCTTTGATGCAACAGACCAGTGAAGTCTCTTTGAACATGGCTTTAAATTGACCAGAATAATAGCTAACAGGTATGAACGATTTATAGTCTGTGGCGGTGTTGTTGAAAAAAATACGATAATCAGTGGTATCATACGGTTGGGCTGCTTCAGTGGGTCTACCGTTTGCTTCAGGCTAGATTTGTTCTCATCAGGCTTATGACCGTGGGATTCTGGTTGGGCAACCTCTGATGGGTGCTGATGATAAGTGAATTTTAGGTGTGTTATTATTGTTAGTAGATATTTTATGATTTAATTTTTTAATGTGGATTCTGAGGCGTTTTTAGTGTGCGAAAATTAGTGAGTCTTGATGCGATATAAAATGGCTAAAGTTATACATATTTTTAAACTGGTGGGAGCTCGCGGCTTCTCTCGCATTAAGGAGTAAAACTTGCATCCCCTATTTCAACTCTTTAAAAATGGCATTTCCAAAAATCCTATCTTAGCGGATGCCTACGTCATAACATCGACCTTCATTCCAAATTTCAGCCCAATCCGTCCAGTGGTTTGGGTTGTGCGTTGATAGACCACTATATCAGTCAGTCAGTCAGTCACCTTTTAGTTTTATATAGGTATTCCGAAGATAGCTTTTTCCCCTGTTTAAAGTTACACTTGTTGCCATATCAATAACTATATTCAGCTCACTTGTTTTTTTTGGCAAATAATAATAACATGCTAAGAAATAACATTCCCAACAAATCTATCACAAAGAGAACAAAAGTTTCAGATGCCTGTAATAGCGGTGTTTCATGTAATGACCATGGTTACCACAGGACAACGATATCACTATGTACAGACACCGTATTATACGGAAACACTCACCAAATATAATTCTAACTAAACTAAACATGTGATAGTTCAGATACACATAGGTTTATCTTAATGCTTGTAGTTATATAGTCAAAGTGAAAAAAAACGTAGTCTCTGCTCTGTTTTGAAGGTTATATTTTATTTTAGATGCCGTTCAAAATAACATTATTTTGATGAATTTAAAAAGGCGTAGTTGGTACTGCGAGCAAACACACTATCATATTTGGAATGGTTTGTACAAAACAACAAGGCTTATTATTTTGTAAATAATTTTAACACAAAATGTTAAGTGACATCGTATGGAAACCAGTGGCAAAATAACCTTGGTTTATTGCATATCTTGTGAACTATAATATACCTAATAATACTACTACAGGCACTGAACATATAATCTATTGGACACACATGTAAATAGTTAAACTTCTCTACAATACATTGTCTACGCCCGCGGAGGTGATTACACGATTACAAGCTAACTTTAAGCCGATTACCGACGTTTACCGAACGATTCGGTGATTGCCGCTAATATTGGGAATATTGGGAAGAAATTCAAGGAATGCTGGGACTGGATAGGGGAAATTTGGGGCAGTCTGGCGCGGTGGCGAGAAAATTTTAGTGACGGGAATATTTTAGGGCACATCAAAAGTATAGAAAATATATTGATGTTTTTTTGTTACTGAAATCAGATTTTTGATAACACGAATAAAGCATACATATAATTTTGTTTAAATTGATGTCAAAAAAAGATTTTGTGTGCGGATCATAAGCAATAGGCAAAATATATTCGTCAAAAAATATGTGCATAGCAAATAAATAGCTCGGTAAATAAAGGCTCAGATGGCATTTAAAATGTCTTAAAACTTGTTTCATTTTCACTACTTTTACAGATTTGTCTGTAATTTATACAGCAACTATAAAATAGGAACACATCATCCCTGTGGAATGTGTAGTAAATGGGGATTCCTTCCAGTAAACACTGTATTCAAATTATGTTAATGTGGCATTAAAGGTTTATAAAAATTCTTCAACGTGATTAAAGAAAGCTACCTACTGTTTTTTAATAAGTAATCTGTTATTACGTGATAGATCTTTTGGTTGGACTTTTTAATTAAAATAGTTGTATGATCTATTTTTTAATTTTATAGTAGGTTACTTATCTGTCTGTATCAAATGAATATCAAATAGATTATTTTAAAACAATTATATTTTATTATTGTAAATAAAGAATATTATTTATCCATTTGGATATAAAAAAAATATGTATTATGTATTTTGCTGTAAATAGGTTCAACTATATGTAACTACTAGTGGTTACTCGCGGCTTCGCTCGCATTAAGAAATAAAACTTGCATCCCCTATTTCACCCCTTTAAATGTGGCATTTCCAAAAAAAATTCTTAGCAGATGCTGATGAACGTCTTAACATCTACCTTCATTCCAAATTTCAGCCCAATCCGTCCAAAGGTTTGGGCTGTGCGTTGATAGATCACTATATCAGTCAGTCAGTCATATAAAACTCAAAGGCTATTTAGACAATACGTGTTAGGTACACATAGTAAGTTAAATGTTGGAGCTAAAACTTCATCATTGATCAGCACCTCCTTCAACAGACATGAACAAAATTATAAGTATACTTTCCTCCAAAATTTGATAAGTTTTTTCCACCCCAGTTCAAAGAAGCGCTCGCCACCGCCCCCTACATTCGCTCGTCTAAACTCCACCGCTATCAAAGAGCCCGGTGTTGTCCCAAACATCATTGGTTAGTAATTAAAACAAATAGGGTCAAAAAGAGCCGCCCGTGGCGCCACGGGGCGGTTTCGACCCGACGTCGGGTCGCCAACCTACCCTCAAATTAGGAGCTTAATCTAATTACCGAATTCGTACAATGTTGTGTTTACTCTTTTTTTCTAATTTTCTGGACTATACTTAAGAATGGACGTGTAAGCGCTAAATGGCACGTTTAGGGTCATATATCAAATGGGATCGGGTGACTGGGTGAGTCGGGTGTTCTCACGGTTTGGGATTAGGTATAAGGTTAGGTAATTCAGGGCGGTACGCAGACATTATTAGAAGGCGCCGGAGGTGCCTCTAGATGATTGTTACGGATTTTATTGCATTCGCCTCTTTGGTGGCGGACGTTTGATTATGTTTTGTTTTTGTTTTTTTTGGTTGGAAGTTGGTTTGTTTTACTTTGTTCGTTTACGAGGTTGCGGTTTTTTTACCAACTTTTGCGAAAAGTATTTGACATTTTGCATAATAATCTTTAAGAAATTGAAGAGTTTTATTATCAAAGCAAATATGGTTAAAAATAGGGTATTTCCTTTATGTAAGTAGATAATCAATGTATTTAATTTACCTGTGAAATAATGTTATTTACTAAATTAATAAAGTATATTTTAAAAACATAAAATATTTTGCTAGGACAAAGTTTATCAAGGAAAATGCAATATGTAAAAAGAACTAAACATTATTCGTTGTTAAGTTAAGTTCTAGACTATTAACTTACCGTATATTGGTTGAACTTTAAGGCTTGACGAGTTTTTAATAGGTAGTTGAGAAGGTAGTCTAGGCTCATGCGTCAGCTAACTACTTTATCATTAGTTGTCCTTTTTTAATGGGCAGGTTACAGTATAAATATACATGATTATAAGAAATGAATGGAAAAGTATTTTTTATTTATTAAAAATGCATAAATAGTTTAATATTTTATTTGTTGATTCTGAATGTTTTATTGATATTTTTAACTAATACTAATACGTAACGTCTTCACAAATGTTAATTCGAATGAGAGTGGTCAGCGTCTTCGTGAACTTATTTGACCATAATATAAGGTAAAAGGCACTTTAAATTAGCTACAACTTATTATTGACAACTAATTTTCATACAGTAAACTTATTAAATAGGTCTGCTTCGTGTAGCCTCGGGCGAAGTCGGATCGCTTCGGACTGCCTCGGGGTTTGTCGGGTACCTTCGAGAAAGATCGTGTGATAGCTATCCATCATAGGCAGTAACGACCTGTATGCAAAACGATGACGGTGCTGTCATCTCTAGGTGTAAGTCTATAGAGTTGTTGCGTAAAGCTATTTAAGGGTAGAAAACACCATAGTGTTTGTCACCTTCTAGCGTAACGAGTAAAAGCTATCAACGTATCAAATATAATCTTGAGCCTTTTGGAGTCGAGACTTTGGGGCCGTGGGGTCCGGGAGCCCATACTATTTTCAAAAACCTCTCGGAGCGCTGGGTTGACGCGACGCATGACCAAAATGCTGGCTTTTTCTGGCTCAACGTATCAGCATTGCCATCCAGCGTGGTAATTCGGCCAGTATGCTGGGCACGCTGCCCTCTGGTAGTGGGCTGGAGCACTTAGATTATCTTTAGGCTTTTCTAAAGATTTTCTAAGTGCCCCTTTTTTGTAGTAGTTAGAAGTAGTATGTTTAGTTTTTCTTCCCTTGTTTTTATATTTTATTATTGTAAATCAAATATAATAGCTTCTATCTTTTTAATATGTCCAAGTGTCGAGGAAACAATGCAATGGAGTCGTATACACAATCTTGTTTCTTTTGATGACGTTGGTGTATTTATTTTAAATATTTTTTTACGAGATTTAGACTCACGCTTGACTACACCTTGCCTGAAATAAAATCTTGTTTCATTGAGTCACATTGGTATCAATTTTTTTAATATTTTTTTCATGAGTTAGGCTCACGCTTGACTACAACTCATCTGATGTTAAGTAACGTTGTAATCTACGATCTTGCGCGCTGACCTAGAAAACCGGTTATTGTTAAACAGCAGTTGACATTTTGTGCTCATTTAATATTATCAGTTTTTTTAAAGCTTCTATCTAATTTCTTAATTACGTGACTACTAATCTAGGACTAGATATAAGTGTGTTACTCAAAAAGAACAGTTTCATAAAATTTTCGTTCGTGACAACCACAGAAAACCAAGAATCACTAAACCTACCGGGAACAAAATTTGGTTTTTTGAAGTCAGATAAAATGTTGTAACACCTATTTTAGATTTTTAATTAAACACAAATAATATTCAATTGGTATAACGTGGCTATCCCAAAAATAATACGACCAACAAAAAATTAGATAAATGTTACAACAACTCTATACATATCTTAACTCAAAACTTTTATTATTTCATTTCATAATTTATCCATACCTGAGCATCATTATTTACTGTTTCGCCGGCGGTTACAAGAGAGGTCAAAAGATGGCCACCAAAACCATGCGTTGACCGTTTAATGTGCTCATTTTTAGTAATAACAAAATAATACATTAGGAAAGTTTGGAAAATAATGAGGCTACAAATAAAAAAAACCTTTTATATTATAACCTACGTTGCTTAGTACTAATTAAAATTTTACTAAAAGCATAACTAATAAAACTAACCACACCTGCTTATGCATTATGAGAATATTTAAATAAGTGCTGTATTATAAAAAAAAAATTTAGATGTAAGAAGAACCAAAAGTTCTTCTGCGATATACTATAAAATATTCTCAGTACTGTATGTTAACCGATACAAAGTTACACCGTATTATTTAATTAATAAAAATTTATGTCAATAGTCAAACTCGACGATCGACGCAGATGGCACATACAAAGGGAGGCCTATACCCAGCAGTGGGATCCCAAGGGCTGTGGATGATGATGATGAATGACAAAAACACCCAACAAAATGAAACAAAATTTAAAAAAAAACTACTAAAATAATATTTCCATCCATCCAAAATAAACTCATAAATTTATCAGATGAAGCTATAGCTTAACATCATTAAATGCTCACTCAAGTTGCAATATTTACAGGCCAATTAGTTTTCGGTCCCTCGTTTAATGGTTATGCGCAAGCGCGTTGAGTTTGATTCATGGTCTCACTTCACACCATCGTTAGTGTCATGCTGACTGTATTTTAGGTATTATTGGGAAAATGTCATACTTCTATTTACATGCAAGAACTCATTTATAAGCGTTTTATTTTTATGCAATTTAATAGAAACTTAGCCACGTCAGAGGCTTGATAAACTCTCGACCCCAGAGTTCTGTTGGCCACTCTCATTCGATAAGAAGAAGATAGAAACTTGTGATTATGGTGAATACCAATATTTCATAAGATCTAACTTATTTATAAAAAATAGAACTCATTTGAGGATGATTTTCATTTAGCAATAAAAGAAAATAAAAAATATAATAGCCGTTATTCTACTGCCACTAAATTAATATGTTAGTCTTATAGATTTCACACTTCTCTTTGAGTTTCAATTTTTGTCAGCAGAAGTTGCCTGCTTGGCAAAGGTCTTTTTCATTTAGTAAAAAACATTAATTGTGTGATAATTGAGCAAATACTATTTAAACTAAAATACTAATCGGAGTACCTAAAAATAATCTTACAAACACACTAATGACAAGACAGAGCAAATGAAACAACTTTGTTTTTTATTTTGTCGACTATTTTACATGTTGAACGTATTTATTTCAATCCAATAATCATACCATTAAGTTAGAATTATCTTCCATTCCGTACCAATCGCTACCGATTATATTGAGATCACAGACAAACACACAGTTACTACATTAACTTGTTCAGGGTTACTAGTATCTAAGTAGTAATCTCTCTCTTTGAGTCGTATTTCCTCATGACTGAGGGTCGTGACTCCCCGGCAGAATTAATTCATTAGGGAAGTTTTCTTGGGCAGATACATCGTCCTTGGATGTTGTGGTCCTCAGACATGTCGGTTTCCTTACAATGTTTTCCTTCTCCGCTAAGCGATTGCAAAATCCCCACTTAACTTGAAAATACAAGTCATTGGTGTAGGGCCGGATTCAATCCAGGGTGCGTCTGAATGAAAAGCAGACACTGGAACCGCTGAGCCACTCTCGCTTATTAAGTAGTAGTACAATGATTTAAGGACTTTGTAATTTTAAGTTATCTACCTATATTCTAAGTTGTATTCATAATTACCTCATGGGGTGTGAATCCACGCAGATTCAAAACGATATAATTTATAGCCATCGTGGTGGATACTCATTGCGTAGGTCATTCTACCAAGAGGCCTAAAGCTTTTGTTTTAAAAAAAGGGTATTTTTCTCTTTTCCAACCAATTATTTGCTGGTAAGTCGTAAAAATTATGAAGGATATATTAAGCTGCAAATTTTGTTTTGCGGACAAGTTACTTTAGTTTCAGTTGAGTTCCATCGTCGTATTAAAGTTTGAAAGGTGGTCAGTTAAATTTACAAATTCTTTTGGACGCGTGAATACGTTTATATTAAAACTTGCTGACTCCCGCGGTTTCACTCGTATAATTTCAGAATAAAAAGTAGCTTATGACACGCTTAAAATCTCATACTATACTACCTACGTACCAAATATCACTATGATCCGTTCGGCCGTTTTTGCGTGATGAGCGTTTAAATTAACAGTCAAAAATTTTTTCAAAAACACTGCTGAAACGGGTCTTATTATCGACTAGCTGTGCCAGCGACTTCGTCCGCATGGAATAGTTATTACCATAAAAACAGTTCCAGTGAGTTAATCTTTAAAGATAGACATATACTGTTAAAGACATTTTGTTAGATCATTTCAAGAGAAATAATTCTTTCATACATATTTTTTTGATATCTTGAACCGTTTTCGCAGCACACGCAACGGAAGCCCTCAAAGTGAATAATTTTCCCCGATTTTTTTCACATTTTCCATTGTTTTTTCGCTCATATTAGTTGCAACGTGATGTTTTATGGCTTAAAGCCTTCCTCAATAAATGGTCTATCCAACACAAAACGAATTTTTCAATTCGCACCAGTAGTTCCTGAGATTAGCGCGTTCAAACAAACAAACAAACAAACTCTTCAGCTTTATAATATTAGTAAAGATTTAAATATGTATACCCAAACATTTTTTGTCTAATATTTTCTATGTTTAGATTTTTGACCCTCTTAAGCGTTTATTATAGTTATGTATGAGTAACCCTGAATAAGCAGTAACTGCTATTGATTCTACGCCATAACTATGGGAAATTCAATCAGTTGGACTATTTTAATGACCTTCCGACGGCAATCAATGCCATTATTGTTCAGTACGCTGCCATTAAATGCAATATTGTGTTCTTATTCGATATGATAATTGGCAAAGGAATGTTTATTTTGTTCACACGGGAATTAGCAGATATTTATAGTTGGTTTATTTGAGTAATTTTATGAAAATTAGGTTGATATGTGTAGGTACCTACTGAAATTTTTTTTTTATAAGTATGTAGTTAAATTAATAAAGATTTTATGTCCTGTTAGGTATTCATTTTGGTTGAGAGTTTGCCTCGTTATTGCAGTTATTGTTTACGTCCTATATTGTGGGTCCTTTTACCATAATTATCTATAAAAAAATTGTACCGCAACTTAGACCTATTACAAATTACCATCTCTGATACATGGATCACGGGTGAAAATTTTTTTTGCTTTGAATATATCGTTACTTACCTACATATATTTAATACGAGAAACCTTTATGTATTCCAGCGTTACCAGTTACCACAGATGTAGATGATCTAGATAAGGCTCTGCCCCCGTCACAGCGGCTAGGCATGGTAACGAGGGGAAATGCGCAACATTTTACAGAAGAGGTACGCCCACAGATTGTAACGCGATTGCGTGGCGTATCTAGTAATTTACATGGGTGGAGATTTTACTTACCTATTTCTTACATATGGAAATAGTCTGTTTTTACACAATGCTTTTGACCCCAGTAAGAATTATTTGTCAGCTAAAAAATGTTACTAGGTAAATCCGCCACTCAAAAGTATAATTAATCGGAAAAAATGTACATTTCGACCGTGACTATTAACATTGTCGGATGTGCAAAACAGCAACTTTATAGGAGAGCGATTCAAAGTATAAATTGCATGTAACTTTTTACTTATTTTGAATAGGAGCATGAAAGTTTAGAATAATACTATACAAGTTGTTTATGTTCAGGCTAACATTAGAAGTAGCAGATATTTAATGTTTAAATATGAGAAAAGTCACTTGTGACCTTTTTAACGGAGTAAAACCAATTGCGATTTGTTGGAAGTGCCAGAACCGACATTGTTGCTTGTACAAAATTTATGATTGATTGTCGGAACTACCATTTACGACATTGTTAAGTTATGATTACCATATATGTTTGTGTCGTATCAGGAAAAAAACATCATAAATGCTAAGAAATTATAACCATTTATTAATTAAAATTAAATTATCAAAAAATGTACTTGGATTAAAGTAATCATCTAAAACATGAAACTTATAGGCCCCGGTTCTTTGTCTAGTACGGCAGTCGTTAAGCCATGTCAGATGCCCTTAGTGCGGTTTGAAAACTCTCGACACCAGAGTTGGCCACTCTCATTCGATAAGAAGAAGAAGACATAAAACATGTAGCTTTTTTGGTAGCCAAGTTATATACCGTAAAATTTAATGTAGCCAACTTTCTTCTGTATTAAAAAACACTCACATCTCCGTGTGATGTTATCAAAACTATTTCAAAATCAAAAGTAGCTGCTAGTACATTTTCATTCGACTTAGCTTCATCTTTATTTAACTGTTTTAAAAGCCACGCAGCTGTTTTTGCAGCCTGATGTTTTAAATAGAATACTTATATCTAGATTTCTCTTCTTCTGTATGTAATTCTTTATTTTTGTATGTGTGACAAATATCACATAGATCTTTGTTTGGCCTATGAAAACCAATATTAAAATTTGCAATAAGAATGTTCCTGTATTGTCTCTTATTTGCTTTGTTATTATATTTTTCAGGATCAAACCATTCAGTATATAAGTCATACATGCGAGACGCGCTTTATTCCTTCTCAGTATATATTTTTGTTATTTTTTTCAGATGCAATGTGATTCTACTAATGGAAAACATTTCACGTGATCACACACGCTTTTGATCATCACCTCGTCACAGATTCGATTCTTAAGTTGATATTTGCTACGTCGATCATGTGACACAGAAATGTTTCCATCCTATTTTTTCCAGGACGTAGTGATAATGCACTCACCCAACGATCTAGTGTTTAAAAACATAGTTTTGCACACTCTCAGTTTTTTACCATTTTTATCTGTAAGGTAATAATATAACGTATTTTTGCAGTCGTGCTTAGTAGTTTCCGTTATATACGTATAATGAATTCCCATTGACGTTGACGGCTCCATAGATCCCAAAACTTTATTCCAGATCCCGAAATTTTGGGATTCATCTAAGTTTCTAGAACATTTGTAACGACATTTTTCATTGCATGGCACTTTCATATCTTTTGCTGGTATTTCTTTTCTTCTAGCATTAATAAAACTTTTGCCCTTGTTCTTTGCACTTTTCCGCGCATTTACCACCCAGTTTTTTTTTTATGTTCAAGCCCTTTTTTCCCTTTATCTCTTTTAAAAGTAGGTTGACGATTGAACATTTTTGACAGAAGGGGGGTGTTAAAACTTGTTATCAATGTCACAGAAGGCGTAGGAAAATTTCCATACAGATGTCAACAGTTAAAATTGGAGGGCTATCGTTTTTAAAACATGCACTAAAATTGATATTTCATCATCTTCGTTGAATACGTCGGCGAGTATATCTTGCATTTGAACTCTTTTTGAAAACTTTCTGGTATAGGAGACTTTTGAGGAACTAGAAAAATGAATGGATTATGAATTAATAAAAAGGAATATAATTAAATGTAACGTTTCTATTATAATTTAATTATGTAAGCGTGCACGTAAAAACTAAAATTTCATATGGCACTTGACTACTGAAACGTTTGATTAGTTAATAAGACTAAGTGGGATTAAAAAATCAAGCTTGATCCTTTCAGATATAGCTTATAATGGTATACGAAATTCAAATTTTCATAAGTCAAATTACATCTGCTACGATTTTGAAGGTAATGTACTTTGTATAGCTTCTTAGTTTAGGTACTACCTACTAACTTTTTAACTCATCTACTAAGTATTAAGCACCGTTACCGATATTTAATTCATTAAAAAAAAAGTTAAACAACATCGGATGAGTTACTACCAACACTAAACATATATGAAAATTTGATTATCAATGTCGGATGTGGCACTAACGACATTTAACACATTACAAAATACAAATAACAACGTCAGATGTGGTACAACCGACATTTAATACATTACAAAATACAAATAACAACGTCAGATGTGGTACAACCGACATTTATCACATTTCAAAAATCGATTAACAATGTCGAATGTGGGACATCCTACAATGTTGAATTACGTATTATGAAATTTTTATTTTTATGCATATTATTTAGTATTAAATTCGCAATTGTGTTACTATATAAACAATAATGTTAATAATACTATAATTTAAGTAAATACCTTAGATAATTATCTAAAACCATTATAAAAGTAATAATTACTTATTTCAACACTAGCTGGTATTGCTTTGATCTTAATATTTTCTCCTTCATAGCGACCCGTAACTAGTTTGATTAAGTGTTTTGAAAGCGAATGCATCGTAAAAGTAATTACGTAAAGGAATAAACATAAACTGCTGCACAACAATAATAGTGGAAACAAGACGTGCGTCCATGCCGCTAACAAGGTCGGTACTGGCAGATAGCGCGCGCTCGCCTGCCCCCGCGCACCGCTAATAATGTCGGTAGTTATTATCCGACATTGTTAGCGGCCTATGTTGGTAAGATCCGACTTTTTTAAAGTGGGTATATAAAAAAGTATGCATAAAATTATATTTTTCTTTTCAGCTGGTGATATAAATGGTTATTTAGGCTCTTTTTATGAAATAAACAAAAAAACGCGATTTTGTAGTTCCGACAATGTTAATAGTCACAGACGATTTATAGTATTAATTCTCTGAGTGATTTCGATTTCGCACTAAAAGCCTATTTTTTTCACATTAAAGGCCTTGCAATATAATTTACAGTACGTACGTAATACACGCTTCAAAAATACTTATTACTTAATGACCCCAGCAAAAAAGTAAAACAGTAAGCACCAAAAAACAAGCACTTACCAATCTGACCTCTTTATTCCAATTACCGTCACGCGACATTCCACTTTCATACCATATTCATTCCTTGTCGGATTCCTTCCATTATTCTCATGGTATCAAAACAGCCCCGAGCCATACACTGCCACAAAAACCCCCTTGTGGGATGTTGCGTGTAGACCATGATGCACTAGGATAGGATGCGACGCGACAAAATATTTTAGAACTAGTATTAGCTCACAATGTGTAAAAATAATGAAACATACTATTTCTTGTATTAATACAGTCATGTTCCTATGTGTAAGCCCGGGGCGTTATCCTGAAAGAATAAATATACAGTATCAACTCGTTTACTCATATTTACAAACTGTTAACTGGTCTTTTTTAAACTAGTTTGGTCTTTGACCACCAATTTGGAAAAAAATTAAGCGATATCATTGGCGCCAATTAGACATTTTTTTTCCAAAATGTCTAAAAAGTTTGATAAGACACCATCAGATTTGATTTCCGTTAATATTACCATTGCAACACAAGAAAAAAATGATTTTATTGAAGATAAATCTCATGTTAGTTTTGTTTAATGCTGATGTTAAGAACAAGGCACACTAGTTTCGTTTCATGAGACATAAAAAAAAACTTAAAATTAAATTATACACAAGTTTTTACCAAAATCTGTAATATTTATGTCTGAAGAAGGTTGTAACAGTGTGTCAAAATGTCGTGAAATTCAGGCCACCCGAAGGGTTTCTGTCTAATTCAATAATTAAAACGTACGTATCTACATCAACGTCTCAACTTATTAAAGAATTTCGAGTATTAAACACCTATCCTTTCTGATCTAATACAATAAAAAAAAACATCTAACAAGCACTATTTACAATATATGCCATATAGCCAAAATGAAGATTAAAAATATTACTTTTATACAAGTCGTTATACACAGTCGTGTCGCCCACCTCATCCTAATGCATTTAGACCTTATACCGCGTGATGTTGCGTGCCAACACAAGTAGCCACGTGACACGCGATGCAAGTTGATTAATAAGCACTACTTTACAAGACTAATGATCTTTTATAAGCTACGGTGTTATTGATTCGATTGAGACATCTTTGGATACGTATAAATAAGGTGCAGTAAGTCAAGTCCAATTGCAAACAAAACCTTCACGAATGAATGTGTTATTGCCGGTTTTAAAAAGAAATTAATTTCTTGACCATTATCCGTCTGATAGTAACATTATTCAAGACAAATATCTTCTTTATTATTTTTTATCCTGTTCATTAATAGTTGTTATCGCAAGCGTTTAGGACTAGTACCTAATCATTGTTTTCAGACTGAGATCATCCAAGTTAAAAAGAAAATTGTTTATTAAACACAATTGATTTATTTTTATAAGTTTGGTTATGAACTATAAAAGACAGACAGTTATTATCATTTAGCAAAATCAAGTTTATTTTGTGTAGTAAAATTGTTATTTTGGGACAACGACAAAATCGATCGAATTTCATTACTGCATATCACCTGTACTGTGTCTGTACGAAGTAAGTTAAAGGTAGCGGTTATTAAGTGAGGACAAGCACGCGATGCTTCTTTGGTTAATTTAATTTTGTGAAGGCGAATTATTGCGATTTATGTGTGAAAGTTTTGTTTGGAGAAAAAAATACATTGATATCAAGACTTAACAAAACGTTTAATATGAAAATGTACAAAAAATACTTCTAGGAACGTAGTGTATTTGATAAAAATAGTTTGAAGTTAGATTCATAGAAACATGCCTATTCTACAGACAATTACGATACTTCATTTTCAGTGGTAATGGCGTTGCTTAACATCAGACAAGTTGTGTCCAGCTCAAGTAAGTATCGGTTTGTATTTACATGTGTATGTATGTGTGTGTGTGTGTGTATGTGTGTGTGTGTGTGTGTGTGTGTGTGTGTGCGGCAATCCTATCTACCAAAAAAACCTGGCAATAAAGCCTCACATTGACAATAGCCACTTATTAATTCAAAACAATACTAAAAGCCATCTAAACGATTCAATAAAGAAATCATAAAGGAATTACATCTAATAATCGGAGTGTGTGAGTGTGTATGGGAACCATGCGAGTAGAGGTCAGCACGTTCTACGTGATTATAAGGCGGGATACTCGGTACGTGCTGGGATTTGACACGGGACCGAGGATGAGTCATGTATAGGAAGATGTGTCAAGTTTTATAGAGAAGAAAAAGCATATTTGTTTCAAACTAGCTGACCCGGCGAACTCTGTTCCGCCTTAGAGGTAAAAAATAAGCAGATTTTGTATTTTATTCGATTTAATAAAAAAGGGGATTAAAAGTATCCTTTGTTTGTGTCCTGGTAGATTTTATTCAATTCAATTTAAAAAAAACGGGATTAAAGTCCGCTTCCTGGCTCTAAGCTACCTCCCCACCAATTTTCAGCTAAATCCGTTCAGCCGTTCTTGAGTTATAAATGGTGTAACTAACACCACTTTCTTTTATTTAAATATTGATATATATATATAGATTGGTGACTATAGTTTAGAAATAGCTGTAGTGTTTGAAAATTTTGTGTTAAACAGATATACAATATAAGTTCTCAACCTATACAAAGATTCAAACTTATTCAATTATTACATACATTGGAACTTCGTGTTCTATCAGCAAATTTGCAAGGACAAGATTTACTTTGATGATATTTCTGCAATCCTGTAATTCATTAAAACTCTATTTTAATGAAAGTCTTTAGTAATTATATAAAACAAAATAAGATAAAGTAGGTAAACAAATTCTTACGTTACTACTCCGTAAAAATAATGAAATGATTCATTCACAATTTTCATCAAATGTAACGTATCCACTAAATTTTATACATCCAAGCAAAAACGTTACCATACCCTGCTACAATCTAAAGATGTGTTTCATACATTTGATGACATACAATTCTGTTTTTAGTATGACATGTCAAGTCAGTTAAAGGTCATTTTGTATCTAATTCGAAGTGATCGTGTTTATCAAAGGTCAAACAAAAAAAGGTTAACTCGAAAGAAGAGACAATGGAAATAGGTACAAGTTATAAAACTAAGGTACACGAAAAAGAAAACCATCTTGGATTTATAACAAGTCCAATGCTTATTTTTTTATTTTAAAAGCAATTGTACTTATTTTTAAGCAGATTTCTATAGGTTTTACAAATATTATGGAAATTGGTCTATCACGTCAAGATTACTAATAAAAATAATATTACCTATCAATATACAAAAGAGAAATTGTATTTCTTGGTTTGTTTGTTTCTCTGTCATTTCACAACGAAATGACGGAACATCCTGATTTTAGTTCCGACCGAGGTAATTAATATAAATGTTCCTAAAGTGACATAAGCTACTTTTAATCCTGAAACAAAACTTAGTCTTTCAGAACTAGAAAAATCAGCAATTTTGGCACAATATTAAAAACAAGTTTTCTTTTTTAGTATTGTGTTAAGTGTCCTATATAATACACATACACGAAAAAAATGAAACTATTTCTACATACAAGCTAGCACCTAAAGACAAGAAGAAGAGATAGCAAACACAAACTAGGGCAATTCGTCTGTTTTACATAAAATAACAATAGAACCTTTATCTTTCACACACGCATGCACTATCTACTGTGAATTGATGTAGGTACATACTAGGCCAGGGAGTTTGTACTTTATATGTACTACTATTGGTAATTTCTTAAAAGTAGGTAACATTTTAATACAATTATCTGTTAAGATGTACCAGAGCTTAGGGTGGTTGGAAAACTCGTGACACTGGGTTTGGCCACTATCATGACTGGCAGTTTCTCAATAAAGTTTTAGTCATTATGTAGAATTAATTTCAATTTAGTCTTACATACAAATAAAAAAACTTTTCGCTACTTATAAAGGTAGACGTTTCGATTTCTTAGCGTTAGTAAAATTAACTGTTATTATTAATTGTATGATTAGAAAATTACCTATGTGTTTGTGGATCATCAGAGTCATCGAGGGCTACAAAATCACTTCCTATCCTAATAAAATGAATAGTTATTTTTACAGTCGAATAAAAATTTAAGTACCTACATACTCTCTATTCCCTGTCAAAAACCCTTAGTAGGGTTCAAAGTCTGAATAATCAGCCTTACATAAGTCGATCAGATAACTTGCCTACCAGAGGGCGTGTCGGTTGGGCGGAACCGCATTCTAAATTCAAATTGCCAGTTACTAAGAACTAGTTGCTTGGCCAACTCGATATTTTTGTTGTAGGTCAGTCGCTGTGCCAAGTCTTTGGCGGAATATCGGAACTGGTACTTAAAAGTAAAAGTTACCTAAAAATATTTAAAGACTTTCACGGCTAGATATGCACTAGCATTTCTTTCGTATTACTTACTCCAAATAAAAGAAATATTTATTAGATAAACAGATAAACAATTTATTTGTAAACAAAAGATTACACACACAGATTTAATATGAAGTTTGTAGTCATTAAAGTGATTATTGATTATTTAGTTGTGTAGGTTATTTATAACCTAATTAATTATCCTGAATCTAATAAAAAGGTTGCTTTTTCTGTTGTAATTGGAAAATGAGCAACCACTAGAAAAACCAAACGACAAGTAAACAGCTCAAATTAGTGTCACACTTGATTAAAACTAGCCTTAAGCAACGTTGTGGTCTACAATTTACTAGGCACGCCTAAAAGAAACCAACCAACTCTCGTCTCGCAGATCGATATATTATTTGTACAAGAGGAACAGATAATCCAGAAAGAATTTGCCGGTTTGGCAGTTAACACAGTAAAATGTTTATTATCAGATTATTATAAAGATCGTGGTCGTCTAGTTTAAAACCAATCTCAAAACCAAACCAAAGCTAATAAACAAAGACACCATTATCAGTAGGAGTACCAATACTTAGTACGCCACAAGTAGCTTTTAATATTTTTAACCGACTTCCAAGAAAAGGAGGTTATTGAGTCTACAGAAAGTTTTTTTTGTGGGGATGTAACGCGATTTCTCCGTTGTTTATCAACCGATTTCAAAAATTCTTTTTTTTATTCGATGAGGATAGTTTTCTAAATGGTCCCATTTAAAAATTGTTTTTCATTCGGTTCAGTACTTTTTGAGAAAAAACCAATAAACCAACAAATTGATAAAGTTTATGCAAACCAATTTTACCCATATTTCCAAAACTACTAGTCGGATTTTGATACAGTTTTCTGTGATGTCAAATTCAAATTCAATTCAAAATTAGCTTTATTGTGTACCAAAATAATATAAACATACATAACAAAAGGACATAAACTATGGATATATACAAGTAGGTATCTCTTTGTCATTGTACAGTTTTAATTTTATTTGTATATTATTTGTATTGTAACCTTTTTAAAGCTAAACCTACTTATTTTAACTAGGTAGATAGTAAATAAAAGAAAGCGACTGAGAATGATAAGGTTATTTATTAAAGATACTTGTAGAAGGTAGTTAATATATAATAGAATCAACGCAGTGCCTGAAGGGCTGACTAGATTTACAGAATTTAGGTGGTAGAACAATAAATGGGCGCCTTAGTTACAGAATGCCTGCTAGATCAGCAGTAGATGCTATTCAGGGTGGGTTTCGAGCCTACATACTAGTTTTGCAACCATAAATCAATTAATTTGTTAAGGGACAATACATTAAAATTTTGAATGTGGGTAGGCTCGGCCTACCCACTGTTACCCTGAGATACAGATGACCCGGAGCCAGGTGCTGCTGCAGCGGCGCAGGGGGTTGTTTAGGCAACCCTCAGGCTGCGGAGCTGACCAGCAGACCGTCGGGTGTAGTGTAGTGTGGCGAAGGTGGAGGCACCCTCGCTTGAGTTTCAGAGGTGGTATAAAAAAAACCCTGTGAGCAAGGAATAAATCATTGATCACAGTTTTCCAGGTGAAATATAGATTAATTGAAGGTTTATGGTACAAGCTACTTACCCGAGAAGGGGTTTTACAGAAGTTCCGTAGGTAGTTATAAAAATGTGTGACTAGGCAGATTAGAGGCTTTCAGCAGCCAGCTGGAACAAGGTACCGTCGACACAAAGACCCTGTGAGCAAGGAGAACAACTGATCACGGTGTGCACTGATGAACAAAGGTGAAAGATAGAAGCCTACGGATGGTAGACTTACCGGCAGAGGGTTTCAAAGATCGCGCACTTCTATATGTAAATTTATTTATTAGCACTTGGGGTTCAGTCTCCCCGGCGAGTCAAACGAGTAAGGAAGGACAAGCGACTGGTCTCCAGCGAATCTTATTAGCCAAGAAAGAACTGGAAGCCCCGCCGGCTGGTGGTTGCAATGACCATGCCGAATCGACTTGGGCCAGAAGGTGACAATGACAGCTAACTGACATTAGGATTGTTTGACTTTTTACATTTTCTGGCATCGCACGACTTGCGCATTAAGCCAGAAAATGAAAAAACCAAAGGATGCAGAATCCAACGGTTACAGTATCCCGCGAACCAGGGAAGAATTCACGTTAGGGAATTCACGGCTGCCCCAGCCGCATATTACAGAGAAAACCAGGTCATGAAAACAAAACAGCAGAAAAACAAAAATAACAACAGACTACAAACCATTCTCTGTTTGACAAGATGTGTTTACAAGACTTGGAAGAGACGACTTTAAAAAAAATACCATAGGTACCATACCTAATCGAAAAATAGACATCTGAATAGATGACAAATCAATACAAATACTATTATCATATACTACATATTTAGAAAGATATGTGCAAGAGTTTATTCATTGTTGTTTCCCATATAATCCCATGTAACAATACTAATACATAATGATAACTATCTTCATATATACTTAATTCATTATTGGGAGAGACAGAGACCCACCATATTTGTATAGGTAACCACTGGATATAACGCAAGTGTACTATGTAAATTTCTGAGTTCCTCCCTTCCAACATGTTATAAGATAAACTAATAAATTCATTATTGAGAGAGACAGAGACCCACCATATTTTTACAGTTAACCACTGGATAAACCAAGTGTACTATGTAAATTTCTGAGTTCCTCCCTTCCAACATGTTATAAGATAAACTAATATACTAATCCCCGAAATATGTTCTCCATCACCACTTTATGTGTAGCAATGGGCCTTAAAAGATTGTGTTTATAGCTTATTTATAGTGTTCACAAAACTGCACTTTTTTAAGATTGTGTTTTAGCTTATTTATAGTGTCCACAAAACTGCACTTTTTAGTCTGCGAGTGAGCTTATTTTTCCTAGAGTCCGCGAGCTGCTCTGAATTTATAGGCGTGTTATTAGCTTATTTATTTTTAAAAAGAGTTCACGTTACTGCTCTTTTAATAGTTAATGGCCCTGCCAATGATGTAATATACTAAACTCAAGTATGATATTATATATATGTTATACATTCAAATGTAAAATAATATCTCTTCCGTATCTGTATTTTCTTTAAGTTAATAATTAGTGATGTAAGCAACTACATTGAAGTTTGAAATATAGAAAGTTATAAAAAAAAATTAAGTGCTGAATATACAGAAAAGAAAAAAACTGGTATAACGCCAATAGCGCAACCAATGGTTCGGTAAGATCCGAAGTGAGGAAAAACAAGAAGTTACTCAGCTACAAAAATTATAGTGACTCTAAGTTATGTTTGCAATGAAGGATAATAAACAATGAAAATAGTGAATTGATATAGTATATATATGATAGTAATAAATAAGAAGTTGGGGAATTATTTAGTTGGGTTAGGATGTGTGGATTATGTGGAAGGAAGAGGAGGTAATTGGATACTGTGGTTCTTTGAGGAAGTGGAAAAAGGAACAAAACCACAATAGCTCGAGCAGCTCGTGGGCGCGTCCAACGTATCTACCTAATTTATTACCCACGGCAATAACTAGATAGACCTCTGAGCGTTGGTTGGGAATTATTAAGTTGGGTTAGGATGTGTGGGTTATGTGGAAGGAAGAGGAGGTAATTGGATACTGTGGTTCTTTGAGGAAGTGGAAAAAGGGGACAAAACCACAATAGCTCGAGCAGCTCGTGGGCGCGTCCAACGTATCTACCTAATTTATTTCCCACGGCAATAACTAGATAGACCTCTGAGCGTTTGAGAACGCTAAAGTAACAACATTAGTGTCGCACAGCGAAAAGTAGCAGTGGTAGAAATTGCTACTAGATGTTTCTAGCCACAACTGTAGGTTGTGTGAAACAAGTTTAGCGAAAAGCAGCAATAGTAGAAATTGCTACTAGATGTTTCTAGCCACAACTGTAGGTTGTGAGAAACAAGTTTAGCGAAGAGCAGCAATGGTAGAAATTGCTTCTAGATGTTTCTAGCCACAACTGTAGGTTGTGAGAAACAAGTTTAGCGAAAAGCAGCAATGGTAGAAATTGCTACCAGATGTTTCTAGCCACAACTGTAGGTTGTGAGAAACAAGTTTAGCGAAAAGTAGCAATGGTAGAAATTGCTACTAGATGTTTCTAGCCACAACTGTAGGTTGTGAGAAACAAGTTTAGCGAAAAGTGGCAATGGTAGAAATTGCTACTAGATGTTTCTAGCCACAACTGTAGGTTGTGTGAAACAAGTTTAGAGCCGACGTCTCTTGACGTGGAAGGGTTAAAGTCCGAACTAAAATAACAACAATCTATAGCTGTTATCCAAATAACTGGGCAAGTGCAGTGACTTGTTTGGGTAATAAAAATGCTTCCAATAGGTAGGCCTCAAGAAGTGCGTGACTAAATGTCACTAAGAGTTGGAGGGGAAAAGGAAGATACGTCCCTTTAACTGTTCCCAAGAGGCTACATAGTTTCGAATGCCTCTAAACCAGATAAGTGCTGGGCCATCAAATAACTCAGCCGCTGAAGTAAAAACTTTTTTGTATGTGAGTGAGCAAGGAGACACCAAATCAATAAAACGTTATAAGAAGAAAAGAATACAATAATTGTCACTCTTAAACTTTAGATTTAGTGAGTGAATATTCGTTGGAAGAACACAAGTTATTCTACTAAGTCTATGCCTATTGTTAGTAGAATCAGAGTTAGTTTTAGGAGCCTCCGGTGTCTCTGCCATTTTAAGAAAACCTCAAATAGATTGGATCAAGTGAAATGTGCTAATATACCTATACCAATAATACCTTTGATATTAAACAAGCACCCAGCTATCAACGGTGTGACAAGAATTGTGCAAGTAGACTTGAGTGTTTATGGAATACTGCAATCTACAGTACAATGTGATATTAGATATCAAATTATGTAAAACTGTTCATAAATTTAAGCTAAGAGTATATATATCACTATACTGTGTAGTTGCAGGTTCTAGTTCATATAGAATTTGTGTTTTGTAGTCTATCTTTGATCTAAAAGTTGTTTAGTTGTGTACTATTAAGTTTGTATTTCAGGGTTATATAAATAGTTGAATTTTGGTCTAGTACTGGTTGCAAAACTGTTTACAATGTTATGATTGCCAATAATGAGCCTCAGTTATAAAAATTTTCACTCAGTAAATAGTAAAACGCTAATAATTATGTTGTTTATCTTTTACAAATGAAGTTAAGTTTGCTACCAACACACTATGAAAATTTACTAACAAGGTTTATTATTTATCTTTATGCACTGATATTATCTTAATGTTTAAGTTTTAGTTAAGTTAGTTTTAACTTAATAATGTTTACTTACAGAATGTACACTATAATAACATACAATGAAATACAGTATGAATTCACATGTCAGATCTTACAACTAAAGGATATTGAAACAACACAAATTTCTTTTCAATTAGGTATTCTTATTGGGTTAGTATATTAGTACATAAGTTTTAATATAGCTGCAAAACTAGTTTTCACCAAGTGGAATCGCCAGTGTAACCTTTTTAAAGCTAAACCTACTTATTTTAACTAGGTAGATAGTAAATAAAAGAAAGCGACTGAGAATGATAAGGTTATTTATTAAAGATACTTGTAGAAGGTAGTTAATATATAATAGAATCAACGCAGTGCCTGAAGGGCTGACTAGATTTACAGAATTTAGGTGGTAGAACAATAAATGGGCGCCTTAGTTACAGAATGCCTGCTAGATCAGCAGTAGATGCTATTCAGGGTGGGTTTCGAGCCTACATACTAGTTTTGCAACCATAAATCAATTAATTTGTTAAGGGACAATACATTAAAATTTTGAATGTGGGTAGGCTCGGCCTACCCACTGTTACCCTGAGATACAGATGACCCGGAGCCAGGTGCTGCTGCAGCGGCGCAGGGGGTTGTTTAGGCAACCCTCAGGCTGCGGAGCTGACCAGCAGACCGTCGGGTGTAGTGTAGTGTGGCGAAGGTGGAGGCACCCTCGCTTGAGTTTCAGAGGTGGTATAAAAAAAACCCTGTGAGCAAGGAATAAATCATTGATCACAGTTTTCCAGGTGAAATATAGATTAATTGAAGGTTTATGGTACAAGCTACTTACCCGAGAAGGGGTTTTACAGAAGTTCCGTAGGTAGTTATAAAAATGTGTGACTAGGCAGATTAGAGGCTTTCAGCAGCCAGCTGGAACAAGGTACCGTCGACACAAAGACCCTGTGAGCAAGGAGAACAACTGATCACGGTGTGCACTGATGAACAAAGGTGAAAGATAGAAGCCTACGGATGGTAGACTTACCGGCAGAGGGTTTCAAAGATCGCGCACTTCTATATGTAAATTTATTTATTAGCACTTGGGGTTCAGTCTCCCCGGCGAGTCAAACGAGTAAGGAAGGACAAGCGACTGGTCTCCGGCGAATCTTATTAGCCAAGAAAGAACTGGAAGCCCCGCCGGCTGGTGGTTGCAATGACCATGCCGAATCGACTTGGGCCAGAAGGTGACAATGACAGCTAACTGACATTAGGATTGTTTGACTTTTTACATTTTCTGGCATCGCACGACTTGCGCATTAAGCCAGAAAATGAAAAAACCAAAGGATGCAGAATCCAACGGTTACAGTATATTATGTTTATTTGTAATAACTTAGCCTACTTAAGAAACTATGCTTACCTAGATATTATTACAGAAGTTCACATACAAAGTTAACCGCATTCACACAACTTTAACTGTTTGGTCACGATACATAGGTTTACGGTAGTAACATCGATTACAATTTTCTGTTATTTAATTTTAATCACGAAAACAAAAGTTTGTTTTAAGGTTAGGTTGAAATGTATACATTGGCTATGCGTGCATGCAAAAAGTCATACCACCTTCCGAACTAATCCGAAGATTGTATCTCGGCCGATGTGTTGAAGTTTAATGGGTGCATCATTTTAGCTATGTATTATGATGACAACTCACCAGGGGGCGCTGCTGTATACACTATATCTTCTGAATTATCAGCCCGATTTTGATGCGGTTTTCTCTGATAGGCTTAGATTTGTTTAGCAAATGAATTTATGTTGTAGTTTTTTTTTATAGGCTTAGATTTGTTCAGTAACGTGACAGTAGAGTTGATGTCGGTTTTTGCTTTTGTTTAAAATAATTACTAGTATCTTATTCGTGTACTCAAATTCCGTTGGAGATAATAATATTGCTCTGATTAGCGTGGGAAAGAAATTCGCGGTTGAGTTAAAAGAAAAACTTGTGATTTTACTGCTCGTTTACAATGTATATTATTATTTGGCGCATCATTATTATATCTATAGGGAGATGATACAACATTTCAAGCAAAAAATATAATTATACCTAATACCAACCTTTTACACCACAACCAAAATCACGAATTTTTTTCAATACCAATTTGATACATACCTATAAAAGTGTTTTTTTTACATTCCGGTTAAAGTATTTTTGTTACATAGTTACCATGAATATGTAACTAAATCCTCAGTTTATCCTTGTAATGTGTTCTATATTTCTGAGGGACTTCTACCGTGTTTGATCGTCTTTTGCAGTGTCCGAAAATCTCCATTCTATGGGGTCGGAAAAGTAAACTAACTGCGGTGCAAGTGCGGAAGTTTTATCCTATCGACGTCGATTAGTTTAATTCGATAACTTAATCTATATTTTGCAAGTGCCGAAGTATGTTTAGAGGTAGATAAATTGATCGATAAGCCTCGGTAAGCTTTAGTACAGATAATAAAAAAAGATTGGAGTCGTTCACTCTGGTAAATAATAATTAATATTTAAAAATGATTTGATAAGTCAATGTCAAAAACACAAAATTGCTTATATCAATGTCAAATATTTTTCCACTACACTAGCAAAATTGCGGCAATACCGCAGAAGCCATTTAGTTAGTTAGAATTTGAACAAAATTGCTCAAATTCTTCTCTTATAATTCTATCACGATCTTTAGACAGAGTTTATCAGTATAAAAAGACGGAACCTCCGAGGTAAGTAAAGTAAAACTAAACTATTATTATTAACTTATTTCTCCTTTAGCGCCAATGCAATCAAAATCTATTATTTATTAAATAAGTAAACAGCAAGAATGTTTATTATCTAAGAAAACCAAACATTGTAGTTATCGAGGCCTATCGTCGTCAATTTGAAACCTGATAAAATTAACCGATTTAAACAACTTCAAATGTCAGTGTATCGACTAGAAAAATCTTTCATTAGGTAAATTTATCATAGTTACCGAACCATAGACAAGGTGTAGATAAGAAAAGACAGCGTCGATAATATTCGACAAAATCGAGTATTATCGAATTTAGCGACACGATAAAACTATTTTTTTTTATTTTATTTTTTAAAACGCACTTGCACTGCTGATTAGGAACCAAAATATGTTCTTATGATAATGTAAAGTCACGACCTCAATAAATAACGATTTTACAGTGGGATATAGTTTAACATGTTGTGTAGGTTAGCTTCCAGGATAATTTTTGTTTTTATTTATTTTCTTATCCATTACATTCTCGTTATATCATCTCTATATCTATAAACAAGTTTGTACCCATAGCAGCGCACGCGCATAGTGGGTGTATTGTTTCACGACCCGTAGCTATTAGCCCGCGACTCCCAGACGAATCGAGTATTAAAATATTATATGCAAAAAATTTGCAACGGCTAAATTAGCGGGTCAAGACATGTAGGCTATTAGGATATTCACTATATTATAAGTATAAGAAGGTTAGGGATTTATTTTCAAAGAATAATAATGTTTCTGCAGGATGATTTAGGAACTGCCGAAAACAACAACCCTCAAAGTAATCTCCACTTGGCTTAGGCCCGTGGATTTAACTTATATGACCGATATCCTTAAAATTTCGAGAAAAACTAACGTTTGCACGTAATAAATATAATAATAATCTCCCTGTTCCCCACGCACTATAATCCAGCAGCGATCTTCAAAGTGAGAGTGAATCGATTCTTATCGGGTAAGCACGCTCCATCTTAGGCCATAGCCTTTGCTTACCATCAGGCAAACTATGGCAAAGTGCAAACCCGTTCTCTCGATTCAATCGATTCTCCTTTATTAGGTTTGTTGACTACCAGGTAGAATAATTAGGAGAATTTTTCTTAGTCAGATATTATGTTCTGTTGTACCCAGTTCCTTTCTCTAACCACGTTATTGTTTCAGATAAAATAACATGAAATCAAAATGTGATTAAATTGATATTCTTCTCTTTCATTCACTATAGTTATTAGTACAACTGAATGTCGCAACATAGGAATAGACCTAATGTGATATCTAGGGTTTGCCTATTAGTGCAAAGTAATATCTAAAGCCCTAGTTTTTGTTGCGTAATCCTCTTTGTTAATCCTTACGGCCTTACGGGCAAGAGTGTAAAAGACTTGTAAGAGACAGAATACAGTGGACTAAACTGGGCAAGGCCTACGCCAGAGAGGCGACAGTACTTACCTAAACACATTGATTGAATTCACAGTTTTTTTTAAATCAGTTTAACTTAACAGTTAATATGCTTATATTGTAAAATTTAAAATATAAACATTTTATATTTTCCAGTATCTGTACCTTTTATTTTCCAACATATTTCATCCACGACAACTCCTCTCCGCCAGTACCTATGTGTATCCGAGTTGTTTGCGCGCGCTCCGACAGAGGGCGCTCGCGTCTCGCCGACATGTGTATTTCACATACATATCGAGAACATTCACTTTAAATGCTTAAGGGGGAGTTAAGTTAAAGTTGTAAGTAAGTTTTAGTTAAGTAAGAAGACAATTCAAGATATAAAGTTTATTATCAGGTACCAATGGGTTCCCTCACGTTGAGTTGAGATAAAAGTAGGCTGTGACACTTTCAGAACTATCTATACCACCACTAATATTTTTTTTCTTTCTTTCCTTTATATACTAATCAGAGTCCTCAGTTTCTTCTCTGCTTACGTGAAGAAGAAAAAACCAGTAAACCAATAAAATCACTTAAAACTAATGCCAGACCGAGCAAATCGTCGATGCACAACTTAGCCTAATTTTATGATCTACCAAGTACCAGAATATTTCCTGAAAATGGCTGTGTCTAGAGTAAATATGTTTCTTCTAAGAAATTGTGCTACATATGAGACCTCTCTTTTGAGTCGGGAGCAGAATTAATTCGTTAGGGGAGTTCTCTTGGGCAGATACATCGTGGTAGGCGTCCAAGTCCTTCCATGGAAGACACATGGTCCTAGAATATTGTGGTCCACTAACCTCCTCGTCCTCACGATGTTTTCCTTCGCCGTTAAGCGACTGCAAATCCACATATAACTTGAAAATACAAGTCATCGGTGTGGGGCCGGTTTCGAACCAGGGCACATCTGGAAGAAAAGCAGACACTGGAACCGCTTAGCCACACTCTCTTTATAGACCTAAGAGGTTCTTAATACCAGTCATATCTGTGTAAACCATGGTCATGTTAACACTATTTGACCCTAAAAAACTCAGCTACAATAAAAGTAAATAAATACCATCTCAAAGCCCTTAACGCGCCGACCCAGTGCCCTTGCCCAGCTCTGATTGGAATTTATCGCCCTCGTGCTTGCTTCGGCCCTTTTATCCCTTTTGCGCGCCGATTGTGCTAGGGCGCGCCACTTTCGCCGCTAAAACGAAAACTTAGACGTGTTTTATTGAATGGCCCGTGATGTATTGCCTATTTAAAGGTAGATTGTTTTGGATTGCTTACAGGTTTAATGGACACTTGTAAAAAAAATATAAGTGACGGTCGGTTCAGTTAAAGAAAAATAGCAAATCTTACAGCAATAAGATAACGTTAATAAGACCATCTGTCAAACGGAAATGTGTGACCAAGTGAGACTGTTTTGTACATCATAGTACCTAGTAGTAGTAAGTGACGGTCGGTTCAGTTAAAGAAAAATAGCAAATCTTACAGCAATAAGATAACGTTAATAAGACCATCTGTCAAACGGAAATGTGTGACCAAGTGAGACTGTTTTGTACATCATAGTACCTAACTATGATAATTTTGACAGCTGTCATCTCCATCATTTTGCCACAAACTTGATAAAAAATGACCATATAATATGGAATTGAAGTAAAATCTGAAAATTCATGAAAGATGTCAACTGTCCAAATTTAATGGTATTATGGTCAATGCAAAGACTTTACAGCGTTGGTATTTAATATTGTTTGAATACATTATATATCCATTTAAATTTAAATAGTATAATGAAGATTATTTCCCCTTCCTCAAGCCAGATCCCAGGTGTTCTCAAATCTGACAACAATTTAAACATTAAATCAAAGATTATCAGGAACGAGCACCGGCATTGTTTTCCTGACACCTATTTGCATACAACCCTCCATCTGCCACGATCAAAACTGAGATTGCATCAATGTGGTATACCACCATCCACTCATAACCTCTTCACAACCATAACAAAGTCAAAATTCAAACTTCCGAACATATATTCTAAAGAAAATTTCAACTGTTTTACTGTGACAGGGTTCTTCAATGTAAAGAACGTATAGAGATGGTACTTTTGTACTTTTGTTTCGATAGTTTTTTTTTGTTCTTGTTCTGTCGATACAGTGTTTGGAAATTTAACACCGTGAATAAAATGTTCGACGATGGAGGTCTTTATTGAGGCAATTCTTTGTCGAGAAAGTTTAAGAAATAGATGTAGCTGTTGAAGACTGGGACATAACATTGTTACATTATACATTTCCTAGGTGCATTTTTGTTATCACATTTGTATGTACCAAGAAATAAATTAACTAATAAATTTGTAAACTAGCAATATTTGACATTTATTTTAACAGTACTGTTAATGTACATCTTAATATACATACTGCTTAGTTTTTTAGAAAGTCACTAGTTAGATTGACAAGAATCATTTAAGTTTCTTCTAGGCGCTAGATCGTAGATTGTAACGTTGCTTAACATAGTCAAGCGTGAGCCTATATCATGTAAAAAAGTACATAAATAGGCTGTTAAACAATCACCATACAGACTATGGCTATTGAATCAAAACAAAATTTTGCCACGATGCAAAGTGAAGCGAGGTGTGGTCCAAAGGGAATCGAATAGCTGATTTATCGATATCGATAGTAAGTATTATTTAATTATACGCACCTAGTAATTGAAACAATAAAAAAACCATTACAATTAAATTGGTAAGCAATTGTCACAGATCGGTAATATTGATAAGCATCGTTTTTGTAGGTATAATTTATGAGTTAGACTCACTTTTTGAGGGAATAATCTGGGGGCACGGAAGTGCCCCCGACAAGTCGTTTTTTTTTTAACAAAAGCACTTAATTATGTGTTACTAAGAGTAATAAACAATAACAATTCATAATCATAATAATCATTTATTTACACTTAAATAACTAGTTACAGATCTTAATGCTATGTACTTGTAAATGTAGGTACCTGCTTAAAGTAGAATACAATTGACACAAGTATAATTCTGCAATGCTGTAGGTTGCATGGATACAATGTCGGATATAAATTTATGTAAAGAAAGAAGGATTTGATTACAGTAACTTAATTATTAAATTAGATAAAGTTAACTGGTAGCCTAGATCTAGTAACAATTTATTATTTAAAAAAGCGGTCACTAAAAATCCGCTAGTCCTAAGATTTTTACTACAGATTAAAAACTAATTGTCATTCTGAAATACAGAACATTCGTAAATTTAGTTACTAAAAAATTATAGAATTAATGAAATTTATCCTTACAAGTTTTTTTAGCATAATCTAAGGATTTCTTATTAACAAGTTCTATAATGAAAATATTGCTAAAACTTTCATTTAAGACATTAATACTATCGATATAATGGTTACAAATTCATCGACAGCATCCCAACTCCATCAGGCGAGGCTCGCGTGACCTCTGCCCCTCGTCGCGCCTCCCGCTCTCCTTGCCCCGCAGGTGTCCCGCCCCAAGCCTTTTTGGTATCGAAAAATTCAAATATCGAATAGCTGTATGGAACTTTTTTCTTTGTAGAAATTCATACATGAGTTTACTTTGGCTCTGAATATCATGACTCATGGCGCCTCAGTAAGCGTTTTTAATAAGAGATTGTCAAAAAAACTTTCATATGAACAAAGTTTTTTTCTTCTTGTTTCAAGGATATTATTTACTTCATTATTCGACATCTTTCAATGCGTATAAAATCTATTCAAACTTAGATACAGATTTCCGTGAAATTGAACCATCTGCTCAAACACAATACCTTTTCAAGCCTTACAACATCAAAAGCCTATCATCGCCTAAAAATAAAAATAAAAACAGGCATAAAGCACACTCCTAATAAACATATGTTCATCATTAAGACTCCTTTCAAATACCTCAAATTCCACACATTCATATCTTTCAATGCATCGGACAAAGCCACATTGACTCAATTAAATCTTAATTCGTACAAAGAAGTCGATTAATGAAATTAAGTCCACATTTAGTCGATTTAACCATCGAGAGCCACAATAGGCCTAAATAGTAACAATCGAATCAAAAGACGATCGACGCATCGATACAACAAAAGATCTAACTAACTCGCCTCGGCCAGCGTGACTATTAAAATTTAATGACATGATTTATTATAAAAAAATGTAAAAAAATACAAGAAAAGGGTACGATGTTACGATCCATTTTTCATATCGCAGTTGGTAGCAAATGGCCGAATAAAAAATGTTTAACAGACCGACACTTTATGAAAAACGGATTCTTGTGCGGAGCGGCTTTGTCATCGAGTCCGACATATTCATGGCCTATGGGCTCACGCAGAGACACACATATTAACAATATTCCATTTTTCTGGGTGTTGCATAACGGGGCCGGTTATATGAAACTGACACTTGTACTTAACAAGAGTGCCTTGTATTACTTTATACTAGTCTATTGTACTCTAACTTGAAGATAATTTGTCAACTTACTTATTCATAAATCCAACGTTGAGTTTGTACATTTCACCGTGTTATCCGACTAAAGCTTATCAACAATTTCACTATGTATTGCGTGACACTAATTTATTAAAATTGCCCATTACAATAACCTTATTTGTAACATACTTAAACAATAAATCTATTGTGCACAGAATAACAATGTTCCGTTATAGTTTTGGCGATACATTTTTTTTTTATGTTTTGTCCTGAAAATAATAGAAATATAGAGAGATATTTTTTTAATTATATTAATTATGAAAAGCATTTCATTAGTATATAGTAAACATTTTAAGTAAAATACGAGTAGATTAAATAAAGAGTCTCAGATTGATTCCTATCATTTTTTACAAGTTCTGCAGCACCAGTTTACAAGTCCTTGTAAAAATGAAAATATAAGAAATAAATTGTAGAACCGTACCCGCTGTTATAATATTTGGTCATTCCCTTAGTGGTAGCCGTCTCATTTATAATATTTTATAGAAATCAACTAAACAAAATTGAGAACATTAACGCCATACACTGCCTTGCCCCGGTTTTGTACGGATTTTAACATAAATTGCTTATGATAAGTGTGTCCTTCTTTAGAAAAGGGATGACAATGAACAAATTGAAGTTATTTGGGTTCAAAAGGTGTGTTTGAGAATACATATTAAAATTGTATTGGAATTCGATTAGACATAAAATGTTTTTATAGTCTCTGTGTTTTGATTTCGAATTGGTTGGTTATTATTATTGAATATTTATTTATTATCTATGGTTTGGGTCAACACGCACACCGTAATGTTTTTATACATTAGTGTTACATATTTTTGTAATGATTTTACGGTAAATGGCGTTCTAGATACTCTTTGGCTGGGTGACCAAAAGTTGCATTTTACATAAAAATATAAATCCTTGCACAAAACAACAATTCATTGCATTAACATACAGATAGATAGTTTGAAAATCTTCAAAATGGAAATCCGCAACAATGTCATGCAAGTTTTTTTTATATAATATCGAAATCAGACCATATTGCCTTTTTTAGCAAAAAATATTAATAAATAAATTGTATTCTCTCACATCTTTAACAATACATTTTAATAGACTGTTTAACAAAAGGCTCAGATACAGCAGACGTTTAGTCGCCTTCTGACAAATATTAAAATACAAAAAAAGCCGTGGGTAAATCTGCAGAATATCATCAAAATCAAAACTCGACGTTTCACGAAAACCACAGACTGTTACAAAGTAGTAGAATGGCCAATCAATTGTGTAATATTGGTTTAATGATTTGCATGTAATACTCTACTGATATCATTTGGTATTTTTTTATTTAAATTAATTATACTTAACTTATAAGTAATAATTAATTAACTAATACTATCTAAAACAAATTGATGGGTTTGTGAACAAACTGTGAACTGAGAAGAATTATTTGCAAAGATACTTATTTAATAATAATCTCATTGGATTAGTATGACAAATGTTTTGACATTAAATGAAAGTAAGTTAAAACGATAATAACAAATTAACAAACATCAGACAGGCTGTAGTCAAACGTAAACATATCGCACCTAAAAAAATATGGCACATGTACGAAAAATTTGCTCATACATCTTATTCTTCTACACTGCCCCAGTTTCCATTCTACCAGTCTCATATTCTTAGCCTAATATGTTTGAAATTCTTTAAGGTCATCATGAGTATTCATTTTTGAAACCCACCTCCACATGTCACCATGCATTGTGCTGTTTCTACCCTTAAAGTAGCAAAAGACATTGACAAAGGGTGTTAGGGTAAACTTGGTCAGAACAATGCGATTTGAAGCCGCAAAAAATGGGAAATTTATACGATTTCAGATTGGAAGCACCTGTCACTAATTGCCACCTTTTGGCGGCTCTTCTTTTGTGTGACGGTGAAAAAATATGAATTATGTGCGTTGGATGCAATGGTTTGTGTTAGGTTTGATTATTAATGGTTAAACGAACTTACCTTGAGTGAAGTTCGACCATAATTATACGAGACGACGTTACATGCGAAGAGATTCCGTTATCATGTCCCGGAGTATAACGCTTCAATGTAGGTACATTGGATGCACTATTTGCCATTAAATTGAATATTTGTTAATTTGCTACGAAGCAGAAACACTTTTAAAGTCATTGCACGTACTCACGTTACGCCACTAGACTAGTTCGTTATCAACCGCGCTCTAATGTCACGGAGTATAACGAGGGTACATTGAATATAGGTACTTTATGCCACTAAATTTATTGATTGTTACTTTGCTATAAAGCAGTAACACTTTTAAAATCATTGTACGTAATCACGTTACGCCCCAAAACTAATTCGTTATCAACCGCGCTCTAATGTCACGGAGTATAACGCCTCAATGTACATTGAATATAGGTAATGTATGCCACTCAATTGAATAATTGTTTATTTGCTTTAAAGCAGTAACACTTTTAAAGTCATTGTACGTAATCGCGTTACGCCACTAGACTAACTCTTTATCAATCGTGCTTTATTCAACGCCCAATATATACATTTATTGTATGTTGGTATTGTATTCCACTAAACTGAACATTTGCTAATTTCCTATGAAGTAGTACACTTTTAAAGTCATTGTACATAATCACGTTATGCCACTAGACTAGTTTGTTATCAACCGTGCTCAAATAAATATGAATCACAAACAAAATAACCGTTATAGGTTAGAAAATCTAGTTCTTTTTACATTGAATAAACTGTAGAACAATGTATGTAAGAAAATGGTAATAAATAAATTCATATTTTGTTGTATTGTATTTGTTACAAAAACAACAAATATGTCGGTACATTGAAAAAATATCGTTACAGAAACATTGCTAGAAAAGTCATGTTTCTGATCTACATGACAAAAATGCAGGTATTTCAAAAAAAGATCGTTATATCATTTGTTGAAAAAAAACTATATTTACGATCTATTCGGTAAAGTTTTATAAAATATATAAGATTATACCAAGAAAATTAAAATCGATGATGAATTTGAATTTGAATTTTGAATAAATGCAGTAAGATTGCTTTGATAAGTTAACAGTTGCACTAACCTTTATCCTTTGAGCTGGTTGATGAATTGCTTAGTTTATGTACCAAAGATCGAATTTTCGACGTTATTTTAAAATTCCGATGCTCCTTTTCCTAATTTACCACTTGAACATTTGAAATAAACACTTTTTTCCACGAAAAATTCAAATAGTAAAATTCAACGAAATTTATGATGTTGCGACGCCCGCACACAAGAAATGAATGAGGTTTGACAGGAGGACGGCGCTACAGGCGCGACATTGACAGTGACATTTGTTCAAAAGTTTTTTTTTTGTGTTTTTATTTTCACAGCTATAAAAAGTGTGACGCCTAGTACATACAGAAGTGAGACTACATAGTTAATAAAGAAATCTCGAGCATGTAACGTCGTCGTAGTATAATTCAGTGAAAACCGAATGAAATGAGGAAAGAAGTACGAGATAGTAGTTTCACTTTAAAATTGATATAAGAAAAATCTTTTTTTTGTATATTAGTACATCACATAAGCTTATACATAAGCTGTTGCTTATGTACATATCTTAAAACATGATAATAATGGCATGTAATTGAAAACACTGCATTGTATTGTTCAAGTAAAATCATTGATTGAGTCTTTCAACACTGAAAGAGATTTTTTCCCCTCAAACCTTTCTGCACCAGATTTCATAACGTACATATAATGTATGTACTTATATATTCTTTATTCTATGATAAGTATACTCTAGTATGAGTTATATAGGCAAGCGCTAAACCCTCACTATGTTCGTTTAACTTAGACTTGAACGCAGGTTCGACTCCTGTCGGTCGTGATTATTTTCGCTCATTTTCCAATAAGTTTAATCATATGAATCTTAAACATAAATATTTATTACAAGTAATGTATGCAACACAAGATTATAAACAATAAAAAATTGGTACCTACATACTTATTGTTTCATCTAAATATAAAATGGTTGCTCATCATGATTACAACAATCTTCTGAGGAATGACCTTCAGATATCAGACATACACAAGCAAACTAACGAAGGGGAGGACAGAAGTAATCTCAAGTGACATCCCTAATCAAATCAAACTTAAGGTGCACTTGCCAGGGTATTTTACAGTCAGACAGATACAGTAAGTTAATTCAAGTTAGGTTTATCAAATTTTTTAACGGTCATTGACTAGACTTTTTATACTTCATAGGTCACAATAAAACTATTTTGGATGTTATACGGTTTTTTTGTGATTAATATAAAGTTTGTCTCTTCTTAACACTAAAACCACCCAACCGATTTCAGATAAATTTGCTACAACTGTAAATTAGACCCTGCATCAAGCCATGAGTAAGTTACTAAGCATCCCAGATATAAGCGGCTCACAACGCGGAGCACCACTTATACAAAACAAATAAAATCCTATTTTATTATTAAAACTATCGTGAGAGTTTCTTTTCAATTACGTAAGAAACGCGAAATTAGACATGAGTGAAAACCGTAATAGTTATATAATGAAAATAAGATCCCTTTCGCTCAATTTTTCAAAAGTGACCTCTAGCGACTGCTCCTTAAAATAACCTATGTACTTAATAAGCTACCACGCCACGTCATGTTCTATCAAGGTTACATCAACACGTCTAAACACGCGTCAGCGAGGTCAAAGGTCACCTTGGACCAAGAAAGGGCCAGACAGTAATGGTATGTATCTCCATAGACTCACTGATACGACCGTGTTCAAATCAATCAACAATTTGAATATGTTTAGTGTGAGTACTTTGTTGTGAAGGCATTAGTACTTAGATTATGAATTGAGATATATTGAATCTCTCTCTTGAGTCGTATTTCCTCATGACTGTGGGTCGTGAATCCCCCGCAGAATTAATTCGTTAGGGGAGTTCTCTTGGGCAAAATCATCGTGGTGGGCGCCCAGATCCTTTTACCCACTTAGGCACACGGAATATTATATTATTGAATAGATTATGAAATGAGAATGATTTTTTTTTGTCGGATAAAATATGTGTCGTAGGAAAATTAACTGATTAGTGAAACAATGTAGCAATTTATTTTCATTGCAAATTGTTAACAAAGCGGAGAATACCTTAAACCAAGTGGACTTTACTTTCTACTACTAGGTTATTTGTGAAATTTACTGGATGTTTGATAAAGCTGCTGAATTGCATCATAAATTGCTAGTTGACAGATTTACCTACCATAGAAAGGTTTTAAAAGACAAGGGTAATACAAGTATATTGCATGTGCTAATCTTTATTTATACGCAAAAATACTATTCCGAAAATCTTCATTGTGAAAGTATGAAAATCAATAAATGTAATTTTAATAATGTGTTCACCCATGTGACGTAAGACGTATGGACATACATATATATTATATCAAAACCTAACATGATTTTATACTATGATAATATAAGCAATATGTAGCCATCACGTTATAATGATTGAATGTTTTTGTAATATGAATAGAGTATATCAAGAATTTTGATTTGAGCTATTATTTATAACTTGCGGTTAGCTATTATGTCATAATATAAACATTAATGTTATTTATTTTCGAAGCGCTTTATATCGTTTGAAGTTGTATTGAAACTAAGATGATTTAGGGTTTTTATTACCATTCTGTCAAATGAGAAAAAGCCACGATATTGTAATATTACGTCGACGCGCGCGTTGATGTCTTTTCTTCACAATTTGTTTATATGTATGTACCAACTACTTGCGTGAAAAAAATATTTCACACTTTCTCAAAATTATTATGCATACTTATTCATAGGAAGTCAAATTATCATAAAAAGTTGTTAGTGTGCGTGTATGTTTATTGCTTTACTGATTTGGTGAATCTTGGTAAAGATACTAGATAATATTCCTGCCTTAGTTACTTTTAACCCAAATTACCTTAAAAACACAGCTGGTTGGTTTTATTTAATCATCATCATCACAAATTTAAGGGCAGGGCCCTTGTTTGTGGAGCATACGCCATCCTTCCCGGTCTTCTGACAATTCCTTGACCTCCTTATACGACATGACACCCGCCTTTTCTTTTACTTGGTCTATGTATGACCTTCTCGGCCTTCCTCTTCCTCTTCGGGCTTCCAATTTTCCTTCGATGATGTTTTTTCATAAATTCGTCATGTCGTATAAGGTGGTTTATTTATTCTATCAAGTATATTTTAATCAATAATATTCCGAAAGCCTAACAAATAAGTGAATAAAAAGCCGGCGTTTAAAGTCATAAAGTGAAACTAACAATTTCCAATAACCAACAGAAATTATTTATACTCGATGTTTATTGACGCTGGCACGCTTCGCTCTATGGAAAGATCAAACGTAATTAAAGTTATTACAGGCTTTTATGGTAAGGTTTTATACACAGTGCGTGCTAAGCTTTTAATGCATGTGGTTTTGATTAAATCAATTGAATCATTTAAATCATCGTTATTGTTGTTGAATAATTTCTGGAAAGCCTGTAACTGCACGCACTATTGGAAAAGAAATGTGCAAAATTCTATCAATTGATTGCGTTGGTTTTTTTAACATAATAAATACATACCTAAGTAAATGGCATAGAAAATATAAAATAGTACTTTAATAATAGCTAATAACAGAGACCATAATTAGGTCTATAAATATAAATTTATCTTTTTTCACAGGACATGAATTGATGTATTATAAATACACTACGCTAACATAATATTTAATTGATTCATTTTTATACTATAGACGTGACTGTCAGTTCTATATTTAACTATTACTGCTTTTGCTACAAATGAAAACGTCTCTTCTATAACTATGTATAACGTAATCATGTAAAAAAACCTTTCATAAGACTCGATTTTTTTTCTCGATTCTCCTTTTTGAAGTCTGTTAAAAGCAAAATATCCCAAATCACCAAACCACGAACATTTATCCTGTTTTCAATGACATTCCAAATTTAAAACAAGCAACACAATAGCCCCAGTAACGTACTGATTGACCAAAGATATAACATATTGCACACCCAATTAAGGGTTCACTCCCTGCTGAGAGAACCTACCGAAGGAGGCACCTTAAATAGCCCAAGCACGACGCGACCCTGCCAATTTAACTCTATTAAAACAATCTTAAAATAAACCTTATCCCTTTAACTTAAGGTATACTGAAGTGTATAACATATCGTGGTAGGTTAAAATAGAAACTATTAGAGAAGTGCCCTCGGGTCGTAAAGAACTATCTCAGGCCCAACTACTTGGTGTTGACAATGAAATATACAATAAGAACTTGTAAGGCCTAACGAGTTGATAAAATATGGTAAAGTTCACGATAGGAAGTTTACGGTGTACTTATTGTTATGTTGGGTTCGTTGGGGATTAGTTTGGTGAACTGTCAGTGGAATATTGATGTACTTTAGTGAACATTTTAAATGATTGGTATACTAAAAGATAGAACATCAAGGTGGTTAAGTGAACACTTTCAAGTTATGTTCGAAATATTTCTGTGTTGTAATGTGTATTTAATCTAAATATATAAATTGCAATGGTGACTGTCTGACTGACATACCGATCTATCAACGCACAGCCTAAACCACTGGACGGAACGGGCTAAAATTTGGCATGCAGGTAGATGTTATGACTTAAGCATCCGCTAAGAAAGGATTTTTAGAAATGCTACTCTTAAAGGGGTTAAATAGGGGATGCAAGTTTCACTTAATACTTAAAATATACCAATCAACAATGATGTCTCCGAATGAAAACTATCTCTCACTACATTATTTAAATGCAGATTTTACATTCAACTACTCTTTGTTGGAGCAAAACTGAGACAGATATTAAGCAACATATATCTATAAGGTCCTTACATAACAGTATCAGCTAAGCCCACCAATTTGGAGGTAAATCATCAAGCGAGCTCCAAATTAGTCGATCGCTTCGCAAATGGCACTCGGCGGAAGGCGTGGGATATGATTTACTACCTGCAAGGTGAAACTGTACTACAAGTATTCTAGCTTTTTAAAATTAAAACGGTTTTGCACTTGACCTCAGTTAGTTCTTAAAAGTACGGCTAACAAACTTTGTGGCTCGATTAAAGAAAATTTTGCCATAAAAATATGATTTCAATAGCCATGTGGTCTGGTTACAGTTATCCACCGTGTATTTTTTAGATCTTTAAAAAGCAAATGCACATAGTTTTATTGAATGTTTTTTGAACATAATAGGAACATGCAAAAAGAAACATCCATATGTAAATATGATAAACATATTTTTTTCCGCTGGCGTCACAAAATATATTATGCTTCATAACTACAAAAACTGAAATCGAAATTTCATGTGCCAGGCAAAGGCAAGGAAGGGAAATGGTTTTGTAGCTTGGTATCAAAATTCATGTTTACATATTATTTATTTTTACACAATCACGGCGTGTAGTTCCACCTTTACGCTATCTTCAAGATATCTATGAGATACGAGGTGAGCTATAATTTGCAGTTTAGATTGCGATTTGAAGCTATAATTTCAATGAATGAGAGTTGTCCGATAATGATCAGGGTACGTGATGTTAATGATCAGGGTACGTGATGTTAATGGATATGTTTACTAGAAGTATAATGATCAGGGTACGTGATGTTAATGGATATGTTTACTAGAAGTATAATTTATGAAAAAATAGTGTAACATAATATGTTTAAAACTCTTTTAAAAACAAATGTTTTGGGTTTTGAATAATATTAATTCACTTTTTTTACACGTTAAGTGTATACTTTGTATGTTATATAGAACTAACTTTTTGATACTGATAAATGTAAGGTACGTTATCTCCATTTTTACAACCTCAGTTTTATAATTAAACTGGGTCACTTAATATTGACACATAATGACATATCACAAAATTATAAATTTTAGACACTAGTAATCGTCGTTTTTCATAACTTAAAAATCGTATTAGGCGCCGAAATATATGTTTGTTTTCGTTATAAACCTACAAACTCCAGTTTTAGTTCCAGCGGATTAGTTGCGGATACAAAATAACATCTAAGATTTTACATTAGGTAATTCTATCAAATAGCTATAAATAAGATTGATCTCTCTCAACCTCACATCTATACTAATATTATAAAGCTGAAGAGTTTGTTTGTTTGTTTGAACGCGCTAATCTCAGGAACTACTGGTGCGAATTGAAAAAATATTTTTGTGTTGAATAGACCATTTATCGAGGAAAGCCTTAGGCTATATAATTTCACGCTGCAACTAATAGAAGCAAAGAAACAATGGAAAATGTGGAAAAAACAGGGAAAATTATTCATCTTTGAGGGCTTCCGTTGCGTGCGCTGCGAAAACGGGTCATGATATCAAAATAATATGTATGAAAGAATTATTTCTCTTGAAATGATCTAACAAAATGTTTGTAATCATAATAATAATCATAATAATCATAATAATCAAAATATTCATTTATTCATAAATACGTCATATTTTTTACATATAATGTTCATGTTCATTATACATTCAATAAATATAAATATACATGATCAGTTTAATATTTAAAAATCACATTACTTTCAATCATTGTAACAGTATATGTCTATCTTTTAAGATTAACTCACTAGAACCGTTTTTATGATAATAATTATTCCACGCGGACGAAGTCGTGAGCACAGCTAGTGTATAGATAAATAGACACGATTAATATGCTTTTTGGCAGTTCGTCAATTCGCCATTTTACAAAAATGGCGTTCTCACAGCATCAGTCAGCCATTCATCTTTATCCATTGCCATATCAGGGAAACTAACTGATAGATAGCCATTGACAGTAAATTAAAATTTTAATGATTTACTATGTAGAATCAGACTCTCAGTTATAGTTTATTTTGAGTTTAACTAAGTACTTTAATATCTCTTAAAATTTCACTCTAATTTTCTCTTTTACGATAAAACTGAAAATAAAGTGTTTTAAATAGAAATCTAGAAAAATATATATAAAACAATAACTATTAAATGTTTAACTTAGTGTTCAATGTGAAATCTATGTCACTGGCAACAATATTCTATCCTACACCACAGCAACAGACAAACTCAATATTAGATAGTCTTCAACAAAACACGGTCCAATACTCCGTAAAAAAACAACAACAAAACAATATCATCTGAACGCTACCTCTGCATCTCATCTCATCTGTGTACATCCATCCATTCATTCATTAGTTCACATCATTACTAACATCAATTAATATCTCTGTTACAATACGTCAAATTCAAATTGAGAAGCAAACACCACAGAGCATACAAACAATGTATGAGAAACGACCAATCAACTATTATGCTTAATGAACTATCAGACGGTATGTTTATTCATAGACAATGTAATGTGGAAACATCCAACTATCTGATAAGTTTGCAAAGAAGTTTAGATGATTATTGTTACTCCTTCTTGCTGGCTTCCGATAGTTCATTTTTTTGTTTATTATCATATTTTTATCATTAGCAATGGATTTCCGCAAAGTGCTTTCTATCTATGTCTCTTTTTAATCGACTTCAAAAAAAGGATATCAAGTATTCCAAAAGATTTTTTAAAAGAAATGTCAGCTTTCGCGTCGCGTCAAGCCTCGGATTAGTAACCATATAGGTTCCTTTTAGTTTTCATAGTAGTTGTCTTTAGGTACCGACTGACTGTTAGTCATGGTATGTAATAAATTAGTCGTTATATCATGTCAAATTCACCTGATAAGTTGTAATATTATAGTGTACTTACTATAATATATATTTTTCAAAATAAATGCCAAGTCGATAAGTAAATTTCCCGCGTGATTTACCTTATTGAGTAAGTATGTTTTATGTTAAATATATCTGAATATTGATTTATATACGGCGTAAATTTGTTTGACACATGCGTATCTGATTTTTTCACCATATTGAGATGTCAATTGGGTATTATGTCAGGTCACAACTAATAAGAAAAATAATGGCCAGATATCACGGTGAAGGGTATTTAGTTTTATTGACATGCGTCATTAGAAACGGTGAGGCTTCATTGGACGATGGAGATGTGGGAAAAACAAAAGAATATTAGATGAGTTAGACACACTGACAAGCCTATTTTAGTTGGGACAAACAACTATTAGAGGTTTAGAAGGCAAATGTGTATTTTTGATCGTTTTTTTCTGTATATCTACATATATAGAAAAAAAATGGGTCATAACCGCAATACAATAACAACAACTTTTTTTTTAATTATCAAATTATCTCATTTTTTTCCTGTTGTTTGATATAATAGACATGTCAATGTATAATGTATTAATTGTCTGTTAGTAATACCTGTCAAATAAAAAAAATAGTAATAACCACCGTAGAAACATAAGCTCTTTGTCAAATTCCTTAGTTAGTGTCTCAAATTTGTGGCCCTCAATAATTGTCAATAATTGCCTCTTATAACCACCGTAGAAACATAAGCTCTTTGTCAAATTCCTTAGTTTTTAGTGTCTCAAATTTGTGGGCCTCAATAATTGCCTCTTATTTGTTCAACCACAATTCGAGTGTTATATGGACAAATTTAACGTTATCTGCGAAAGCAACTCTATATATGGGGAGTTTTATGTGACTTTGTCTGTTTGTATTATTTATCCACGGTAAAATAAATAAAAAAAACAGTGAGTATCAAGAACCAATGTTTTTAACAGCGTATTGTTGTCTAGTGCCTACTTTAGTAATAGAAAAAATACGTGATAAGCCTGACTGAAAATACATTTTAGTGACAAAACTATGTACTATTAAAAAAAACCTACTTACGAAACCTACTTAAGAAATCAAAGAGTCACTAAATCCGAGACTTTCCACGCGACACGACTAGCAAGCAAAATCGTATTTTTTTAATCCCACAGTATCCTCATTAAAAATCTCATAAAATCGTTTTGCGATCATTGACAAAGAGAAATCACTGCGCTGAGAGGTTCACCATCAACATTAAAACCGTATGTCATAGCAGTAAGTAAATCACAGAAGTCTTAACGAGGCATAATGATTTATATTGGGCAATTAAAAACTGCATTATTAAGCACACACACATTCACAATCCAATACGAGATACAAACTTACATTTTGAAGCTATAGATGGCGCCACTGTTTTTACAAAGCTCGATATTAATAAAATTCAAATTACAGTTCTAAATTCTTCCACACGCATGTGTAAGTCTGTAAGAAACCATAAAGGACAGAATGAAATTAAATCGATTCGTCGCGCTCGCATCGGTGACCATAAAGAATTTTTGGACAATTTTTTTTGAACGTTTACATTCTGTTAGAATTATTGTCGAATAAATCAGCGCTTGAGGTTTCGCGACCCCCATCAAAGACGAGCGAACCTAAATATGGCGCGCTTAGTGAAAACATAGACATCATTTTATTATAGACGCCTGCTTGCAACTAAAACTTCCGATATGTAGTCATATGGATTTAGTTTAGTTCATAGGTCATATACAATTGTCGTGCACATGGTTCTGCTAGTGCATGCTGATTGGTCAACTTAAATGTAGGTACATATATGTACAATTTGAGTACAGAAAAGTAAACGTTAAATATATTTAACTCAAGAGAGACCAAAATTTACTACCAAAGTTTTCAAAGCAGATTTGAAAGTCTTGTGTCAATGAAAATTTATTTAACAATTAGCTAATTCAATTACTACTAAGAGGTAAGAGAATGTGTATCATAATGCGTCAACGTCCCGACAATCGTAGGTGTAGGTTGCTCTGCCACTTGAAACGAGTATATAATGAGGGTCAAATCAAATCATTTATGCAATATTGTGTATCCAATTACGAATATGGATGCTGATTATCTTATGCATAAGATTGGTACAATATATGAACACAATATAGCCCCAGAAAGTGTTTTCAAGAGTTTTATGTGGCGGAGAATAGATGAAAGCACTTAGCTAGGAGTCTATGGCTTCTATTGTCGATGTATAAAACGACCGAATTCTCAATGGAGTCATAAAGTGTAGAAAGACATGACTTGGAAGGCGCTTGGAACAATTTACGTGGTATTGTCATGTTTTGGAAGAAACTTCCCAGGAAAAAGAGTCTTGAACTAAAGTTAGTAAATATTTTAAAAGTGAAGATTATTTTGTTTAGCAAAACAGTGAGTCGTTTAAGAGAGATTATGTGCACATAATGAAGATTGGAACTTTTAAGGCAGCAAACATAACTTTGGGTTCATTGTGATATGCGTGAAATTATTTTTCACGTATTTGATAATTGGTAAAACCTTAATTGTAAAAAAATATCACAATCATAAGTTACCCTGATAGCTTATAAGAAAGGATAATTTTGTCAGTAATTCTAATTAACATCGATGCTTTAGGTGTATTACGCGAAATGAACTGATTTAAAAAGTATTTTTTTTTTAAATATCCTAATTATTATATCTTGAAGCAACAATACGTTTTTTATCAATGAATAAACATATTAGACCCGTTGAAATGAACAAGCAAACTAATTGTTTACATTTCCTCTTCAGAAGCACAATCGTCAGAAAAGGCAACATCATTAGCCTCGAAAAATAATTAAATTTTATAACAACCCCGCCTATTTTTGGCTACCATTCCACTCCCGTTTTGAATTCTATTAAAACTTAATTAACTTTGGCTGTGTTATAAATTTCAAATGAGCTCTGGCTCGAAAAAAGGACTCTCAATTTGTTTTGCTACTTCTAAACGTCACTTGTTCTTTGATAAATGTGTTTTGAGGTCGGGAATATTGCGCTGTGTTAGTAAAAATGCCGACAGACAAAGATCGTCACGGGTGTTACGAGAATTCTTCGAAAATAAATGAATTATTAAAAGTTGTGAACGCTCCTCTAAGCGATTCGATTTCGCAGTCCTTTTGCCGATTCGCCGTGCCATTATATTTATTTTAATAATGTCATTTTGTCGAAATTTATTTTTGATCTGAATTGCCAATTTTTGACCATTGTACTGGTTGTTAATTTGAATTTTGATAATGAGCTGAGGGTTTATGGGTTCTTTTTATGATAATTTGATACAAATTTTAATGTATATTGTTGTATTATTACTGCTGGGAACTTTACGAAGAATTGTGATGAATGTTAGAGGCAACAAATAGTATGTTACAAGTAGTTTTTTTTCAGGAATAGTTTTGTTTATGTTAATTTAAGATGTAAATCGAATGCTGAGGGAGATAATTCTTACAACCCATAATATGATAAAATCTTAAGGGCCACTAAAAACTTCTACACTTACAAACAAAACATCCTCAAAATCGCCCCATGTTTTTTTAATTAACAATTAATCCCAATCAGCATAACATTTAAAGGACATAAAAACTAAAACTAATTCAGAAAATAAACACAAAAATTCACAGTTAATTTTATCCCGACCTAAAAAAACATTAAAAATGTGGTGGTATTCGAACCATGCATAGCCTCGGGTGACCACACCGTACACCATATTTTACCATCACAAGAATAAATAATTAATGTACAGAAGAGAAACAATAAGATAGGTATGAATTTCGTCGCTGCCATATAATAATATAACAAATGATCTGCGCATAGGTACAAAAATACAGAAAAGCTAATGAAAAAAGTTGGAAAATGTATAAATAGGTATGGTAAATGTACTTGTAACTCTTGCACATGTTTATAAACAATTTGTTTATAATTGCATGACAGATTGTATACAACCATCTTGTGTAATACAAGATTACCATTGATCATAGTATATTTTTCACTTGTCATCAAGGTTCATGCATGCAGTAGACAATTATGTACATAATCAGTGCAATTGTAAAAACTCATTACAAACTAGGCATCATTTAGTTCATATGAATAATTTTCGTATACCTAATGTTAAATAAATTAGACATTTTCAGCATTATTTTCCAGATGAATACAATTCTCATGAAAAACTGTTGATTTAGGGAAAAAAATGTATATTCCCTTATCAAAGTCCCTTCTATCCCCGTGTTGACTGCATATTCTCTGCCCGAAATGCACCATATTTCACCAGCGGATGGTTTGGGGATCACCCGCTGTGCTCCTGGATTAAGTAAAAGCCTTCGAGCTCTTGTTCTTTGATACCTCTAGTTGGCGGTTAGGGTGGGGTTGGGCTGGGGTTAGGTTCCTTTAGAATTTAAGTAAAAGTCTTACAACTAGAAAATTTCGAAAACTTAATGATTGCTTACCATCAGGCGATTACGGTCGAGTGCAAACCCGATCCTTGTAAAAAAGAACTTTCAACTAGATATAGTCGTATCGTCTGAAAATTTGTCTATAAATAAAATTATTATGGCTCAGTCAATTCCTTTTCAGAGTAGCGAATTATTGTGTCGATAGCAGTAAACCATCGTGATAATATGTATAAAGAAGCCATAAACAGTTTCACAAATGATATACATATATGCACATATACATACAAATATACATGCATATATATATGATACAAGCGTAAGCTTAGTATGGGGCAAGATGGCGCTGTGTGATATGTCCTGAAATATTTATTTTTTATTTATTTATTAATAAATTCAATCGCTATTTGAAATTTGCCTGATAAGTCCTAGCAGCTTTTTTTAAAAAACTCTATTACTATTATTATTAAAATAACTATTTTTAGTCTAGTTCCGACATAATTCATCTGCTTGTGGGAGCTTCGCTACAATCTATGTCGGACTGCTTAGCGTTAAAAAAATGAAGCCACTCAGACCTCCTTACGAAGATCAAACTATAGCGTGTATCTCAAATTTCTTGCGAACAAAACAATAAACAGATATGCTATGAATTTATCCTGAAACCTGCACCAGTATGACTGCCTCCCATTCCTTCTTAATAGATGTCTCGGTCCAATTTAAGATTTGACGTGTTTTTAATTTAGCGTCTACGCCTGCGGCTGCCGTCTGACGTGCACCTAAATAATGTGCCATCAGGACCTTCAAACAATGGAAAATATGCCCTATTTACATAACCTTAAAGTCTAATTTAAGAAGGAGTTTTGTATAACATATTTTACCAGAAATCATAAGCCGCCACTCATTACGAATCTCATTTGAATATGGTCTCGGTGTTTGAGACCATTTTGTTTTGTAAGCAATGTGACTTTATGGGGTTGAGAGAATGGTTTTAATGTAAAATTTGTCTGGTGAATATCAGTTTTAGGTATTGGATTTGAGGATTAAATTATTTCAAGCAAAATACTTGTTTAATAATAATAGAAACGACAAACGTAAGAAAATGAATAGTTTAACGTGTTAAGACCGCCGAATGAAAATTAGTTTCCTTGTCTACATTCATGTAATTATAAATTAAAATCACTTGAGAAAATTTATTTGCTTGTCTAGTACGGCAGTCGTTAAACCATGTCAGAGGCCCTTAAGGCGGCTTGATAAACTCTCGACACCAGAGTTGGCCACTCTCATTCGATACGTAGAAGAAGATGTTATAGTCTATGTAATTTTTGCTGAAATAAACTATGCCTGGCCTCAGTATGTACCTATATTTACTTTGAATATTATATTATTATCTTGAACAAATATTTTTAAAGCTGTTTACATTCACAAACAGCTGCAAAAACGATACAGATACAGATCCAAAGTATCGAGTACCTAATAGTTAAGTTTTTTGCCGGATGAAAGTAAAATACTTTTTCTATAACAAAAAAAAAAAAAAATATATATTCCGGAACATTGCACACAACGCCATCTAGCCCCACACTAAGCTAACGCTTGTGTCGTGGGTACTAGATAACGGATATAATACTTATATACTTTTTTTTTGTAAATAATAAAAACAGCGTTTATCAGTTGGTCTATCCGTCAAAAAATAAAAATATTTTGCATGTAAGTAATTAAAATAATTTCCTATGCAGGTATATTTAAAGAGAGAAACAATTATTTTATTAATTGTATGCATCTACTTACCTATATAATAGTTACTTATTTGGACAACTAACGACTGAAATAACTAACTATAACTATATATATATAACTGAAAAAATAGTTACGATAGCTATATTTATTCACACTATGCAGTCAATTTTAAATTATTTGAATTAAATTAAAGCTAATTTTCAGAACACGAGTGAAACAGTATAATATAGCTAGTATGGTTAATAATAAAATGCTATCTCCATTCTCCTCGAGGCATAACGGACGTGGAATTGAAGTCAAAACCTCAATTCTAACATGAACGTCACAACACGATCTGAGACGACCAAGAGGACACAGTGGAAACGGTTAGAAGCATAACTCTAACGTTGAGACTTAAAATAATAGAGAAAGAAAATATATTATGAATTATTCAAGTGTTTTGAAAAGCTTTGGTAAAGGAAAGAAAATGAAATTGATTGAATATAATCTATGAAATTGTTTAAGCGTCAAGAAAAACTTTCGAGAGCAAAAATAATATTAAATTTTAACTTTTTCTTATAAAGGTTTGGGACAAAGCAAGTTAAGTTATATCAAAAGGTTATTAGGTTTTACAAATTGTAATCAAGCCACAGTTTCTCATAATAAATAAATAGACATTGGTTATAGTGACTACAAAATCAGTGTACAATTGGCATGCAAAAAAAAAAAAAAAAATTAATAAATAAATAAATCGAGTAGACTACTCGTAGTTACAATGGATTCTTTTTCTACTATTACTGGCGAAAAAAAATGTGTACACTTGATTCTTAATAAATAAAATACATTCACATCATTATATTATTGAAAAATACAATATGAACTAAAATTTAAACTACGTTTTTATGTTGTTGTAATCTATATGTTTGTATGTGTAAAATCTAATAAAAATAAACTTAATCATTTATTAAAGATTTTCTTCAAATTCCACTAAACCTATCTTACTACAACACCTAAACTACATCCCATATGTAGCCGGTACGCATCCGCGGGGTCACGTGAGGTCAAACGCTCAACTTTGACCGGATCTGCGCCCGCGCCGAAAATAAGCACCACTTGGCAAGGTTAGTGGATTCACGCCTTTTGAGATTGTACCTACAGATTAGAGATTAAATCTGTATAAAAGTGCAAATGCTTGGCCCGAGGTGGGTTAGATTTGTAGGTACATTAGGTGTTAGTAGGGATTTATTACATTTATTTAAATTTCATATTAAAATAATGGCCTTTTTTTTTTGAAGTACTTATGTTTGTCAAACGCTGTATAAAAATACTCGGAATAGTACATTATCAATAATTAATTTTTATTTTATTCTGTGTGTGCAAAGAGCCGTTATATGTATTTTCAGTGTATGTGTGTAATAAGCTTGTGTGGTTAATTTGTCTGCATTGTATGGGTTATGTGTCTGACAATAAAGTTTTTTTATTATATCAACACTCACAATAAGCTGTTATTCTAAATATGTTATGTATTATTCAAAATATTTATTACAGTGCAATATAAATAAAATGACTTCTTTAATTCAATAGGTAAACGCGTTGAAGTCTTTTCTATGGGAATTTTTATTTGCAGAGTACATTTTTAAATCTCTCTTGAGTCGTATTTCCTCATGACTGAGAGTCGTGACTCCCCCGCAGAACTAAGTCGTTAGGGAGTTCTCTTGGTTCTCTAACTTGAAAATACAAGTCATTTGTGTAGAGCCGGATTTGAACCAGGGTGCGTCTGCATGGAAAGCAGACACTGGAACCGCTGAGCCACAATCGCTTAACATGTTTAAATGTAACATGTAAAAAAAAAATTAACGGTGGTGTCTGATTCCCTGCAAATCCGTCTTACAGGATAAAAGTTAGTTCTTAACTCTGGTGTCAAGAGTTTTAAAACTGTCTTATAGACATACCATGGTTTAATGACTCGTATTATGTCAAGCAATCGGAGCCTACGATTTAAAAATACAGATTTAAAGGAGTCTATGTACATAAGGTCTTATCCATCTCAGTATAAAATTACCTACATCCAAATTCATTTTTTCGTTGGAGTGTTTTTTTTTAACTAGAACGGGTTTGCACCTGGCCATAGTTTGCCTGATGGTAAGCAAAGGCAAACCTAAATGGCTAAGATGGAGCGTGCTTACCCGATAAGAACAGATTCAATCACGCTTTGAAAATTGCTGGATTATAGTGCGTGGGGAACAGGGAGTGTCTAGGAGAAATAAATAAACACACAAACATATTCTTGCAGTTATAAAATTAGTGTAATCTGATGTAAGATACAGTCGTGTGTCAAATCAAACTTTAACCCCATACACTCTTAATTATAAACGTTCTGCTCAACTTTCATCAATCAACAATTTATAGGCAATTAAATAACAATTTGTCAATAAAGATTAGGTAACCTCATGTCTTTAGAACCAGTTGTCACAAAACGCTTGTGAATTTACACATAAATAGTCATAATTTGCCATAAGACTGTCAGTGTGTCATAATTTATAGGCTATGTTAAATTGTCTATTCTATTTAAACAGACAGACGGCTCATATCTAAATGGACGACGTAGATGAAATTTTAAAAGCATTTATGATATTTTATTAGGTGTGTAAGTATGGGCAGAGGTTCTTTTTGTCTCAATTTGTCGTTATTATCTTCATTTTGTTGGAATGTATGACGCAATCGATGATAACCTGATCTGTGTTATTTTATGAAAAAAGTCAAATAGTGTTAGGTTTCAATATAATATGTGTTGTTATTCGAAAGTTTCAATTAATAAAGAATTGGTTGACCAAAAGTAGCATAGTTCTGATTCTCCTTGAGTCGTACTTCCTCATGACTGAGGGTCGGGACTCCCCCGCAATATTTATTCGATAGGGGAATTGTCTTGGGCAGATACATCGTGGTGGGCGCCCAGGTCCTTCCACGGAAGACACATGTCCTCGCATATTGTGGTCTTCAAGCATGTCGGTTTCCTCACGATACGTTCCTTCACTACACTCGCTTATGCAGTAGTTCAGATTAAAGTAATCAAATTATATCAAGCGCCTCTGAAGTGGTGAAAAACCTTTAACATGAGCAATATGTATCTGTTTTTTCTTTATGACCTAACTAATAAAATGACATGGTAATACGTGCTATAAGTACGAAATGTGATAATATTAAGTTAACAGATATTTTACTTCCGTGACAAAAATAAACGCAAATATTATCTGCGACTGTCATCAAAATTTTAAGAAGCTCGTTTGTATGCCAACCGTCCTTAACAAAGACAAGACATTGCATCCTCGTACAAAAGAATGAACTTAATTATCCTTTAAATTATTCATTTGCCAAGTACACAGTGCGCAGAATAAACATTAAACATTGTGAGCAATTTTGTCTGCGAAACAAACAAGAAAAATGCGCCTCAAAAATTGTCCTCTCATTTCGCAATGCTTCATCGGATTTTTTATATATTTATCACCACCCTTTTAAGTTGGAATCGCACCAATACATTTCGTGTCGGGGCCTAAAACAAACAATTTGTAATCCTGAATTATGTGAAGCTGAATACATACATTTAAAAGATATGGATCTATAACTCGAGAGATGTGGTGCTACTGCGGAGTTACTTTGTTGTCGATATTTTAATGTCAACATGATGTCGATGATCGATTGTTTTGCCTAAAGTGTAATGTAAAAAAACACAGTTCAAAACTGTGAATACACAATGATATTATTATAAATTACAATAAAAAAGCCATTTAACGATATAAAAACAAACATTACATTACACTAACGTATTTAATATCTGATCATGATATTGCCAGAAATATAAAACACTATTGAAACCTATCAATGAACATTTACATTCTACATTGAAATTCACATCTTTTGTTTACTAAAGTACCAATTCTCAACACAAATTCTATCGACAATTTCAAGCCCTAACATTAAGTCGTCGCCTTTCGAATAAAAACATCGACATGGCTCCAGCATTTCCAGAATGGCGTGACTATTTGTCACCTGCAGTTGACTCCCGTACATACTTGCTGCGAACATTGTGATTTGCATCACTATTTACAACCCAAATCATTCTACAACTCCATTTCATACCATTGCAAAACCAACCTTAAATTTTCAAGTTTAGAGCTGAAAATCGAATGATATTTTCAACGTAGTTGTAGTCTTTTAAAATGAAGGAACAAATTTATTCGTACACATTGCATTCAGGGACCATGTTGTCTCCTACAGAACTGCGATCTGTGCAGAGACATTGTCTGAATTCTTGATTCTTGAGCTTAGCGAGTAAGCCATTAACTTTCATGGAAACGGTTTGTTTCAAAAGGTAGGCTATTTATTTTGAATGTGAATTTAATTTGTAGCTCAATTGAAGTGTAAGTAGGTATTTGTATGTTTGTAAAATATCTTTTTATTCATGAAGACTATCATACCCATCATATTTTTTAAGGATAGTACAATTACATATATGTAATATGTATGTATATGTAAATCTTTGCCTATTTTTATTTGGATGAGCATGATAGTTTACACCCTAGTAGTAGTGCGTGATGTCACCTGCCGGTCCCAACGGAAGACCAGCGCTGGATGCTTGCATCCAGCACATGCTGAGTTGGGGCCGGATTGTGGCACGAAACGTGTACCTGTATATTTTTTTATATTTTATTGTGTTGTGTATTTCTTGTTGTTTCGTGTCCCAATAAATTGATTTTAATAAATTCATTTTATTCTTTTAATTTAATAAATTAATAATAGTTTAAAATATAGGCTAGGCTACTTTTTACAGTGAGTTAACTTGTATCATAGACTACTTAAGTTTTATCCGAAAATGACGAAAAGAAAAGATTGGTAAGCGTTTTTATTATTCTGGATACTAATAACTATTTTTATGCTGGTTTACTAAAGAAAATAATTTTATATGTCGCCAGATATTTCGACGTCATCACTATTTTATGACTCAATAAGACTGAATGACGGAAATCCGCTTCGAGACTATAAATTCATTACCAATAGCGTGTAATTATAAACTATCTCCTTTATGATTTGCCAACTTCAAGCAATGTGCTAACAGTAAACGAAATATATTATATTGCAGAGCTGTTATTTTAAGTGTTCCTTACGATATAACAGACAAAAAGATCCTACCCCTGGAAAAAATTACATACTCTCGACACACGTGTTTCTTGTCTCGAAAATTTTGTATGAACAAATACTTTTATACTCTTATAAAAAGACAGGCCAGTGTTACTTAGAAACAAATTTTAAAACGTTTGTATTGAGTCCTATTTTAGGTAGATATTCAGGACACAGTTTTGTTATATTGTGGGGTACGAAACACACTAAAATATCAGGTTTGTATAATTTTCTCTGTAACCCATTTAAAGTACATCGCTTTGTTACGGATAAGTACTAAAATATATATTATTATGAGAAAAAATAAGTCCAGTCCATACTGATATTATATCTCGGTACTACAACGTTTGCCTCAAATATTTCAACTCTACGAAAACACAGTTTATCTCTCATGAATGGCTTGTCCACGTGGGTGGATTAGATGCCATTTGGAATCGACAGTTTCAAGGACTTAGCATGGACACATTTTGTGAATCATGGTACATATTGTGAAGTTTAACAATAAGATTTATGTATATACAATACAATTTAAATATAAAATTACACAAATACATCTAACGTTATGGAAAATGAAGTATCTATTTTATGGTTTGCTTTTGTTAAAATTGTAGGAAATTAAGCAAGAGTAATAAAATAGTATATGGTGACTTGTATTGTGTTGTTGCAAGTTTTACCATGTTAGCTAGATGTTAGATGCAAATCATATAATTTCGAGCTAACTGTGATGCCAAAAACAATCAGAATCAGATAATGATTCACCAACTCCCGTACCAAGCCCACAGATTCAAGATATAATTGTTATTTATCTCCACGTTATTTACGGTCAAGTTATCGTCACCCGTTGAGAGTTTATCAAAGTTTGGTCACCGGATTGTGGAGATTTGTTGCGTGCTTAATGAAGCTCTAAAGTGATGCAACTTTGAAACTTGAATTGATAAAAATATAGTAAAATAGTAACTGGCTACTTTTGAGTAGGAGTTTTATTGTTTGTAGCAGTTTTTAGTATAGTTTTTGTAAAGTTGCTTTTGATATGGTCAATATAATGCACCTTTCAAGTTTGCAAGAATTATGCAGTATTGCAAAACATTGTTTTAAGCAAACTTTCTTATTAGAAATGTAAATAATAAAACCCTAAACAATAAACTATGATATTATGTTAAGTGACACAATAGCCTTAGGAATTGATAACACAGTAATTTTTACCTTCTGATAAAAAACAAAAACATATATTGGAAAATAATGAAAATAATCACGACTGGCAGGATTCGGTCATGAATGCTAATTTTCGCTCATTTTCCAATAAAAGTTTAAGTTAAACAAACATAGTGCGGGAGTAGCACTTCACAAAATAACTCATAAAAAAAAATTGTTGCAAATAAAATACATGTAATTTTCGCCTCAAATAACATTACGTCAAAACATAAGTTTTACAAAAAACACTATTGGCAATAATAACGTCATTACAACACCAAAAACATCATCAAGTTATAAAACAATGTCTTTTAATTCCTCTTAGAAGAACTAACGGATTCTAATCACGACTTGTATGACGTCACTCGGTCACGAGCAGTATACCACGACTCAAATGAATGGATGATGGTTCTTAGTCGAATTAAAGTAAGGGCCAGTTGCAAAGGCTGTTCAGGAACAGATGGTACATATGAAAAAAAATGTGATGGTTTAGTTATTTCATGATGACAGAAAGGTAGTATCTGATATTTACAATAACAAACCAGGGGAAAATTTCATTGATGTGCGTACTGAAATATTAGCGTGTAGTTTTTATAAAATCATAGCATTATTATTTTCTTTATTAGAGGCTGCCCGCGGCATTGCTTGGCTTACAGTAATTAAAAAGACTTACATATGTCACCTGTTAAGTTCTAAAACACTTTTTTGTTAATATGAGTTGAAGTAATAGCAAGGACGATCCTTTTATTCGTTGAGACGAGAATATAGAAAACAGTTTTAACTTTTTTGGATAATTAAGATCTATGTCTGAATTAGAATTTTAAAATGAACTTGTCTCTACGCGTATACCTTAAATACCTCAAGCTGAGCTTCCATTACTCTTCATAAAGTACCAAACTTGTCTAATGATTCCTAAATCTCCGACTACCGAACTAATAAACATCAATCAACCGCCAAATCGTTATTAAAACGAATCAATCACAGCATTGTCTATATGGATTTATGCAAACAGACAAACAAAAATTAAGGGGAATATCGTTTGACGTGTACCTACTGTGCAATATAAGGAGGAATCGATTAGTCATTATTTGATTTAGTTCGGCGCGCTGGGTAGGCCCCCGGGGTGCGGCGGTAGGGGGCTACCACGACCAGCCCTGGCTCTACTCGTCGTCAGTCTGACCTTCGCGCTTCTACGGCGGCGGGAAAACAAACGAAAGCCACTTGAACTAAGTAAGTATTGGGTAAGAATTTTAATGATCATCAAGAATGCATTGAGAAGAAAAAAGTGATCAGGTATCATCAATTTTCCGCAAATAATTGTAAGTGTAAGTAAATAGGGACGTTTCTACAGATATCGATAGACAGTGCAAAAAACTCAGTCCATTCAAATCACAACCGCCTGTAGCGCTCACCAGTACAGAAGTAATAAACACCGAGGGGGGTTAATTATGAATAAGCAAAATAATAAGTACAAAACACATCAGTAATATGAACTCAATGCAACATAATTTACAGACCTTACATGCTCATTTGTGATTAGTCGGCGCGAAAGGGCAAATCCTTTATTAAGATAGGTAATGAGGTTAAATTCAGTGTCCAATTCCAAAAGAGATAAACTCGTTACCGCCTCCAAAGGAATTTATATTCAACTCATAATTCTTATGGTTCGTATTGAAGTCCAAGAGATGGAAGTTGCTGACGAAGATGCGGTGGAAAATTATGTACAAAAAGATACAATATTTAACATGGAGCCACATAATATGGACTCTAGAGATGCGCGGAGTAAAGTTGATATTGTAAGCGATGAAGATAATGAAAGAATGAAAGAAGTTAACGATGGATTGTGTGGTAAGTCGGCACCCTGCAGCCTCGGCCCCCGACTGCGCCTATCACGGACAAGACATCGATTAGTGATCGACTGAATTCAATTGCTTGCCAGGACACGGCTCGATACGTCCACGGATCGAGATCCCGATCGAGATTTATATTGTTCGCTTTTCAAAAATTTGCATTTTGAGAGCGTCACGTCAGCGATTGCTGAGTCACCTGACAAATGGAACACGCTCGATCCTGTCTCCGATATAAGACGCGTTGACCGTAAGCCCCGTTTTATCATTGTTGTGCCGTGATTACTGTCAACTGCAACAACCGTGGACTCGGTTCCTCCAAAACATATCGACAATGCGTCGTCATCTCGATTTAGATCAGTGCCGAGCTCAAAGACTCTTTTTGTTTCTACTTCTTCTGGAATGGCCGTGATTTGTTTAACGTTCACTATTGGTTGCGTGGAGCTATTTTAGTGTAGCACGAAAGTTACCACGCATGCGTTTCACGATCACATGATATTTCATTTTTATTGGTTTAAGTCATGACAACACCGTATGTGGTGGAAGTATTGACGGGCACACTTAATATAAAAAATTAAGACCATATTTTGACCGTGGCGACGCGTATAGCTTGTACATGTAAATGTGTGTATGGGTCAGTAGCGGTAAACATTATCTTTGGTATTTAAATAAATTTTATTGAATTACCAGCAGTGTTCTTTCGGTTTTAAGTTTAAATTTATCACGATTACTGAGGCTCATTATAATTCTGTAGAGCGGTGATATTTTATTCGGTATAATGTACATATATGTATGTTGGTGCGTGCGTTCGGACATGTTCTTGTTACTTGGTCGCTTATTTAAATTAATCAACTGAGTTTAAGATAAGATAACATATTTCATTATTTTTAAACGTTTGTTAGTCCAGTCTCCAGAAAAAGTTCGAATCATTTTCTCTGCATGTACTAATACTAGCAATAATAATAAATCATGATAACTGTATTCCAACATGAAAAGTTAATTATGAAAGGTACATAAAAGCTTTGCTTTTGCAAATCTGAATAAATACCATACGTTTTCAATTCGGAACGTAAAACTAATTTATGCAAGAAACAATACTAAACATGACATATCTACAAAAACAGTTCCGCAAACAATAATCCGCAGTATACATATATAAATTATATACAACATACAGTCTCAGACGTTTTAAACATTCGAAATCTTTGTTCCAAAGGTCATACATAAACCTTTATGGCGTTTTGCATTCTCTACACAGTAGGGCACCCACTGTTAATCTAATAATGGAATTTGAATAATGTCATTAATAATGTTCATGGGTGAAGCGTTTCTCTTCTTGTTTTGCCGCCGATACCATTATGGATGCCACTTATCATAAATCAGATGGTAGCCTTCAATCTTACTTGTGTTTGGTATAGCTTACTTGGTTCAATCATAAAGTATATATTATCATATATTAATGTAGAAAATACTAAAGTAATACTCACTTTTATTTACAAAATTACAATTACAAGCAACTATATAGGTTTAAGTTATGTTAATGCTATTTAATTTCTTTCAAATTTAAGTTTAAAATAAAATTTAGAATTAATTATTTTTATGCTAGGCACGCTACCCTGTGGTAGTGGGATGGAGCACTTAGATTATCTTTAGGCTTTCTTAAAGATTTTCTAAGTGCCCCTTTTTTGTAGTAGTTAGAATTAGTATGTTTAGTTTTTCTTCCCTTGTTTTTATATATTTTTATATTAAATAAACTTTGATAAATTATTTTTAATTTATTTTTATCAGCATTTATATTTTTATTTCGTCTTAAAATTACAAAACAAATCTCCACATTTATTTTAATTTGATCAAATTAATCACAACACAAAACCAACAATTAAATATTACAGGTGTAAAAACTTACCTAGTACAACGTCAACAAAATTAACAGTAAAAAATGTTCAAATAATGACCTAGCCTTATAAGGAAGTATATAATCATAAATGGATGCCCACAAATTATTTTAATTAAATGGCAACGTTTTGTTCCATTCGTAACTAATGTTTTTATGCAGGCTGTGTGGGCGTCGCTAAATTTCGTGGACTTGGGACTTGATAATGAATTATTGTACTGGTTTTTAATGCTTTAAATATATACTAAGCATACGTACCTTGCTAGGTACTTGTTTTTATAAATTATTTTAAGAACAAACAGCAAATGATGTCTTAGCAAGTGGTAGCCATTGAGGATGCACGTGATTACTGACTACGTGATTAATGCTTAGTTGATAAAATGTAAGAGCTATTTTTCCTATCAATAAGAAAGAAAGAAAGAAAATTATTTATTGATAGAATTACAGACTTAAATGTAGGCGTGTAAACAAAACTAATCATTATTTAATTATATGATAAGAACAAATCTTAGCAGAAGATTTTAGTGGGTAGGTATAACGGTAATATGTAAACAAAAGTTATGTTTAGCCAAGGTAATCTTCATTACAATGATTGTTTAAATAGGTACGTCATTTAAAGTCATACAGCAGGTACAGTCGCACCACTTCCCCAATCAGCCACCACAGCCAATAAGGACTAATTATGTACAAAACAATAGATTTTAGGTATTCTTATTTTTTTATGAAAATGGTGGCCCAAAGTGTGATATAAAGCTTAAGTTAAATAATTACAGATATTATATTGTTAGTATTGGCCATCTGATTGTTAAGACATTGACGTCTAACACAAACTAATAGTTCAAAAAAGCCAGTTCCTATTTAATCAAATAATAGTTAAGCCTGCGCGCGCGCACGCCACGATTACGTCGATGATCAGAAACGACCTCATAATACGTAGACAAGTATTAAGTCATAATTTTGACAAACAAGATACTAAATAAATACAAGTGACAGTTCAGATATAAAAATAAATAAAAATTATACAACCGGACAAATGTTCAAAGGTTCATGTTTGCTATAATACAGATCGTTACTTAATCCTTTATATACGAAATTAAATTTTACTTGGGAATTAGTTCTTTTTATTATACGGGGCCTTAAATCCTTATAAATTAAAATAGAGTAAATAGGTTACTCCTAAACGTGCAACATCTTAGATTTCAGTGGTGCTTAACATCAGGCAGGCTTTATTCGAAAGTAAGCCTATTCCGTGTTAAAGTCTCCTCTAGAATGCATGGCATGCAAAGGCTAAGAAGTCTAAGTTAGAATGTTGATTGGTCCGTGCATGATATACGACTTACGAAACATTTTGTTTAGAGTTTACAGGCGTTAGAGGTATCCATCGCTTATGTTATCTGTGTTAACAATTAATACGATTATCACGCATGATTTGATCAAAACACGTGTGTCTGGACAGCTCTATAAGCCTCTAGACAAACTTGTCCAAAGAACAATCAGAATTAGCGATGCAAAGCTTTGTTTGGTTAGCAACCGAAGCGATGGTTTTAGGGTTTAGTACCAGTTTTTATAATATTATTTAACTTGTTGATGTTCGCATGTATTCATTATTACTTACATACTCGTATTTAAGAGTATGGACATTATTAGTCGGTGTAAAAAATGATCGAAATTCATAGTAATTCATATAATTATCACGATTGTATCGTATGTATAAATTATGTATCTATACTAATATTATAAAGCTGAAGAGTTTGTTTGTTTGTTTGAACGCGCTAATCTCAGGAACTACTGGTGCGAATTGAAAAATTATTTTTGTGTTGGATAGACCATTTATCGAGGAAGGCTTTAGGCTATATAACATCACACTGCAACTAATAGGAGCGAAGAAACAATGGAAAATGTGGAAAAAAACGGGGAAAATTATTCATATTTGAGGGCTTCCGTTACGTGCGCTGCGAAAACGGTTCAAAATTCAAAGAATTAATGCCCAAAATAACCATTCTACGCGGGCGAAATCGCAGGCACAGCTAGTTACAAAAAACTCAACAACAGGGAAAGAAAATTATCACAGACATCATAAAATATTATTCTTCACCTGTCTTTTGAGCAGGTATTTGACCAGATTATTTGATGTAGTTTTGATGCTCTCTTTACACCAGAGACAGCTACTCTTACACGAATACTTTAAAGAATTTGGAATTAAAAGGAAGATGTTGGTAATTGATTTATGTTCGAATCGTGAAGAACAATTTGGTACGCTCAAATGTTTGTTTGTTTTTTGTTTCACGTTAAAATGGCAAGCTAATAAACATTGTGGTTTAGCATTATTTATAACGTTTTGTTACCTAGACGTTATAGTTGTAAAACTGATTTATGTAAATGCATGATATTGAATCGGAGCTAACAAATATGTTTCAATATTCTGAACCTATTTTAAATAATGGTTTTGATTTTTTTTGATGGTGACGTACAAATTCATGTCAATATTTTACTTTATCAGTACTTATTGAGTTACTGCCATTGTGTCGATCCAGGGTCTATCTACGGTAACACTAAATTTCATCCCAATTGATTCAGCTGTTTTTGCATAAAGAAGTAACTGACACTCACACACTTTCGGCTTTATTATATTAGTACATAATTGTGCAATGTTCTTGTAACTGCATGTTTTTCTGTACAAATCCTAAGCTCAACAAATAGAAGTCTCTCTATAACCGCCATGTTAGGTTTAGTTCACGGGTAGAACTAATCGCCGCTAATTGCTCGCAAAAACTAAACAATCACGCACGAAAGCTGGATATGGACGAACGAACACGCTAGCGTGTATTTTATGTAATTTTTTTGTGTGTTTTTATTTTGTGATAAGAAGAATGAATTGACAGTGTAGATAAGAAGAATTAAAAGATGACAAGACATTTTTTTTGTCTTGGGATGGAAAGAGTTTTTGATGAAAAGCAATAGGTTTTTCATTCGAGCTTTCGTTATAACCTACTTTTTTAATATCGTAGACGATACACCGGTGCCTGGAAGAGTTTGCATTCAGCAATAAGGTCGCCATTTGAGTCAGTAGACATAAAATATATGTATATTATGTACCTATTGTTAAGTGTCTATTTTAAACCTATTTATCAACACTTGCACTACATATATTCATCATTGTAAAACATTATTGTTAGGCTTGATTTATTGGACTTAAAACTTCGCTACCGAGAAAAATCCAGGTAAAGATAATTTCAAAATTTATTAACTATGTTCTTGCCGGTTTCCTAATTATTCTATAAAATTTTTGAAAACTGTTATCTGACTAATGGTTTGCAGATCACGACAAGACGTAAACAAAACCCTTGTGCCTTCGCCGTGTCGAACACGAACATGCTCGCTCGTGCATACCCCCCTTTACAAATAAGACATTGCGCTAAGTAATTAGATTATCGCAGCACGATATTTATCGCACACCGGTTAAGGAGTCGTATAGAGTTGTTAATACCCCCCATTAGTTTTCGTGTCAATTTGTAGCAGAAACGGATACGGATAATTGCTCCGAGATATTGAAAGGGATTAGTAAGGTTATTGTATTATTGCTATTTAAAGGCAGCTGTAGGGTTGTATTTGTCATGGTATTATAGTTGTGAAAGCTTTGATTTTATAGGGTCAATGGTTTTAAATGTACTGAGCTGCACAAGCATTATTGAATCATAATTATATTCACCTCAATATCTGTACCACTACATTTTGATTTGAATGTGTAAAAATGTTTAAATGAGCCTAAATACATTAAAATAGTCAGTAACAGATAAGTAGTAGGTAGTAAATTAAGAAAAAAAAGTTGCAAATAATATTATCTACTTAAAATATGAATATATTTTATATAAATTGTGATATTCTGTCAAATTTGGTAACCCAGAAAACATGAGGTTGCCAAATAAACATAGTAGGTATTAGGAAAAAAAGGTATCCGGAAAAACCTTCTACCATGTCTATGATAATGCAGTAGTATTAACAATATATTAAATCAGTCCCACCTGAGTGAACTTTGCAATGCAATTACCTACTATTTGCTTCTGACATTCGACTTACTAAATGCTTTAGGAGTAAAAAACGGAAGAAAACCGCTGTTTAGAATAAGAAGTTCTTAGCATTCATGTGATAAAAATAAGTAATTTATATAAAAATTGTGAACAAAGGAATGAGGAAGGTTTTTAATTGAAATTAGAAATATTACTAACTAGCTGGTGCGCGCGACTTCGTCCGCGTGGAATAGTTATTACCATAAAAACGGTTTAGTGAGTTAAAGTCTTAAAAGATAGACATGTAGGACATTTTGTTAGATCATTTCAAGAGGAATAATTCTTTATATACATTTTTTTGATATCTTGAACCGTTTTTGCAGCGCACGCAACGGAAGCCTTCAAAGATGAATAATTTTCCCCGTTTTTTCCACATTTTCGATTGTTTCTTCGCTCCTATTAGTTCAAACGTGATGTTATATAACCTAAAGCCTTCCTCAATAAATGGTCTATCCAACACAAAAAGAATTTTTCAATTCGGACCAGTAGTTCCTGAGATTAGCGCGTTCAAACAAACAAACAAACAAACTCTTCAGCTTTATAATATTAGTATAGATTTGCATGTTTTTACAGACACGGTATGAAAAGATGATGATGATATTCTGATTAAAATGATTTGATTCAAGCATTCATTTTCTCATAATGTATGTATACCTACATATGTCACGTGGTTGGTATGTGCTGATTCATTAAACATTGCAATCCGTTTTTTTATTCTGATATGATTATTATTTTAACAAAGTGTTAAACTGTCCCTCTGTATAATATGTACTCAACCCAAACCTTGCCATATAAGTGAGTACCAAAATGCCTATGTAAAGGTATTGCAAGTTGTTTTCATACTAGTTAGCACAGCTGTTTGGCCATGTTGAAACCGAGATAAAATACTTGAACAAGCTTAAAGCCAGGTTCTTGATAAATGGGCAAATTAATCAAGTAAACGTTAAAATATCGAAGGCTTGTAAATAGCAACAAAACTGTTCTGCATATTATGCATTTCGTAAGCTGTGTTTATTTACCGTTCGATTATGTTATAGAGCACCTACGCACTTAATATCCAATTATATTAAATTCACCAATGTTAAGCAAAGGTCGACGCGGTCAGTCCTTGGATGGGTGACCGAAAAGTGTCATTCCATATTGGATGCTTCCGTGGGTCGGATGACACGTTAAATTGTAGGTCCCGGCTGTTTGTACATAGTACACATAGTACGGCAGTCGTTAAGCCATGTCAGAGGCCTTTAGGGCGGCTTGATAAACTCTCGAGAGTTGGCCACTCTCATTCGATAAGAAGAAGAGGAATTCACCAAACTTAAGTTTGAAAAAAAAATGGCTTATTTCTCACAGTGGCATCGAGCCACATACTAAGTATGTAAATGCCTGTTTAGGAGTATCGTTTATAAATAAAACAATCGCTTATAGACATATAGAGATATTTTATAACCCGTAAAGTTTTCATACAATGCATGCATGCATTTCAAAAGCGAGTGTGGCTCAGCGGTTCCAGTGTCTGCTTTTCATCCAGACGCACCCTGGTTCGAATCCGGCCTTACACTAATGACTTGTATTTTCAAGTTGTGTCGATTTTCACTCGCTTAGCGGTGAAGGAAAACATCGTGAGTAAACCGACATGTTTTGAGGACCACAATATCCGAGGAAATGTGTCTTCCATGGAAGGTTCTGGGCGCCCACCACGATATACATATCTGCCCAAGAGAACTCCCCTAACGAATCAATTCTGTGGGGGAGTAACGAGTAACGGAGCTTCACAATATAATTCCTCCGTCTCCATTCCACCGTCGAACAAGCAGGAAGTCAGCGGGGCGTCACCGGTTTATGGTGTAAGTTCCAAAGACTCGCACGAAGCGCTTTGATTCTACTTCATAGTAAGGACAGCGAGACTATGGAACTCTCTACCTGGAGCCCTGTTCCCAGAAAATTATAACCCAGGGGTCTTCAAATCTAGAGTAAATAGGTTTCTTCTAGGCAAGCGTGCTACATCTAAGACTATAGTGGTGCTTAACATCAGGCAGGCTATAGTCAAACGTAAGCCTATTTAATGTAAAAAAAAAACGACCCTCAGTCACGAGGAAATACGACTCGAGAGAGAGAGAAAGAGAGAGAAATAGAGAGAGAGAGTTTTCATAATGAAATTTTTAATTTATAATTAAGCACCCTAGCACTTACAGTGTAAGTAACATAATTTAAAAAATGCAATCCTCCAAATCAATTCGATTACCCAAAATCGCCACACAACAAAACACACTAATTTACATTATTAAGGATGTAACTTTTAAGCGACTTTTATCGCAGACTAGTGGATGCTCGCGGGTTCACTCGCATTAAGAAGTAAAACTTGCATACCCTATTTCACCCCTTTAAAAGTGGCATTTCCAAAAATCCTTTCTTAGCGGATGCCTACATCTTAAAATCTACCTTCATTCCAAATTTCAGCCCAATCCGTCCAGTGGTTTGGGCTGTGCGTTGATAGATCACTATATCAGTCAGTCAGTCAGTCAGTCAATCAGTCAGTCAGTCACCTTTGAGTTTTATATATATAGATATTAATTTTAACGAACACTGAGCATCGCCAATTAATGTTATCTAAGCCAATAATAAATTACTAATTAAACATTTAACTGCCAATCATTTTGCTAATACTCAAACCAATGTTGCAAAAAGTTTAGTGACGTTACGTTTTTTCTTATCGATGTGTTTACCGTAAGATTTATCGATAGAAATAGATCGTGATTTTATTAGTGAGGTTCTGGTGTAAGTTTTCTAATTTGGATCCGTTGGTTTTTTTTAAAACATTTATCTTGCATAAATGTTACAAAAAAAAAAAATATCTTTGTCTGAAGATGCACCTGGAAGATCACTGCTCATGAAAAAATGTAATCGAAAATTTCACTTTACTCTTCTTCTTATCGAATGATAGTGGCTAACTCTGGTGTCAAGAGTTACTTAACTCAACAAAACCAATTCAACAAAATGTCAACTCACAAAATTTAGTTACGTTTTCCAAGTATTAAGTAAGTATGCGTATATCAAAATTAAAAGAAAAAACAGTTATATCCAACTAGGTCACTACGAAGTCCCATAAAATCGATAACCTTCCCCATCACTAAGCCGAGATCGTGTGTGGTAAAAAACAAATAAAGTGATACCAGCTTTTATTTACCCAAATGCAGCTGTAAAACGTAAAAAATCGTCTTTTTTCCACCACAGTTTAATTGCCAGCAATGAAGTAATTAAATGTGACAATCGTAAAAGAATGACGGTCTATAAAACATTATGGCCGTGGCGAGTGCGGGTCACATTTGCCCAGGGCTATTTAAGGGTTAAATGTAGTACGGATCTTTACTTACATACACGTTTCAATGTGTATTTTATTATTTTTTGCATCCTTGAAACACTAAAGTTAGTAAAATAATGGTGTTATTGGATATTTATAAAAAGTTAATTCCCAAATATTTTTTTCATCAACAAAGTTTTTTAACTTTCTTTTCGCCAATAACTGCCAAAGCCCATTTTTTATCGATTGACTGCTTTGAATATTATTTCATTTGAATAAAAATAATTAAAAATATAATTTGAAAACTGATTTTGTGACACAATTTCTGAATTAACAAGTCGAGAGATACCAAAGTTACTGTAATAATCAACTGATTTTTTTTAAATCATAGTTTCTTGAATATTGACTAACAATATCCTCTAATAAACTTTTGTATGATGTATTTTTGATTTTGTATGAAAAGTCTGTACTACATTTTAAAACTCAAGTACCATACTCTGAACACAGCGATTCAATTACATGAGTACGTGTTGAAGAGAAATGTTTTTCAGATCGAAACAACAGGGAATTTGACACGGAATAGACAAGAGAAAAGAAAATCATCTAGGAACATTCTAGAAAGAGATATAAAGTGAAACCTCTTTTAGATAGGTTTTATTGGACGGTATTTTAGGGGTTTCTTGTAAGGGATAGGAAATAATTGAATTGTATTGATACTTTTATTAGTTTGGCTGTAAGTACGACTTTAAATGTTTTTATTTTTGTTTACTTTCAAATGGCACAATCTATTATTTATTTCATTAATATTTTTGGTTTGCCTTATTGCTGTTTTTTAGCCAAACACTATATAAACAATGTATGAAACAAAGCTACATTTAATATCGTGACCAAAAAGTTAAGATACTTCCAATATTGTTTTTTTATGGATGATATAAAAAATCTTTGTTTTAGTAGCTTTCAAGCTATTAAATTTGATACATCGTTAAGTTAAACAGTTGTTTTAAACTTTCTTACAAGACTAAGATGATACAGTTTCATACAAAAGTTTTGATTAAAATTATGGTTCTGTATATAATAATATGATTGTATGTGGCATACAAATGAGTCCCATTTGTGTTTTTCATCATCATCATCATCATCTGCAGCCCTTGTCGATTAATTTCTGGGGAATAGGCCTCTTTACTTGGATGTATATGTTTTTAGAAAAAAAATCTACAATAATGATCTTCTTCTTATCGCATGAGAGTGGCCAACTCTGGTGTCGAGAGTATTCAAACCACCCTAAAGGCTTAAGACGTGGATTATTGACTGACTATAATAATTAAAATGAGTTAATTATTATTAGTTAATCCACTCTATTTTTGTTAGAAATTTGACTTGTGTTGTATGTTCTTGTAGTGATATAAGTTTCATGCTGTTTACTGATTTCTCACAACATAAAGGGTCTACTATCTCCTTTAATAGTTATAATATCTCCCTGCGATGGTTGTATGCCGCGCGTGCGCAGTGTGGGCGACGCGGTCACGCACGAACGACACGTGGTGTCGCGTGTGGTGCAAGTGTAGTTACAACACGGTCGCGGGGCTTGAAGAGTTTTTAGGGTAATGCCAATATGGAAAGAAAAAAAACATATATCTAAATATATAAAACTCAAAGGTTACTGACTGACTGACTGATAAAGTGATCTATCAACGCACAGCCCAAACCACTGGACGGATTGGGCTGAAATTTGGAATGAAGGTATGTAGATGTTATGACGTTGGCATCCGCTAAGAAAGGATTTTTTGGAGATGCCACTTTTAAAGGGGTGAAATGGGGGATGCAAGTTATACTTTTTAATGCGAGCGAAGCTGCGACTGTTTGTGAGATATGAACAAAGTATAGGTGCTGACTTTGCTTAGATAGTCTAGGTATTGTATTTTAGTAGTAAGTAGCCCATTAAAAACACAATAGAATCAGACAACCTGCAGCTTATTCGTAGTTAGTGTTTATCTCTTTTTTTAGTATTGACAACTAATGAAAATACTAGCAATAAGCTTTTTAACTAAACAGTTGTAGTCATTTATACGTTTATTTTATAAAGAATTTATAATAGTGCCAAAATTAACTATTAGTGTTGGATCGACCAAAACAATTAGTTTGGAACAAAATTGTTAAAACCTATACACACAATAATATTTGCATAAAAATAAACGTATTTCTTTTTGCATCTTTCAAGACGGCTACAAACCCAGTTTAGAATAACTTAATAAGACACAGTCAATAGTCAAATAATAGTAAAAAATTGCAAAATTAGCATTTACATTTACCTAAAATATATCCTTCCACATCTTGCCCCATCCCAACAATAAAGGCTCGTGATTACAGCTCACTAAACTCGTAGGAAGTGTAGTGGGCACCACTATATATATTAATATATAATATATTAAGATAATTCTGCGCTGGCTGAGAAATGGCACCATTTATGGGCAGTTTGAGTCACACTTCTTGTGTGATAGGTGTTTCCCTGCTTTGATAATATTCAAATTCAAAATCTTTTATTGCACTCATGGGTTGCTATGCAGATGGTAAAAACATAAAAATACAGGAACATTCGCCACAAGTTTACCTTTCGGTGTGCAACTAAAGTAGGCATACTCACATCATTATTACTACATTACATGATATATTATATTAACTAAACGGTTTTCACTCACGTGTAAATCGCGTAAGTTGTTTACGCGTTTCGGATGTTATGACATCCATCTTCAGAACGTATGTTCTGGGACCGCGGCAGCTCGCAGACACATACATATATGATACACAAAACTGATCATTGTAAGTTATTTAAGGAATATAAAACAAAAGCAAACACATTTCTAGCATTTAAAACATAAAACTATAATTGAAAATGAAAATCGATTGTTGAAAAAGTTGTAAATAAAAGGACCATAGAGAACATAAACGTCAAAAGCAAAATTACAATGTCAAATATTTAAAGCGTACTTTGCACGGTCAAACTTATGAAATGTCAGTCAATATACATTATTTTTATTAAGTTCTATTTACTTATGTAATATGTATCATAACTACAGATAGATTACATAAATGCGTTTATGTACTTCCATAGTGTAGTTGTGGGTAATAATGCACCACTATATTTTTAACTAGATAATTCTGCGCTGGCTGAGAAATGCCACCTATTACTGCCTTCGTATATTCCTGTTTTAATAACGTGCGCTTTCCGGGACATTTCACATAGCGCCATCTAGTCTCATGCTTAGCAAACGCTTGTGTCATGGGTGTTAGATAACGGATATATGTAATACTTAAAATACTTTTGTTTTGTAAATGCATACTTATGATTATAAAAAGAAACTGTTTAGTTTGTTTTTTTTATTATTTTGTTACTGATGAAGTATGGTTACAGATACCTAGATATAAAATGCTTCAAAGTGCTTCCATTGTACAGTTGTGGGCAATAATGCTTATTATCAACTGGATAATTCTGCGCTGGCTGAGAAATGGCACCTATTATGGGCAGTTTGAGTCACACTTCTTGCGTGATAGGTGTTTCCCTGTTTTGATAACGTGGCGTTTAGTTTACACGTTTCGTTAAACATACAGAGGGATCATGTAAATGTTTAGAGTGCTTTTACGACTCAAACTTCGTCAGAATGTGGATTCGTACTTGTAACCGTAGTACAGCCTAATCTACAAAAAAATATTTAAAAAAAAACAAAAACCGACTGCAAGTGTCACTAAAAAGTTAATAAATCATTTATTTTCATTTTTGCGACTTCAAAATTCAGAATTGTGAGTAAAGAATCTATCTAATTATTAAAACTTGCAATTCTGTATGTATACCTATTGAAATCTGTAATATTTGGAGTCAAACATAAAATATGGAGTTAAAAATATATATACATTTTATTTCTTCATAACGCATGTGTCATAAAGGTAAGTGAGTAAGTGCCAAATAATTAGTAGCAAACAGACACAACATTAACTTATTTTAAGGCCTCAAATACCAAAACTAGGCTTAGGAAATAGATGTCTGCATTTTCCCAATTACTAAAAATAGCTCAATGATACTTAGTATTTCTTAACCTATCCATATTTTGCTTACCCCCTTTTCCATATCAAGTGTGGTCCATTCCTTATGATGTGGTGTCAGTGCATATATTACAAAATCGTGATTTATCCAGTGACAGACAGCCGCGATGTCGCCTTTTACTCTGCTATGCACAATTCCGTAAAACATGCACCTATTAGGCTAAAGCTAGTCAAGTTTTATACAGGGTTATTGTAATAGAGTCGTGATAAATCTGCCCAACGAATCTACTATTGTGAAGGTAGATTTTATGACGTAGGCAACCGAAAGAATATAACCGAAAGATAAGAATGGATTTTTGGAAATGCCACTTTTAAATGGGTGAAATAGGGGATGCAAGTTTTACTTCTTAATACGAGCGAAGCCGCGAGCACCCACTAGTTTCTAATAAGTTTACATTTAAAAGGTTATTATAATCTCTTTTCCCTAATATCTCTGTACACAAGCCACGTGTGCTGTGCCCCGGCACCGCGAGCGCAGGTTCTCACGCCGCCGCCGCCCGGGGGCAGCGCGCCCGCACGACCGCGATACTGATTCATTTAGCTTTATGTATCTATAGTGTAGGGAATATGGAGACAGGATTCTTCCTGAAAGGCTGGTGATATGTCTGGTAGTGATTTATAAGGAAATCAGTCTGCTTTGAATACTTATTAAGATGGTGACGAGTCCTAACATAATTATCCAAAAATAAATAAATAAATATTCCGGGAGCCCCACACTAAGCAAACGCTTGTGTCGTGGGTACTAGATAACTGATATAATACTTATATACTTTTCTTTTGGAAATACATACTTATTATACATACAAACGACCAGACTCAACACAAGTAATTATATATATTTTTTTAAATACATAAATGTTTGTGTCACGCGGGAATCGAACCCGCAATTCCTAACAAAAATGATAAAGTCTAAGGACTGTTTGTTCCTCTTTAACGAAGCAACGAAATAACGAGTGATATTGATTTTAGTAAGTTAGTAGTATAGCGTACTGAGAGTGACATGGCTACTTTTTATCTATTTACAACGCGGCTACTTTTTATCTATTTACAACGCGGCTACTTTTTATCTATTCACAACGCGGCTACTTTTTATCTATTTACAACGCGGCTACTTTTTATCTATTTACAACGCGGCTACTTTTTATCTATTCACAACGCGGCTACTTTTTATCTATTCACAACGCGGCTACTTTTTATCTATTCACAACGCGGCTACTTTTTATCTATTTACAACGTGGCTACTTTTTATCTATTTACAACGCGGCTACTTTTTATCTATTCACAACGCGGCTACTTTTTATCTATTCACAACGCGGCTACTTTTTATTTATTTACAACGCGGCTACTTTTTATCTATTCACAACGCGGCTACTTTTTATCTATTTACAACGCGGCTACTTTTTATCTATTTACAACGCGGCTACTTTTTATCTATTCACAACGTGGCTACTTTTTATCTATTCACAACGCGGCTACTTTTTATCTATTTACAACGCGGCTACTTTTTATCTATTCACAACGCGGCTACTTTTTATCTATTCACAACGCGGCTACTTTTTATCTATTGACAACGCGGCTACTTTTTATCTATTCACAACGCGGCTACTTTTTATCTATTCACAACGCGGCTACTTTTTATCTATTCACAACAACATTTTTAACTACTAACAACAAAATCGACGTCAATAAATTTACATCACTATATACAGTCCGAAATCGACGCTTACTTAGGTACACATCAATTTTACACGATTTTGTTTATCATCAGCACATCTATTAAACTATCAGTTGAAAACATGTATAGTTCTCAGTTTCATCCAGCAAAAATAGACAATCCAATACAATACAATACAAAATTATGTATTCACTGAAAGTATTACATAAAACCTTAAAAACTAAGATATATGTTACGGCTAATACCCGAAGTGCGGCTACACCTAGTTTTAGCCGGTTAGAACTAGGTATAGCCACTTAGTCTTGGTTAAACCCCGAATCGAGACATGTTTTGAAAGAAGTTGGCTCCTCCTCGCTTCGCTCGTCGTCGATTTCACTTTCTATGGCAATATGTTTAACTGTATTTTATGTATGCGTTTTATTATCCGTAGAAACATTTTAATTGCATTTTTATAGTTTGTTTCATTTTCAATAATATCGAAAATCGCGGTAACAAATCATTTTAAATCTTTCAATGGCTATAATTTGGTATAAAAGTTGTAATTGAATAATTATTTACACAACTTTGCATGTGTTATCATTATAAAATAATCCTTAGAAATTAAAAAAAAAATATTGTTTTTCATAATAAAATTATTACAAACACAAATAGACATCCAGTTGTTTCTATTTCTAGGGGTGACAAGCACAATGCAGACACTAGATACATAGTTTTTACTCGAATTATTAAATTAATTGTGCAGGCTTTCAATAAAATAGAACTGAAAACTCAATTCAAACAGGAATACATACTTATTTAAATTTATATGTACTTAAAACATATGCGTGCTTGTTTTTATCAACCCATCACACACAACTTTCTCTATTTAATCAATTTCGCCATACTATCAAGTCCATTGTGTTGCCCGATCTACTTCTCTTACCTTTTATTTAGCTAGAACAATACCTGCAAGTGTTCAAGTGTTCCCATGTCAATTGTTGCGATTAACACGCTCCATTGAAGCACAGAGCATTGTCTTTGGGCACAACCGTGACTGTGGTAGGTAAATATAGGTATAGGTAGGTAGTGATGTCTTTTGATCGGGTTTTGTTAGCTAAAGTGTTTGAGATTCGAAGTAAACTTTCTAAGGCAGTGAAATTGCCGAAAGTGTGACATACTAGATAGGCTTCTTGTATTTAATTAATTAATTGCTTACCATCAGGCGAATTACGGTCAAGAGCAAACCCATTCCTTGTAAAAAAAAATTGGTGAGGGTAGTAAATAGCATTAAATTGAATCTCTACACCAAAAAAAAACAAGTTTGCAATTAACTTAAAAATGTGAACGTTGCGGTATTCAAGCTTGAGAGCCAGTTTTAATCCAAGTGTGGCTCACGTTTAAACAACAGAATATTTTATACAGGGTAAAGGTATTGCTTTTGACGACCTAGTAATCAAATGCTGACTATATTAAAAAGGAATGACTGATTACCTACTACTAATCTAGATTTCTAATCTATGCTTTCGCTATTAATACATATGCAAATTCATTGAAGACTATCACAGCAATATCAAACATATTTTATAATTCACTTATCAATAACTTACTTGATGTAGACATTACCATACGAAATGCTTTCATAAAATTGGTAAACAGATGCAGAAGTCGATAAAAATAACTTTAAAGATATCATTTTTATTAGGCAACAGAAATTTTGAAACTATACTTATAAACAACTCAGAATGTTAACAAGGTTTCATAATTAAAAAGCCTACACATTTATGTCTGATAGTTAATTTACTGCCATTTAAATTGTATCATTAACTTAAGTTATAAGGTGCACTACCTTAGTTAGGCCTATTATAGTTTTATATCACAGTTGGTAGTCTGCCGTTAGAGTAGATTTATGAAATATTGGCCTCTATAAAGGTAGTGAATATAGTATAGTTTACAATTAGGAATTGCAGTTTATCTAACCTTAAAAGTAAGAATCGCTTAAATAAGAGGATGCTTGATTTTTGTGGTACGACTGAGAAAAATAAGAAATTGTATTGTAAAAAATAAATAAAATACTCGTAATGTGTCAGTGACTCATATTCATAATATCCTTCTTATGACCAATTTCAGTAAACTTCTTTTATGGAACAATTTAGTTCACATAGCCATAATTCAGTTGATTGAAAAGCATCAATACTACCTAATAATATACACTTATAAGTAATATGTGTTATTTGTTATTATGTATATAATATTGAATATTTTATTGTTTGTATAATATTTTCTCTTTTTTGAACACCCTATCCTTTATTTTTCTTTCGACTCCTGTCCATCCTACGGTTGCCTGGAAGAAATCGCTATTAGCGATAAGGCCGCCAGTTGTGGCACTATTTTTTAAGTCGTTTGTGTTTTTGTTTGTCTTTATTTTTTTTTCAATGTGTGTTACAATAAAGAGTTTTATCTATCTATCTATCTATCTATCTAATCAATTCAATAAACATATACCCCGAATAGATATTTTCCCGTAATTTGAATCTTTACAAATTCCAAGTATCCGCACACTCATCACCTAATAACAACATATTTTCACTAACATCTCATTAATTTCATCTTGTTAAAATCAAAAGCAAATTCTCATAAGCAGACATGATTTAAATTATAGGCATCCTTTTGAGAAATACCTATCCCTATAATCTGGGGAGGCGACCACCTGATCTGACGTATGCAATCGATTTGTGTTCCAGGAAGGTCCGAGTACCGACGGACTATCCCAGCGTCTCGATGCGCGTGACCCACTGACAAAACGGCCGATCGGATCGCATTGTTTCCCATAGCCCACAACCCGATTCCATTCAGAATCTCATTACACTCGATAGGGGCAAACAAATCTGGCGCAACGATGTTCTCATGGACGTGTCCATCGTTAGGGCAGCGTGAGGTGACCATTACTGTACAAAGAGTTGCCTAAAATAGAGAGCTTTTGTGAGGCGGGAAGAGAGGCGAGGCGGGGGCGGGGCGCGGCGCGGCTGCCCGCCGGCTCAGTCGCGCCGCGCCGCACTAGCGAGAGCACGCTGCGTCCTGCCGAACTGCGCGCGCGCACGCGCCGCGACCTCACGACCACGTGACACGCCACTCGACGCACCATGCAAGAACAAAACTCCAGGTCAAGCAAAACAACGCTCAACTCACTCGAAAGCGCGATCATCAAGCTGAAAAATAACCTGCAAATTCAAGACACGAAGGCGACAGACATGAACGGCTTACTAGTGGACCCGCCCTCGCCGCATTCGGACAAAAACGCAAGTAAAAGTCCAAGTTCTTCCTCCACTGCGAATATCAATTTGTCGATCGCATCGGCGGCGTTGTTACAAGAAAACATGTTGCAAAGATCGCTCCAAGGCGTTGTTATTTCGCTTCAAAACGCTATGATGAACTCGTTGCAACAAGCCGCCCTTTTGCCGTCGAACTCTGCAGCTGCTGCCGCTCTCAACCTGCAAGCTTTGGAATCATATTTGACCTTACAACGCCTGACTTCAGTGTCGACTGTAAACAACTCTAATCCTGCCAGCCCACCTGAAATAAGTACCACTTCAAAACAAGATATTTTGAGGTTAGCGACGGCAAGTGCTAAAATAAGTGATGTGGATGCAGCGGACAGTTTGAAAGATTATTCCCCAAAAACGCCGGAAGAGTACCCGTTATCTGATACAATAGCAGCTGATGACGTCGATTTATCTGAAGAAGTTGAAGAAGACTTGGCATTGTTGGATAATGAAGATGAATTCACCTTGGAACAACATTTGGAGTCGACATCAAAAGGCTACAGTTACAGCTCTCAGAACTTAGACAACGGCTATCCAAGTTTGCTGATGAATGCAATGTATCAACAACAGATGAATGGAAGTCCATCTCAGGCACCTCTCTCACCGCAACCATCAAACTCCTCAAAGAACAGTTCATCTTCGTCCAGCAGTAGTATATCGAACAAGCAGAAGACATCAGGAAGTGGGCCGAGAACAAAGAAACAGTTCATCTGCAAGTTTTGTAACCGCCAGTTCACGAAGTCGTATAACCTGCTTATACATGAGAGGACGCATACCGACGAGAGGCCATACTCGTGCGACATCTGTGGAAAGGCTTTCCGACGGCAAGATCACCTGAGAGATCACAGGTAAATAATAAAAACTTTTTATTACCCATCCACAGCATTGTTTATACCATCCGTGTTCCCATATTCGACAACAATTTCAAATTTTATATCATCACCGGAGACCAAACTGTCCAAGAAACCATTTAATATGCGTCTTGTGACATTTTTATCTGCTCCACTGCATTAATATGGGAACACTAATTCTTCCATAATCGATTAAGACAATCTTAACTATTTAATTTGTAGTTCTTTAACAAGTTTCTAATGTTTTACGACCTAACCGAGAACTCGTTAGTATCTTAAACATTATCTTCATTCCGGAGGTGGATAGCTAAATCTGTTGTAGTGATTAATTTAATTCTCGTGTCCCTAAATTCCGGGTCAGATAGTTCGGCCCTCGTTTTATGAGATAAAGCAATCGCATAGCGTCGAAAAACATTTTTGAGGTTCACGATTCTCTCCATATCAAATAAAAGATTGTCCGATCGGCCGCTCTTAGCGCGAAACTTTATTATAACTTTTGAATAATGGCAGCAGAGGAAAACGCATTTAAAAACAAAAAGGGTTAAGTATGGGCGAGCAGATGTTATCGACAAGTCGTTCGTCACGCTCGTAAATTATTTCACCAAAACCGCGGCTAATCCCACGAGAACCAATGTTTTAATTTTGTATTTCGTTTTATTCCCTTTACATTCCAAAACACCGTGAATCTTTTGTATCAAAATATTTACATCTAAAAATAAAAGTATTCTATCCACTCAAAAAAGATGTTACTGTCACGAGAATCGGAATTCGAAACACGGATTTCGAACACAATAAATATGATAATGGTATTACAAGAGCTCTCAATCTATTTCTCCACTTATCTCGAGATCCCCACCCAAAAAGAGCTAAAGGTGTTGGATTTTTAACACCTGTCTCTGGGCGATTTCCTTCCAAATCACCGTATCTTTGTGGCAATAAAATAAATTTCTTGTAGACGCCGGAGGGTGAGCCGGCCGGGCCTGTCGATGTTCAATCGATGTCCGTTGACACGATACATTATAATGGCCGCGTCGAGCCTCGGAGTGCCTTCGACGGGTTTTTACAAAGCACGTGGTGATCCTGACGTGAGGATTAATATGGACGACAAAAAATATATCCCTCGCATACAAAATCAAGTTTCGTTGTTCGAGCTCCACGGAGTTTTTTGTCCCGATTGAATTTTGGATAATGGACTTAAATTAATTTGTAACTTGTTTGGTAATTTGAGCGTCGTCTTTTTACGCTTGTTTATTATTATGGCTTCGTTAAATGGGCATTGCAATTGAAATTTCATAGTCCATCGGTCCGCATTGCGAGCTTCATTAATCAAGCCGGCGTCGAGTTAGGCCTAACGCTGCGCCCGCGCCGGTCCCGGCACGCTTCACCGCGCGCCTCTCGGGCACCTAATCACCATCCTCGGTGTTTTAACATCAGAATTATTATTTCATTCATCATGCTGCTCTTTATCGTCACAGATCTAACAGCACCTAACGATTATTACACGTATTACGTTACTTTAGACGCGTCGTAATTTTTATGTTCCGTGTATGTTTGTTTATTCGATACGATGGTAATTTCTCGAATTGGACCCTCGATTGCCGGTTTCTCGTGCGTTATTATTGATTACACGTTACTCACGTTATCTAGTACCCACGACACAAGCGTTTGCTTAGTGTGGGGCTAGATGGCGCTGTGTGCAATGTACCGGAATATATTTTTTTTTTTTTACTCTCTGCGTGTTAATTATACGTTGTACTCGGATTTAATTTGAAATTACTTATCAATATTTGGGAGATATATTTGAGCCGTCTGGTTACGACTGTAATCACATGTTTCACATCTGTTTAGGTTTTAGTTTCACTACTTGTTAGATTTTACTTTTGATGTGTTAAGTAATGCGTGTTACATATCTTTGTTACGTACGAATAGGTATTACTTGTCCTAATTTACCCGCTGTAGTTTTCGCAATTGCATTTCACTGGGTGTAAATTAATGATGTTTAAAATGAAAGGTTGTCAGAATTTATTACGTTTCTTCCCTTGGGTCGTGTTAGCTGCTTGCGACGTGTAGAACACGCAACAGTATTGTCGATGCATTGCTTTTGGCGCCTCAAGACATGATGTGTTTATTGTACATCTTACGCACTTCGCTTAAATTATGTACCTACCTGTAAAGCTACTTTATGAAGACTTGTAATTTTGTTCCTGGAAGTTATTGGAGGCAGAACTACAAATGTATTCTGGTTGGAGAAATAATTCACGTTGAATGATTGTCGATTTCATTTTCTTTAAGTTATTATAAGGAAATGAGAGGGTTTTGTATGTAGCCACGTATATTTTGATTTGGTTTAAACATTGTGTAGAATAAATAGAAAAAAAAATGTATTGTTGTAAGGAGGCAGTGAATTTTATTAGGGAAACCAGCTGTGCCTGCGACTTCGTCCGCGTGGAATAGTTATTTTGGGCATCATATTTATTGTTGCAAACAACCTCTTCAGCTTTATAAATTATAGCTGTTACCCACGACTTGAACCGTTTTCGCAGCGCACGCAACGGAAGCCCTCAAAGATGAATAATTTTCACCGTTTTTTCCACATTTTCCGTTGTTTCTTCGCTCCTATAAGTTGCTGCGTGATGTTCTATAGCCTAAAACCTGCCCCAATAAATGGTCTATTCAACACAAAAAAAAAATTCAATTTGCACCAGTAGTTCCTGAGATTAGCGCGTTCAAACAAACAAACAAACAAACTCTTCAGCTTTATAATATTAGTATAGATTAAGAATTATAGGATTCAATTCTTTTGTAAAGCTTTTGATACATGCCAATTAGAGAAGTATTGTTCAGTGACTGTAGTCAATTCAAAGATTTAGTATCGTAATATTATTGTGTTTATTCTAATAAAACCTTTTTCTTTCCAGGTACATACACTCAAAAGAAAAGCCTTTCAAATGCCTAGAATGCGGTAAAGGTTTCTGTCAATCCCGTACATTGGCCGTCCACAAAATCCTTCACATGGAAGAGTCTCCTCACAAATGTCCCGTCTGCAGTCGAAGCTTCAACCAAAGGTCCAACTTGAAGACTCACCTTCTCACTCACACAGATATAAAGCCTTACAACTGCTCGTCCTGCGGAAAAGTATTTAGAAGAAACTGCGACTTGAGAAGACATAGCCTAACTCACAATCTTGTCGGCATATCTTCTGTTAGCACGTCGCCTACGGGAAGCAACGGGAAGAGTCCAATGTTAAATCCGAACTTTCCAATCGATAATTTGGATACAGAAGACGAGAACTAGTGTCAGTGCCTAGTTTAGTAGAAAAGACTGAATTTAAACCGGTGCCTTGTAGATTTAAGGAGTACTTGTTGAATAAATAATAATATGTGTAGATATGCATGTAAATTATCTCTGTGTTTTACGGAATGCTTGTTTCAAGATTTGTGATGACTCGTTAGCCAGACAACTTTTTTAAGATTATTTTGTGTCAAATTTAGAAGTCCACAAAAGACCCCTTTGCATTATAAGTAAAACAAACCATTACGTTTTGTCTGAGATATATATTGCTATGAATTAAGGTTTGCATACATTAAAGCATGGTATTATACAAATAAGTTGAAATAAATCACTGTTAAATTTTTAAGCATCGTTAGTATTATTTAAATTAATTATAACTTCATGGTCTTGTAAATTGTTTGATCTCATGGTGTGTTTGTATATTATATTTGAATTATTTCCCTAATTTTACCGTCCAATTTTTAGAGCAAATAAAGAGCTCTTACGGTGTTTGTAAAAATTTTTGTGTAAAAAAGGTCTTCCTCTTATTTAGAATAAAGTAATAAAAAGCCATTTTGTCGGTTATTTTACTGTAATTAAATGAATGAATTTAATGCTTATCTTTTACTCCCCTCAAATAAAATGAAATATCAATTACATTTGATGATCATAACATAAATTTGCACTTTGCTGAATATAAAAATTGGCTGTTGCATACAATTTTACGATCTAATATTAATATTTGTATTTTTGTATGAACTCATTTGCATGTCTTATCTGGAACCCATTTCGCTAACAAATTAAAACATCAATTTATTTACATTTGCAAGTATATTTTATACCAAATTTTCATCTTTACAACAAGATAAATATATAATATATAGCCATTATATCACACTTTACTTAAATTAGAGAATAATATAAATAATCAAAATAAAAAGTGAATGATTTAGAAACAGAATTTAAATGTAACTCAACGCAATGTAAATTTCCGTATTAAAAATGATAAAAATGATGAATATTTATTTTTGGTCAAAATGGGTCTTTATTAATACTATGTACAAATGTTGCCATAAGATAAAATTATTCTCATTTTTCTTGATATACTGACCAAAATACAGCTCATAGATTAATTTAGCACACGCGTGGGGAATAAATTACTTATTCTTGAGTTCCCTTTATTACTAGGTTTGATTTTACAACGGAATGTATTTACTAAGGGAGTCCTCTTGGGCAGATAAACAGTTACTATACTATAAAACTAAATTAGCGGTCGCTTTTTTAACCGACTTCAAAAAAGGAGGTTGTCAAGTCTTCTGAAAGTTTTTTTTCTTGCAACTAATATAAACTAATATAATAAATACTAAATAATATTATTAAGACTTTTTAAGGACTGTAGAAGACATAATCATGTTTAAAATATTTTGACAAATATCTTTTGACTTTCAAAAATTTATTTTTTACTTGTTCCCAACTGTATTAATGTAAGCAAGATCACTGGAAGGGACTAGCTAACATAGCACGGGTGTGCCCTCACCCAGTATGTTAGGTAGTAATTAAGAATTATTGTTACACTTATTCTGAATAAATGAATTTTGAATTTAGAAAATGAATTTTGAACCGTATCTTTTAATACAATGCGTTCTGTTCTTCCTTCAAAAGACTTCAACGGGTTCTCTAATATAATGTAAGTGTCCTGTAAATTTAGGCATTGCACTAATACATATTCTGAAAGTGAATGTTGTGATTGTAGTTTTTTTTATTTCTCATCCTTAAGCGGCTGACCCGATTTCTATGATATTTAACATAAAATACTTGTAGTTTAAACCCTGTATTTTTTATCCGGGCCTAACACGGACACAATTGCAAAGCATCACTTACACAATCTATATACTAATAATAAATATCATAAAGCTGAAGAGTTTGTTTGTTTGTTTGTTTGAACGCGTTAATCTCAGGAACTACTGGTGCGAATTGAAAAATTCTTTTTGTGTTGAATAGACCATTTATCGAGGAAGGCTTTAAGCTATATAACGTCACGCTGCAACTACTAGAAGCGAAGAAACAATGGAAAATGTGGAAAAAACGGGGAAAATTATTTATCTTTGAGGGCTTCCGTTGCGTGCGCTGCGAAAACGGTTTAAGATATAAAAAAATATGTATAAAAGAATTATTTCTCTTGAAATGATGTAACAAAATGTCCGCGACAGTATATGCCTATCTTTTAAGATTAACTCACTAGAACCGTTTTTGTGATAATAACTATTCTACGCGGACGAAGACGCGAGCACAGCTAGTAAAATAATAAATATCAACACAGGCTGAATAATAGTATCACATCAGCCATTTTCTCTTATAGATAACTATTTCTATCATTATAACTATACCATAATCAAGCTTTTTATTAAAATAAGGAATTACAATTCATTAATCGGTAAATTTTACTGTAATTAAAACAATGAATTTCATGGTCTATAATTTATGACAAATAACATTGCATATTTATTTTTAGGTTTTTGTTAATATATACATATATTTACATATAAATTATATGTTAAAACTTTCTGGTTAAAAAAACAGATCACCGTCCCAAACAAAAACGTTTATAACAGCCATAAAAGTGATAATTAAGCCACGAAAAGTAGAGAACTAATCTATCGCTAACAAAACCAACTACTGAGCTTGAAAAATCACCTCAATTCAACTGAGAATTCGACATAATCGACGGAACATAGCATCCAATATATTCACACATATAAAAGAACTTATTCAGTCCCATACAAAAGGCCCAGAGAGTGTATCAAAATGACATAAAGCTTGGATCTTTTCAAGAACACTTTTATAATGGGGCCACATGTCTTGGAGTGTTTTTTATTTTATTTTTAGGGTAGATTTTGGAAATGAATGACGTGTAAAAAAGGTAACAGAATGGCTGTACTGCGGTAAAAGTGTCTTGTTACGGCGGTATAGATATATTGCAACCATCTGTATTTTAATTTAAGAATAACGTTAAGATGTCTGGTGTAAAGTGTAGAGTTGTTGGGTCATGAATATGTTATTTTGTACGAGGTGTGTGTTTAAAGATGTCACATAGATGTATCTAGCTACATTTAGCTAAATGTAGTAATAGATAAGACTTATACCTACTTGCAACAAAATTTCTCACGCGATTTTATATTAATAATGCCAAGTTTTTTACTTGTATCAAATTTAATTTATGATAATTTTCAATAATGATATTCTTGTGTGTTATAAATTAAATACATAGGTTTATAACACAGACGTATTATAAAGACTAATTTATACTAGTAATTTCTTTCTTTCTTTCTTTCATTTATCAAATAAAATAGTCAAAACACTGATCCAACTTATGAGTTTGGTAAATTAGTATGAACGTATTATGTACAAATAAAATAAGTACATAAGTTCAACACAACTATATCATTTATTTTCTTCCTAATATTGTTCATCAAATTATTTTGTTCTTTTAACCACTTACAGCACACACACAGCATATCACAGCAATGTGAAGGTCACCTCGCAGCAACAATAATTAATGACACACTCGACGGGAAAACAACGAACAAAAATCAAGCACAAAGACAAAACATTCTACAAACCGTGTTAAAACACAAAACCTCGCGAACGCACGTTCCGCACTCATTGTCAAAACACCTTATACATTTCCACGGGCGAAAGCAAATCTACAAAAAAAAAAGGTAGAAAAAAAATAGCATGCGTGTGGTCGCCGAATAAAAACCGCCACTAAATTCGGATAATGCACACTCGAGCTAAAAGCAAATATTTTTCAAACACCTCTCGAAGCAAACAGGGCCCTTTGTGACATCGGTAATTTTGGTGTCGATGACAATGGCAACTTTTTTTTTTTTTTGGCCTCTTTCTTTTTTTATTTGCCAATGCTTTGTTCAGATCTGCGGGATTTCCGATTGCACCGTAATTTGCGGATAATTCGTGCCCATAAAAGAGTCTTAGGTGCTATTATGATGTTGTCATAGGTGTTTAATGAAATTGCGCTGTTTTTGTAGACGGTATACGGTATTGCGTTTACGTGTCTTTTTAATAAAGATATGGTTTCTGAGACGGTAACAATTATAGGGCAGATAAAAGTGAATAAATAGAGCACTTCAAAGAAGCAAGAGGCGGCCCTAATTTTTTTTCTAAATCATCATCATCATCATCAGCCCACGGTCGTCCACTTCTGGACATAGGCCTCTCCCAAGGCACGCCACTCAGCCCGACTTTGTGCTTCTCGTCTCCACCTGTTCCCTGCTACCTTCATGATGTCCCCATTTGTCCTTGTATTTTTTTCTAAATACAAACATATATTTAGTCATTACAATTTCTATACGACCGTATTAGATCCAACCGTGTTTTACCTAATGCTTTATGCTAAAAACTTTATGTAAAATATTGCGGCTAGAATGTAACTCTTTTATTTAAAGTAACAATACATTTTATTAAAACAGCAAAACTAGAAAATAACTAAATATCTAAAGACGTTGGTGCAATAGCTCAAATTACTTTTTATTTAAGATTCGAATACTTACTTAAAGCCTTAATGACTCAAACTTTAACTTTTGATACATACCCACATAATAATATTACGTATTTACACTCATATTGAAAACGCAAATCCTAATTACCCCTCCCACACATACAACAAGCACATCAGTAAACTATCTCCTATCATATTTCTTCCTTCATACAAATAACAGCTCAAATAAAATTCGCAACTAACAATAGGTATTTACATTATATCCTGCTGGGAATTGTAGACGGTAGTGCATAATTACATCAGAATTACATTACTACGCCATTTTGCAATGTTTATTAACCTAAACCCATTATTGTGGGAGGTTTTGTTGCAACTTATTAGCAGTATGAGCTTGCAGTACAAATAAGTTTTTATGTAAGTAAATAAAAATATATAGAAAATCTTGTTCTCATTTTTTATGAGGCGGCTCCTGATCCACCTAATTTGGCATACTGTGTGTCTGAAAATAAAAATTAAGAATGATGATAAATCAAAGAGTGTTTGTTGGTTTATTATTTATTTATTTTGTGGCGGTGTTAAATAGGAACTTAGAAATGTTTTCATAATATGAGAAGGTAAGAAAATAATATTGAAAGAGTCTCTTAATGATAAAAGCAAACTACTAACCGCATGCATTGTTTTTAACTTAACAAAAAAACTGATAGACTAAATTTTATATCACAAAAATATAACATTAGTGTTTGTAATTGTAAATTACGTTTTTTTTCTGTATTTCTATAACCGATAAGCTTTTATACTACAAGCCAAAATGTTATAAGTTGCTGGCATGGCGAAGTGTAAATTTTAGTGAATACATTTTCTTGCAATTATTCATCACAACAATATGAAAGACACAACCACCCATACTGCTCAAACAACTCCCAAGTCTCTCTCACCAAACCAATGAGGTAACATACCTTACTTTAAGCGTAATGTATGTAATTTTATTTAGGTATTTTATACTGGAACTACAGCTGGTGTCATCTTATCGCAACTATGCGAATTCACGGTGACAATTGTGATTAGCATTGGCGTTCAGGCTTTGCTCTTAAGTGCTCAGAGGTTGAGATTAGAGAGGGGTAGAAAGGACTGTTTTTGCAGGTTTGCAAGATAAGGAATAAAGGTGATGTTTGGTAAAGTTTAATAAGTTTAATTATGTTATGTAGTCAGCACATTCTATGCTACTTATATATTAATTACTTATTGTAACGGGCTGGAACACGATTACAGTTATTGTTGTCACTATAAGCTAGTTCTAAGGTTGATTTATGTGTTTTTTATTTCATTGTAGTTTAGGTTTAAGAAGAAAAATGATTCGCGTTTTGCTGTTTTTTAAAAATTGGCCATAGCTTATTTTTAGCGGGTTCAAAACGATTGAAGACAATGATTACCATGGTCAAGTAAAAAAAAAACATATTATTCCTCTTAAGTGTTGCTCTAATTTTATATGCCAGTTTATATTCGGTAATTTGATGGTTCATTGCAAAGTGTATGATTTTAGTGCGAGCGATTTTTTTTCAATTCCAACTAAGTTTTATCATAATCATCATCATCAGCCTGTTATCACCCACTGCTGAGCATAGGCCTCTCTTCTAACGTACTAAAAAAAATATGAATGAATGAATGAATGAATGTATTTATTGTCCGAAAACTAGAAATACTAGGTTTACCTACCTATAAATAAACATCATCCGAGGATATGTGTCTTCCGTGGAAGGACCTGGGCGCCCACCACGATGTATCTGCCTAAGAGAACTCCCCCCAACGAATTAATTCTGCAGGGGAGTCACGACCCTCAGTCATGAGGAAATACGACTCAGAGAGAGAAATAAACATCAACAGCTTCTTACCTACATGTCCCATCTGTACTCTCCCTCCAATATTCTTTGTCCGTTGCCTACGCAGCTATCTGCGCGCGACAGTTACGGGCGCCATCGCGATACTCGCTCGATACCGGCCTCACACGACGCACGCAGGTATTAAGGCGGACACATACGTATGGAATAAATAAACAAAAATAATTATAAAAGACGTAACATACTAGTAGAGTAAATTGTAAGAAAAAACACCACACAGTTGTTATTATAAGTACTTATAAACATTCTTGGCGGGTTTCTGTGACTTACATTATTTTAGTGGATGTTTAAGGTACAGAAAGCTAGGTCAGACTAGGTAAGACAAGGTCTTTTTTGAGGTACTTCCTGTTGTCTGAAGAGTAGTTTATAGGTTAAAACACCGTAGTTTTTTTAGTTAAAAAATAAATTTCATCCGAATAGGTTAATTTGTTTCAGCTTGAAAATATAAAAAATCATCCTACTTATTTTCGGAAAAAAAAATGTAAAGCTACAATATTATATTTTTTGCATGTATTATTAAAATTGTCGAAATATATAAGGTGTATATCTTGATTTCAAAACAAACGTTATTGTATTAACAACATTTTGATAATTAAAAACCATTTCACACGAAACTGCTCAGCTTGTGTATCAATACCTTAAAAGTGCCTTAATGTACAGGCTATGATTGTAGGCACTTTATTGATTCGATTGCGAGCTGTCTGTTCTGTACGTAATTGCGCATTCTTTGGATTTATGTTCCCATTGTCCAAATAAGTTTTTTTTTACAAGGAATGGGTTTGCACTTGACCGTAATTCGCCTGATGGTAAGCAATCAGTAAGTTTTGAAATATGTATGTTAAAATTATTTTTACACTTTTTTACTCAACTCCATTACTGGTTTTCATAATTAGAAATGTTAGCAGAATATTTTTACTTATGTGACATTTTCATACTCATTCCATTTGTTCTCTTTTTAAATTTATAAGGATAAAACTGCACATTTAATGGGACATCGTCTAATATTTCCGAGTGCTGAACAAAGAAGAAGAAATCATTATGATACTACACATCTAGTCATGTTATGAAAGCTTATTTAATGCATCAATCCATGCTTAACTCCATTAACAGCGTAAGGCCTCTTTTGTAAGCGAATCAAAATATATGTACGTATATTGATGTTTATGAAGAATGAATAACAAGTTTAAATGAACTTAAGTAGATACCTACGCTAAGCAAAATCAGTCGATAAATTATGAAGCCTAATTATGCACAAATACGTTACCCATCTCAAAACCTCGACGTAAAACACATCTCAGGTGTCGAAATCGTACTTTGATTTCCAATATCAATAAAATTTCTCGACAAAAAAGCGAAAAAAAGGTGTAACAACCAAACTCTATTATCTGTAATCCAATACTTGAAACAAAGTCGTCCAATGGGCGTTGGGCGGAGGTTTACAAACCCCGCCCACTTCCACCCATCGAGCTCTCTGATTGGTGGATATTTGTAAAGGTGCGCGCACGCATTGACGCGAAAAGCAAGACGAAACACAATTGAATTGAAGTCGTAGAATGCTTTTTATGAGAATAGTGCGTAAACGTTCGATTAGCCAAGCCTAATTGTGTACGAAACCTTTTCTGCTATCTAGAATGCAGCAGTCTGAATCAAATTAAAAAAGCAATGGAAGCCATTTAATCTACTTTATTGTATAGGAATTTAAATTGAAATTTCACAAAGATCAGTTTCATTTTATTCTTAGTTCAGTGAGAGTATTGAAGTTTTTTTCTTACTGAAATATAAAACTGCGAAAAATTTAGTGTTTTCAATTTTTTTATATGAATTTGCTACACTATTCCCTCATTATCATTATTGATTTTAATTTTTTATGAGTCTTAAAGATTCTTAAGTTGACTTAAGGACATTTTTTTAAACCAAATGAGTTCATTTGAACATAACTTGGCTAATTACATTACTATAAGTAATCATAATGATATTGGATTGACCGTGCTTTCCCAGTAAGAACCGATTTACTCTCGCTTTGAAGAACATGTTTTAATCACTTATCGGCAGACGTATTGTAAGAAGCACTGGGTATGGAAAGCGAGATATTGTGTTGTGTAGTGATAGTTGGTACTGGCACTGGCCAAATACATAAAATAAAATCTAGGAGTTTGAAGTCTAGAGTAGTACTTAGCTCGTAATTTAGATTCAGATACAGATTATATTTAGTTCACCAGTAATTACTGAGTGACTGCTCTGTTAGCTTAGTTGGTAGTGGCTCTGCCTTCTAATCCAGGGGTGCGGGTTGGATTTCCGCAAAACACAAGTAATTATAAATATTAATATTTGTAATTACTCGTATTGAGTCTGGTCGTTTTTATGTACTATAATAATTATGTATTTACAAAAGAAAAGTATACATGTATTAAATCTGTTACTAGTACCCATGATACGAACGGAAGCTTAGTATGGGGCTAGATGGCGCTGTGTGATATGTCCTAAAATATTTATTTAATTACAACAAAGTCATATTTGGCACGTCATTTTAACAATTCAACATACAGGATACATTCTTATTTATATACAATTTATTTTATTAGTCTATTAGAATTATCTGTTACTTAACCTTTTTATTATAGTGTGTCCTGCCTGTAACAATGCTCAACATCAAGCAGGCAGCACACTAAGGAAGAACAAATATACAATGTAAAATAAATGTAGGTAGATGATATTGATGACTATAGCTATAGATATACCTATCCACATCTAGGATACTTATATTAGGCACCACTTTAAAATAACAAAATCCCTTTTTGATTCGTTTTGAATCGTTTGCTAACTCATAGGCCTAGAGCTTTGTTCGTCTATTTGCCTTCCTTATTTATGTACCAAATATTATCTTCACACTTCGTTCAAAATTATATTCTATTATCTTTGACATCCGTTACAATCTTAAGTGCCACGTTTGTGCATTAAGGGGGATGTTGTCACACCGTTGTGTGTTTTTAATTGTAACGAAGATTATATTATAGTTACACGTACACTTATTATTGACAAGCATAGTACTATCTCAAGTCATAATAAGAAAACATATTAAAAATATGACAATCAGGTGTACATGTCAAAGTCATTCTGTCGAGTTACTAAATGATGAGGTGGTGGGCTCAGTCACTATCACAGAACAGTATATATTCACAGTTATTTCGGATCATTCTGTGAGGAAATAAAAAAATAAAACAGAAAAAGTCAAGAATCGCACTTAGCCAGTAGCACTCTTATTCTATGTCTTTTGAACGAGTGTGTTTGGGTTTTATCATCATGGTTTACGTTCAAGGTTAGGAATAGCGACTACTCTACGATTTTGATTCCAATATCAATGCTGACGGCTTTTATTGACCACGCTTTATACGTGGAAAGGCTTGAAAGAAATAAGATGCGGAAGTCAAAGTCAAAGCATTTATTTGCCGAGTACATGTAAAGAAGACAGTACATTTCATTACACAAGAACACCATACTCAACCCACTAGGTATGCAAATATAAAAATAATAAATATAAAGACGAGGAGAATCCCTACAGATTTCATAAATTCTCGTTTTTCCTTCAAGCTTGGTATGTCCTGAATTGATCAAGCTACAAGTATCGGTATGTATTCGTAACTTGTAAAAATTTGAACTATTTGGTAATGAGTTCTATTTTGTTAACAGGATTTTTCAAAACAAGGAGAATAAGACTTCTGTCTCCACGTTAAGGACTTATCTACATTATATGAGCCTCTCAGGAAGCTTTGCTTCTCCTTATCGAATGAGAGTGGCCAACTCTAGTGTCGAGAGTTTATCAAGCCGCCTTAGGCCTCTGACATGACTTAACGACTGCCGTACTAGACAAACAAGCTTTGCTGTGTTTTACACTTTAGCAGTTTATGACCAACAACTGACAGGTTGTCACTTGTCAGCTATCAGTGACAGCGTTCAGGTACTGTTTTTAAGTGTGTGTTATTTGTATTTTTGTTACTAAGTACATTTACGTAATAACGTTATTAAAACTTTTAAATCGCAGATTTCCAGCAGTAACAAATTTTCTCATTTTATTTACTTTAAAGAGTTGGGGGAGACCTTTGCCCAGGAGTGGGATAATATATGTTAACAAAAAAATACTTTAAAAATTCATCATTGACAAATTACACTTCGGTGTAACAACCGCCCCGTTTCATAGCACGCGCTGGCTCACGAAGTATTCCGTCCACAAATATTGACCGTGCATTGTGTCGGCGTCACCCAAAGATATCTTATCATATGTTTGAGCGCAAACATGCGCGTGCGTCTGTCGGTCTGTCTGTCGCCTCAAATATGGCTTATCGTAATTGACGTATTGGACGCTCTGGGTTTCCGGGAACAAGTAATATACCTGTTAGAGGACTGTTGGTTTTAGTTTAGTTGCTTTTTGGTGGGATTTGGGGATGAGATGAGTGAGAACAAGAATGGTTAGTCTAGGAATGAAAGGATTAGCAAAGTTTTAAATTAAATAAAATTGCACTATTCTTCACTGCAGACCATGACAATTTTGTGTATAAAAACCAATATTTTTTATATGATTAACATACTAACAAGTCTTTAGGATTTATTAATGACTTGAACACTAAACAAAATTAGTTTTGATTATGAGAAAATATCAAAATAATAGTTTTCCTAAAGTCTCTCATTAAATGCACCCCCACATACATATAAAAAACATTCCAGTAGCAAAACAAGTTACCATTCTCGATTATTCTTCTCACAATCATCAACAAAAGTGCCAAACGCCATCTCAGAGCGTGCAAACCGTTCTGCTTTAATTAACTAATGAATAAACCTGTAATAAACTTTAGTACCAACTTGTTCTTTAGCAGAACGCAATTGAGATTTATTGCAAATCAATTAAAGAGGTATATTTAAATCAGTTTCTTTACTGAAAAGGATCAAGTAGGCAGGCGGATTTTATGGCTTTATTGGCCCAATAGCATCTGAAGTACCTTCTTAATTAACAGCTTTATTTATAAAGAATTAGACCACCGTCCGTTGGAATTAGGGCGGTGAAACGAATGAACAATATCGATTTATCGAAAGTAGTCAAAACAATGTAATGTCCAAGTCAATACATAATATGTATTTAAATTAAATTACCTTAATTTTATATAATTTTGAAATTTTCTCACTTATTACTAATAAAGAATTGTATTAATTAATTAATTAACTAATAATATTTAAGCAATGCCTAACATATGTAATCAAACTCAAATGCAAATTTTAATCTGTAATTAATTTTTAATTTTAATTTCAATAGTTGACACTGTGGAAGAACCCTGGATACTGCAACACAGGGAATCCTAAAGCAGTAGACAGGACCCCAATTTTAATTTGAACTTAATTAATTTAGATACTTTTATATAATGTACAAATGATAACCTGTTTTAGTGGAAATAAATAATTTTTATCTTTTATCTTTAAATGCGCTTTGCAACGAATCAATAAAAGCTAATTAAAGTTTAGATATTTTAGTACCCAAGTATTAAAATGGAAGGAAGTGGTAAATTGGGTATTCATACTTGAATGAAAGAATATACATACAGATGCAGTCAATGATTAATGATGGCTAGAAGATGTGTTTTAGATTGTTTTAAAAATTTAGAACTATCATGTCCAAAAACCCACTGTAACAATGCCTCAGAAACACATTCAGCCATCTTTTGATTGAGAAATTGTCGGTAAATGCGTTTAAGAATCGTTGTACAAGAGGGCATAAGTCTTGGTCAAATATCGATATAATTATGTACGAGTACGTCGTTACAAGCCCAACTCTAATTTTAAGTAATTAACGAATATAGACCGACAAAATAGGGGCACATAATTAAAATGTCCTAATTTTATTACGGAGGCCGTTCCTGGCATTTATTGGGCTTCATTGGTGTTGTAAAGATACTCGAAGGATTCTCTTATATAAAATACTGATTATAACCCATTTAAGGGTAAAAAAACTAAAAGACAGATGGCAGCCTCCTTAAAAAGATATGGGCACAGGTAGTATTTTTTATACAGATAGCAGATAGTAATAAATAAAGGAAACGTTAGTGTATTATTGTCTTGAATATGTAGCTATTCTATTTATTTAAATAGCCGTATGCCATTTTGTGCGCTTCCGTGGGTTGGAGGGCACGTTAAATCGAAAGCCCCGACTTTTTGTGTTTATAGTGCAGCAGTTAGTAAGTCATGTCAGAGGCCCTAAGGGCGGTTAAAAAACACTCATTTTTGATTTACTTTATTATCCTGAATCTGATTATTTGATTTAGAAATTTTAAACATATATTTTAATACAAATAACACAGCTTCCTTTAGGTATATTATGGACTTATATGTTTATTTTAATTTGAATTCGGCTGTTTTGAAATAAATAATATGGTAAGTAATTATCTTGCAGGCGTCCCATTTTAATGCATTTATGAGAGGCAGCTCACAAAAAATGACTTCGTAATTTGGATGGTTTTATGAAACAAGAACCAATGCTCGCTACAAATTGTGATCAATCCTGATCAATCCTTTTTCTTGACAACCGAAGTAGGTTTAAATGTCATGTCCTGATTGATTGAAAACAAAACTTTTTGTTCAACATTTTTATCAATTTGTAGGTAAGTAGGTAGGTCATGAATTAATTTAAATTTAATATAATGTATTTTTGAAAAAAAAAATGTTACATTCTTATTCCATGATTGTAACAAAATATATTATTCAAAACAGAATATTTATTTTTATTTTTCTTGAATCTATTTTCAATTAATAAGTTAAAATAAACTTGTTCACTGTTGTATAAACCCATCCTCGAAGGCTTCCTCAACAGCCAGGCACAATAAAGTAACAGATTTGTGGATGTCACTGTTTCCAATTTTAATTCCAATCAAAATTAGTGCAGCCTCTTATTTCAGTTTATTTTAAAAACTAATTAACATAATTTCAAGAAGCTTCTTACAAAACGATAAGTGGACTGTTATTTACGGTTTTATACATATTTTGTCATTATTTATTGATATGGAAATAAAATTTTAATACTTTTGCACATCAAGAGGAAGTCGACTACAAAAGCGGAAGATGCGGATCGAAAAAAAGGTGAAAGCTCGTCGACGAGAAACGCAATGTCCAAAATAACGAAGACGAAGTGCATGCAACAAGATCTCAGCGACTGGCGGCTCGGAACGAAAAGCTAGCTTACCCAACAGACACCAACGGTCCCGTCCCGTAGTGCCGGTAAGGCGTTCCAGGCATGTCAACACTATGACTGGAGAGCCGCGCCACACGCAGCACACAGGTCCAGCAGGACCTGTGTGCTGCCATTTTTATCCACTTGGTGTATGGTGACTGACAGGTGACAGGTGGATAAAATGGTGGAAAGACTTTTAGTCCTCATGCCGTGCTTGCCCTGCTGTAGTGCCAACAAGGCGCTCTAAGCGCGTCTACACCAAAGGCGGAAAGTGACGCCACACGAAGACCACAGGTTTGTGACAACATGTACAGTAGGTACCTAAAATAGGAGAAGTAATTCAAGCAGTGAGGAGTTGGAGCTGAATATTCCAGTGTCTAAAGCCAAGGCCGCTATTTTACGGCTGAAAAACAGGAAAGTGACCGGAAGCGCCGCTTAACTATAAAAACCATAAAAGCCCTTGGAAAACTTGGATATCACATGTTTCACACTATATGTAACAAGGTGTGGCAGACAGGAAAGTGGTCTACGGAATGGACGCATATAGGATTCACCCCATTGCGGCGTGTTCTATCTGCCCCCTCCACTTCAATTACTATATGACAACCACTACCGCTCCGTCAAGAGTGTACCAATGAAGAAGAAGTTATATTTTCTGCATGGGGTCATCAATCCAAGTCCTATCTCCAACCACGATGTAGCTAAAAAGTAATAGTAACAAAAAATTACATTAATTTCTTATCATACACATGTGTGTCAATAAAAATCTCAAACGGATCACAATACAGCCACAAAAAAGAAATAAAACTCTTACATAACTACCACAAGACAGCTCAAACAATCATGTGGCCACTAATTAAATAATTTGCAACACTTTATTGCGAATACATTGCTCTAAATGAATGCAACACATTTACTTAGCGGGTGGTGCAAGTTTACACACAACATTTACTAAAAACAACCTTAAATATATGTAAATAAGGTTTAAAACTGTATAATGTTTGTTGAATGATAGTCAGTGTAGTGTTGGACCGTATGTAATAATTTGTAAATTGATTCAGTTCGAATTATAGGTAGTTGTGGTTTTTATCTTCAGTCAGATAAGGCTTAGTACAGAACGTATAGTCTAGAATTAAATAAAATCAGTGTGTATTACCAAAATAAAATGAATAATGTATTAATAATTGTTTTCATTACAATTTACAACAAACATTTTGTTACTGACATCTAACCACTTTAACTTCTACTGGGCTAAGTTATTACATCATCTTTTACCTTTTTAGATCATAAATTATTATCGTCATTGTAGAAAAAATAATAATCAAGACACAAGTAGGTATACAAACCCTAAAAACTGTGCTAGTAATGCACCTAAAAGAAGTAACAGTTAACTAAGCAATCCAACTAATCTCTAAACTTACGAAGTTGATGATTTACAATACTATACAATGACGAAATAGTTATTTAAAGTACTTATTCACTCACCTTAAATAATTGCTTACATCCACTACATCTATATCTCACCATTCAACCGCCATTAGAAAAATCTTAACCCTAAAATTCGCCACACGTCTTTTTTGCTCCTTTTTTTGAGTTTCAAAATGTTCTCGCATACAAAAACCGTAACCACACTTCATAACACAATTAAAGTCCTAAAGAAAGGGCATCGATGCTCGTAATGTTCATAATACAGGCTATTGTTAACATTTGAGGTACAATACCTTGCTTATGGATCGTTTAGGGTGTTGAAAAAGAAATGAGATGATGGACTCACGGGTGAAAACTTTAACAAGCATAAGTATGTAAGTACGTACGTGAAATATTCTGAATAAAAGTAGGAGATATAGATATACAAACTTTGTCAAATTCATCTTTATTATACATTGAAGTCCAGAGTATAATTTTGAAAAAACAAAATTTTCCAACACTTTACTTTCTATAGTAATGGATTTTCTGATCATTTTGCAAAATACAAAAGTTACCTCACACAGTAAAATTGCTTAAAAATACTAGCTGTTCTTAATTATTTTAATGAGACACAAATACTTATAAAACAAGTTTCTTTTCAACATTGTCATAACAATACATTATCATATAGCTATCTATCTATATCTTATATCATGGCCATCTCTTCTATTCTATTTTTTTCCAATCTTGTAGCGTAAATATATTAATACACAACAGTTACTCGCAAAGTTCCACAGCAGTGTGTATCTCACATTATTTCGGACCATGACAAATTCGTCAGATCGACGCGGCGGCTTGACGTTCTGACCACGAGCCGTGTGGAGTTATTGGAAATACCCCGTATTATATACTTGGACTTTGCGAGTAAGAAACGTTACATAAGTTTACATAAGCAATTTTTAAATCTTTTGAAGTAATATAATGTTAACAAATTTGATTTTTGTACAAGACTAAATTGACGATGATCGAAATACATTTTCTGTGATGCATAGGGGTTAAACTCAAAATATCAATTGAGTAATCAAATGAACTTAGCTTAATTAAGGGTTTTCATAGAGCTATATTGAGATTAGCCATTAAACAAAAACATGTTATAAGAAAATGTGATATATTATTATTTATATTATTATAAATACATACATAGTAATGTGATTATTACTATGTATGTATTTATTATATAAACCCTTTAAAAGTTTATGTTATATGTATATTCCTGCCTACATGGATAAAAAGAAATAAATGGTACCTAATTGGTAGGTACCTATATTATTTTTGTCAGGAATATATAAATATATAACTGTATAAAAAAATAATAGATCAAACTTTTTTTTATTGTATTCATTATATATATATATAACATAAACTTTTAAAGGGTTTATATAATAAATACATACATAGTAATAAGCACATAATTGGCCTAGATTACTGTTGTATCACTGATATAACGGTGTCATCTTCAAGTCTGTAAAACTATAACTTTGATAGGCACAAACTAAATTCGACCCTATTATTACATGGATATTGTAATCAAAATAAAAGTTTACCACCAAAGAGCCTTGGTAAATGTTATAATTTTGTATCAAGTGGAAAACAGAATAAAAGCTTCATGTCTCAATAGCTCAATAGTATCCAATTATGTATCTAAATATTCATAAACAATTACATAACATTAGAGTTGATAAACATTTTATAACAATGTAAAACATTTGTTTTACATTGTTATACATCCAAATCATGCATCCACTAACACATTTAGACAAAGGTATGATACATATATAGATTTACTTTTACAAAATAAAACATACAAGATACTTTGAAGCCATAATGTATCGTGTAAATGAAACCTAGCTTTTGTAGCTTTTGTTTCAAGTCCCTTTTACCCAACAAATATTGAAACAATTATGCCAGATAAAAATAAAAGATACATTTTTATAAAATACTGCATAAATTTAGTCAAAAGAACTATTAAAAGGAATAAATAGATACACAAGCCGCAACTGAGTACGTATAATGAGTTATACGTTTATCACAGTACAATAGAAAGCACATAATGTGGATAGAACCAGATTGTATCTAATAACACTTGGCAAACTAAGGTCTCCAGCAAAAGGAGGTAGAAATTCTATAAAAAAAGTTCCTTTAACCCTAAAGCTCACCTACTGGTCCCCAGCACCGACTCGGTATCTCACTGACCACATGACAGTTGATTAAAAGGGGCCGAAAGCGGCCCGAGGTCGGGGGCCTGCGACAGCGCGCCGGGGCCCGCCAGCGGGAGGGCCCCCTGATGATTGTATTTAAAATAAATAAGTACCTCAATGACCGATTGTCTGCATACGATCGTGGCATTCTATAATTTATGCGGCGATGCGACGCTGGCGCTGACATTCTGTTTTGTCGTGCTGAAATCATAAGCAATAAATACGGATAAATGTTTATTAAATTTCAAAGATAACTTCTGGAAAGTCTCGGTTCATATTACTTTTTTTCTTTAATTTTGGCTTTGTAAAATGCCTTATTTTAACTAACTTTTAACTTCATTTGCGCATTGAGGTTAAATTACTCTTCCGGTATTGAGATTTCTTACATCAACTCCGAACAGAACTTGCAATATTATTATGTACTTAAAAATTCTAACCCTTCTTGTAGGATACTATAAACCCACCCTACAAATCCTGCTTTTTATTTTAATGAATATAAATTAAAAGAGAACTAACTACCAAACAGTATAATGGAAAGGAGGCGTGACCAACTGGTGATATTAAACCACAGTCACCGTTTACTAACGAGTTAAAAATCTTTACAAAGATACATTAAATGGTTGTCTATTAAACCCACCCTATGATCAGTGCATCCCTATTTTTGGCGCATCTGTTTAGGGTTAAATGTATTTGTAATGGGCTTATAATCTGTACACATTAACGACATCATTATTAAAGACATCACACTATTCACAGAAGCATCGATGCACATGTGCGTATGAACATCACTTAAGTTTATGTGTTCTTGTTTAAGATGAGTTCTTGGTTTCTTGGCCTTTTTATTCTTCTTCCTCTTCCGCAACCGTGAATGACGATTGGATTGCATTTTTGTACACCTAGTATATCTGGATTCCGATTGGTAACACAAAACGCATAGCTGACGAGACGATTTATATGAAAAATAGGTAAAAAAAAAAACTTTAATGGCGCAGGTTGGTTAAGGCTAAGTAGGTTTCAGCCTCAAGTACAAGAAAATATCATCTCCACTGGTCATGAGCTGCCACGCATCAGTCTTAAAAAATAAGGTAAATAGGAGTCTATGAATTGTATTATCTATGAAATACGGCTTCTATAATCTTTTGATTATAGCTCCTAAAAGACCAGTTTTGTATTGCCTTTTTTTCAGTGTAGTTTTCATTAGAGATGTGATCTTCACTAATGTATGATTAGTGTAAAAGTTTGTAAAAGCGTAAGCAGTTTTTGTAAGCTCGTAATGATGGGTTACGATAGATGTAAGCTTCGAGCTATTTTTGGGGTTATACTTAAAACTTGTTTAATAGCTATTGTATTTGGTGTTATTATTTGGACTCGATTTATGCATTTGTAAACTTAGTTTTTGAAAGTAAATTTGATTTACATATAACTTTTCAGTTATATATTAATAAAATAATAAATAAATATTCTGGTACATTGCACACAGCGCCATCTAGCCCCACCCTAAGCAAACGCTTGTGTCGTGGGTACTAGATAACGTATATTAATACTTATATACTTTTATATATCATTTATGTAGTTGGTTTTTATTACCATCAAAACACCATGCAAGTACTTTTTAAAGTACATACTTAACCATTAATAAAATAGTTTTTCAAGAAACATAAATTTGTTCATGAAATCTTTTTAACTAAAATAACGTCACAATCATAATTTTGTTCACATTCTACCTAACGAAAAGTAAAAGCAAGTTCAAACCAACCTTATCTAGAGTGAAGTTTATCCAACAATATCTCAATTTCCATGAAACAATATCTTGATGTAAAAAGGCCACCTTTTTTATTGTATCTAGACAAAAAAAAATGTATAAAAACTAAATATGTGAGTAAGGCACGAGTTCAAAGAGTCCTATCAGAAAATAAACACAAATTTCTACTCAGCTCCATTCTCGGTACGAAGAAACTGAGTTGTAAAATTTATGATTCACTGAATTATTGTTTGAACGCCTAATGGTGGTTCACACTGTTCCAGTACTGAATTCCAGTGCTGATTTGGATATCTAGATTATACTTTTAATAACAAGTATATACACGTATAAATTATTTTAGTCGTTGTTATTTTTTATACTTGTTTAAAATAAATAAATATTCCATTAAAATAAATGAATATTCCGGTAATATCTACATTATACCTTTAGTATTCCAGTCTAGTATAGGTAATGTGAAAATTACAGTTTTTATTTTTAGAAAGGATTTGATACATTTTTTCGCTGTAACATGCGATTACGCTTATTATTATGCTATCATCGGAATGGCAATAGATTGGAAGAATACACTATTTCAGTAAAGCAGAAATATAACTATTTGGCCTGAAGACTTAAATAATCACTGAATTCCAGTACAAGTTACATTTTCAGAAGGACTAGATTACTAGACTGGAACAATATAAACAGATCATATACATGTATGATAATGAAATATTTAATAAAAGTAATGATGAAATGGTTAAATAGGCTATCGGATTTTCAGTTATTCAGTTCTGAAGTTGCTGTAAAAATGTAGAAAGTTATCGATTCAAATGAAAGATTACTTAATAGTCTAGTCATTTTATTTAATGCGTGAGTACCTACATACATACATAATCAAAGTAATTACATGAAATACTTATCGAAAACTATATAAATCAATAAAATATAGGTTCAGAGTTATTACAAAATAATATTTTATAAATAACTGGTTTGACAATCAAATACTAACAAAAAACTCTTAACGACTACATTTCATACGAACAGACATATAAACAAACTAAACTCCAAATTCAAAACGGATCCTATTTAAAATGAAAGTCACATTATGTTTGAAATGTCCCAAAAAATAAACTTTATATTTATAGATAGTCATTTTTAAAACAAACCGATATTGTTAAAGGCAAATAGGTTCACAATGTAATTTTAAAATAAAAAAAGACATGGGACAATTCCAAAACAAAGAACCGACTTCAAAACCAAATGTATACAAAAATACACAAAATTTTACCTTGATAAAAAAAATTGGGTTGAATGTACATACGCGTACATACTCTTTTTTAGATTAGTGTATACAAATTGTTTATTTTTCTTGTAATAAACTTAATATATTTAATTATTAAAAATACCAAACATTATTTATGTGCATTTTTCTACTAAACTTCTTATCGAATGAGACTGGCCAACTCTGGTTTCGAGATTTTATCAAGCCTAAGGGCCTCTGACATGGCTTAGCGACTGCCGTACTAGACAAACAGCCGGGACCTAAAAATTAACGGGAAACATTTCCCTATACATTATAATATATGAAATATTAATATTTGTTGATAAAATTTGCAAAAAAATATATTAACTATTCAAGTACTTTACTTGAGAAATTTATTGCCTAAGTGTTAGGAAGACAAAATACTAGGTAAGAACAAAGTAAGAGGTAGAATTTTCTATTCTAACAATATCATACATATCGTTCAATTTGATAACCTCTTTTGTTCAAAGTCGGTTTTGAAATGGGATCAAAGGCAAACACGTATTCATAACACAGTGGGATCCCGAATGAAATTATAGTCAAATAATCTGATATCTGAGCCCAGATCCGTGTTAAAGTGTTAACAATGAATTTTTTCGATTTCAAACGGGTTGCTATAGATGTAATTTTATGATAAGAAGAATAAAGGTACCGATAACCCTTCGGACTATGGTTGTGAATAACGATCACATATTTAATGTATTCCTTTATTTTGAGGTGGACTATAAAACAAACTTATTATTTCAGTGTTTTTGTAAAATTAAGGTTGGTTATGCTACTTGTTATATATTATGTTGGATTGTGGTTTGAAAAATTATTGGAAACTGTGGTTTAGAGTTGAAAAAGTTGTGGGTTATTATTAATTTAAGCATAAATGATTTAGACACAGTTATTAAATGACTCATGCATTTTTTTGTGTGTTATATTTAGGTACATATTTTTACTATCATAGACGTAGTTTTAGTTCACAGTGTCCAAATTAGTTTTAGTAACTATGGGTTAAGCCTGAAATAAATGTTTTTTTTAAATAACTTGATATAAGTCAAAGTTAAAGTAAAAGTCAACGTACGTCAATTGCTAACGAAGTATCTTGCTTATTGATTTTGAAACATTATTTGTACAGTTGTGCATACATAACTCTATCATTTGTCTAACTTCACAAAATATTCCCAGTATTTTCCAAAAAACATTTACAACATTATGCAACACACACCAACCTATTTTTTTTAAAGCCACAACAAACCTCCTTGGTGAAATATTCGCGCGGCTCCGTGCCCCACCTACGCTTTTAAAATCAAAAGTGCCCCATACAATGTCCAACCCATTGAATGGGGCACATTTTTAATTCAGCGCGCAATAACTGACAGGGAGGTGTTAAGGTTTTGCATCTGGGGTGCCTAATATAATTTTAAACTGCTTAGAACAATATGAAGTATGATTTTGGTTGTATAAAGCGTTTTAAATTATTTTGGCAATGCTTTCTGTCTTTCAAAAGCGAGTTTAGAATTTTCCCACTTTTTTATTGTAATGCGAATAAATTAATGTGTCCAAACAGCTTTTTTAACATTTCAACAAGTTTTTGTACGATATTTTCGTGTTTTGCTTAATTCTACAGGAACCTATAAATTAAGCCTGCATAGAGTGTTTATTTTCTCTTCGTTTCCTACACAAGAGATCGTTTCCTGAACGACCTAATATAGATAATCCCAGTTTATACACAGACCGACTCCTATCAGACATCCACAACGCCGAAGATAACCTACATTTATTTAGTAGGTTTAGGTTTTAGGTTAGATCAGATGTCTAATAATTTCCTAGTTACGATATCAAAATAAATACACGCGCCTAATTTGTCTAACCACTATTAATTACACTATTCATACATGTTTCAATGGCTTTCTGGAAAGCATACTAAGACCCACCTTGCAGAACTACTTGTAAATATATTGGGTCTTATAAAACGTGGTTTAACTAAGTATAAGTCCAGAACTATGAAAATATGCAGTCCGTTCTTGTTGTTCAAAATTTGTATTCTTCTGGCAAAATAATCAAATTATCAAAATGTTACCAATGATGAATGAAATCAACGTTCTCATTTGAAGTTGACATTTTGATAGTTTGTTTGCGATGGTTGAACAAGTAGACATTTTATTTTCAAAGTCCTAGACTAATATTTAAACCGCGTTTTGTAATAAGACGGAATAAAACTATTTTCAAACAAGTTACTTTCCTTGCAAAATGTGTTTAAAATGCAATCTGAGATTAAAGTACCATACATTTATAGAAGGTTACCATAGCCCCCTATAAGACCACCCTACCTCCATCCCTGGCAGATAGTCAGGGCGGCTGAGCGCGACCTGCGATTATCGTCGCGATGTATTTATTTTTTCTTTGTTATTCGTTCCGTAGATACCTTTTACATCGCCGTTCAATTACTGAAACGCGACTGAGGTTGTGTTTATGTGGATTGTGGATAAGGTAGTTTTTTTGGGTGAGTTTATTTTGTTTTTATTTTGGGTGAGTACTTATGTGTGTTATGGGTAGTCTGAGGGTGCGGAAAAACGCTGAGATTGAGGAGCTAGTGGCTGAGCCCAATATTATAGGCGAGATAAGTGCACAGAGACTTCGCTGGCTTGGCCATGTAGAGAGAATGGGTGAGGATCGGGCAGTAAGGCGTGCGTACTTGGGGCGACCATGTGGCAAGAGGCCGGTGGGGCGCCCTAAGTATCGCTGGAAGGATCAGGTGGAGGAGGACCTCCGCAAGCTGCAAGTGATCCAGTGGGAGGTTCTTGCTCAAGATCGCGGACAGTGGCGCCATTTAGTATCGGAGGCCAGGATCCAGTTGGGTCGCAGTGCCAGCTTAAGTAAAAAAGTAAGTAAGTACTTATGTGTAATTTTAAATTTAATTTTATTACATAAGAATGTTATCAAAATGCATTAAAAATGAAATTAGTGACGGCAAAATTAATAAACAGAAATGTATTTTTAAGCCCTTTTGTATTTGTGTGCCACCAATCATTTGTGACATGAAATTACGTTATTCTTATTTTCAAGCTATTTGGCAGCTAGTTTTAATGAGTTCGGTTGTTTAGTATAATAGAATAGAATATAACTTTAATGCACCATAAAACACAGAAATTACAAAACAGGAAAAACATACATACTAACAACACTTAAAGTGTTGCACATTGGGCGGCCTTATCGCCTTAGGTGATTTCTTCCAGGCAACCTTTTGGATGGACATAACTTACAATTGTAAACAGGCGGTGTACAATATATATCTTATTTACATACATAATAATACATACGTACGCTTTTTGTTAATTACGCCATTGTAAGTGAAACTTAGTCAACTTTTTTTTCAAAAATTTAAAAAATATATATTACATATCCACATTATCCTATCCATGCGCCCACGCACTCTGATTGCGCTCGCCTTGACATTAGTTCGAGTGTCGCGCCCTGTACTGTAGGGATACATACCTAAACTTACATGAACTTACAATACTTGTTTATTACATTGATTATGCAAAAGTTGAAGAAGAAGCTAACCAAAATATATTTACACAAACGTAAATATATAGCTTTTTATATATTTACGTAAGCTTCTTCTTCAACTTTTGCATAATCAATGTAATAAACAGTATTATGCGATTATAGATTTTAAGAACCCATGAAACGCAAATCATGATTACATAAAGTTATGGCCATATATTATTTTTCATTCCCACTGCAGTAGTATTTACTCATTACTGATCATTGCTGAGGACTATAATGGTATTATAATTGTAATGGGAGTTCTCAAGATGCATCGAGGAAGGCGTTCAAGTCTTTCTAGGAAGCGCCTTCAACATAATACAATATATTTTGGCCCCTTTTAAGTTCCTATTTACAAAAGATTATAAAATTAATGTGATATGTAATGAGTTTTCTTAAGTAAGCTTTTCTTTCTCTTTGTTTTTTTTTTCTTTTCTTTTTTGTTTTGTTTCTACTTTCGAAGCCATACTGTAGCAAGTTTATCTCTGATTTCTACCTCTAAAATAAGGAATTTTAATGGTTCACTTTAACACACGATACAAGAATTATTTATAAAATAATATCACATTATTTTAGCAATATAATATCTATAATTTCTAAGGTTTCATATACCGTATTTACAATAAGCAAGCTCAACACATGACTTTGCATTTTAACAGCTCATTATTAGTAAATACATCTTCGTCTTTCAACATCTATGGAATTCCGCAGAAATCTTAAGCATTTATTAGTCTTTAGAAATAATCGATTGTAAAAACGTATTTAGTGTTACCAGTATTTCCATGACAATAATTTTATTATCCGCGATTAAACACGTCCGCAAATTTAATTCAACAAAAGGGAAATATAAATTATTTATTTATTGACCTACAAAAAACTAAATTTTGAAATCATACAATCTGGTTTGGTTGTGTATCACAAAACCAAGAGTGATAAGATAAGGTGACGTCAATATTTAAAGACCACCTTAAAAGTACCAATCAGTAAAAAATCGACACATAACATATTCCTGGGACCTTTTAAATCTGGTTGGTCTAATAAAGGGCAGATTGTCAAATAGACGACCAGTTGGTTAGATCTATCATTGTACAAAAAATGTTAAGGATTGAGGGTCATATTAAAATGGTTGAAGAAACAGCCTTAATTAGGTTTAGTAGTGACCGTCTCAACGTATTAAATATTCGTTTCATCAGTAGAGATGTTTCTGCATGAAGTGACTGGCGCCGCTGTCCGGACTTTATCGACTCTTATCGATTGAGAGGATATCGAATATCGAGTTACGAGAACATGTTGAAAAGTCGATTCGGAATCGAATAGGGATCGAAGTGTTAGGTTGTTGATGCGCCTGTTTTAAACGTGCTAGAGAGTTGATAGTGTTGTCTTGAATTTCGAATGCGGTGAATCGATTCTTGATATTGTTTCGTTTGTTTCTGATTTGAATGAGTGGTTTCAGTTATAGCTCGGGTACTAGAATTATACATATACAGCTATCAGGATATTATGTTGCATTTCGATTCAGGAAAAACACAAATTATGTCAATATTTTGGCATATTGACTGTGAAAATATCCATCTTTTTTTAAAACAAGGAATGGGTTTGCCCTTTACCGTAATTCGCCTGATGGTAAGCCATTATTACGGTCTAGGATGGAGCGTGCTTTACTTATCTTGGGTGGTAAGTTAACATTGAGAGAATTGAAAACTTAAAAAAAATGGAGAAAAGGACACATAAATACAAACTTTCTCTGAGCAATCCCATGGGAAACAAACGCCTAACGTTAGAAAAAAAAAACGATACCTGCAAAGTAAAAGTGAGAAATAATAATAGTAAGATTATCTTCTTCCTACTGAGTCTTACAAATAAACAGAAAATAATACTTAGTGTGTTTATAATTAACTTTTGAAATGGCAACGTGTTTGAGTAAAAGTTTGAGGCATTTATTGGATTAAGAAGGGATGTTTACGAAAGGGAGACTAATCCTTAGAAATATAAAAAAGTTACTCTTCCTTCAGAATTGTTCCTTACTAGTGGGCGCCCGCGGCTTCGCTCGCATTATTTCTTTACTTTTTTATCTCAAGAAAAAAAGGTTCAAAATGAACATAACTGTTTTATTTACGAACCGATTGAAATAAAACAAACATTAATGTTAAGTTGCAAATGCACTAACATGTTTTTGAAAACCGTAGACAAATCCGATCAGCCGTTTTCGAGTCTATAACGAACAAACATAGCGACAGACAAACAGACAAACAGAAATTTACTCTAAGTTTGTCGTTCGACGCGTTGTTTATTGTGCACATGCAACCAAGATAAAGACTCAAAATTTGCAAACAAGTTATAAAAATGTATGCCAAAAACTGTGAGGTCAACAATTTTCTAATAAAATGTTAGGTGGTTCCGCTTAATTTTATTCTATTTACTTAAAAGCCTCTCGCGAAAAAAAAGCGGGACATCTTATAAATCAAAAGTTTAAGGATCGAAATTACAAAAATTATCAAAACAAACAAACGGTATTTCAATTTTAACTGTACATTACTTGCTTAAAAATACAAAAACATTTTGCTTGAAAAAATCTCAATCAGTCAAAAATAATTTTTGAAAGACGGTAGCGCTTTTTAAGCTCATAACTCTTACAAAAACAGAAGTAATCTAGAAATGATTCGGGGACGGTTTTTTTAAGGTATCTTTTAAAAATGTCACAAAATGTCATAAATCCATCAAACTAGACCCGGGTTCATTGTTATAGATAAATAACTAACATTGACATTTAAAAAATCTCAATTTCTAAACCTTATATCATAATCTTAGAGAATATATTTGCTTGGCAATATCTAGTTTCAAATAGTGGTAGTCTATAATATTCTTAACCGCAAAGTGTAGATTAAGATCCCACAACGTATTTACATTTGAAATCGGATTAACTTTCGTTCGTTGACTAATCTCTGATTAAGAGGCAAACGCAGGTTTGTTAATCTGTTGTTTTGTGACCATTTTTTTGTGTCGTGGGATAGTGAAAAATGATTGGTCAACAATAACTGACTTTGATGATTGGATAAATAGAATATTTGAAAACATGATTCATGATTGTTCAATTTTTTGCTTTTTCTATAAGCTTATAAGTTTAACCTAAATGGTTTTTAATGTTTGGGTCTATACTATATATGTTTTCAGTTTCTAAACAAGAATTAGAATACAGAAATCTAATATGTCAACTACCATTTAAAATCGGCCATATATGATCAGACAGTAATAATAAGTGAAAAACTGAAACTCTGGAGAAATATGTAGTGTATTTCCGCTGCGACTGCTCCTTAACCGACATCAAACAACAAACTTAATGGTTTTCAGGTGTATTCCTCTATATACCACCACCACACCTCACCTCCTAACCAACGTAGGCTTTTGGTGAAAAGCATAAAAACGAAGTAAACAAAACTTTCCAGATTCCGTTTCAATTAAGAAAAAAATCCAAACATAAATTGCAAAAAGCTTACAAAAGTTCTAGTTTCATGTTACTTGATCTAGCCCTGACTCACTCTATTTATTTGACATGCTACCATGTCATAACTAGTTCTTATTGATTATCGTACAATTTTGTGTTCTATTCAGTCACATATAAAGTTGAAAACGCAATAAATAAATTTGCCAACTTACAACTCTAAGCTGAAATGTTTGCTACCACAGTAGAGAAATAGTATAATATGTCTTAACTGTTTAAATTGGAATTGTTCAACTATGGAATCATCATCATCAGCCTGTTATCGCCCACTGCTGAGCATAGGCCTCTTCTTGTACGCCACTATGGAATGAAGTGGGAAATTATGTTGCACCAGTTTTACTTTAAAGATGTCTTATTAGTCGAGTCAATTTGTAACCGCCTTGATAATTGAAGTCATCATAAAATAGCTATTTGCGTATATGATACTGTCAAATATTTTTGGCACTCTCAGCATAATGCATAATACTTATATTTTATCTATAATTATTGTATTTAGCGACTGAACAAAAAAAATTATCAAGTAAACTTAAATCAAAATTAGAAGATTTAAATTTTAATTAAAGATCGTAGATTATAGCGTTGCTTAGCTTCAGTTAACAAAAATCTAACTCATTACATAGCGTTGTTTCTATGCAAGCTACTTCAGCAAGAAATGCACAGCGTACATTGTAAACAGCACCGCATCGGGTTGCATACAGGCTGCGCTAAACATGCGCATAGCATTGCATCCTCATGAGGAATTATAAAGATGTCAGAGTGCTTGTACTGGCGGTGGGAAAAGGTTGGTGACATAAAAAAACACATAACTTATTAATTACGAATAGGATAAATATAGGAAAGATGTCGTAAGGGAGCTTGTCTTTGTGCAAAGAAAAGACATCAACGCGCTCTCGTGAAAATTTAATTGTTACTATTCCGAGTGAGAAATGCTTTTTTTAGTTTATTTCCGTAAATTTTGCAGTCATTTACGTTTTCACCTAGTATAAGTGAAGTAAATTAAATTCATATCGATTTACACAATGTTATATACACCACTTCTATATACATGCAATAATAATTATGTATGTACAATGCAGGCCCTTTAGTTCTCTATCAGGATGTGGAATTTTCAGAATTTTAGATGCATTGCTAAGATTATTTGCAATATTTATGCGCTGGCGCTAAAAAAAGTAAAAATAATCACAATACAACAAAAACATATCGCGAAATTTCACAGGAAACAAACAAATGACCTTACACCCCGAAATCTGCCTAAACCAACAAATTTAACCACCGACCGGAAGACCAAAGATCGGACTCCGATAACATTATACCTAATCGATAATTATATCTTAGACACTTCGACTCACACGTTAAATCGTAAAAAGGTGAGAAAGTAAGATGATAAAACTATACTACATACAAATTTACATTTACCACTAAATCCTTATTAAACTATTCAAATATAAACTCTAAAATCTAATACATAAGAGTGATGTTAATTTTTTCGTGTGTTAAATTAAGTTGGTAAAATGGTACAGTCGCGAAGAGCTGCAGTAAAAAAGGTAAAATGTCTCTTTGGAAGTGACACTGGACAGAGTAAAGATAAGAGACCACCTCGGTAGGTATTGGACCCATTTTTAGTATTGTTTTCCGGTTTTAAATTGTTTGAATGACTTATATTTTTGCTATAGATACGTAGGCAGACTAATATTAATATTGACTTCATCATATAGTAAGTTGCATGCTAAATTAGTTAAATATACATTGTTTTCCAGGTTGATGCAAAATAATCACATCTATTATAATTACACCAAAAAACATGGACGACGAAGGAAAAAGTTTATAATGTATTCTAATTAAACAACATTTTACTAAAGGTACATTCACATAATCTATTGTCTTAAAATATGTCCTAATTTATTGCACAGTTTTAATTTTTGAATTAAACCTGATATTGCAATTCAGTTTGCAAAAATTTAATCATATTGTCATTTTACAGAGAACATGATTAGGTTATATCAACACTAATGTATCGATTACTTGTTCACTCGAACAATTAATTAACCGGGAAAGATAAAAACATTAACCTCAAAAGTATTTACAAAAAGCAACGAGCTTCATTTGCATTTATGTTTGTCGCGAACGAACAATGATTATTAAAAGCATTAAATTAACAAGACGTGAAATTAATTGAAGACATAAATGTAAATAATAATTATTAAGAGTGCATGATAATTAATCATGCAGACGGGATTATTTAATGCGAAAGCACGATGCAAAAGAGATGACGATTGATTTTGTTTCGTAGCGTTTTTAATTGTTGCTGTAATGATAATTTGTTTAAAGGACTCGTTAATCATCTATATTTTGAAGGGTTTTAGCAGCTTTTGTAAACATATTGGGCCTTATTACAAAACGCGGTTTAACTATTAGTCTAGAACTTTGAAAATATGCAGTGCGTTTTTGCTGTTCGAAATTTGTCTGTCCACTGTCATAATAATCAAACTGTCAAAATGTAACCAATGATAAATCAACGTCCCAAATGTCCCAATTTGAAGTTGACATTTGATTGTTTGTATGTGATGTTAAAACAACAAGATCCGACTTTTTATTTTCAAAGTCCAGTCCAGACTAATATTTAAACCACGCTTTGTAATAAGATGGATTGAGACGTTAATGACAAATCCTTGTACCAATTTGAAAAAAAAAAGCAATCTTAACGTTATGTTTTTTTTTCCGAGATACCTAGTCTTTCAATTCAATTACCTATCCAATTTAAAAAAGGTTTTAAACGAAAAAAATACCAACTACTTTAATATCATAATAGATCGACAACAACCCATTTCTAACCAGACATTATCTAATAAAAAAAATTAAAAGCTTATTCGAAACCAAAATTGAGTCAAAACACTATCTAAAGCCGACAAATTTGTCGTCAGTCGAGACAGGAGCGGCAAAAAATTCGCTCCAATTTGGTCACAAAAATGTTAGAAAAAAGTTTTTATTGCAGCTAACGAGCCAACCCTGATGTTATCGTATGTATTACTTTCATCCCTCTCAGCTGTTGCTTTCCACTGACCGCATCTTTATAATTAGGGTAAGATTGGTTTACATGTTAGTCTGAAAGAATTTGGGACGACAATAGTATATTTTTATTTTAGTAAAAAAAAAACCTAATAAGCGACTTTTAAAAGTTTGACAAAAAGTAATTTTTAGTCTGCCTGATTTTTAGATATGATACATTGTAAGTATATCACTGGTAATAAGTCTAACGACACATAAAGATCTAGTCAGACGGTATCTGAAATAGGTAAAACTGGCATTCTTTCTATTCCTGCATTTAAATTTATTGCCGTTCTCTCTTTGAACTTGTACACACGATAAAAGAGTTAAACAATTACTTATATGTCTCACAGTAACAAAAACATTGTAAAACAAATTTAGGTGATTATTTTGTGACCACAAGCAACCAATTTTGATAACAATAATATTTAATTAACATAGCAAGAACAATAAATACTTTTTTTTATAACTATAATTTTCATTTCTCTCCATGTAAACCTAGACCATCACTTTTTGTCCCTAGGGTTGCCGATAATCATGTCACACGTTTTTTCCACAAAACCACACAGGACAAAATGGCGTTACCATCAGATTATCATAGTCTTGTGGCCGGATTATTGCTTCATTTTTTGTCACCCCTACCTGTTTCAACCCAAGATCTTATGATATCCCTATGCCTTTATAACCAGATAAATTTGACATTTAACTTTGAACAGTTTGTTCAAGAATGGGGGATCTTTGTATGGTGGTGGTTTTATACAAATTAATAAGACAAGCAAGCTTCTTAACCGGGTGAATATTTTGTTTATTATACCTATTAGAGCTTTGTCGAAGTATTTTGGTTGAGTGTGTTAAGATAAATGTTACTGGTGACTTTTGTTGTCAAGATTCGATCAAATATTTGAGGTATGTGTTAAAGCCTCGTTTGAATGTTGGGTCAAATATTGGGACTGATAAATCTGGGAATGAACATTTTATGATTGAAAGAACAAAAAAACTGAATGTTTGTAGGAAAAGAAACAGATTATCATTTTAAAATTTGAAGTTCATTTAATAAAGATAAGATATATATAATTTAACTACAGAGCAAGTCTAGCCATAGTCTAGGCAAAGTAGTTATTATATTTACAACGTAAATATTACAAGCCAACAGAGCCAGGAGAAGAAAGCCAAGACTTATGCCAAGAATATTCAAACCACTCAGGGGTCTCTGTTATGGCATACTGGCTATATTAAAGTAGTAGCAAGTCGTCAAAACCTACAATTCAATGTACATATTATATAATGGTTAGGCATGCTAAACTATGATAATACAGAAAAATTGTTTGAAAAATATGTAATGAAAGAAATCGAACAAGCAATCATCATAGCATTTATAATCCCACGCACGCACGTACGCATACACACATATACACGCACGCACGTACGCATACACACATATACACGCACGCATACATTATTATACATACACACATACATAATACACAACAACTATATTTCACAAACATGGGCAATATAGAAACCTTTAAAAATATGTACAATCTTTTGAATGTTGTTTTAACTTTTTTTTTAAGGTTCATTATAATATATTAATAGCAAAGTATAGGTATATACCTATTACCTATATTGTAAAACATCTAAGTAATGTTCCACTGGAAGACCTTGCCTTCTGCAATACAGTTGTTAACTAAAGCAGAAGGCAGAGCCTTAATTTCTATGTACAATGTAAAGTTTTTGCAATAAATATGTTTATGTTTATATAATGTATACGGCTTTATAATCCAATATTAATAAAGTAATAAATTAGTTTCACAATAACCAACTTACTATCTTTTTTAAAAGGGAACTGAATAAAGATAATTTCTTTCTAATGATTTCTTAAAAATTACCTACTTTTACTATTATTCATTCAACCCTAGGTCCTCTAAGTGCATACTTACATTAACCAGGTCTCAAAGTCTCAAAGCGTAGTCGTTATTTAATTTTAGCACAATTCCAACTTGTTACATTATAGGGTAAAGGGTGTCAATTGAATTTTATTGCCTTTTTACATGGACTGTGATTTTACGAGCCTACAGCAAAATGGGTCTGGGTTTAGTGATGGGAAAGAACTGTCTTGAAGTTTAAGTACTGATTTATGGGATATGAGTTAGAGAATAGTTGAAAGTAGTTGTATTTATTTAATTTTGTTCATAAAGTTGCTTTGAAATTTGGAAATGAATAAATATTTTTTACCTGATAAATATTTTAACATTAGATTTGGGACGCTATTACTAAGCCTCCACTGTTTGTCTGTTTATATGACATGCAGATCATTACTAGACATTGCTGATTTAAACAAAACACATCGTATTAACATATCTTTAGGTTTTCTCTCTTGTTTAAGACAAGACTTAAAATCAGTCAGAACTAAGAGCTCATCACTATTTTTTCTTTGCGGTCTGAACTCTAGTTACAGAGCAGAGTGATTTTTTACGACACACTTCAGAGAAGTATACACTTTGTAAAGCGAGAGACGCTCTCTTTGACATCAAAAGTGTTAATCTAATGTGAAAGAACAGAATGCCGAACTATTTTGTTGAAAAGTTTAAACACAGAATAATTTGAAAAAATATGTAAGCAGTTTATGTGTGTGTGTTCCATTTCATATAGGTAGGTATTGATACGAACTTAACCGACTTCCAAAAAAGAGGTAGTATGAAAGCTACGGAAGAGTTTTGGAAGAAATGAACCTAAGATTCGAAAACGTATTTGTTAAAAATCTTTATAAAGCTAAATAATGCCCGAAGATAGGATTTTATTTCTTTAAATAGATAACTTTGTTATACACAACAAATAAATAAAAAGGCATAAAAATATTAAAACTTTACTATCCATTCTAAAATTTGTAAAATGGACAACATTCCATGTATCCCGTCCTTGCAAATTATCTTTCTTGTTCACTGAACAAATTGACCACATTCCTTAGATCAAACTACATTTTAGTTGGAGCTTCGTAAAACATAATGATATACATATTTGCAATTTTTATATATTTGCAATTACATCTATACTAATATTATAAAGCTGAAGAGTTTGTTTGTTTGAACGCGCTAATCTCAGGAAGCACTGGTGCGAATTGAAAAAATCTTTTTGTGTTGAATAGACCATTTATCGAGGAAGGCTATATAACATCACGCTGCAACTAATAGGAGCGAAGAAACAATAGAAAATGTGGCAAAAAACGGGAAAAATGAAAAAAAATTCATCTTTAAGGGCTTCCGTTGCGTGCGCTGCGAAAACGGTTGAAGATATCAAAAAAATGTGTATGAAAGAATTATTCCTCTTGAAATGATCTAACAAAATGTCCGCAACAGTATATGTCTATCTTTTAAGGTTAACTCACTAGAAACGTTTACCGTTAACCGTTTTTCTGTTCTGTAATTAGTACGAGTACATCATATAATGTAATCAAAAATTCACAAAAAAGTATAAGTGACCATTGTACTCGTAATAAAAAGCAAGAGTTTACAAAAGCTCTTTACTGAATTGAAATTTAAAGTAAATATGCAAAAAAAAACATTCAAATGTTTTTTTTTCAAAGTTGAATAGTTTTCTGTCTTTAATTTAATTACGTCGCTATTAAAAAATCTTAGAAAGTATGTACACTACCTAGTAACCTTTTGTCTAAACAATTCGTTTAACAAATTTCATCAAACAAAGATATCATTTCAAAAACCCATACCGCGCGAAGATTAATCTCGCCATCCCACTATTCCTTCTGCAGAAGTGACACTTGATACCATACAAGATGTTACGTTACTTGTGCCCACAACCTAAGACCTATGTGGGTGTCCGAGACACTCTCTTTGTTTTATGCTAATACGCTTTTTTGTTTTATGGATATACTGCTTTTATTGAGCCAGCCGCCATAATGCGCCACGTCGACGAGGCATATATTATGTTTGAAGTAGCTGATAGCTTTACATGCTTTGCCTATTTTGTAAGGAAGGTTCTGATAAAATCATAGTGTTGAAAGCACATGCACAAATATTTTTTTTTTCCAAACATAAAGAATATGTTGATTATAGAAACTCTTAATTTTGCGCATATTATTGTAACATCGTTTCACCTAATATTCAAGAAGACAACAGACCTAAGATTTAGTAGTTAGTAATGTCTTGAATAGTTAGTACTTGGCTCTTAATTAAAAAATCACATTTGTTAATTGCATAACAGTTCTAAAGTATTAAAATGACACTGCCATGTATATCATCAAAAAATACTATAGACAGACCCGTTAAAATTAACTCCTACACACTCAAAACTTCGTAATCTGTGGACATTGAATTACAAAACCACTATAAAATGCAAAAAGTCAGTGAGCATGATAAATCAAGGGAAATAAAAGACTCAGAGAGTCAGCTCAATTCTCGGCGGGTCCAAAATTTATGGATTAAGATAGTAGCTACAAATCACCGTTGTGATTGCCTTGGCTTTTACCCGGGCCCGGAACATTTGGTAACCTGAGAACTCCTACATTCGATGATTGGGCAAATAAATATATTTTCCGTATCCTGTTTATCGGGCTTGGGGTGTTAATAAAAATGTAGAGGGGATTCGGGTGAGTCAGGACCTTGTCACATTTTTATATAGATATTTTTTTCGTTTGAAACGGAAACGACGGAGCTTTTGAAAGCGAAAGTAGTTTGTCAAAAGATTTCTTTAGTTTTAATCACTGAAGCTGATGATGAAACTTTGTTTACCAGGTAAGTTATCTACGTAGTACTTGTAAAATTTCCAAGATCTAATATAATATCGCTATATCTCTTCTGTAGGTATTTAAAATTTGATACGGTGCATCCATAACGAATGATTGTGTTCGTGCAAAAACAGATTTTACCTAAAAAGTTATTGCATTCAGTAGTTCCACAAAGTGTCGAAATAATACCTAACATAAAAACAGTAATCATCGATAACAGAAATCCTTTGTTGATGATTGACAGAGTAATTCATTTTTATTATGAAACGGATTACTAAAATGACAGACGATTGATAAATTGATTTTTAGAGGAAATCTCCGAACGAGGAATGCATTTATTAAGTTTTTATCAAATATCATTCAAATGCATTCCAATAGTCATGATTTTATTTTGCCTGCATAATTTTTACTATTATTGGATTTTGTCCCTGTACACTGTATAAATATTTATTCATTATATAAAATAAAATTATACCTTAAAAATAATTGCCTTAATTACAATCTGAATCAGTAGGTACTTTATTTTTTTAACGAGAAGCTATCTGTGGCTATGACCGCATAGTTTCAGAATAAAATATAAGCTAACGTACTTAAAAACAGGAGGAACAGGAACTGATACATCGCTTCACTGCATATGAAAAACATATACACGTCAGTGAAATTCTCAGGAAATTCTTCAGGCTTTTGTATTTTCATGAGGCAAATTTTTGAAGCGCAATATAATTTCACGTAAAAAATGACAACTCAAAAAAACATTTTTTTAGAGATTTTCTTTAGAGTAAACTATCCCGATTCTCCCCTCATGGTGTGAATGGGTCCAACAGGGTGGCCAGTGTTCGTCGTGGTATCGTTCCCTATAAATTAGGAGCCACTAATACAAGCTTCGCCTTACAGAAGACTGGTTCCGTCGAATCGCTTCTAATGTACTACCACGATAACACTTTCAATATCACTTATGTAGACTTTTTTACCAGAATAACTTGAACTACATTATTTTCTTAAGTTTGTGATAGAAGAGGTCAGTGTTTTTTGGTCGTGTTACCAGTGTGAATTGAGCGTGGATTTGGGAATAAGTGCTTGGATTAGAGTTCAGCTGATTTTGGTTGCCTGTTGTAATGCAGAATTTATGAAAATAGCGCTGAATTTACAGAATACTGAGAAGCAAAAAAGCATGTAAGATGCTTTTAATAATATGTGTTTGAATGCGTGACAGCGTAGAGTTCTTTGAACTGTTTTGATCTTATTCTGTGTTTTTAATAGTAATAATAATAAATTTGGGGTTTTAAAAGTCTCGATTCTTGTCAAAATATTTTCTGAATACTAAGAAGTTTAATCAACGGCGTTGAGGCAAATGACAATTTAAAATTTTCTATGATTAATCATAGAAAATTTAAATGGATTTAAATCCATCATCATTACTCTTTAAGAATGGCATGCAGATTTTTATAATGCGCCCCAGTGAGTGACTGTACTAATAAGACGCATTGTCGCGGAAGGTTGCGTTTGCGATTTGTCGCTGCGATCATGTCGCGATAGTGCAGCGCTAGCGTCAACTGCGTCTGCGCAGGACGGAGCTATGCAATATGAAGCATGACATAAAAAGAGAATACATATTTGTATACAAGATACTGCTTGTAAATGATAGCAGTATTCTAGTATATTTGTATAAAGTAGTATAGTTTATATAAGTATCCTATTTGTCTGGTTCAAGTTCCCAAGAGCGGTAAGCATTTGCTTCCACTTTTATAGTGAGAACGGCAAAATTGTGGGACTCCTTGCCTGACGCCTGTATCCCGCGGAATATAACCTTGCGATCTTCAAAGCGAGAGTGAATCAGTTCTTACTGGGTAAGCACGCTCCATAATGATTGCTTACCATCAGGTGAAACACGGTAAAGTGCAAACCCATTCCTTGATAAAAAGTATATAATAATAATTGTGTGAGCACTTCTATTTACCAAAGTATTCATAAATATCCATATTGTTGTATTAAAAAATTAGATTGATTGTTTTTTGATGTTTGTTTCAGTTCCACACCGAAAAGTAAGATTTCAGAGTAACATTGTTTTTTTTTTTTTATCAAAAGCCTTGTTTTGCTAAAACTTAGCAATGTTGTGCAATTAGGACACAACATATATAGAACGCCTAGCATACATTGTAATCTATCTCACTACAAAGCACGGCCAAAATTGTCTTGGCGCCATCTTGTACAACACATCCATAATTCCTTCACAAAAAGTCCGAACCCTCGTCCCTTGTTAAACCCTGTCTCATTGCAAACGACTATCGAATACAAGTACTCGGATATAATCGATCGGACGCATCGATTGCCGTCCAATAATCGAAACATGGCCGTGTCGCTAGTCTCTACTTATCTTCATGCTTGAAGCGTAATCTTATTAATTTATGAATGTGTATTTTAAATTAACATTTTATGATCTTGCTTTAAAGAGGATGTGGAATCGCTCAGGTGGATACGGGTTGAGGAATTCGGTGACAGGTTAGGAAGTTTTCTGATACTTTAATTGAGTTTGCATTTGAACGTAATTTCTTTAAAGATAACGTTATAATACAATTGTTATATTAATTCCCTTTAACATCTTCTCTCTTGCTCCTTAACAACTAAAAATAACATGTGGATTTCTAGTTTTTAAGCAACAATTCATATATGTAGCTACTCGATTCATATCATATCTATGTGTTTATAATATATATTATTTCAACCACATAATGCCCATAGTCTCCCAGTAACATGAAGTTCACATTGGTTGCGGATATTGCTTAACTGTATAGCTTTTATGAGATGAGATGTATAGACAAACACAGATTATTTTGGGAAATTATTCAAACATCTATGTAATCCTTTATTAACACGATCCGGCGCGGTGTCATATACGAGATTGGCAGTAAAAAAGTTCATACAAAATCACAGTACTGTCACAGCCGTACTGATAATATTACATCTATCAAATCATTATGCCATGACACTTACTGCTATAGCCGGAACCGTATATGGCCGTACTGTCAGAGCACATAAAATAAAATCCTTTAAAATCAGCACTACGGGTATAGCCGTGTGACGGTTAAGGCCGTACTGTCAATATTAAAAGATGTACTGTCTGTAGAAAGTGCCAATACTGCAGTAGCAGTAGCTCGTCTGTGGCCGTGCTGACCTTTTATAAGTTAGCAATAGCAATTAATAAAGACAGTTCGGCTATAACCGTCACACATACCTGTATAATGGTGTTTGGAATAAATAAAACAATACATTTTGTAGAAGTATTTTTTATTACCTAATTACAAGTGGAATTACATATATTTAGCAGTCTGAACACAAATAGAAACTAATTTTATTATGAACGCTAACCTGGTTTTGGCATTTAAAGTCGTTTCAAACCAAACGACTTTCTAATCCTTAGAACTTTATTGACATACTTGTAGCAAAAAACTTAGTCTTTAGCGGCCTTTACTTTAATTTAATATGAATATAATGTATTTTTTCAGTTTTCTTCGGCTTCTGTTTCCATATTATGCCATTCCTCAAAACAGGTAGGGCAAAGAGGGGTGTTTATGACACAACCTTTGCATCTATATCTGGTTTCTCGGCGGATCTTCTTTTTGGTGCAAAGTTTGCAGTTCAAGAACTTGAACTTCCGTTTGGCGTCAGCAGCACATGGAATTTGTTCTGGCCAGTGGCCGCCAGAAGTGGCTTTTGTGGTTTCTGGTGGTGCTGCAGTAACAGCAGTACTTCCAGCTGTTTTCCTGCTAGAATATATACTGCCACTTCTTACCACGTCTCTCCCTGTCAATTTTTTGCTCACATTGGTCATTTGCTTTATCAAAGCGTCTCTATAGTCAATGAATTCGTATCTGCCGTCAGGACCATAGTATTTTTTGTACACATGGAAGGCATTCCATACGCTCACGTCCAGCATATGAAAGAAGACTTTCTTATACCATCGTATCGTTTTCTGCGGTGACGAATAATACGACACCATTTGATCTTTACGATCAATACCGCCCATGTATTGGTTATAAGAAGCCACTTCTTTTGGTTTCTTTGACAACTTGCCGAACCTGTTGGCGACTAACTCCATTTTCGGATGGGTAATGGTCGTTATTGTGTACACTGGCCTTTTGTCTTTCCAAGCAGACACGTACACATTCCCTTTACGTCGCCACAGATGTTCACCTTTTTTTAATTTTGCGTTTGTTAGAACCCTTGGGTTCGACACTCTATTTTTTCTTAACGTTCCGCAAGTATGAGTCCGCAGTCTCAAAAGTTTTTGGCTCAAACCAACGTCATTGTAGAAGTTATCCATATAGACGTGATGTCCTTTCATCAGGTATGGTTTCAAAAGTTTCATAACAATCCGTTCCGTCTTTTTTGTAGTCTGATCATCTGTGTTTTCTTCTTTACCCGTGTACATGATTATGTTTAGAACATATCCATCTGAAGATGTCAATTCATAGAATTTTATTCCATATCGTGCTTTTTTGTTTTTTATGTATTGACGGAAGTCGAGTCGCCCTCTAAATAGGATGAGCGACTCGTCCAGAGATAACTCCTTATTGGGTCCATACACGTTGCGGAAGTTATTACACAGTGCATCAATAAAATCAATGATTTTTTTCTCTCTACGTGCGCCAATTTCACCTACGTACAGGCATCTCAAAATTTGCTCAAATCTTCGCTGCGACATCGTGTAGGAGAAATATGGATGGTAATATAATGCACTCGAGTAGGAGAACAGGGATCGTTTCATTGGAATGCTACACTGGCCTTGCAGTAGACACAATCCAAGAAAAGCAAGCATTTCTTCCTTATTCACTTCACGAAACACTTGTTTTCTGCTATGTCTAGTATGAGGTCTTTCTGTGAAAGTCAAGTTTAGTCCATAAGAATTTGTCTGTGACACAAGGTATTCGAGCAAATGATCAGAAAACATCAATTTGAATATGTCAAGTTCTTTGTGTTGACTTTGGTCATCAATGCTTACACGAAGGCCTGTAGACAAGTAGTCAAAATCAAACTCTGGAATGGGTTCCGTAGTCTCATGCCAAGTATCGTCTGTAGCAGGTATGGGAGATGCACATCTTCTGGCAGCTCGCGGGGGCGGCTCGTCTTCAGCCGTGAATATTTGGTGAAGTGAAGGTTGGAGCTCATCGAAGTCTTCGGCTACTTTTTTGTTATATTCAACGAGGTTTCTAGGATTTTCAGATTGGTCAACGATCACGATTGAGTCGGGGACTTTGTTATGGTCGTCATGCTCTGATCTATGCACTAAAGCGGTTACTGTTTGCTGTTTACTTGAAACTGGTGACTCAGAAGTGACATTTGATTGGTTGTGATCTTGGCTATTATTATCTGTGGAATGTAAGTTTCCATTGACCACAGAAAGATTGGTTTCAGGAATTTTTGTATCAACGTCGCTGATTTCATCTTCTGTGTCCGTCTGTTCTTTTTCATTATACTCACTTGGATGGCGTCGTTGTCTCTTCCTCGGACATACAACATCTGAATCGGAAGACAGTTCATTGAAATTGGGCTCAAAATCTCTATCAGAACCGTACTCTCCGTCGTCACAATACGGGTCTTCTTCAGAGCATGACGACTCAGGAGTAGACACATCTTCTAGGAGCTTCAAAATGCGGTCCTCTTCTTTGTTGCGACTCATCTGAATATACGAGATTTTATGTAAAAAAATTGCCTATGTATTGTAAAATAAAGCATTTTCTAGTAATACTTGAAGTCTACAAGAACTACCACTTACTTTTCATGCATTAAAATCATAATTTATGCTTACCATAAGCTTTGTATTTGGCTGTAATTTCCGCGCGCAAAATGACGGGCGCACTCCCAAAGCCGGCCAACGGTCGCGCGACACTGACTTGACATTTGTTTGAAATCCAACGGAAACGAGCACGGCTACGACAGTACTGGCATTACGTTTGAATTTTATTTATGTGTGGGTGTGGCACTCATTGATAGCCCCTAAACCACGTTATATTTGATAGTAGAGCTACATGCTTTGGACTTTATGCACTAGAAAATAAGGCCTTTACTATAAGCAAATATATTTTACAACGGTGATAGCCGTACTTGATGTAAATAAAGCTTAAAATTATACGGCTGTCACCGTACCGACTTTTCGTGTATATTCAAAATACGGCTACAGCCGTTGCCGCGCCGGATCGTGTTAACTCATAACTCATAACTCATTTATTGGTAAAACATTAAAATAAAGTTTATACGTCAATTATTCACGATATACCTATACAAAATACGATTAGAGTACTTATTTCATTCATATAAAAAATAATAACTTAAATAAAACTTCATACTTAATAATATTAAATTACAGTTCATAAAATTCTTTATAGCTGCTTTTCCTTTTTTATTAGTCCGGTCAATCTAGACCTAAAAACGAGAGCGAAGGTACATAAATTCCCATCAAGCTGAAACTCAGTAAGATTGTAAAAAATATGATTAAAGTAAAGTTTGAAAGTTCCCCATCTTTCATATTATTAGTTAAAGTTAATATTTAGAGATAAATCCATTTATTAAGTTAAATAATATACTGCTATTTTATTCTAATCCCTTTATTACAGTATTTTCTATAACAAATCACCACGGGTCAGAAGTAAAAACTGCCCTGTCATCAAAGTGTTAGTAACTATTAGAAACATCAAGATCAATCTCTTAAATTCGACAGCAAAATTACTCTCCACTACAAAAGCCGCAAACTGAATGCTACTGCATAATCATAATATATATCTAAGACTTAAGCAATTGTAGTTTTTTGGGAGGTTTTTTTCAATAGATATGTTTGGTTTTTTCTTTTGCTACCCTTAAAATAAAGTGGGGTATACGTTGTTCGTATTACGTGTAATTATCTAATCGAAAACCTTTTAGGTGTAAACTTTAGGAGTGACTTCTGAGAAGCATATCGTCTGGTTGTAGGGTAGCCATGGACCTAGTAGGAATAGTTTGTGTATTATATATATCTGAAACTCGTGAAAAATACGTAATGTCTAAAGTTTCAGTTACAATGGATTTCCGCAAAGTAATGCCTGATTCAATATCTTATTATATATATTTTTTGCACTTGACTGGCCTGTTAGCTTAGTGGGTAGTGGCTATGCCTTCTAATCTAGGGTTGCGGGTTCGATTCCCGCATGACACAAGTAATTGTGAATTTTAAAAATGTATAATGACTTGTGTTGAGTCTGGTCGTTAGTATGTATAATAAGTATGTATTTACAAAAGAAAAGTATATAAGTAGGTATTATATCCGTTATATAGTACCCACGACACAAGCGTTTGCTTAGTGTGGGGCTAGATGGCGCTGTGTACAATGCCCCGAAATATTTATTTATTCATTTGCTTAAGTTTTCTGCTCCACTGGTAGTGTTTTCGTAAGTGTAGTTCTGGATACAGACAAGCCCGTACTAAAATGAAAACTTTTTTTCATTGTGGCTTTTAAGAATACATGGAACGAATTTTGGTTTTAAATTGAAAATTGTTTTATATGTTACGTTATTTACCTAATCCATTAAAAATCACATATAAAATGATAAGAATTTATTTAATTTAAGTGAGTTAAAACTCTTTTTGATATTTACTGATTAGCCCTTACACAGCATACCTACTATTGCCTTATCTGGCTACGTCAATCAAGTTTTTTAGATTCATTTCTAGGATATACATTCATGATTAGTACATTCTAAGCTCAATTTCCTGTAGTACTAAGAGTACATTTCAATTTAGATGTTATAATTTTTCGCCCTGAAAAACCACAAGCTAGTCACCCTAGTCGAGATCGTGGGAGCAGCCCGCGCGGAGTATCGGCGTTAATCACACACTAATTACCAGTTTTGGCTCTCTCTAGACACTGGACAGACATGCATTAGCCAAAGGTCAGTGAGTGCATGCGCTCTATTGTTTAGAAGATACACTTTGGAGTTCAAGATTTCATAGGTACCATTATATGTTACTAGTGGACGCCCGCGGCTTCGCTCGCATTATTTTGAGATAAAAAGTGGCCTGTGACACTTCTAAAATCTCATACTACCTACTTACCAAATATCATAATGATCCGATCAGCCATTATTGCGTTATGAGCGTTTCAATTAACAGACAAACAGACAAAAAATCTAAAAACGGCTGAAACGTGTTAAAGATGTTCTATGTTCAGATTATTACCCTCTTCAGCTTTATTATATGTATAGATAGATACATTTATGTTACTAACGGGTAATCTTTCCAGTGTGGCTTTAATACGTCAAGGAATCAGAACTAACACATTTGTTCTTCGACTTGCAAATTTTAAATCTGTGTTTGTAGCTTTGGAGTTTAAGATATCATACCACATCATCATAATCGGGTGCCATTTTTATATAGAAGTTAAGAGGTCAATAAAAGTCAGTCTCGGAGCGCTTGGTTGATGCGACGCATGACCAAAATGCTGGCCTTTTTCTGGCTCAACGTATCAGCATTGCCATCCAGCGTGGTAATGCGGCCAGTATGCTGGGCACGCTGCCCTCTGGTAGTGGGCTGGAGCACTTAGATTATCTTTAGGCTTTTCTAAAGATTTTCTAAGTGCCCTTTTTTGTAGTAGTTAGAAGTAGTTTGTTTAGTTTTTCTTCCCTTGTTTTTATATTTTATTATTGTAAATAAAGTTATGTTAGAGGTCAATTGCCAAAATTTTCTGCGATTCCATATTGCTTCTTTTAGATGCGGATAGCTCAGTCCTGTTCCACTTCTAAATAAAATAAATATTTCAGGTCATATCACACAGCGCCATCTAGCTCCATACTATGCTTACGCTTGTATCATTGGTACTAGATAACGGATATAATGCATTTGCTATATACTTTTACTTTTTTTTGTTATATGTAGAAACGATCAAACTCAAGTAATTGCTAATTATTTTTTTATAATTACTTGTCTTATGCGGGAATCGAACCCGCACCCGTAGATTAGAGGGCAGAGCCACTACCAACTAAGCTAACAGGGCAATCGTCGTAATGTCGTCTAGCCACTTAATTTTCTCACGTCCTGGGCCACTTAATTTTCCCTGGAACCTTGCCTCATACCTACCATTATCCCGGATAACTGGTAACTAATTTACTAATTGCATTAATCAATTAATATTTTCAATAACAAATGGATCGTGGAATAAAATAACCTTGTCAGGATATGCGAAACATATGAGTGGCTTTGAATGTGTTTAATTAATTTTAAATTAAAAGACATCCCATTTTGTGTTAGCTAAGAGTTTCACAGATTTGCCTTCTACATAATATTTTTGGCACAGATATCTTAATCAAGATATTTGAGGTCAAACGATATCTACATGGCACAATTACTAAATAAATAAATATTTCAGGTCATATCACACAGCGCCATCTAGCCCCATACTAAGCTTACGCTTACGTTCAAACTACTTTTATGCATTATAAAAGCCTGAGCTTGCTCCAGAGCAATTGGTGGACAAATACATATATATAAAATAGACGTGTAGAAATATTAGCTTTACAATTAATCAAAGATATTCTCACAATAGCTTAAAGCTCATCTCACATATCGAGTCCCAAACTGAGTGACAGGTCGTCTCACGACGCAGACCACAGTACCTTCCTCGTGTAGATATAATAACAATGTAAATATTATAACAAATAACATTGAATTTAGGTGTCATTTTATTGCAAAATTGACAATAACAATAAAGACATAAAAATAATTCTTTGTCCAAATCATTATGTCAGTCCGTTTTTGCTCTTGGCTACTTCAAGAAAATTCATCAAAGAGTTGCTTATACATGACATAAAACCAGGCTCAAAAGAAGTAAAATTCAAGATTTGTCCTAAAGGCCCTTAACATAGTTTAAAGATTGATTGATGTACCTACTACGATAACTATTTTATTTTACCCATGGCAACATTCCAAATGAAATGTCATTTTTTTTTAGTACACTTTCAAAGGCTGACTGAAAATGCAGTTTGCCTTTAGTCTCACTTAGTTATCGCATACAAATTATCAAAGATATAGAATCTTTATTTTTTTTAAAGATGCAGCATACATATATAAGTATCTATATCATAGTCTACATATTCCACGGACCCCAAAAACTCAATCCACCAATCGCTCAACACCACGAGATAGATCCCTAAGTAGTCAACAGTATAATTATAGACAACGCACCGACTTCCACGCCACAACGTTTTGACAACACAATAGATGGACAAGAGAGATTACAGATCTACTTACCTACACGTATTATATAGGTATAATAGCGTGAGAATGAGGCTAGAATCTCGACAGTTTCAAATTTAACATGGGTGATGTCACGTACTTACGTTATTTTAAAATATGAGTACTGGCGATCGTCTATTGTTGTGGGTAACCAAATTTGGAGGTACATTGATCTCGAACTGATATTGTTCGTCTATGTATTTAAGTAGAAATACATAGTGCCGGGCTTGATGTCTGTATTGTGTGCCTACCTCTCGTTGACAGCAGCATTATTTTATATGATATTTGGTTATAGTTAAGATTTTTGTTTTTCACTTACCTTGTAAGTTATTTTTTTTATTTTGCGTTTATTAAACAGAAAAATAACATTGGTATAAATATTAACGTAGAATACTATAAGCAGTGTACAACTAACTATCTCAACTACGAACGTACGATCTGAAGATGGATGTCATTACACCCGAAACGCGTAAACAACTCAAAATTACACGTGAGTGAAAACCGTATTAGTTACATATTGAAACTACCTTCATTTGAAAAATCATGAAGATCTTTCACTCCGTTACTGCGAGAAATATAAATAAACAGCCTACCAAACTGACATTTTTTTCTTTAACATATTCATATGGCCCTTAATATATTTCACGGCTCCTGTAAATTATTCGAAGCATAAATTATCCGTATATTAAATAATGGCAACTTTGTTACCTACTACTGGAACCGCTTATTATAAATGAGGCTAAATATTAGGTTTGCAACACTGACCTATAATTTGGGCGCGCCAAAACATTATTGCAAACATTAAGAAATATTATGAATGGGCGTTACTATGAGATACGAAATACTACGGATAAGGTTTTGTTCTTAGTATTGTTTTATTTTGTTCATTCTCATAAAATACAAAGCAAAAGTTTTAAATAACCATTTAACCTAACCTAACGTGCAAATCTGGTAATCTAAAACAAATACAAATGAAAACATAATGGTAAAATTTAGAGTATTACTGAAAATATTTGTTTTCTCTGATGCAAAAATATCTTTCTTTAAACTTTCATTTTAGATAAACTAACAAAAAAGGCCCGAATCAAATATGTAATTAAAATGAACAAAAGTAATATCAAAGCAGGAATACTATTATAGTTCATTGTAACCCCCTTTGAGCCAGTTTGGTTCCCATTCACGTCATCTTTAGAAATAAGTTGTTGTACTTAACTTTGATTATTTTGTGTTATTAATTAAAAATATCAAAAAAATAATAATACAAGTTAAAATAAATTGTTACAGTAAAAGATTTTCAAACAAATTATTTATTGTTGGAAAATCTGTTAAAAGAATAAAATCCTCTTTACGCAAAATAATTTACATTTGATATTACACATATTATCATGATCAAAAACAGAAAAGCCTAATCAACAAACCACGTGTGTTATTCAAGACAATAAAATCTACGAGTTCGCATTTTATAAACCGTTTTCAAATACGCGAAATAAATTTGTCTCAATATCCCAAAACAAGTAAAGAAACAGTATACCTCTAATCAGTTTACATGTAAAACCCATTAAGGGGGAGCACCAATAATTGGCGCTGGGTTTTTTATTTTTTGTGCCCTTTGAAGGTCTGGAGTGATTGACGTGGTCGGTACGTCTTTTTGACATGCTTGACGGATTTTATTCCTGGACTAAAAGTACAGGGTGTTCTAGTATATATTCTGTAATAAGTTTTATTTGTTATACAAAATGAGATCGATGGTATAATCGTAAATTTCAATAAGATGTGTTCCTTATAAATCGAAGGGGGACTTTCATAATTATTGTAAAGTTACAGGGATTATGTTGACACAAATTTAATTAAAAACTAGATTTTTCTCTGCCACTACATATAAAATTACAAGATAACCCAACGATTTAGGTTGGACCAAATTAGCCGAGAAGTTGACAATTTGTGATATCTTCCGTATTTTTTTTTTACACTAAATAGGCTTACTTTTGATTATAGGCAGCCTGATGTTAAGCACCACTATAGTCTAAGATGTAGCACGCTTGCCTAGAAGAAACCTATTTACTCTAGATTTGAAGACCCTGGGTTATAATTTTCTGGGAACAGGGCTCCATCTAGAGAGTTCCATAGTCTCGCTGTCCTTACTATGAAGGTAGAAGTAAAGCGCTTCCATTTTGATAATATTTAAGAAATTGGATATTGAAAATTGATATAATAATTTTTAACTATGCCAAACGGCCCCAAAGCCTTGAATAAGTATATTTTGATCCAAAGAGGAGCCTAATAAGCATTCAGAGGATATTTTAAACACCCTATATGCAACATTCCTCACAGATGCGTATCGATACATTATCGCCAGTAATCGAGCTACAAAAAGGCGTAACAGAAGCCGCGCAGGCGCCGGTAATGATTGCCTCTTAGCTTTAATTTAGAACCTGCGCCTTAAGAGATTGGCAATTTGTTTGATTTAAATTGTTTAATGTTTACTGGGAGAAAGTAAAATTAGAGGATTAATTTGATTTAAAAATTAGGTATTGTCTTAGTTTCTGGGAATTATAATACTGGATAAAAAGTAAATTTTATTGTTTTAATCATTTTTTCTGTATTTTTTTTATTCATCCATATTTTGTTTATAGGAAAACCCCAGTTAGTGAGGTATTAATGTATTAATTTCATTTCAAATTATCAATATTATAATAAAATAAGCAAAATGCGAAAAAAAAAAACACTCGAATTTTGTTCAACTAGTAAAATGATAATATTTACAAACACAAATTATAACACACACAAGGAAGAAATTAAATACTGGTCTATGCATAATTTACTCATCATCCATAAACATAGGAATTAAAATTAGTAACGGCATTAAAAATCTAACCTATTACATATTTCCGGAATCAATCTTAACTCAAACCTAATCAAATATACCTTGAACTCGAATTAAACCGCAAAGGAAATCACGATTACATAGACGTTCGTTACTAATCGATTATTTACATTCTTTACTCGCTATCGAATGATCTAATGAATTTACTTGAGCTCAGATGATAGTCGTGATTTTTTTAAATTTAGTTGATGATTTTTTTATTAGAAAGATGTCATGTCATAAGGTATGATTAGTCACGGGCGTAAAAAGATTGAAGAATCTTTTGACTTTAACCAACTGCAAAAGAGGTGTTTGTCATTTTGTCTACCAATTTCTAAAATCATTATCTTTCATACAATTAATATTTAGGTCATATTTCAAACCTAATTTAATGAAAATTTTGTGATATTTAATAAATTTTCCGCTTAATCGAAAATAAAGCAAAAATGTTACCAAGACTGATGTTTTAAGAAGGCTAGAAAAGTATTTTAGCCACTTTTTCTCTAAACTAACTTGGTAATTACTTCTAAAACCTTTTCCTATCAGAGTTTAAAATACAAAGTAAATTATTTCTAAGCTATGTACATCTAATACTAATATTATAAAGCTGAAGAGTTTGTTTGTTTATTTGTTTGTTTGAACGCGCTAATCTCAGGAACTACTGGTGCGAATTGAAAAATTATTTTTTTGTTGAATAGACCATTTATTGAGGAAGGCTTTAGGCTATATAACATCACGCTGCAACTACTAGGAGCGAAGAAACAATAGAAAATGTGAAAAAAACGGGGAAAATTATTCATCTTTAAGGGCTTCCGTTGCGTGTGCTGCGAAAACGGTTTAAGATATCAAAAAAATATGTATGAATGAATTATTCCTCTTAAAATGATCTAACAAAATGTTCGCGACAGTATATGTATATCTTTTAATATTAACTCACTAGAACCGTTTTTATGGTAATAACTATTCCACGCGGACGAAGTCGCGCGCACCAGCTAGTATCATATGTATGTATGTATCTATGTTATTTCATTGCCACATATTATTCTACTGTAATACAAAAATAACAGTGGTTTACGAAACTATAATAACAGACTACTTATAAGGGATGTCAGTGTACACCTAGCCACCCAAATATATGCCACTGAAAGACATCTGACAGACAGACAGAGAGTTTAATTGTATGTTACTGGCACACGCTTACATAATAGTAACGTAATATTATTATGAAAATTATAGAGTGGGTGTAAAATTTTGTGGTTGAATTAAACTCTTGATAAAACTGGAAGTGTTTCTAGTGCAGTGAACTCTAAAGAAGTTTGGTTGTTTGTTTCAAATTAAATGCAGATAGATTAGAACTTTATTAAATAGGGTTTAATGTCACCTGAAACAAGGCTATAGTATATTAAAACAGAAAATCAAGAACGGGTAAATGGCATTTCAAAATCAGGTACTTAAGCAATACAAGCTCTAAATTAACCACCAATTCGTAAAACTCTTTGAGTCATATAACAGAATAAACCGTTAAAAAAACGCCCACACCGCATACAATCTGCCTTCATAAAATTAATAACATCCCAGAATCCACATGTAAAGGAAAACCGAATTGAAAATTACCCAAACCAATCACTATAGGTGGCGCTCAAATCAATGATAGCAAATTGAAGCCAATCAGAGAGCTTACAAAAAACTATAATATTATAATATCTCTCGGCCTACGTGGTAATAAAAGCCCATTTATTGCACCAACACCGAAAGTCAAGTCAAAGCAAGCACCGCCATGTTAAATCAGACAATAAGAATAGATCGTTTACTTTAATACCATCACATGTACCGACCACCAGCTTCCCCATAAACCATACCATCAATTAATCAAGTAACGCGTGAAAGGACTGTCTATAAAATTTGTTTTTTAATTATACTTTATTATACGAAATCCGCTTTGTTTTTTCTGGTTCCTACCCCCATTTTGCGTGTAGCCTCGTCGGTTACCCTTTGTTGGCCCGACGGTGTCTATCGGTCTTATTGACAATTTTATAAGGCCAATAATCATTATTGAGTGGTCGTATAATTAACTAGTTTTAGGGCAGGTTTTTACGCACAATATAAGTAACGATCTCGGAAACGGTTGGGCAAATTGGGTGGATCTTTTTTTGCTGATTAACTGACGTAATACAGCGTCCGTTTTAAGAGTTTAGGTCTAACTTTTTTATATTTATGGATTAAAAACTGATTTGTTTGTATTACTCACTATGACTTTTCATTGCTCTCAAAATAACAATGGTTCTCTAAAATACTTTCACAAAATGCATCATCAACATTATATATCTATCTTTACACCAATACATTTTCTACAAACCTATTTATTTTTAGTCTAAGTGACAAATACCACCAAAAACCACAACATTAGACAATTTTATCAACATTGACAAAAACATTACCACCTACTTAAGCCCGCCTCCAAACGGTACACAGGAGATGCCAATCCTACCTGCTATTAAAACAACTGAATCATATCTTTTGGCCATTCATTTATACTTCCAAGGTGGTCAAAGATAACGTTGTTTGGACACCTCGTATTTATTGTGGTGTCCCTGTGACACTCGCTTATCTAAATTACCTACAGCATACGAAGATTGGAAGCATCGGCCACTATCTAAGTAAATTAACACATATATCTTTGGGTAGCTGTACTATTTCTTCTATTTATCTGGTCTTGATGGTAATTTATTTTTGTGGGTGTTTAGATTTCGGTGACGACTTGTAACAAAAAAGTTAAGACTAAAACACACATACATTACTTAGATCGTTTACTGTGTAAAGGTTTTACGTGTGATTTTTCGTACTTATATAAAGTAAGAAAGCGCTTTATTGTAAAATTTACTGAGAAGTATGTACATATATAGTATACAAAAGTACATTATTGCTAGACACCCTAGATAGACATGTATAAAGATACTAAAAACCTTACTCCCACCTAAATAACGAAACTCAATACCAGACAAAACAAACATTAAAAATATTCGTGTAAACTACAAATTAATTACAAGATCCGTTGACAAATTAATTTTGTTAATCAGTGTTTGCGCGACTGCCATGTATCACGCGGACAGCGTACCAGCAGATAACATTAGTGTGATATATGTCTGAAAAAATCTGTGGCATTGTATACTGTGGTCGTAGTAAGGGCAATACTGTGTTTTATAAATCTCTCTCTTTCTCTCTCTGTGAGTCATGCTTCCTCATGACTGAGGGTCATGACTCCCCCCTCAGAATTCAGGGAGTTATCTTGGGCAGATATATCGTGGTGGGTGTATTTCTTGGCAACCAATAATATGATTAAAGTTAAACTTTTCAACAAAGCAGCCTTACTGCACCAAGTGTGTATGGTAAAATTAGTGTTATATATGACTAACCGAAGCCAAGGTGTCGAAACGACCCGAACTTTATTCTGTTGTTCGGTGAACGCACTTTCGCAACATTGACAAATAACTGGGACCCCAAAAACAAAGACTGGCATTTTTGCACTCTTTGTCACCATATTTTATTACTCTTAGTGAACACGGTTTTAAGAAAAATCCAGAACATGTGGTATTAGCAATTTGTTTTGTATTGTCATTGTATAAATGAATTTAATTCTCGTGATAAAAAGTATTTGTGAAGTCAATATTGAACATGTTTTATTGTTGTTTTAACTTCTTACTATTGTTCCCCTAGTAAAAATATCAAAATCTGATCTCTACTTTTTACAAAATCTTAACAGATGTCGCTAGATACAACCATTGTTGTTTATGGTTCCGTTCTACAAGGTAGATATACAATTTTTTTTTATTGTGTTTTTCATAAATTGTTTTCCATTTTAACATTTCCTGTTTTTGCTAGTACCTTTAATTTGTGATTTGTTATATCCTAGGTTGTCATAGGCGGTTTTTTTTTCCTTTTAGTTAATCCTATTAATTTATTTTCCTAACGCGTTGATGTCTTTTGTTAATCCTATTAATTTATTTTCCTAACGCGTTGATGTCTTTTGTATGAACAAGAGGAACTGTTGTTGTAAGGATAAAAATCTTTGACAGTGGAATCCTAAAAATATCATGACTTAACTTATAGTCGCTAAATAATGTAATTAAACGATATAGGTATCGAATTTACGAATTCTTTCATTATATTTTATAATGGTAATTGTGATTATTTTTTTGGAATTAATGAAATCAATATTACATATATATTATTTTACCAGCACAATTATTTTATTCTAAGATTATACCAATTTTGTCATACTCTTAAAATTTCTTTAATATCAATTTTTTTCAATACACAAATCGCGAGTAGTTATCTTTATAAACCTTAAGCTGAACTTCACATCTAACTAACATAATAACCATTATTACATGACTTAAAACACGTCAAATTAACATAAACCCATTCAATTTGCCTCAGGATTCCATACAAAAGGTTTCATAAAGCTGTTTTATTCAAACATCCGTCCTGAGGCGTAGCTGAGTGTGTAATCAAGTCGGTTGTTATCTAACAAGATGACTGATCGCTTATTGTCCATCCGCTACTGGTCTTAAATCCTGCAAACCAGCATGAAACGACCTAACTACCATTACTACACACGCCAATATACCTCTTACTGTCATTACTGTAGGATCAAAATGGTTTGAAGAAGTAGTGGTAGTTACTCATTGAAATGATCGCTGCTGTTCAGACAAGCTACCGGTCTTACGACTTTGATTACAAACGGAACGAAAATAACCAGTAGCGTTTTGAAAATAAGGTCTGTTTTTCAGTGGGTTGGTGTTGAATTGATTAGCACTTTTATTCAAATCACGACAAAAGCTTGAGAATCGTGGAGGAGAAACACGCAATGGTGGATAACCCTCTATTAGGCGGTTTGTGGCATTGTTCTCAAATATGCATGTTGACGCATCTGATATAAACTGTTTATTATGGAAATTGTGTTTGAGTGAATGGTCTTGATACAATAAACATGGTAGGTAAATACGTACTTCTTAATAAGCACACAAAGTAGTCGTTTTTGTGTGTGATTGCTCTGTTTATCTGATACTAGCTGGTGCGCGCGACTTCGTCCGCGTGGAATAGTTATTACCATAAAAACGGTTCTAGTGAGTTAACCTTAAAAGATAGACATATACTGTTGCGGACATTTTGTTAGATCATTTTAAGAAAAATAATTCTTTCATACACATTTTTTGATATCTTGAACCGTTTTCGCAGCGCACGCAACGGAAGCCCTCAAAGATGAATAATTTTCCCCGTTTTTCCACATTTTCTATTGTTTCTTCGCTCCCATTAGTTGCAGCGAGATTTTAAATAGCCTAAAGCCTTCATCGATAAATGGTCTCTTTAACACAAAAATAATTTTTCAATTCGCACCAGTAGTTCCTGAGATTAGCGCGTTCAAACAAACAAACAAACTCTTCAGCTTTATAATATTATAGTATAGATTGAGTTGAGAGTTTTTAATATAAGTCAAGCTCTTCTAAAATGGCTTATTTGTTTACTAACTGATTAACCGCGAACGACACGACGTTGCAAAATTATAGATATGTCATCCAGTTCTTTCCAATTTTGAATCCAATTTCCAAGTTCTTTTCAGCTTTTCAGCTGCCTACCAGAGTAAAAAACTTGACTGTATCGATAAAACCTTTACTTTGTTAATCAATAATCATATGATAGAAAGAAGGAAATAAAAAAAAAAAATTATAGATTTAAATGTAGTAACAATTCAGTTGAACTACGACCGCTTCAATCATCACCATGAATCATCTGACATCCGACATTAAAAAGAAAGTCCACAAATACCAAGATCGCGACGACATAGTTCCATTGATTTAATAACAGCGTCGATGGTTCGATCCGGGATGGGTTTGATTTGGCGGGAATTATTGTAATCTGTCCCGGGGACAATGGAAGGCGGGCCGGGACAAGATGGGGGTGCGGCGGTGATGTCCAAGAGGCAGGGTGGGGAAATGTTGTTCGGCATATTTTTTTTAACTCAGAAATTGTAGCTTTGACCGGTAGTTTGTTTGACGTTGGCTTGTAGCTGCTTGTTTTCAGATGATTTTTGAATGTCCCATTTCTGAATGCCAAACAATGGAGCGTATGAAAAACGCACATGCGCGTAACGGGCATATAAGTAATTACTCGAAAATGCACAGACGCGTCATTGGCAGCCAATGTGAGCATGCAACAATTCATTTATCAGTTGCTTTTTGTCAATTACCAGACAGAAATAGTATGAAAAATCCTATGTAATATGCTTTCTGTAAAACTTTACACTAATTCGTTTCGTGAACTTCTGTTATAAATAAAAGCTAATTTTGCGATCAGTACAAAATATTCAAAAGCAGAATTAAGTTTTCTACATTATTTTTTATGTTGTTATAAATTTACCATTAAACTCTCGACACCAGAGTTGGCCACTCTCATTCGTTAAGAAGAAGATGGCATTAAATATCGAATAGGTATTCGATCCGGAACAACAATCCCCTACCCCATCACTCACTAGCCTACATACCTCAGTACATCATACCTCAGTTTGACATCGGCGGTGCGTCTCACAGAATAATTACGAGCACTACAAGCCATACAAGAAATGTATGAGTGTTGTATGAACCTTGTATGACTGTATGTGATGTTGTAACACAAACACTGCTCCGACCTGTCATTAATTTTGATGGAATTGCTTACGGTCCCGCTTTTGATGCGGTCTTTTTTAACTGCTATACCATGTACCTACTTGCAGTGTAGTTCTAAGATATAAACTATATAATTATACATATATATACATATAATACATAATTAATGCAAACAAATACTGTAGTATTATTTCAAAATAAAGATGCAGCCATAGATTGATTTTAATATTTATATGAAAATATCATAGCCTATTTACTTTTAAATTTTATTTTGAATTATTTTAATTTTAAATATTCAATTAACGTGTCAGATGACTTTTGTAAAGACGTTTAATAGAAACATATTTTGAACAAAATATTTTTTTATGTCTGACTACAATTACACTTTATGTGTTGTTCTTAGATTGTCGAAACTACTTTTTCTCCAATTATTTTATGCAATTATTGCGTTTGTCTAGACGAAGTCTAGACGCCATAAAAGTTTTAGTCATACTTTTTGTCTGTCTGCAACTTTTTCTGAAACATAAATCAATTTTCAGCTGTAAAATATTTAGCGACGGTGCATCAAAATTGCCAGACAATTGATTTAAATCTGTGCACATTTTTTAAACCTAAAATGATGGCATAGTATTTCCTAAAGAAACCAGGCAAAAAAGTGAGAATTTTATTCATTCCAAGACTTTTTGTGCAAGTAGAATTTGTGCATTTTATGACACATAATTGCATCTATTACAAATAAAAACTAAGCTAGTATTTCAAGATTTAAATCAAACAAAGAGACTGACTAAAATCACGGAACAAATACCAAAAATAAATGTTCTTTTCCTGTTAAAGATGTTCACGGAAATATGTAGGTACTTAAAATACACAATGTGTACGTACATTGTGTATTTTAAGTACTTACATAGTTATTTATTAGTTAAAAATTATGGTTAAAATAAGTTCGCCCAGATGTAATTTGACGTTACGTTAGTCCCTAACGTGCGTAAAATTTGAATTCTATCATTTTATTGACGCCATAAAGTCGCTATAGAAAAGATAGAGTACAATATTTTTTTACATCGATACCTACTTATTAGTTAATATGTGCAAAATGTTTCAATGGCATAATTTTATATAGTATTCCATTTAATCTATTGTGATATTTTCGAAATTTGACACAATTTTGTAACATAAACGTGAATTTGTGTGTGAGTGTGTGAATTTTAAACACCAAGTTATATTACTTTGTAACTAGTCTATGGATTAGTAAATTATTTGGGCATTTTTTTAAATTGCCCAGTTCAACTTTTAATTTGTGAAACATAACTACTGTGTTACCATTACAGACCTATCTTTTCAGTGAATAATACTACTTCTACTTTATATTCAAATTACACCATAATTACAGCACACGAGATAATGATTAACATTTTCGGAATTTCCTGAGCATTTAGTCACGGCTCATCAAAGTTATAGATCAGAGAGATAAGCCATTAGTCATGAAATCTAAAAGAATAGTCGCATATTGAGGCCTGTCTTTATTTTTTGCGTCATGTAGGTACATTTTATATCCGGTTTATCAAGTCTTGTAGAAATTGTCTAGGCATCTGTTAGTTTGATGATTTTCCTTGTACTATTTCTGTGCCTTCATACATGCGTTGTTAGAACATATATATGTACGTATGTATCATCATCAGCCTGTTATCGCCCACTGCTGAGCATAAGCCTCTCTTCTTGTACGCCACTCATCCTGGTCCTACGCAGATTTAATCCAGGTGCTCCCTGTGATTGTACGTATGTATGTAAATGCTTAAATTTGTTGGTTTCTTTTATTAATACTGACTTTCAATGTTCAAAACCCAGCTAGTCAATATACTGTATAAAGCAAATATCCAGGCATGATTATAGTTAATTGTATTTCAAAGAAATAATTATACTTCTTGCCGTACTTGAACACTTTGGGCCTTATTACAAAACGTGGTTTAAATATAAGTCCAGACCAAGTCCGTTTTAGTTATTCGAAAATTGTCTGTCTACTGCCATAATTATCAAACTGTCAAAATGTACCAATGTTAAATCAAAGTTCCAATTTTTGTTGACATTTTGATTGCTTGTATGTGATGTTTGAACAACAAGAACACATATTTTTATTAAAAGTCCTGGACTAACATTTAAACCGCGTTTTGTAATAAGACGGTTTAGCTTTGCAGCTGACGATACATAACGGTACATAAAGAAAAAACTAAAAACATATATTATACTAACTAAAGAGTACATTTTATTGCACATTCTAATCACCTATCAACGATGCGGTCAGTCCTTGGCTAGGTGACCGAAAAGTGGCATTCCATTTTGGGCGCTTCCGTGGGTCGGATGACACGTTTAATTGTAGGTCCCGGCTGTTTGTCTAGTACGGCAGTCGTTAAGCCATGTCAGAGGCCCTTAGGGCGGCTTGATAAACTCTCGACACCAGAGTTGGCCACTTTCATTCGATAAGAAGAAGATGAATCACCTATCAACTTTATTCTTGGTAGTTTTATTCATTTATCCGTTAATTACTCCATAAGTTTAATTCTACTTCTTTTACTAGAAGTAATAATAAGTATATAATACTTAAACCCTTACGCATTTATTCCCCTGATCTTGACCAAGACTCCACCGTCGCAATACGTAGGTACTTGCGCTTCGTACTGACACGAATGGAACAACATTAGACATTTAATGTACAAGGCTATATATTTAAAGGCTGGCCTTAAGGACCCTGTTGTCTGTCGCCGTGGCCGCTACAGGCTTGACGAAGATTGCGCTCAGAGTAGGGATGGGAAAATCGATTTGTCGATATGTCGATAAAATTTGATGAAGATTATGTAAGCCCCACATTGATCGATTGGCCCACAGCACGCTTTGGAAAACTGTGAGTGCTGTGGAATAAAATAAAATAAAAAAAAAAGCTGTGGAAACTGAACAATAAATAAATGATAATAAAAATAAAGTCCTTGAGTATCAAATGATTAAATTAATGTTAGTGAGTGTGTAATGTGTAATAAAACAAAATTGAATAGTATTGTTGTAAATCCATTGATTTTTTTGTGTATCTATACTATACCATTACTAATATTGTAAAACTGAAGAGTTTGTTTGTTTGTTTGTTTGTTTGAACGCGCTAATCTCAGGAACTACTGGTGCGAATTGAAAAATTATTTTTGTGTTGGATAGACCATTTATCGAGAAAGGCTAACATCAAGCTGCAACTAATAGTAGCGAAGAAACAATGGAAACTGTGGAAAAAACGGGGAAAATTATTCATCTTTAAAGGGTTTCCGTTGCGTGTGCTGCGAAAACTTAAAAATTATAAGATAAGTACGAAAATTTTCGTACTGGAAACATGACAATATATATTGGACTGAGAACGAATAAAAACCAAAAAATATATAAAAAAAATCTTTTTATCGACTATCGATAAACCGCATCAAAACCATCTTTGAGGGCTTCCGTTGCGTGTGCTGCGAAAACTTAGAAATTATTTATAGCTCAATTGAGCTATAAATAATTTATAAGATAAGTACGAAAATTTTCGTACTGGAAACATGACAATATATATTGGACTGAGAACGAATCAAAACCAAAAAATATATAAAAAAAACTTTTTATCGACTATCGATAAACCGCATCAAAACCACTACCATGATCCATGCTCGGCCGCCGAGACGCCCACGCAGGTCGCGGCGCGCGCCGCCCGCATTCGTGACACGGCGAATCTCTCGATACGAATATCTTTCGCAACCCTAGCTTGCATTACAACCTTTGATCTTTTATCGAGTTATCTATTTATTGATAGGTTTTAGAGGAATGCACTTATTCAATGAATTTGAGTGAGCAACTTTAACTACAAATGGTGCTATACCAGAATTACTGGTAGGTACCAATCTTATTTCAGTACTACTTTCACACTTATTACAATTTAAAGTCTTGTCGCATGACTAAGATTATGTGGCCTGAAACTATACTTGTCTTATATAGGTATTTTTTTTTTATTGAACATAAATCTACCTCTTTATAAAAAAATAAGCTTAAGTCTATGCTACCTAATAAAGCTTACAACTAAATTTAAATGCTACAATATAATCATGAACTGGTGCCTCTGAACTAAGCTAGGCTTGTATCTTGGAGACCACTTCCCCATGTGTATTGTGTATGAACAGGTGACACTGTGATTAAAAACTGCAGCTGTTGTATGCCTGTAGGTACTGGAATAGAACTGGCACCTAAACGTGGCTTCTGGACACATTTGTCAGTATAAGGTTCGTAACTTAAGAGCAGATTAGATTTTCTTGATTTTTCTGCATCAAATTTGGTAGTATTTACTACAAAAATTATGTCTTAACAGTCTCAAAAGTGTTTTGACAGAGTTTCCATTCCAAACAGAAACTTAATGGTTTGATTCACAATTGTATCAAATAAACAACGTTTATAAATCGGTTGTTTACGCTACATGAATGAAACGCCATCCCAGATATAGTGGGTCTAGCATAGCATAGAAGTGATTCATAATATGAATCTGACTATACAAGCATACTTAAAAAAATTGTAAAATAATTTTAAAGCTGTAGTTTTAAAGCTTATCTGTTGTAAAACAAAAAAAAAACTTACTGAAACACATGCTGACACAGGCAAATAAAAATGGCTGCACTGCTCTGAAGTTGTCTTCATGATGATGTCAAAATGACGTTTTTAGTTCACCATAGACAACAAAGACTTATGTTGCCAATATAAAAAATAGAAAAAGCGTTTAGTTTTTGGTTTGTCACTGGGTGATCAAGTCTCCCAAGGGAACATGTCTCCCCAGTCTCCCCTACATACGTAGAATAATTTGTATAATTTAATTATTTGTAACCTAAACCGATAAATTTAAAACTAAATTAAATGTTTCACATAAATAGGTAATTCTAATTGCAAAAACCTACCCCTCTAAAAGCAAAAAATCATACATATTTTATAATCAGAATATTATATTATAATCTTTTTTTCTTTTATAGTGTGCTCATTCCGCTGTTACAGAAATGGTGTTTCATAATAAAGATTACCACAAAATCACTGGTAACATTGTACAAAAATTTCGTTGACTTTACGACTCAAGTTTTAGGAGCATAAATGCACTGAATCTTGTAGAGACGAAAGTTTATATTATTTAACAGAAATCCACTTTAATATTTTTTTGACCTGATACGTCATCAGTTAAATGAGTATTCTACGAGATACGAGAGAAATTGTTCGAAATACGTGAAGGTTTTTAAAAAGATAAATGTTGTGTCTTGAATTAGTTACGTAATAATATGCCCATGTTTAATGTCGATTACGGCTTGGACAGGAAGATAATGTGAGATGCAGCTCTATTTGAATTGTTGAAGAGTGATGAATCCTCGTAATCCACATCATACTCATCTCATCTCTTCTTTAAAGAAGAGAAAGAAGGAAAAAGTCCAGTTCACTTTTATTTCAAAATTATTTCACAAATCGCAAATCCATCCCAGCCCAATGATAGAGCAAACAATTACGACTAACAAACTCGTTGTCTAACAAATCATCAATCTTCACAATTAAAAGCCGTCACGGGCGTTCCGAGCGTATAACGGACAGATTTCAAATTATAGTTTGGATACGGTGTTTTGCACCCACACACTTCCGTGTTAAACTGCCTTAATGATCTGATATTATATTACAATACTGAGCTAGACAACAGTCTATGGACACGTTAAATTGGATACAGAATGGACGACACGCTGGAGGTAGTTTGGCAGTATTTTAGCTCCTGATTTTTTTTGCTATGTGAACGTGGTTTGAAGACAGAAGGTTTCAGGTTGGATGCAAATAGTTTCAGTCCAACTTTGCAGACATTAATTTGATTTTCATGTTAACAGCATATTGACATTTGTCAGCATTAGAATACATCGTAAAGAAACCAATGTTTTTAAAGCTTTATAAAGCTACCTACTCAAAATCATATTATCTACCGTAAATCCAGTACCTACATGAAGTTCCACTCACTACTAATATTATAAAGGAAAAAAGTTTTACGTTTGTAAGTGTGTCCATAAGTATGTTAATTACTTCGCGTCAAAACGATTGCACCGATTTCGATGAATTTTGTTATGAAGGTAGATTGGACTCTGTATTAACCGACAGATAACTTTTATCTGGGATTAATGTGGATGAAATTTATTTCCACAATTCTGTTAATTTTTTTACTTATACGTGTTTGCACTTGTACAAAGTTTGCCTAATGGTAAGCAAAAGCTTATGGCCTAAGATGGAACGACTTACATACATTAATTTTACATACTTCGTTCACTGTTTTCCACTGCAGCATCCATGCCATGTGGACATAAATAATAGTTTTTCTGCGATCAAAGTGGGTGTTGTTTGCTTTACGGCCAATTTAAAAGTGTTGCTTTTTGATGAACTGAGTGCTTCGATTATTTATAGCTTTAAATTGTCTTCGATTCTTGTGGAAAGTTGAGGCAAAGCTATTGACTGCAGGGAAAACAATTCGATGATTGATGATTATTATAGTGATATGAAAACTAAAATAAAGTATAACAATAGTTTTATGTATCTGTATTCAGGAAATTCATGACAATATTATTCACAGAATGTTTTACTGTACTATTTTGCAATTGATCACCTTTTGGGTATGAATAGTTTGCTCAAAATGAAAGACATCACGGATTGAAGTAAAATTATAAAATAAATAGCTATTTTGTTGAATAAGTGCTCAAGGAAATTTATATCAAATTCAGTAGGTACCTAAAGTCTTAAGCATCTTAGAAATTTAAGTTGCTATTGTTAAGCAGTAAACTTGCCCTGGATTATTTTCATATAAGTAATTAATGCAAGTTAGTAACTCTGATTTCACAGAGCCTCCATGGATGTCAAAATTTCTTTGTTTAAGGCATATTGTCAGTCTTTTTACACGTGTCAACTCTGGACCAATTACACTATAATGTCGCACAATGCAATAAGAGTAGCCTACAACAACGTCTTCAGGCACCTGATGGGCCTGAAGTGGTATTGTAGTGCCTCGGAAATGTACACGAATTCGCGAGTTGACTCATTTAACGCTATCCAAAGAAAACGCATCGCATCCTTCATGTTCAGAATTGATACGTGTAAAAATAAGATTGTCAGAAGCCTTATGGACCGGCAGCTGCTGTCTGCAACATATGAACGATGGGTAGCAATTGCAACTTAAAATGTACCTTTCTATATAATATTGTATATATTCTCTGTTTGTGATTGTGTGTGATATGGATCTCAGTGTTTGCAATAAAAAAAATATTATTATATTATTATTATTATTATAAAAAACCCAGTCCTCATCTAAAAGCAAGCTCACACCAACCCAATCGAAGCCGCACGTTTGTCATAAGATCATAACATGTCACACACTGCGGTTGCGGTGCTTCGAGAAATACCGTGAAATTGACTTTCCAATGATACGTTTGACTCAACAATGTATATGCGACCTACATTTTGTAATCTACGCAGTTTGTCGTTGGACAAAGGGCGAGTTTTTATTTTTAACTAGACCTAACCGTCTAATTCCAAAAAGAAAAGATTACATATGCAAAGAAATTCCCATTTTATGTGTATAATTAAAATATTCCACAATATGGTTTATATATTCGTCTAGAATTTTGAATATAAATAATCTCTTTGCAAATCAAACTACAAGCGACAAATGATGAAATTAATAAGCTTAAATTTTAAAATAAGCTTCTTGAAATAAAAAATAAGCAATTTTCACTGTAAATTTCTGTACAAAAGAAAATCCAAAATAACCCTAAAAAGAATACAACTTAAACTAGCAACAAACAATGATTTTAATGGAAGCGAACTATTGAATAAAAATGAGTTTTTGTAGTTTATTTCAGTCAATAAATGAATAAATAGATTGATTGTATCTCACTATATGTAGGTATATTTATTTTCCTTTAACATGCTCTAACACCTAAAACTCCCACTCCACTCTAAATCTTCACTCCAAATGGTCAATTATCTAACAAGCTATTCAATGAAACACATACATAATCATACTCATAAACCCACAGATTGTAACCACAAGTTTTGATTGAAACGTTCTGATTCATGATTCTTGAATTAATGACCCTTGCGCACGCAAACTTATTCATGAATGGAAATTATCTGTCAACAACTTTTTATTTCTTTTTAGTGGTGGTCTATGGTTTTTGGCGTAGTGTACTGCAGGCCTTTTTTTTGTTGTCGAGGGGGAAATCTTTAGAAAGATACCCGATCACAATGGGGTGCAGTCGAGTTATGTAGGAATTTTACCCACTAAAACCCCCCCGGTGGCCAGCCTCATTGTCGTGTGAAGAAGAGGTCTGGGTACTCCGGTGGGAACTCGCCGAAGCCCCTCAAACACGTTATGGTGTGTGTCGCCCGTATGTCTTATGACATCTTGAACTAAATAGTTCCACTCCTAATCAAAGCTAATCAGGCCTAGAAATAATGTTAGCCATCATCATTATATATAGCTCATTGCAGGGCATCAGGAGGTCCCTTGTATACTACAACTTTAAATTGCATATCTACATTACTACTTATTTTCATAGCTACTGTTGCGCGTCGTAATAAACTTTCTTTTATTATGAAAAAATAGAAAACTCATAGAAGTTACATTTTTTTTTATTATCTATGCGATAAAGATACATACATATTTCTGAGACAGATTTTCATTCAATTCTTACAACAAACAAATCAACAAACAATTTTCTCTGTAAAGAAAGTAACAGTTCATTCAATCGAATAAAATGCATCAAAAATTGATGTTATTTGTTAATAACTTGGGTTATCCCACCGGGCTATTAATATGCAATTAAAGATATTACAAAAGAATGCCGGAGATCTTTGAATACATTTTTTGGAACGAAATTTGATGGTGTTTAATTTTCTAGAACAATCAATGGAATGATTAAGGTTGTATAAAGTTTGTCTATGAAATTGGAGGGTTAGAAAATATAATTGGGATATATGACGCTCGGTGTGTAATGTGCATACAAAATCTATCTAAAAGTTATGTTTTTAAGTTAAACGAATTAATTAACTATTTTATACCAATCATGACACATGTGTCCAAAGTCTAAATCAAGTGTGTTTAGGAATTCAAAACTCGGATTTCAGCTTCAGCACAAACTGTTTTCTGCAAGACAAACTATAAAAAAATAAGATGATATTGTCGTTTTGTCATCTATTGTCATTGCTTTAGTATGACGTACGTAAAGTTTCAATTTGTAGGGAAACTAGCACAAACTACAAACTAGTTTAGTGTATGATGGCGCTTTAAGTGTCCCAGACTATTTATATTTTTATACATACTAACCAGATTCAATCTGCGCAGGACCAGGATGAGTGGCGTACAAAAGGAGAGGCCTATGCTTAGCAGTGGGCGATAACAGACAGATGATAGTTAGGTAGTTGTAAGTTTCCCTAAAAAATATAAAATAAAAAAAAAGATTAAATGATACATACCTACTAACAGTTTTATACAAAAGCATCCAATCTGTCGTACGTATTCAAACACATCGGTCAGTTCCTATATCTTTCTTCTGTGTAGGCAGTTCCTAATACGAAAAGGTATAAAAAATAGATAAAAATCTCATTATCAGCATCCCAGTTTACTAGACCATTCAGCTATTATTACCTAACGAAGGCCATATAGGTCGTTATGTTTTATAGCACAATCAATAGCATTATTATATCAATAACCATGATGGCTCTCGCTTTATGTAACCTCACAGTGGGACGCCAACTAATAATGTTAATAAAGTCACCCAAATTAAAACAATCAAGACGAGATTTATGGTGAACTAGTTGTGTTCTGTGGTTCTGTGTGTGTTTTTTTTAACTCAAAATAGACTCAGGTTTGATTAGTCTGCCTGAGGTTAAACGTCATTGTAGTACAAGTTTATATACGCTATGTTGATGAATAAAAATTCATAACGTGTAATAAAGACAACTGAATTAGGAATAAGTTAACTAAGTATGAACAATTTACTCTATTTGACTTACATTTATTTATTCAAAAAAACTTACATTTTGTTAAAAACTATTTAAAAAAACTAAATACTAATAATAGAATAAAAACTTATTGATATGATGAGAAATTGTTATCAGACATTGAGTAACATTTTATATACAGTTATCAAATGAGATGAGACACTGACAAGGTTTTGTTTGATTGGTTTCGTAACTGTCACATGCTAAGATAGATGAGGTAATTTTTACATAATTTATGAGGAAACACACACCTGTTTGAAAACTAGATCTTTAAGCTTTAAGGTCAGCTAATATTTTGTCCTCGAATTCGTTACGTGATTATTGTTCGTGTTTAGCTACGTGATACTTGAAGCTGATTTTCTCAAACCAGGATGCAACACGCTTACCTAGAAGACTCCTCTTTACTGTAAGTTTCACGCGTGTAGTTAACGATCAAGAGACTCCACTTCAGTGCGCTGATCTAAAATTTTTCTATCCGCATAATAAATGTTAAAATAAAATGCTTATGTCAGGTGCCTACTAACTACTTTAACTACGCAAATATAACCAGATAAATGGTGTAAAAACATAACTAAGCTGTTTACTGGAAAGAAGTGGTTAATCAAACAATCATCATAGAAAAAAATAGTGATTGTGTTATAAACTAGGTACCTACATATTATTATCCGATATTGGCAGAGGTACTTGGATTCAAAATAGGCTTCAGTATGTACATAATGGACCTAGAAGAAGAACAAAGCTTTGTAACCTTTATCAAATTTACCAGCTTCAAACCTTCATATGAACAGTATTATTCTATTACAATATTCATGACTTAGCTTGCATTTGCATGAGAGATACAAAGTTAATGTCCTGGCCAGATCAAAACCTAATAATATTTTATGCATGCTTCGATATCGGTGGCCCGAAGCCATCCCGCTTCCATTCTATTGTGGCAGATAGAAATGCTGGGTTTGGTGCTGCAGAGATAAACTAAGGATAAAAGGATATTTGAAAGGAGTCAATCTATTTCATTATAGATACTATGTTTTTTTTTAAACTCTTCAAAACCAATGTCTCCATGTCTTCAAAAATTCTTCAATGTTGTATCAAAATACAAGCTAAGTATGGGATTATTTGCGAAAATGTATAAGTGGAAAGCGCGAACCACGGCGCTTAGATTAGGGTGTATATTACCTTGCACCCTGATTTTTTAAGTCCGGTACTTAATTAAACCTGCGCTTTATTCCATAACTAAACAATAAATTTACTGAAACTTTATAGGATGCCGGACTTGCTACGCTTTCATGCGTATTGCTCTGAAACACAAGATCCACTGGATACTTAGCTCAGAGCTCAGTACACTTCTGACGTACTGTACTAGTGCATAAGATTGCATTTGTTTTTGTAATAGGTATGTAATGTACGTACACGTAAGTTTTTGGTCAAATAAACATATTATTATTATTATTTATTATGATTCGCAGGATAATAATTCATTATAAAATATATTGATTGATGGTCCAAGCCCCTCTGAAAATCCTTACTCCTTTCCCACCCAGTAATAGAAAATTAAAGTTTTCGGTGCTAAGTAAACACGAAGCGAAGCAACTTCCGCGTATTGTGTCCGAGCACAATAGTGGAGGATTTCGCGCCGTGAGCGAATTAGCGATAAGTCGTGTCTGACTGTTTGTTTGTTTGTTCTAGCGAGGTAATGGTTGGTATAAAGTTAGAATTGTGTGTGTTTCTAATGGCAGTGTATTGCTACTTTCAACTACAGATAGGTTCATTTTATATTAACTGATGTTTGTAAATAAATTTAGTTTATTTTTAGTTTTCCGTGTCACGGAATGTGAAATCCAGACATTTTTGAACTAGCTCATAGACTCGACAAGGCCAAACCTTTTCTGTATGATGAGAAGATATGATGAACAGCGAAAACTTATCATTCATGTTTTTCTAGATAGAAACGCCTAGATGCAAATGCTAGTTTAAGAACATCCATCCAAAGTCTTACCGCGTCAACAATGTATGCGTTGGTTATCTAGTATAGACCCTAGAACTAGATTAACACGTTAAATTATAGGTCCCGGCTGTTTGTCTAGTACGGCAGTCGTAAAGCCATGTCAGAGGCCCTTAGGGCGGCTTGATAAACTCTCGACACCAGAGTTGGCCCCTCTCATTCGATAAGAAGAAGAAGAACACAGCAACCAAACATTATATATTATTAATATAACTAGATACATAATATAAGCTAAATAACTGCATAAAACCTTTGTCGTGACGTCCAAAAACAGTCTGCAAACGGTCTCCCATCCGAATCGTGGGAACCTCCTTTACCATAGCTTAAAAATGTTGCTTTCTCGCTGAACTGGGCTACCGTTGCCCTGAGATACCATCTTAGATGAAAGATAAACCTCGCAAAAGTTAAATCTTTTACCCCACCCTTACTTCAAGGGAATAGGGCTCAAAATGTTAGAGGTTTTGACAGTGATTTCTGACTCACGGAGTCTTTACGGTACTAAACACGGATGTGTCTTCAAACGGTGGTGATAGCTCCAAATGAGATGAAGGGAAGTGAGTCAAAATATTATATTGGTGAATCGTTACGTTCTTACCAACTTTGAAAAGTTTGGAGTAAAAGTGTAGAGTTTGATTAACATGTAAGATGCCTATCACTGGAATTTTGGAAATTGGCATGCGTCATCACATTACACAATATGATATTAGTGCTAAAGCTAAAACGATAGCTAAACGCTAATGTTTGTAGGTGAAGTTTAATATGAACATAGACTACTTGTTATTCCGGATAAATAGGTACGGTTAAAGCTGGGATACATTTTTGACATTCAGATATTTTGTTTTTATGCAATTCATAGATGATTCGGACCATACGCTTAGATTTTGATGAGCGTGTTTGATAAACCTATCGACTTATTTAATTTACTTGTATGTTTGTTCTGTTCTATCCGAGGATATGTGTCTTCCGTGAAAGGACCTGGACGCCCACCACGATGTATCTGCCCAAGAGAACTTCCCTGACGAATTAATTCTGCGGGGGAGTCACGAGCCCCAGTCATGAGGATATACGAATCAAGAGAGAGATATTTATTCTACTGCGTACTTATGAATAATATCTGGTAAACATACTTACTGGCTGAAATCTCTGAAACCATATCGCAAACACGCGTACAAGAACATTACTTGCATACGTTAGGAACAGGTTTGTGTAACGCAGGAGCCAGACGGCGAGGCACCGTTGTGTCGACGCCTGCATTATGTGCCTCTTAGCTCTATGGACATTTTCATTATGATGGAAATATACACTTTCTTCTTTCTTAGCCATTACACTTACTTTTAACTTAGACTGCTCTGTTAACTTAGTTGGTAGTGGCTCTGCCTTCTAATCTAGGGGTGCGGGTTCGATTCCCGCATGGCACAAGTAAATATGAATTTTAAAATTTTGTTTTTACTTGTGTTGAGTCTAGTCGTATCTACATACATACATATGTATAATAACTATGTATTTACAAAAGAAAAGTATAAATGTATTATATCCGTTATCTAGTACTCATGATACAAGCCTAAGCTTAGTATGGGACTAGATGGCGCTGTATAAAAATATGATTTAGATATGTCCTTAAATAAAAATTAAATTTTAGTTGTCACTTTCTGAACTTAGGCTTTTGTAGTTTTTCCAATCATCCGCGATCTGCTGCTCTAGCCATATAGTTTTTTTTTTTTATCGTCCTCCTCTACTATTATTAATCCCCCTACGTTGTAGGGGACCTTTTTTAGGTTTCTTACATGTACCTAATAATTAATTTAATAAATTTATTAAAACGGTTTTTTTTCCCTTCCCTTACCCAATTTTTTTTATATATATATTTTTTTTTTATTTTTTTTTTTTATTAGGAGCCATTTAGTTGTGACCCGCGTGGAAATATACTAAAATAAAAGTCAATAAAGTTCAAGTCGAGAGTAAACCGGTTTCTTCTAGGCAAGCGTGCTAGATCGTAAATTACAACGTTGCTTAACATCAGGCAAGTTGTAGTCAAGCGTGAGCCTATCTAATGTAAAAAAAAAATTATAATGTTAACAGCACTCCAAGATTTTAAAAAGTGGCCTTAGTGTTAATCTAGTGTTAATTCTATATTCATCCCTAATTTCAACCAAATCAGTTCTGCCGAGCGGACCGAAGTAACAAGATTTGGTCGTAATAATATTAGGGAGATAATGTGATCGCTCCTTGTTATAGTAAAAATATGAAGCACTTATTAAAAAAAAATATAAATTAAAAAGACCATAAGGTATAATATAACTAACATCTTTGGCACCAAGAATTATAATAGCCAACTATAGGTTCATTATAGAAGGTGATGAAGTTAACACTTATTAAAAGTAAAGTAAAGTAAAAATATGTTTATTTACTATTTGAAAAACTTTACCTGACACTAGATAAAGTTCGATTCCTGTTGAGTATTTTTTAAGTCCATTGCTTCAACTAAACATTTTATGACACTTTCGAAGCCCAATACTACTTTCATGTCAAAGGGAATGTGTCTTGCCATATAAAATAATTAAAGCGTGAAAGATGAAAAACTTCGATCATTTTAAAAAAAAAACTATTTTAAATACAAACTTTATTTGGATGACTCTTGAAACTAGCTATTAAACTAATCTTCGTGTCAAAAATCAATAGACAGATATAATAGTTTTATGGTTGCGAGTCGATGACTAACCATATTGACCACAAATAAAATATTTTCTAATATTATGTACCTCTGTTGAAAGGCGTATCAACTCATAATGTGACTAATCTGGACATCCCTGACTACTGTGTTACTCAAATCAAAACCTGTTTTCTGTTATGTTATGACTTGTATGAGTTATATTTTATTCTTACCACTAACTTTTAGATTATATTTTGTTAAGTGTAAATGAATAATGGATATTCTACTATTTATAAAAACATTTGTTTTATTTAAGTACATATTTTTGATAGGTTTCAATATATGTATATAAATAATACAGTAGTATCACCTTCATACTTATTATAAAACCTTATTAATAAAGAAAAACAACAGTTCATTAATCAATCATTTAATTACCATTGATATGAACAATGATAATAATACATACATACATATTCCGTATAATATGGTCAAAATATAATATATTTTACAACTAAAACTATATCAAAATATGGCTACTGACAGGTCACTGTCTATCTTATTGGCACATAAAGTTTTTTTTTTTTATAATTCAAAATAAATGATATTATTAAAGCATTAGTAGTGAGTCTCATATGACAGTTAATATATAAATATGTATTTATATATCATGCTAAAGACAACATTTATTTATATTTTAGTAAAATCTTACGCAGTACTTCGCTTGTCACGAAATATCGTAAAATTTTAGCCAATTATTGACGGAAAAACCGGTGAAAATTTTGAATAAAAGCTTACAATAAATACTAATATGGAATGCATCCACAATATTGTTTAGGTATAAGTAATTTGCTGTCTTATCTAACATTTCCAATGTGCGTACTATAAAAGCGTATAACTAACAATATTAAACATAAATTTCAACCTTAAATGTAGTTAGCTCATTCGTATTCAGGATTATCCATAGATAATCAATATATTTTAAATGGGTTTTGTAGTTATAAAGCGGTTGTGTTCTTTTGAATACGTTCAAATTGTATATCAACATGTTTTATTTATTTAATTTTTTGTTTGAACGGGAGCAACAAAAGTCTCGTCAGTATATTTTACGTCAAATCAAACTCAAACACAAAATGGTGTTAAATTAAGAAAAAAATAAGATACTGCTAGGGTTTAAATTAGACCCTATTACAATATACAGGGTAACTGGTATCTAACGCACAACCTTTTAAGGGTGGCTTTAGTACATCTATACCAACAACTTTTGTTCTACAACTTTTGGAAATTCGTGAAAAAAAAAATCAGCTGTTCCACCATACTTTTGTATGGAACCATACGTTAGTTACCAGTTACCCTGTATATACAGATACAAAACAGCATGTATATCTATGGATATTCCAAACCCATCGTCTTCCTAATCATACATCTAAGAATTAGGAACAACCCTCAAATATAATATTCATAAGCAATTTAATTAATGGAATGTAGTACATACAATTAAACAAAAACAAATAAATAACACCAAAAATTACTTTCTCAAAATGGAAGAAGTCATCGTTATTTTTTTTAGAACAGCATATACGTTCTACGTATTAGAAAAGGCTTAGTAACAATATTTTTTTAAATAAAATATAAATATTTTTTACAGTATAATAAAGCAGTTAAGCCGTTTAAATGCTACCATCTCTTAATCTAATAAATACTATTTACAATGTGCCAGAATGTTTGCAAATATTTCTACAACTTTTTTATTTATTTAAATTTTGAAGTACATTTTTTAACAAAAATTTAGTTTCGTAAAAGTTACTAACAAAAAATCTTATAATTTCATTGATTTTCTAAGCCAAAAATTATGTGAAGCCAGCGCGTTTTTTTATCTCAAAATACATTTGTTAAGCTATCATTCTATATCAAAACTTTCTTTTCTCTTCAATTGCAATATCCCATTCTGGCGGTTAAGGAAGAAGCACGAATACTGTGTGTAATATTAAAATGCTGATGATGATGATGATCGATATAAGTAAATACTTTTCGATCAACAGCGTACGTATATGGTCTCTTTTGACGGGTAGTGCTGCATTTCTCTGTAACAAAAAAGGTTAAAGAAAAAGGTTAATAAAACAATGTTATGTTTTTTTTGTAATTGAATTGATTAAGAAGTTGTGTTAATAAATGTGCACTTAAGTACAGTGATAATATTTTAAGTAGATAAATAATAAAAAGTGTTATAAATGCTTGTGGGCATTTCTTATTTGCACGATCACACAATGTTAAAAAGTGCGGTCCCTTCACTACTTACTTTAAAAAAAAACATACTACAAACTTATCAAAGCCTTCTTCTGTGTCGAAGTAGGTTTAAATAATACTAAGATAATGAGCATGACATTTTTCGTGTATTTTGTATGGTGTTTGAAAAATGAATTATATAAATGATTCCTTACTCAATGCGTAAGAGAGACCGCTGTAGAAGATCGTGCTTCCTCCCTCTCACCGCCACAAGCATTGACTACATCTACAACAATTGAAAAAAGAACATGTTAATACAATTGTTTCTTTTATATAAACAAAAGACATGTGACTTTTCCAAAAAGTTTCTAAATCATTTTGAAGAAAAAACATCTTGAATTTGATCAAGATGATAATAATGCATTTGAGACTCAAAACTTTTATGATATACATATAAATTTATCAAATTTGAATGAGTGCATTTATATTGGATGACAGAAACTATTACAAAATTATTTTATAAGTGTAAAATTATATTCGAAAATTGAACAAAACTGAATGTTCTTTATAGATTCTGATTTAAACTTTGTTACTGGTGCTGAAAAAAAGTGGTATTAGTAAACATTGTTGTTAAAAATTTGTATAGAAATTAGTAAAAAAAAATGTTAGCACAGATAACCGTACAACCAGATAAATAACCCGCAAATTAAAAAGTTTGTTTCGCCTTTTTGTACCGCTAATAAACAAAAACATGTTCGATTCAAAGAAAGTCCTTGGAGATTTGTAACTCATCGATGTTTAAAAAATCAACCGTTTAACGGTTTAATCTCAAACAGGATTAAATTATAAGCCAGGATCGGCACAGACCCAGAGCTGCAAATACCCTGCAGATTTTCTCTTATGCACAAAGACTTTTTAATATTTTTAAAAGATTACGCCGGACTGTCGGTCTTGATGACGAATCCATCCGAGCTTTAACAAAATAAGTTAATTTACTTTTAATTCAAAGTAGCGCAGATTAAAAATTAAAAATTGCGATTTGTTAAAAACGGCATCGTAGACTTAGGGTACCGTAATCTTTTTTGAATATGCCCGTAGACTTTCCGTTATTCAGCTTACGTTAAAAAAACGACATTCTAAAAATCCATTAAAACTTCTTTATCAAAATCTTTTCGGCATCCATTTCATTCAATATCATATTGTTTTTTTGTCCTACTAGGCAGTCACTAAGCCATATCTGAAGCCCTTGTGGATGAAAACTCTCATTTAATGTTATACTATTTGGATTTGAAATCTCTCGACGCCAAATTTTACCGCTCTCATACGAACTAACTTACTTTGCTACGTAATACTTTACTACTCACTGTACGAAAAGTTACACGTTCAATTCAATCGAGTGAGAGAACCTCCACTCTAATAACAGTATGTCTACCCGATCACTAACTCGATTCAAAAACTCTATTAACAGTCCTTAGCTACACAATTCGGTCGCAAGTGTCGAGATCTCGATTACATTGATGCTATACTTTACTACTTACTACTCGAAAAAGTTGACATGTTTAACTAGATCGATTGAAAAGAACCACCACACTACTTTTTTTTATATGTTCGTCGATCAATCCACCAACATGTAGAAGTCGGAGATGTTGTCCAACAAACACCAATCAGATAAAAATTAACTCGATCAACTAAATCGACTAAAAAAGTGTACCAACAGTCCTTAGCTGCACAATTCGATCGCAAGTGCCGAGATCTCGATTCTCGACACGAGCGGTGTAAAGGGCGTAGGTGACAGCCGTCGGCATTTGTTCACTTCCGAGACTGGGTGAGTTCGTGAGCGCACCCTGTACCAGTGTGGGAACTGAGCTCTGCACACGTTTACAGGGTGGCACATTTTATTATATATTTTTTTTATAACCTGGGCATAGGTCTCCCCCAACTCCCTCCATGCGTCCCGGTCGAAGGTTAATAATAATTAAGCTTTTATATTTTTGTTTTTTTTTTACAGGAGGGGATGTATTTGATCATATTAATCCCAGTTATTCATTACCCGATTGTGCTTCTAAGGCGACATACGTATAGGTATATAAGACCTTTAACATTGATTCTCAAAATTAACGAAAATATTGCTAAACTGAACTTAAAAAGCTGTGTACATCTTCTAAATCTTTGTAATAAAGTGAATAATGCATTCTGACAATGTAGGTGAGACCTAATCAACGTAAAAGAGAAACTAAACTGTCAAAGCGTTAAAACAATTAGTGGCATTAAACTCTAACCCGACTTTCTTTTACAGTAAAACTCATAATGGATTTTCGGGTCGCAATAATATTTTTATGAGTTTCCAATAAAAAAATATGACAGGTAGTTATAAAATCTCCGCATATTTACATATCAAATGATCAATAGTAACTAATTTTTGGACGGCACGCGCCTAATGACGATGAGATATCTAATATACATTTAAATATCAGAACCCGAATATTTTATAAGTATATTATTATTGTCAATCAAGACGAAATAACATAAAATATAAATGTAGAAGTCGAGACAATATGATATCAGTGCTTTATGCATATTTATGAGAGCCTAAAAGCATTGTGACATTTACAAGAGTGTGATCGTTTTGGCAATAAATTGTGAGTTACACTGCTGGAGCTATGCGACGTTTTATTTCGTAATTTAGGTAGGTGTTACTTTATGTGTTTTGGAAAAAGATCGATACGAAACCTCATCGTATTCAATAAATTTAATAAAAAGGATAATTTATTTACTGCATTAAGCATTGGGCTATATCGAATTTACGTTTATATGTCAAATATAAGTGCTCAGAATTATCTAAACCGGTTTTTCAATACCTAAGCAGCTGTCAAATTTTTAGCTTGATACTTAGCTTTAGAGCTTTGAAAACAATGTAGAAATGTTCCAGATTTTTGTTACAATCTTACGAATTTTACCAATTTTATTTTTTCTTTTTTAATTGATCCACCCTGTGTACTAAGCTAGGGTTGTCTAATTAACCGCGGTTGCCACCTCGCCCGGTGTGAGCATGCATGCTATCGCTGTAATTATACCACGTTACAACACTACGAGAATCCTTCGGCTCGCAACACTGTGACAAGGCTGTTTAAGAAGGCTTAGCCATGACTATGAAATTGTGTGTAAAAATTGTTTTATTCAAATAAATACAATACTTTAGTTGATAGATTGACTAATACACTTAATAGTTTTAATTAACAAATAAAAAAACATTATATATTGCAAATTTTTCAACAAAAGCCGAAAACAAATATATAAAGGTACTAGCCCGTAACACAAGACGATATTGTAACACAGTTCCATACTTGGGACTTTATTCCAAAACAGTCTTACTTAGACATTATTTGCAACATTTTAATGATAATTCATCGTCATTGACAATCCTTAATCGCGAGGTCAAATGTCAAATTAGCTAAAATTGCCATCGTTTATGTCAACTAGGACATTTATTTATTTATTTATTTATTTATAATGGTACACAAAACAGAATGTGTTCACAAATAAGCTAAGTAAGTATACTTTCAAAACTGGTAAGAAGCGAAACAAACGATCAAGAATCACAATCGACCTACGTATTCGATAGGATCAGAGTTGAGCGAGATGACCTAAACGACTCGATTCATCTAAATAGAACATCTGAGACTCGATTCTAAATCGAATAGTAATTAAAGCGAGTGCGATGTATTGTTTCGTATTTGCATATAAATAATTGGGTGGGTTTGTTGGGAAAAGATGTGCGAAAAGGTGAGCGCGTTTGGAATTAGGGCGACATTTATATGTTTAGTTTGTTAGGGCTTTAGTTAAGTCATTTATTGTTGGGTGAATAGTTTATTTATTGGACCTCTAAAAACAATATGTAATATAATTAGTGCTTGAGATTTTGTAATGGAATTATACCTAGTACCTATATTTCTTTTTCCTTCACACCCAAACTGCTTTAATCGAAAAAAAACTAAACTATCGCATTAATATAAAGGTAAGACTACATATGAGATATAAGATTTTATTAACGAGTTCTCTTCATTTTTTACATAACTACCTAACAGTTTAATCATTTCCACGTTAGTTATAGCTGTATATAAAAAAACCTTTAACTACCCCTCATCTCTCGACTCTCGCTTCGCTCACTACGTCAAACACTTAGTAAAACACTCGGTAGCGGTACATTCGCCCGAGGCGCTCACGGCTCCGCGGTTCACACACGACGGCCAGAGACTGATGGGACGATGATAGTGATGATAGGTAAGTATCAAACTGGCTAAGTAGCTTCAATACAAATAAGCTAAGTAATAAGTCCTTCTGTCGTTATAGTATGTAGGTATAATATGTATATGTGTTATATATTTATAGTTATTTACACTTATAAGTAATATGTGTTATTTGTTATTATGTATATAATATTGAATATTTTATTGTTTGTATAATATTTTCTCTTTTTTGAACACCCCATCCTTTATTTTTCTTTCGACTCCTGTCCATCCTACGGTTGCCTGGAAGAAATCGCTATCAGCGATAAGGCCGCCAGTTGTGGCACTATTTTTTAAGTCGTTTGTGTTTTTGTTTGTCTTTATTTTTTTTCAATGTGTGTTACAATAAAGAGTTTTATCTATCTATCTTTCTATCTATCTAAGTACCTATACCTGACAGAACGGATTTGATCACTTCATCGTTCATATTTGTACTTGACAAGTGTAGATTTTGAACAAAATAGCGCCTGAATCGTCACCTACACAAGTGATAAGTTGGTCAACGGTATACCACGCAATGTTGAATTGTAACGTAAAGTATTCTTTTTTTTAGTCCTTTAAATCAAGACAAACAATATAAAAGTCAAATCCTTGCTAGTTTTATTGACAAATTTTAACCGACTTCAAAAAAAGGAGGTTATCAAGTCTTTTGAAAGTTTTTTTTTTGTTTGAACTGATTGAATTGTTTGGTAAATACCTACATGTTTTACTCGAGCGTAGACTGTATGTATATATTTCTAACAAACCACCTCATAAATAAATTTGATAAAAAAATCGGTTTTACCGTAGTGCAGCTACAATAATACTAGTTGCGTATCTAAAATTTTCCCTACACATCTATTCGTCATCATGTTTTTTTTTACAAGGAATGGGCTTGCACTTGACCGTAATTCGCCTGATCGTAAGCAATCATTACGGTCTAGGATGGAACGTGCTAACCCAGTAAGAACCGATTCACTCTCGTTTTGAAGATCACAAGGATATATTCCGCGGGGAACAGGGAGATGTTAAAGATACTAAGATACGATACTATGCTTATTACAGCCCTATTATCACGTAACAGTTCCCATGCCTCATAACTCGGTCACATCCTAATATTTACGACTATGAAGCGATACGAGCATTACCCCATATCAGGGGAAAGCGCAGTTGAAACATCAACTTGCTCAACAAATTGCCGCAATTTCGTCCTGCACTGTTAAACGGAGTTCATCAATACTCCATGTATGGGGAAGCTTATGGGTAGGATAACCATGGTTTGACGGGTTTTGAAGCTATATTTTGTGAAAATATACCAGTAATATAACCGTCTATCAGAAGTAAGGTTTGTTAGGCTCGCTACGCCTGAAATATATAAATTTATTGGCAAGATAAATTTTATTATTAATTGGTGTTGTACATATTTAAATAAATGAAATAAATTATTTACTTAATTGGTAAGATTAAGCCAGACATAAGGTCAAAAATAAAAAAGGTATGTTCAAGTAAATCATATCATATATATTGTGCCAATAACATCTGGAATACAGATGGATCAACGATATTGGAGACATAGACAAGTCATTTTGACTAGAGCAAGAGCATTATTGTACACTTAACAAAGAAAAAAAAACACTGCTCGTTCATTCAACCAGACCTAACAACTGTAAACAGCCCAGTCCAGTTTTTCCCCAAAAGTGACCCACCCTTCATAACCTGCAAATTATCCGCGCCCGCGTGGCCGCGGCGCTACCGTCGGTTCGCACACTTTCGGAAGCATTAGGGCCCATTAAGCACCGTTAGCACACGAGGAGTCTCACGAGCTCACGACTGCGCCATCTATCGGAGATCTGGTAGCACCCGGGGAAACTGGTGGGGTTGGAAGGTAGAATGGTTGGGCAGTGGGAACTTTATGTATGAGCAAAAAAAATAGCTGAGAAGTGTTACTTTACATATGAGCAAAAAAACAGCTGAGAAGTGTTACTTTACATAATATATGCGCTGAGAAGTATAATTTATGAGCTGTGGTATGATCAAATAAGTTAAAAAAAATATTCATGGCGTGTGTTAAGAATTTGGTAGCCGGAAATGTGACTTATGCTGTTTATGTAGCTGTAAAATGACATGGGTTTTTTAAATGCATGTATTGTTCTGACAATGAAAAATTTACTACAGCATATATTTTTTTTTACTATAAAAATTAGTTTATTGTATCAGCGATGAAATGGTAGCTTAATATATGAGACTAACTAGTACTCACTAAGAAATTTAAGAAAGGTGGTAAATTTTGCTTAAATTTTTTATCTATCCAGCTTCTCTCTATCAAAACAGGAGAATTGTATTATCAATATTTTAAAAAGTGACCGATCTACACAAAACCTAAATCTTCGGCATCACCACCAGGAATCGCGGCCGGTTGTCGTTTCACACGGAAACATTGTTACGCATGTATGTAGTTATTGTTATGGAAGTCTTTCCACTTTTATTGCACACGACTGTCGTGTCGGGAGCCGAGAGGCAAAGATCGTAAGTGGTGAAGTGGCCTACTTACTATCTGTTCCACGTTGTATCGATATAAGCTGTCTACTTAATAATAAAATATCAGTTATCTCGCAAAAATTTACTCAGTTTTATGCCCTAATGGCTAAAAATTTCTTTTTCAAAGGCAAGCAATAACTAGAATTTGAATATAAGTATATTGTAAATTTAGAAATGTCCAAAATGAAAAGATGTCCAGGAAAGCTTACTTTTTAAAAGTTCAAAATATTAGAACTTCTTATTTAAACATAACAAAATTATGACTCATATAATAAGGCCTAACAAACTTTATTGCATTCATCGATCGACTGTACTTAGATCATCATTAAATCCGCTTAAAATCCCAATCACCAAGTTCATTAAACTTCTTAAAACATGAAGGTACCGTGTCGACATGTCAGTTGTCACTTGTCACTTGTCATTAACATACAATGTGTTGGTAGCGAGGCCACGACCCTAGCAATGCAAATCCTATCTCAAAGCAATGTCGTAACGATGACGAAACGATCTTGAAACTATAATAAAACGATAATAAAACAATGGGTTTACGGTAAACAGTTGCATAAAAGTAAAATAAAGTTGACGTTAAAGTTGCCATATTAGTCCATGTTCAATCGTATGGGCGGTAAAGTGGCTGGGAAGTGGCAACCGCGGAAGCTGGGCATAATAACCAAACATGATAGCATACTAACACAAATTTTACGACAGTTTTCAGAAAAATATTTAGCCAAAAACTGACACTAAGTACAAATTTTTGGTTATAACTGTCTGAAAAAAATACTAAACTGTTTTTTTGCCGGTATATATTTTTCTAATTCACCCTTGCTAAGGAGTTATTCTAGCGAACGAAAAATACGCTTCATCAAATCCATTACTAGCCTAACCGTAAATTTAATCTTGTATTATTTTTGTTCAAACATGAAGATCTACGATAAAAAGGCTTTAAAGCTAGTTCTGCATAAAATGAGATATATTATTACTAACTATTTTACCCTACTTATTCCAACACTACCAATATCATTACCTTAACACAAACTGTAACAGTAGTCAAGTGACCTAAAGCGCAATATCTGATCGACCATAGAGTAACAACACTTGATAGATCGACCACAGGCACTAGGCAGACTTGCTACCACAACCTTGTCAACTTCACTGCACACGGTATGCTGTTTATCTAAGTAATAGGTAATCTAGGGTTTAAGTTTAATACTATAATTTATAGTTGGGGCCAGATGGCGCTGTGTGCAATGTCCCGAAATAGTTATTTATATCATTTATTAATTTGAGTGCGAATAAAATTTTCATCGTGATATTTTAAGTAGGTATAAAGTTGTGACGTATTTAAGTATTAACATTATGAATATGGTTGTAGATATGTGAATTTAAGTTTTTATATACAAAGGTAAGTTTTTTATGAGAGTGGCGAAATCTAGTTACGAAAGTTTTTAAAGTACCTCAAAGGCTCTGATATGATTTAGAGACTGATGTACAAAACTTATTTTTTGCACTTTATATTTATAGTTTTTAATTTTATAATGTTTAATTCAAACTTTATACAGACGAAAAATATTTACACCATAACCAAAACATCCTAAATAAAGAAAAATCCAGACAGAAGTTATAAGTACATAGAATAATATATAAATGCATCATATTATTGCTACTGTGAAAACATTGGGTATTTAGCTATTTATGTATATAAGTAGCATATAATCCAAAAAAGTCGTAACTGCCAATCTATTATATTCAAATCGTTTTCGTAGGTGTGTCAATACTAAAGCCACATTGGAAATAATACATGATGACTTGTATCATAAATAACGTCATCTCTTGATGAACTATGATAGTTTGATGTTCGGACGTGATATTTGTAATTAATTATTTAAATTTTATGTAGATCTCAAGATATAGTTTCATGTATACTTGATAGCTAGATATTTGATGACTAGATTGCCAAAAGCTTTCTGCCTAAGCGACACTATGGTCGGAGATTTAGTATAACTTATGTTTTTACATAAAAAAAATAGGTACATTATTAGGATTATTATTTATATTAGTCTTTAAGTTTTGTTTATATGCCTACATTTAAACATGTTATTTCTGTAAATAAATATTTTTCTTTCTTTAAAAAAAAAAACTGTATTACAAATTGCCTAACAGTCACGGTAAAGTATCACATTTGACGATCTATTTGTTATAGTGGTGGCAAGCTTCTTCTTCTTATCGAATGAGAGTGGCCAATTCTGGTGTCAAGAGTTATCAAGCCGACCTAAGGGTCTCTGACATAGCTTAACTATGTCGGACAGCCAGGACCTACAATTTAACGTGTGATTAAAAAGTGGCATTCCATTTTGGGCGCTTTCGTGGGTCATCACGGTTAAGAAAATCGAATTAGGTCTACATTATGTTGTGATTTTGTAGCCATCAAAATATTAGGTAAAGTGGCGTTTGTAAAAATTGCATTTTCTATAATAAAACTTAGATTGACAGTCACAATACTTTTTTTTTTTGCAACAATATACCCAACATTTCCATAGAGCTAGCAAAAAGGCAGATCGTACTAACCTGTGCTGGCGCAGATTGTCCTGCCTCTTAAAGGCCTTGCCGCAAACCTCGCAACTGAAGCTCAGTTCCGGACTCTTATGTGTCCTCTCGTGTATCATCAGGTTGTAGGACTTGGTGAAACGTCGCTGGCAGTATTTGCAAACGAACTCGCATTTCGGGCGCAGTTTGCGTCTGAAATCCCGTGTGTGGTCTTCGTCAATTTGCATCACCGCGAACATTTTGTCAAGAAGCGATGCTTTGACGGGCGGGGCTTGGTCGCCTGTACAATGATAAGTTATCAAATGTCGTGTGCGTATGATCATGTGGGTGTTATGTGTATTATGAGTATGTCACCTCCTTATTACTTAGATACCTATTTGTATTTTTATGGAATTTTACACATTATAATATAAATGTAGTGTTATTAAATGTTATAATACTATATGATGCTGAGAAATATTATAAGATTGATTTTTGTAGTTATCGAATGTTGTGTGCGTATGATCATGTAGGTGTTATGTGATATTATATATAGGTATGCTATATAAAGTAATGAATATAGATTTTATTAGTAGTTTTGGGTTGACAATACACACGATTAAGATACTTGGACTGTTTTAGTGTGATATTGAGAAAGTATGTATATATTATATATATAAGTTTTCTGTTACAAATGTCGTTTGCATATGATTATGATGATGACATGTAGGTATGCCGTCTCCTTATTGATAGTACATAGATATTTAATATTTTACTGAAAACTAAGCTTGAATTTCCAAATAGTTATATTGTTTATAAGTACATACATATGTATATGCTCTAGTTATAAAATGTCGTGTGCGCTTGATAATGTGTTTTCGTTTTAATGGTAAATATTCGAATTAATTTTATTTAATTAACTGCGGCTTGTCAATAACTAGTAAAACGATACGAAAGTTGTTAATTAATTCGCGTGAATGTAATAATTTAGTTATTTTTACCAATCTCCGAAGCTCGTTAAAAAAAACTTCGTAAATAAAACATAGAGCTCTAACAGAAGCTGCGCGTTTTTTCTACAATTAAACAACAATACTGAATTATAAAATAATATTGTTTTACTACTTCGCCCTTTTCGGAATTCAATACTTCTTTTGCCAAAGTCAGCTGTTAAAATGGTAGCGCAGTAAACTTTGCGACGAAAATTTGTACAAAGTAAGCAATAATCATAAAAATCGGTAGCAACTATCATAAACATTATAGCAGAAGGAAGGTCATTAAGTAACTAGGTGACTATTACAATATTCGAAATAATTAATTAAAGTGATAAATGAAGCAATCAATAATCTAATTTATCGATCAAAATACATAATGAATACGCACCTTTAAGATCACAGTACACAAGAAGTTTCTATACCGAAACAAGTCCAAAAAGGTCTTGTCACTTCACAATAAAACCTAACGTAAATCAAAAAACAAAACCGTTCCGAATCCAAACGAGAAGTGAATAAATAAAAAAGTGAACACCGAATCAAAACAAAAATCGTACGCGTGGATGTATAGAGACTAGAAGTGACAAACGTGCGATCAAGAGTGGGTGCGTTTAGCAACTGGCAAGCGGCGAGGGTGCGGAAACTACCGCGCGCGTTACGCGGAAGGCGCGGGCGCAGCCCCCACCACGTGCTCAATGGACAGGTAGCGCTGACGACTCGCAACTCTGCTCTGGGAAAACTCGATGAACTTTACACGTGAAACAGCTTATTGGTTTAGTCACCAGACAATTGCGGCACGAACATCGGCTCTAACATTTGCCGCTTAAAGCTGCACTTTACGCGATTTGGCTTTTGTAATGTCGATTCGGTTTGCAGGTGTGTCTCAAATGAGCGAATTATCTTCTCTTAAGCTTGTATAAGGAAGTAATAACGAACGCTGTAATGTGAAGTACTTTTACTCGGTGGGAAAGCGAGCGGTGCACGGTGGCTCGCGGCGCTACCGTGGATTTCTCTCACGAAACTCATATGACCCCCACTTATTTCGGCACCGGTACTGTTTACCGGTAAATTGGTGATGATTTTCGGCTTCTGACAGAAGCCAACTCACTCGCCCTCGGGCGCAATGTAGTTTCTAGATTACATAGCTCTGCGTTATTAAGGATACGTTTCAAATCATTTTGTTGTATTCAACTTTTTTGGAACCAATTTCGTGAACAGGTTACGAGATAGATCTACATCGATTTCACGGGTCATTTTCTTATTATTTGTTTGATTTTAATTATGTTCAGTGCAGGTGGTAAGGTTTGTCCGTGTCGGATTCTGTTTTGAAAAGTAATGTGAAATGATCGGTCTTTTCACACAAAATTCAAATTTCGCGTGCTAAAGGAGCCATAAAAGTTTAATTCCTGGAAGAGGCGTGAAGCGAGCTCTTGCGACGCGTTTTATAGTCGCGTAACTTCATTCAAATTGTGAAACGTCGTGTGCGACTTTGAAGGGATATTTTAATGAGTTTCCGTGCTTAGATAGCCGCGTCGAGACCTGGACATGAGGGAACACTAATAAGTCAACATTATGACTTTCTATAAAATATAAATAAATTCTTATACTAATAAAGCGCCCGTAGCTCAGCTAGCGGAGGCAATCGCATGCGATTACCAGTGTTAAAAAAAGGTCGACGCGGTCAGTCCTTGGATGGGTGACCGATAAGTGGCATTCCATTTTGGGCACTTCCGTGGGTCGAATGACACGTTAAATTGTAGGTTCCGGCTATTTGTCTAGTACAGCAGTCGTTAAGCCTCAGTCAGTCTAATGTCAGAGGCCTTTTGGGCGGCTTGATAAACTCTCGACACCAGAGTTGGCCACTCTCATTGAATAATAAGATACTAATAAAATATATAATTGTTCTAATCCAGAGAGATTTCGTTTAAATCTTGACCAACATGCTCACATTTAGTTTTGTAAGTTTTAGCACCTGTCTATCTACGAAATTTATAAAGGTACACCAAGCTTATTACCTAAGATTGAGATTACTTATATCTAAATATGTGTAGTTCTTATACAAACGTATGAATTTGCATCCAGACATGATTTTTGATGTGTTACTACGCTCTAGTATTTTTTACTGAAACGCCGCAAAAATGTTGATTACATCAGGGAGCATGAAACGTCTCAGACCGACTTGAAGCAAAAAATAGCAATCAGAACCATCTTCATATTTATGTTATCATGCTAAGTGACTTATAAGGAAGCGCAAAAGGTTAATTTTCATGAGGAAGAAAAAATACGTCTGTCAGTCTGTTTTTGTGGAACGTATGAGGTAAGTTTCACAGTTTAGTGGTGATTACATCTTATTAATATACCAGGTTAAGTATTTTTTTACAAACTGTAGACTGTACTGTATTTTATATTTATAATATTTTAATTGCAAAAAATATGCAGCGGCTGTGACTTTAAACGAGCTATATACAAATTATCTTGAACTTATATTTGTTCAAAGTAAAACTCTTATTCATTTCATTCTCATAGCATTATTTTCCCACTAATAAAATAACACCAAACATATTTATGGTTCGACAAACAATACAATCGAATACAATAATATTTTCAAATTTACCCAAATTTAATACAAACATTAACTCAAAATTATACCAAGTAAACCCAGGCACAAAAAGCAGTGCACCAGATAACAATCCCTGGTCACGGATTCAGTTCACCAAAGTCGTAAAAGATAATGTCGCCGGGAGTTGAACATCATGGTAACATCTCCGCATACCCTACTTTGGGAGCTCGAATTATTGCTACATTACATTAGTAAGGTTTAGGCACATTATAAAAATCACTAGATGGCGCTATTTACAATATCTGAAAGGTGATGCAGGATACTGAAGATGGAATGATAAATTTTAATAATATATTAAATTTCAGTACTTAATGGCTCAAGTGCGTATCGTTGTAAACTCACTACTACACAATTTATTAATCACATCTTTCAAAAAGTCATGTCGTCTTTTGTGATCGTCACGAAAGAGTTCCAAATAATATAAGGTATGTTCTAGAAATCTAAACTACACTAGCATAGCAATTTTCAAAGATACAAATTGTTACGAAAGTAGTTGTTCCACGGTAAAAATCTCAGTAGAAACTATCTGTTGTAGACAGAGAAGAAACCAATTGTTGTTTACCGATAGGCAAATCCTCCCTAAGTATAACCCAATTCACAAAAAAAGTATTAGTACCTTCACAATCATATATAGATATATACAAGCTACAAAACGATCAACTCACTTCATTAACAAACCGATCTCGGCAACTTATTAAAATTAGTCCATCCATACGGATCTTCGCACGATGACTCATGTGGCCCCAGACCTTGCGTCGTTTGAAACAAGATGATTCACTATAGAATGTAACTCCCTTGAACTATTGACATTTCATGGAATAACATTAAAAAAATACATGTAAGCGTTTGAGAAGAACATTCATTGTTCTTTCTAAATTGTCACCTTTCGTGGAACCTTGTACTTTACCTATACCTAGTTTATGACGTCATTTTGGTATTTGGTCTGCGTGTGCGCATAAAACTAGTGTGTTCTCGTATATTGATGACGTATCTAGGTGCGGTAAATCTTTGTGGTTTAATGACAGTAACGGAAAGTTTAAGAACACACGAAAGGAAGTTTTGAGAAGAATATTTTTCAAAATTGAAAATTGCAATTAAATTAGTAACATCTCAATTTTAACAACAATTTGAGAAATTCAAAATATGTTACTACTACTATCACTTCTAAGATAAACGATCCCAAAAACGTGGCTCATTTTATTGGTTGACTTTATTGTATCCTTTATCACAGATGAACATTACAAGTTTTAAAATTTTGCCTCAAAATCTTTAAATAAGTTCCCGTTAGTCACCACGACTTCGCAATCGTTTACGTAAGCCAAAACTTTTACCGTAATGTTTCATCGTAACTATAGAAAGATTGCGGTTTCTACATTTGTCTTAAAACATGACTCAACTCATATAGATGTAGAATCATCTATTAAAAAGAATGTCGGGAAATAATATAAATTAATCATTTAGATTTAGACGTCACACACTGTGTATCGTGTCTTGTAACGTATCGATTCGAATTAATCATATTAACCAATTGAATTTTATATAAACTCTTGGCAATTAATCAATTAATTGAATTAGTAATGTTGTTAATTGTTCAGAGACGATTAATTCAATAGCTAATTAGCACCTTAATTAATAGCTGCTTCATAAAAAGGGGAATAGAAGCCAGTTATTCATAAACTAATAATTTTAAGTAGGTATGCATGTATTTAAATTATTACTGCCCAATGTTGATCGGAATAGTTTGGTCTCATCTAAGTTTCAGATGGTTTACAAAGTGTTTTATACTCTCCCAACGAATAAATAAAAGAAATCACCTATGAATTTTACTAAAAACTGGTAACATTTCACAAACATACAAAACATGCGAGCTTCATAAGATAATGTCCATAATGCATTTTCTCAAGCACAATTGCTCATAACAGTTCATTAATAACATTGTACGAAATCTCGCACACACATAAACTGTGTACACCTCAATAATTACCCACAAAAACTGCCACTACAGAGTTAATTACGCAAAATTCCACAAACAGACACAATAAAGCTGGCAACTACTAAATTGTTATTCGATTGTCAGCAACAATGTTTGCAGCCAATAATGGGCAATCAAAAAATGTGCAACATACATCGATGCTTTTTCAACGTCTCATCATTATAAAACAACAAAAACCCGCGATGTATGCCGAGTTCGCTGGAAAACCAACCTCAATTCCAAGTGGTACAATACTCTTCAACTATTTGAACCACAGATCAAATGGGGGGTATAAAGCATGTACTTTAAAGTCGGTAATTAAAATTTATCACAACGTAATAAAATACGGAGTCGAAAGCGATACTCTGCTAATTTCGCTCTATTCAGAAGATGCGAGCAAATCATTAAAACTTGCAATATTTTCGCAAATAATCGTAAATTCTGAGGAGGCACTTTGTTGCTGGTCTGTTTTGTAGTAGCATTCATGTTATGGACATTATTCGTAAAAACAATCAGAGTTTTTAGCTTATACCAGTTATTACAATCCATGACAAAGAAATTAATAAAAAAAACATGAGATTGCTGCAATATATTGACAAATGAGTAATATATCTGATTTAAATTACTATATAACTAAAATCTAAGCATTAACTAAGTGGGTACAGAATTAAGGAACGATATAGTGGATAATAGAACTTTGTTATAGATACATAAAATCTATATTAATAATATTATAAAGCTGAAGAGTTTGTTTGTTTGTTTGTTTGAACGCGCTAATCTCAGGCACTACGGGTGCGATTAGAAAAATTCTTTTTGTGTTGAATAGACCATTTATCAAAGAAGGTTTAAAGCTATGTAACATCACGCTGCAACTATTAGGAGCGAAGAAACTGTAGAAATGTGGAAAAACGGGAAAAATTATTCATCTTTGAGGGCTTCCGTTGCGTGCGCTGCGAAAACGGTTCAAGATATCAAAAAAATATACATAAAAAAATTATTCCTCTTGAAATGATCTAACAAAATGTCCGGAACAGTATATGTCTATCATTAAAGATTAACTCACTAGAACCGTTTTTATGGTAATAACTATTCCACGCGGACGAAGTTGCGGGCACAGCTAGTGTTACGATAAATAGAACATGATGAGTTTATTAATTTATTAAATTTAATTTGTGTGTTATTATTAAACTCGTGATTAAAAATCTCTACAAATGATAGCAATACGGTGTCATCTTTCGGCACATCAAACACTTTAATGTTTTCGGTCTTCTTTGATAGTAGGTAATTTCGCAAAAATAGTCTTTGATGATATTAATTACTTTAAGTTTTAAATTGTCTTTTTGCATGTCAAAATATTTAGGGCATCGGAGTGCTATAATTATGTCAGATAATTATCCGTTATTGCATGAGTGTTAATTTTTTAACTGCCTTATCATTAACATATCATTTCAATTACGTTAAATTAATTAACTTTTATGTTATGTAATTAACTAATGCACTTTATAGCAGTTACATATTATATTGTAAGAGTGTAACTAGTCATAAGATAAGAAATTGAATTACTCCAATTTATGTTTTATCATTGCGATTTAGTGTTATTATTTAACAGAATTTCAGGCCAAATCATTTAAAATATAATAATTCATTTTGCATAATGAATTCACTTAAATTATTAATAGGTACTTCTTGAATATTTTTAAAGTTATTTTTTTTATGTGTCTATAATATACATCGATGGCCAAACAGTTTTTAAAAAAGTTTGGGCTTGACTGACTTGACTTATGACCTAGGTCATACAATAAAAAGTAGTATTATTAAATTCAGCATAATTAAAAAGTAGTTAATACCTACTCTGATAGATAATTCATAGTATTGTGCAATCAAAGTTAATGACGAAGCAGCCATAGTTCATTGATTTGCTACAATTTAGGCAATCAGTAATGGTAAAATCTCAATTACTTTTGTAATATGTAAACGATTTTCTGCTAATATTAAAATAAATAAGTAGATACTCCTTTAAATTTGAAAATTTTGTTAGTTAGTTTTAAAATCTGTCATAATGAGAAAAAAGTAATTGGTATGTAATTATTTCTTAAATCTTTTTTTTATGTTTGAAGGCTTGCGCTTGACTACCACTTACTTGAAAAAAGCATAGTTGCAACCTACAATGCATCGTGCTTACCTAAAATATGTTTAATTTTTTTTTTATATTCTAGGACATTGCACACAGCGCCATCTAACTCCACACTAAGCAAACGCTTGTGTCGTGAGTACTAGGTAACGGATATAATACTCGTACTTATATACTTTTCTTTTGTAAATACATACTAATTGTGTGTGTGTGCCACTTGAACTGAAAGGACGTTTGTCCGAGCTCCTCCCGCAATTACTAGAAAACATACTATAAAACAAAGAATAAACAGTAAGAAGTGCACTAACCCGAAGCCCCAGGGACCAAGGAAAACTCTTCGAGCTCCAGGATATTTGGCAAGTCACTATTTGATACAATTTTCACCAAAATATCTTCGGCTTTCCACCATCTTGAAGCTTTGGAGTCACTCACACATACATGATTGCTGTGATCCAGGCACATAAATCTTGCAAGAGACCCTCATTTTTAACAAAATAGTAGAAAACACTTGTCAGAAAACCACCAGAAAGATTTCGTTGCGTTGCGGCACTTGGAGGTTACCGGCAAAATCAGCTGTCTGCACTGACATTGACAAGTAATTAGAAAAATAAGTTTCGTGAGTTGCCAGTTCACAATTCTTTACCAATAAATTTGTGAAACTAATTTATAAAACTTACACCGAAAAATGATGCAACATACACCACCAAGACCATTAAGTGACGCTATCTCGAACCCTGATATTTACAAAACACCTGACTCGGAAATTTTTGAGCAAAGGAAAAGGAAAGCTCCATGTTTAATCAAAGCAAGTAACAGACAACCTGAAGATAAAATGTATGAACAATTTATACAACAATTCAAAGAACTGCGAGAAAGCCAAGACTCACAGTTTGCAACTATGCGTACAGATATACACGCTGTGCTTTTGCAAAATAATGAACTACTTTCGTCAAATAAAGAATTGAAGGAAGCAATGACTGGTATTGTTCAAGAACAGGAAAAAATAGTCAAACGAATTGAAATTCTCGAACAAAAAGATAATAATATAGAAGATCTTAAACAACAATGTGAATTATTAGAACGAAAAACTAAAGAATGCAGCGTTGAAATTCGAAACCTGCCATTGGAAAACAACGAGCAGATACCAGAAATCGTCAGAAAGATCAATAATATGTTACAGCTAGAGTTTGATATTAGAGACATCAAAAGCTATTATCGACTCCCTGCAAAACCCGATCAAATAAAACCAGCTATTGTTGAATTTTCAACAGTCAATAAAAAAGTTGAGCTACTAGCCGCATTGAAAGACTATAATATGAAACACAGCGAAAAATTTAATTCAAAAATGCTAGGATTGAAAGGGGAAAAGAAAATTATATATATAAATGAGTCTTTAACTAAAAAAGCGAAGAAACTCCACTATATGGCACGGGAAGCTGCTAAAAAAGCTAACTGGACGTTCTGCTGGACCTCCAGAGGAAGAGTCTTCATCAGAAAAGAAGAAGGCGCACCTGTGATTGAGATTAAAGATGAAGTACAGCTAAAGACACTGCAAGAAAATACAACTGAGATCACTCCGGTATGACTAGCACACATCAATCACTCAAAAACAGTTTTCATGTCAATATCTAAGCTCTTAAAAATATATCTGTCACTTTATATGTACATCTGTTTTAACTTGAAGCCAAATTTATATAGATTATTTTGCGGGAAAAATCAGGCAGCTATCACAACACCACACACACTGTCATATATTATGAACTCACATGCAATCACACCACTCACACTCACAACAAAAACTATATATGATGCAGCATACACACAAACATCCATACTGCTCACATACATAATAACGTCACAAATAGACACATATATTATACATCCACTACCTACCATACCACTTACACATACGACAACATCTCAAGCACATACATATACCACACACCCACTAATAAACACACGGAATACATATACACACACAATACACAAAAAGTACAATCCTGAAGGTCTGAAACCTTTCAAACCTAAGACATATACTCCAACGGCTGGCCCAATATTCTTATTACATAAAGGGTTATGGTTGATAACCCTTTTGAAAGATATCAAAACCCACTATTATGTCACAAGTAAATGATGTTATTGGAGATATTGACAAAGTCAATATCTCCAAGTCATATATAGTGAGCCAGCCTGAGAAATGTTTAAAGTACTTTAACAAACATCCCACGAAAACGGTCAAAATAATCTCACAAAATATCCGTAGTATTAACGCTAACCTAAATGACTTCCTGGTGCTGCTAAAGCGCACTCACATAGAATTTGATATACTTACCTTCTCTGAATGCCGGATCAATGAGAACTATACTCCGACACAACTCCCAGGATACAATGTCTATTATACCAAAACCTATCTTAATCAGAATGACGGAGTTGTGGTATATGTCAGTAAAACCCTGAAGAAAGTAAAAGTGCAGGAAGAAAAAGTAAAAGACGGAAACTGCCTTACTGTCAAAGTAGGACGAAATCTATGTGTTATGGCACTTTATAGACCATGGTATAATCCAAACCCGAAAAACTTTACCGATTCTCTTAATCACACAATAAATAAATTTAGATCCTGCCCGAACATTGTCTTGATTGGAGATATGAACATAAATATTCAGAAAGATAAATTAGACAATCAAGGCATCGAATATCTACTCATGCTAGCTGCACATGGCCTTCTGCCAGCACACGACTTTCCGACTCGAGAAAAATCTTGTTTAGATCACTGCATAATAAAAACAAAATACACAGCCACTACTCTTCTACTACCTCCGACGGTAACTGACCACTCCCCAATACTAATGCAACTTAACACAACTCAAAATTTAAGTAAACAGCTTAGCAAATTCAAATCCCATATCAAGTACGATGACGTAAAAAATGACTTATCAAAAATATTGTGGAAAGAAAAATTGGTCTTCGCAGATGTAGAAGAAGCCACCAACACATTTATAAATATTATAAAATCTACAATTCAAAAACATACATATAAAACATGCCGGCCGAGAGCAAATCTTAATTTGAAACCATGGATAACCCCTGGATTAATAAAAAGCATTAAACGAAGAGATAAACTACATGCAAAAACCAGAAAAGACCCAACAAACGAATCGCTTAAGACAGAATATAAAGACTATCGAAATATGTGCACTAAAATTTTGAAAAAAGTTAAGAGAACCTACGAGAAAACGGAATTACAAAAGTATTCAAAGAACAATAAAAAGACCTGGGAAACTATAAAAAAAATATGTGACTTTCCAATTAAATTGAACCCGGTAGAAAACCTACTCAACATTAAACCTACAATTCGAGAATCACTAAACGTGGTTAATAACTATTTCATCAACGTAGGTCAAGGACTGGCAAATGAAACTCTACTTACTATGAAGGACACGGAACAAGACCTAGCACGAAATGAGTCCAACGTAGATAGTCACATGTCTTCATTTGGTTTATTACCCACAGACAACGCCGAAGTTTTTAATATAGTAAGCGAATTAAAAAATGACTCTGCACCGGGTTGGGACAAAATTAATTCGAGGCTCATAAAAACGATTCTCCCTACCATAATAGACCCACTGACAGCCATATGCCAAAAAAGCTTTGACACGGGCATTTTTCCACAAGCTCTGAAAAAGTCGATAGTATGTCCCATATTCAAAGATGGAGATGAAGATGGTGTCGCGAACTATAGACCAATATCTCTGCTACCCACTTTTTCTAAAGTATTAGAAAAACTGATGAATGTTAGGCTGAAAAAATATCTGGAAAGTAAAGGTCTACTATCAGAACAACAATATGGTTTTAGATCTAGAAGGAGTACAGAAGATGCCGTACTTAACGTAGTCGATCATATAAAATTAACACTAGATAAAAGAAAAAAAAAATTGTGGGTACTTTCTTAGATTTTGCTAAAGCTTTCGACACTGTCTCCATCCCCATCCTACTGGCTAAAATTGAGGCAATAGGAGTACGTGGAATACCTTTAAATTGGTTTAAGAGCTATCTTGTTGGAAGAACACAACAAGTCCGAATAAATGATGCTCTCAGTGACGAAGATGATATTGGTTTTGGAGTACCTCAAGGTAGTATACTCGGACCGACACTGTTTTTGATTTATATCAACCAGCTGTGTGATATGAAACTTAAACAGTGTAAAATAGTTACATATGCAGATGACACAGTCTTACTATTTCACGGCAAGACGTGGGAGGAGGTAGAAAAAATCGCAAATGAGGGTCTAGATGTGGTATCTAGATGGCTGAGAGCAAATCTCATGACAGTCAATATAAAGAAGACCAAATTTATACCTTTCACTATTAACGACGCCACACAACCTAAAAACCCACTGCTGCTAAAAATTCATAAAACAACATGTAACGACCGCGATGCATGTGCTTGTGAATATCTTAGTCAGACTAACGATATTAGATATCTGGGTATATATATGGACAAAAACCTAAAATGGAAAACACACATAAAAATAGTATCAGGCAGGATAAGAAAGCTCATGTACACTTTTAAACACCTACGAAACTTACTAAACTTTGATGCACTCATAAATATATATGTTGCATTAGCCCAATCAATCATGGGATATTGCATAGCAGTCTGGGGATCAGCCGCCAAAACACACTTGCTCAAGTTAGAAATATCCCAACGAGCACTACTTAAAGTTATGCTATTTAAAAAAAGAAGGTTTCCGACTATCGACCTATACAAGGAATGCAAGGTACTTACGGTAAGACAATTATTCATTAAAGCAATAGTCAGCCGGCAGCATATAATGGGTACAAAGAGCGAACGACATAAATCCGCTACACGACGTCGAAAAGACCTCATTATGCAGACTACCAAATCACGGACAAACTTTGGTAGTATGTGCTTTAAGAACCTAGGTCCAACATTATACAATACTATAAGCAAACATATAGACATGAGGAATCTCTCAAGGTTTGAATGCGAAGCGGAAATGAGAAAATATCTACTCACATTAGATTACAAAACTACAGAAAAACTAATTGAAAAGATTATTTAGACCGTAATCGACAATACACACACACAAACTCCTGAACACACTTAAATATAGGTACATGGAAAACACATTATTTATAAATCTTATTTAAATTGTATATGTATTACACATAGGTACACTCACACACACACGCAACAACATAACATACAACTTAGCACAATTATAAATACACCACAGTGATATTTCATAATACATAGCTACAATTATATAATCCCGCTTTGGCAAACTATGCCATACTTCTTTTGTAAAATACACAAATTAACTAATAATGGTAAAATAGAAAAAAAGTTTACTCGACTAGGAAATTTGAAACACAATACTGGCAACTCTAAATAACCTAACATAATTGGCCATGGTCATGAATAAATTAAAAAAAAAAAAACATAATTGGTCAATACTCAATATTATGTATGTAAAATATTATCTTGACTTGAATATTACCTTGTAAATTGCATTATTTGTTGTTATCTTAATTACTCCTATTATAATGCAAACGTATGGTAAGTAAAAACTGTATGATTAAGATAAATAATATTGTAGGTTAGTCAAGACTCGACACCTTCAGAATTATTTTGAAACTTACTTTGTCGTGTCTTTGTCTTTCTCAAAATATTCACTTTTTGTATTGTGTTTTAGTGTTTAAGTAGTAATATGTAAGTATAAAGTTTTGTGTAAGTATATGCAAAAGAGGCAGAAGTTTTGGCGCGGGGAAACTGTACATCATAATACAGAGTCGAAAGATATCTAGTATGATGTACAGAAAACCCTCAGCGTACAACACATACAGCAATTCAAATATAAATAGTGTAAATACCTACAAATGTACGCACACCATAAATGGACTAATAAAGAAATTTTGAATTTGAATTTGAATTTGATAATTATATATACAAACGACCAGACTCAACACAAGTAATTATACATTTTTATATTGCATAAATACTTGTGTCACGCGGGAATCAAACCCGCAACACCTAGATTAAAAGGCAGAGCCACTACCAACTAAGCTAACAGGCCAGTCAAACAAGTATGTTGTTTGGAAAAAAACACTTTAGCTCAAGGGGGACAGATTCCGTCAAGATGTTCCACAGCTTAGCAGTCCACACTATAAATATGAAAAAAACGTAATGCTTACTACTGAGAAGCTTTAGACTTAGTTAAAATAAACACAATATCTTTAAATCTAATGAAAATCTCTAGAACCGAATAATCTACCTTCATATCACAAAAGACCGATACAAATAACCACAATGCCCAATCATAAATTAGAAGCCCTTTTAATAAAATGCCTGAATAAAAAGAAGTCATGATCACCCACATTTGAATAAAATTATTACAATCTCTTTGTCTGCGCGTGCGCTTCTCTCTTATATTTCAACACGAAATTTTATGTTTATCATTCTATTTGACATTTTTACGAACAATGACTAGCTCCGACTCTTTCTAACCTGCACGATTGCTGTATGTGAGAGAGGGGTGAACTTTTATTGTTGGCTCATCGTTAAAGTTATAAGGAATGCGAGCTATGAGCTGAATCACGGGGCTATAATTACACTGTTTGTTATTTTTGTGAATAAATCAAATTAAGGCATTATTGTTGGATAAATTTTACATAATAGTGTTTGTAAAAATCTCTTTTGTCTACCATAAGTCTTGTCCACAATGTACCGATTGCAATTGATGCAATAAAAGTTAATAAATATTGATTTAACAGATGTTATTATTAGTGAGTAGACATTCCAAAGGAGTACTAATAACATCAGAAGTTTTAACTATTTTAGTCAGTGCTGTTCATATACATAACTCATGAAACATATTACTCGACACTAAAATTTAGCATTATTTAAATTTAAAAGCGTTTTCACTAACTCTAATCACAATATTTCAAGTTAATCCCACTCCAATAAGCGGACAATCAAAGTAATCACATAATAACTTAAGTACAAGTATAAGTTGGCTAAGCTTCGGCCAAATTATAATATACAAATGAGAGAGTGAGCAGAAAATATCGAATAAGTTTATGTCTTGCGCGTTCCCACAGGAACGGTATGCGCCCGCGCAGCACAGAGGAATATATGGAGTAGACATATTATTTTTGTACCTACTTTTTCCGAACGGTTTTATCTTCATTTTTTAGATATTATAATTTACATGTATTTTTGTTGTAATTGGAAGCTCTAATATCTCTGAAAGAAAAGTCTATAGACACAAAATCTTTTAGACACATTTTTGTCTGCAACAAAATATGAAAATGCTACTTAACAGAAGTCTACAGCTTCTTTTTAACAAATTGATCGAAGCCTAGTTGGTAGAACATTTCGTTTGAATGTATGCCTCATCAGCAATCATTATTCAATTATTAAAGACAAACAAACATGATAGAAGCTACTGGTTAGAATTGTTTATTTTTAGTCATTAAGTAAGTTTGTATGACAAACTCAGTCCTCAAGAGTTTTCAAAGCGTTCTAAGGCTTTCAGACCTGGTAGAACTACAAAAGCAGGTACTATGATAGACGGTGCGGACCTACTATTTAACGTTCTATTTTGTGGTAAAAAAATCCGTACTGTTTTAATTACAAAAAAAACCGAATAAATACTTATAATATTTAGTTCTAATACTATCTCCACAGCTCCTCTGTCCGTATGCAAGAAGTATCCGAGCGCTCGGTTGATATATTAGGCCTTCGGCCGAGAGCCCCCGGGCGAGTGCCGCACTCTGTATAACTAGCTGTGTTGCCAGTATCAAGCTCTTTGGGACTGCAATTTGATTTACTTTAGTATATTTTTATATAGAATACAGTACGTGTGTAGGTTACGGATAATTTTAATAGCTTATCCAAATAAAAATGTTATCGTTTAAACTTTAGCTCGGCCACTTTCAGCATTTTTTAATATTTTTGTCTTAATTTGGATGGGTGTTGCAACTTGCCTTTTTCTTGCAAAGTAAGCTTAGATTGGGTTCAGTTTCATGCTGAACTCCATATGTACATACATTCTCAATCAACAAAGTCATAATCTTATATTAGTATTTACTAATATAAGATTATGACTGCTCTGTTAGCTGATGATTTACTAACTGCTCTGTTAGCTTAGTTGGTAGTGACTCTGCCTTCTAATCTAGGGGTTGCGGGTTCGATTCCCGCATGAGACAAGTAATTATGAATACTTAAATTTGTAGTTACTTGTGTCGAGTCTGGCCGTTTCTATGTATAATAAGTATGTATTTACAAAAAAAAAAAAAGAATATAAGTATTATATCCGTTATCTAGTACCCATGATACAAGCGTAAGCTTAGTATGGGGCTAGATGGCGCTGTGTGATATGTCCTGAAATATTTATTATTTTAGTATTAGCAATTAGTCTATTCAATAATAGGTAAATCTAAATAAGTAGAGGATTTTTTTTAACTTGAACGGCTTTGCACTTGGCCATAGTTTTTATAGCAAGCAAAGGCTATGGCCTAAGATGGATGTTGAGAAATCAACATAAGAGTCCTTTTTTTATATCCACAGTTAAAATATTCAAAATCAAATGCACACTGTCACACTACTTTACAAAAAAAACTTTCAGAATCGCATCAATTTTACTATTCACATACTTTTATAACTACAACTTCACCCTTTTAAAATCCAAAGTTCCCATCCGCTCCCCATGTACCCAAATTCCCCGAGGGCAAGAGGCCGGGCCAACAGTAGCCAAGTAAATACACACACATACACAAACACACACATACATTATGTATGTGGGAGTCGGCTACCGGTTTACGCGGCCAATCACTGGCTTTAGGTAACGGGTATGTATAACGTATTGGAGAAATGAAAAACGAATGTTGTAGTTTGAATTTGAAAATCGAATTACGTTTGTGAAAATTGGCGTTTTTTGTTTTTTGTTTGTGGGCAAGAGTATTGTGGTGTTTTTAAACACATTATAATCTTCTTAACATTCTTCTCTTCAACCGTCAAAACACTGAAGTGGTTCATCATATTTAAATGCGAGCTGAAATAATACAAAATAAGAAATACTAGTACACACAAATTACATGTAACAAGATTATATCTATATACCTACAAACCCTCTTATGTCTACCAAATCACTAACTATTTCACAATCATTTCGACTATTGTTTGTTATCAAAATGGGCATGCCACGAAATTCCCACCTTACATGAATGACTCAAAAAGATTCCACATTTCAAAATGATCTAATCAATTTAACGCACGTTATCTTTTGAAAAAAGAAAACGCTACCGTTCACCAATCAGGCAATCACAGAGGTCTGGGGGGCGGGGCGTAACACGGCAGCTGAGTGTGAGTTCAAAAATTATTTTTTAGTTACTTATTATGCCACATGGGAACGATCGCGTGGGAGGGACTTTCTATTGCCCGCGGCGATTCTTGTGTGGGATGCTATACCTACCTATATCCCGTTGAATGCAAGACGATATAGTGTGAGAATTTATTATTTTGTTTTATTTTCGACGGGGAAGGAGAAAGAGCGGCTGGAATTTCGAACTAATGAGTCTCGGTTGCTTTGATTGATTGTTTCAAATTGTATCAGAATATTAATCATTGAAAGAGGATACCTATTTCTTGCTTAAGGTAAAGATTTTGTTACATTAATGGTAATAGTACGGTATATGAAAATAAAACAATATCAGCAAACAGAATCATCGATCGAACTTCAAAGCCGGACAAAACCAAATAACTAACTTCCTGCGGACTTAACCAAAACTGGCACTACTATTTATTCTATAACCAAACCAAGCAAAAGCAAAGAAATATAAAGTAAGAATAACCAGCAAAAAACTAACAGGTAAGTCACCTGTGGCGCTAGCCTTTAACAGCGGGATGTTTGTCCAGCGGTCAAATCTTTCAAACAAATAGACAAACAGACAGAAAACAGACAGACAGACAAACAGACTGACCAAAGCGCCGGTGTGAACTAGCCTGTATAAACATCACCGATTCATAAATGACGTAAACTCTTGTGAATGAATACGTGCTAAATGCCTTGGTCAAAAAACGATGTTTGGTTTACACAAATGGAAAAATATAATTCTTCCTGTCACGGCTTAGTGACGGAGGTATTAAAATTTAACAATGATATAATATAGGATTAGTAAATTGCACAATTTTTTTTAAAGAATTAAATGTGTAATGATGAAATTTAATATCCGTCCTTAGAAAATTCGATTGTGACAAATTGTCTTGCGCTTGTTGCTTAATTGAAACAAGTCAATCTCTGAATAGTTGAATATCTATCGTAATGATGAATTTTAATTGTCAAAATATGACAATATTATCAAATCAAATCAAATCAAATCAAATCATATCAAAATCATTTATTGCACTTATGGGTACAGACAGATGGTATAAAATATAAATATATTAGTTAATAGTTCTCCACAAGTCTACCTTTCGGTGTGCAACTAATAAAGATTTACATCATTTTAAAAATATTATTATGTACATATTCATTCCTGTATGTCTTTTATTTTATAATTTTTACATTCCTTATCCATTAGGTAGTCAGATATCTTATAGTATGCCATCTCGATCAAAAATAATGTTAGTCTATATTTAAATGTTACAATACTATTTGATTTCTTAATGTAGTCTGGTAAGTTATCGTAGACTTTCAGTTTTATTACAAATGTACTGTTTTCGTATTTTGCTGTTCTACAACGAGGATGACACAGTTTAGTTTTATATCGACGGCTTTTAAGTGTATCTATTGTGTCTATGTTCCTCCTCACTTCAAGGGCTGATTCATAGATATACATCGATGGTAGAGCTAACAATCTTAATTTGATAAAATGTGGTTTGCATGTATCCAATTTTTTAAGTCCGCATATTGCTCGAATACACTTTTTTTGTGCAACTAGAGCCTTAGAGCCTAGAGATTATAACAAACCCATTCCAGTTGTAGCACAAAATAATTGTAAAGAATTTCAGATAGAAACGCTTCAAAGCTCAAAATGTGCATATGCCTACTACATAATATATATATATATATATATATATATATATATATATATATATATATTATGTAGTAGGCATATGGGTACTATGATAAAATTCCATTGGCTAACCAAACAGAAAAAAACAAACATCGCAATATTTTGCAAGCAGTTAATTGCCACTGTCGTTTTGTGTTGTTTGAAACATACTTGTCTTATTTTTGGTCAACAAATCAAACGTAAAGCACACATGAGTATCAAAAGTCCCTATGCTTATTTCTGTAAAACATCTACAACTTCTATAACATCTATTACTTTAGACGGAACAAAAATATTATATACAAACCCCACAACAAAATTTGTCAATCAACAATTAAAGCATAAGCATAAACGAACACAGATACAAAAATATCCAAAAGAGATACCTGTACTCGTCACACATTATAGTACCCTTGCAACTGCACAATTGCATTCTATTCACGGGTGTAAAATAGCAAGAACCTCCGCACCCCGCCTACGCAATTCCTTATCTACTAATCCTGTCTTATCTAGCCAGTCGAAGTTCTTTGTTCAGCTTATCTACGTCGGTAGGATTTCAAAGGACATTTGTGCCTTCTATATGTATGTACATTATGATATCTCAATATCTATTGGGGTATTATGTACCGCACCTACCAAGAAGGTAAAATAGTTTAACTGATAATGGAACAAAAGGTTATACCTACTGGTCGTTAAGTTTTTATTGTAGAATGTGTGGGATTTTACCTTTTGTTATCAGTTCTAGCTATTTTTGTTTGGTTTGGTAATAGTAATTGGTTTGCGAATTGCGTTTCGACTTTTGTTTGTTTACTACGAAATGTGTAATGTATTGTCTTATTCTGCAAACCTATTTCAGATATTTTAAATGGTTTAAATGTTTAACTGGGATAGTAAAATATGAAAAGTCCATTCAAGTTGCAGAACAAACGAAACAGAAACGGGACGAGAGAAATTCACAATAAGATACATACATATTCTATAAGCTTAGTCAATTGATTGTACCTAAGTACATATTATGTATAAATACTAGCTTTTAATAGTTAATGTTTGTCTACACAAATGAAATACTTGGAAAACTACCTTCCGATAAAACTCGCGATAAAAAACACAACACTAAGGATCTATTTGTTAATATTTAACACATCCTAGTAGAATTCCTTGTTCCTATCTATTGTGGTTAGATTACGTCGAGATAAGCTCAGCCGAAAACCTCGCCTTTGTGAGTTATCTAGTTCAAACAAAGATTTCCTGTCTTGCGCCTGCGCACAAGCTGCAAAGAATGTGTGTTTTGTGCTGTATTGTATTGTGTTAGAATGACTTGCTATGTAAGAATTGGAAGAATGTTTTATGAACTAGTGGATGCCTACGGCCTCGCCTGCTTTGTTTAGAGATATGGAGTTACATATGTTGTTTTTATTATCCTATACTATGTCCATATGAAAATCATGGTGATCTGTAGCTCTTTTGATGCGTGACTTGAAAGGAATCTCAACTAAACAGTTAGTTTCACATGTAATAATTACCTACGTTTTAATTTGGGCAATTATTATTTTTTTTGATAAAATTCATACATACGTTGTTTTAGTCTTTGTAACAGACACAAAGACTATTTTAATCACAGATTTACAAATATTCTTAAGTCATCCGATAGTACAATAGAAAACAACGACAAAGTTTTGAAACATATAATATTTTGGGTCAAAAACAGAATTATTAAACAACGAAGTCCAAACCACGTTTACGAAATTTTTACTATAATTACCGAATATTATGCAAACGTACTGATGATTCATCACAAGCTGTATTTTTATGGTTTTGCTTCGGCAAAGTTAAAAGAAAGTGTCGACCGAAGCGCCCCCTGGAGTGAGTCCTCGAAATATCGATGTTAAAATATATTTATCGATCTCGATATTTGAAACTTGATACTTTATAACAAATATTTGTCGATACGTTTCGATGATGATTCGGTAGTTTGCTTTAATGATTTAGAGAAAAAAATGTAACGAAACTTGATCCTTTTCGGAAATAATAAGGTCAAATTTAAGTTTCTAATATTGTCAAATTTATGTTTAGGGTTTATAATGCAAATGTTAACTAGGGACTTGAAGTAGGTAATATGTACTAAAAGTCAGCTTATTTATCTCCATATGTATGAGGTCTACACAAGATCGACGCAGCTGGCACATACAAAGAGAGACCTATGCCCAGCAGTAAGACAGAGAAGGTTGTGGATGATGATGACGAATGCTTCTCCACTAAAATCTCAAAAAAAAAAAGAAATCTTAATAACAAAAAGAAGGTTTTTCTACATCTCACAACTGCATAATTATCTCAAACAACTTAATATGAAATTCAAGTAGATGACGTATTTAGTTAATATAATATATGATACCTACAACTTAATAAGAAATACCAAAAAAAGTTTAATTTACAATAATAAAATATAAAAACAAGGGAAGAAAAACTAAACAAACTACTTCTAACTACTACAAAAAAGGGGCACTTAGAAAATCTTAAGAAAAGCATAAAGATAATCTAATTGCTCCAGCCCACTACCAGAGGGCAGCGTGCCCAGCATACTGGCCGCATTACCACGCTGGATGGCAATGCTGATACGTTGAGCCAGAAAAAGGCCAGCATTTTGGTCATGCGTCGCGTCAACCAAGCCTAGAAATACCTAAACAAAAGTTCTAGAACATTCAACAAAAGGTTTACCTATCAGATTACCACATTTTGCACATAAAGACAAAGACATAAATGAGAATGTCCATATGGAGTGTTTCGATATTGTGTTCACAATCTGGTCCAGAATTAGCCTTTGGCGAGGGCGGTTATAGCCCACGGCTATGCCACTGGATTACGTATAGGCAGAGAGGTATACGCTTAAAATAGTAAGGTAGGTTTTTTATTAAATAAATTAATGTTAGTACTTCTTCATATCAAATGAGAGAGGCCAACTCTGGAGTCAAGAGTTTATCAAGCCAAGTTTATCTTTTGTAGTACTAAAGAATCAAATTTAGACATTTAATTAAAAACTTATGTCTTTATTTATCTTATGAGATCTAAATTGGGCAAACAAGTTTACAACAGAATCGAACTAAGTGCTTAGCTACAGTTTAACAATAAAGCATCTATGATTCTCTTTAAATGTGGGGAAAAATCGCTAATATTATATGCCCTAGAATACCGTCTTTTTTATTGTATACGTTAGATATGGCTTTATTTCACTATCTGATCTACAACTGGCTACCGACACAGGTGGTTGTGGCCATTGGCAATGCCACTGAGTTACGTATAGGCGAGGAGATCTACGCGCAAAGAAAATTAAAATTGAATTTATTAACCAAAAAAATTATGTCTTAGTACGTTGGGTAAAGTTTTTGCGGTAGTTCCTTTTCACATTTATACTGACGTGTAGACGTATCATTGTATTTACGCCTGATATTTGTCTCGTAAAAAATATAAATTGTTGTTAATAGCTGCCCTCTGGTAGTGGGCTGGAGCACTTAGATTATCTTTAGGCTTTTCTAAAGATTTTCTAAGTGCCCCTTTTTTGTAATAGTTAGAAGTAGTATGTTTAGTTTTTCTTCCCTTGTTTTATATTTAATTATTGTAAATAATGTTTTACTTTTTGTAGCGAATTAATTTTAAACTAGACAGCTTTATATATCACATGTGTGAAGAAATGCATATTGTCAGCCATCTCTTGGCCTATATAGCGTCTGAGAGCAATCACGTATGTAAATGAGCATAAAAACGACCACGCGCCTGACATTCAACGCATAAAATGGTCGTTTTAATTTTTTGCGTCCTTTGCAGATTCAAATAAAGGTCGGTTGCAAAATGTGATTTAATTAATTTGAAAATTGTATATCGTTTAATTCTGGGGTAATAATTAGGTGCCTCGATAATTATAGCGTGGTGCTAAATTATTGTAATTTATAAGTGTTGTTTGCATTGCCCTTTTTTTGAATGGAATGTTTTGAACGTCAGAAACAACCATTTATTCAACACATTGTTTGTCATTTTTTTCTATTACAAGTTCTTTTTTTTTGTTACATCCATGAAATGTCCATAATCAAACATTTATACTTGTAACTTGTCTTTGCTTCCATCCGTGGGTAAGATCTCCAGTATCCGACACACAAGTTTCAGCTTAGTTCGGGGCTGAGGGTCAACCTCTGGGATCGACAGTTTTTTTATAGCATGTTTCATGTATATATCATATTATTCGGTGAATTGTATCACATACACTTTGTTTTTTTAAGAAAATAAAGATGTTTGTATTGTTGTAGTTGTATTTATTGCTGACTACTTCTAATACCAGGCAAGCATTACTACCACTTTATACAGATAATCTTGTAAATAGTATTATTTTGATAAAATTTATTACAATACTTCTTAGACTTTTATTTCTCAATAATGTGTTAGGCATTGATATCGCTTTAAAATAAACCATCGCTTACTTCTTATTCTGACTGTTTTTATTATAACAGCAGCTCATGATAAAATACAAGAACATCTTTCCTTGAATAACTTAATAAATTTTATAAATACAACGGCGTAAATTAAGATTGTGCTTATCCCAATCACTGGTGTCAAGTTTAATGGTAGTTCTGACTACACCTCCGTGGTATGAAGTTTAATTATAAAGTACTCAGTGCTATCAAGGTTCTTTAGTAATTAAAACAATATTAAAAACATATGATGGATGAACTTTAGAGAAAAGGAAAATAGTATCAAGATGAAACATAGTAATGTATACTTGTAAATGTATGTGTTTTATTACATTTGAAAGTAGAAAAAACGGCTATCTCTATATTATCTCCATCGAAAGATAGATTTAGTTTAGATTGCTTAGTCAAAAAATACTAGGTTACGCATACATTCAAATAAAATCTTTATAATATCTTCAATGGCACAACATCATCTAAGCAAATTAATTGTCCACACAAATCCCATGGGAAAATATCAAAAGGTGTCAAGATGTTTGCCTAATGATCCGCTCAATACAGCACTCTTGACAACATACAAAAGCAACATATTAAAGGTGCTCTCAAAAATATCTCCAACCGCTTTTTTCTACGCCCATTCTTCTTTTATTGTTAAATAAACCATAAATCGATGTAAAATGGTCAGCATAAGATGCTCAATGGAGCAGCCGCGTTGAAAAAAGCCTATTTTTAATAGGGACAAGATTTTTATATGTATGTCCTTTTGTGGGATCTAGCGCCGCTCAGGCGCTTAGCTCGTATTAACATGATAATGTACAAAATTATTCATATTTTCCGTCTGCCGTTGAGAAAGGATGGGAACCTTTTTACTGAAACTACGGGAGTCCGTTTTATTATTTTGTTTGGAATTTAATTCACGCATTTTATAACCGATGACACGACTCAGCTACGGGCGATATGTAGAACGTAAATTATGAAACCGAATTAAAAATAAACAACGCATGTGTAAGAATAAAATCGATGTAAGAGACACTGGAACACAATTTATGTTCAAACACACACGACATTTGAGAAGTAATGAATAAAAATGTTCGTCAGTTGTGTAATATGAATGAAAATGTATAGTGTAATGTTTCAAACAAGATTCAAACAGGTGTGAAGTTGTGAATGTCGTCGCTCGAAATGATGTGATGAAAATGCAAATGTGAAGATCCGAGTATAGATCCACTAATAAACATGATACTAACACAGTTTAAGTAACACGAAATTCAATAACACAGATACTGATCCGACAGATACTCTCAAATATAGCAAGTATTTATAATGAGAAATAGAATATCTCACGGCACTATGCATGGAAGTATCACTGTAAGAATTTCGTTAAAACAAAGAGTATCGATCGAATCAAGAAAACAAGAACAGATGTTAGAGTACTCACTGTATTCGGACGATATAAACTGCGATTACTGTTGATTAATGTTTATTTTAACGTATAAATTAGTCGGCAGCGCGTCTGTGACTGTTGCTTGTCGGTAAAAAACAGTAATTTATGGGTGGCGACTTCTCGTGTTGGCGCGGACTTAACGAGTGTGTGCCGTGCGCTGCGGTGGACAGAAAAACTGGCTCGCTTGTACGTCGCTCGAGCACCAGTGGCCGGAGGAAGAATAACCCCAGGAGTCGATGGGAGCCGCTGCCACCGCTTCCGAACGCGCCCCTCGCCCCGCGCCGCCTCCCGCCCGCTCGATACAGATCACGCATTCTACGAATACCTTTAGCTGCGGCGCTGGGGACCGCCAGCCGTCTCTTTCCCACCACGGCCGCGGCTGCTGCGCCGGAGGTCCGTCGGATCACTGGCACAGGGACGGAGGGGGTCTAATGGAAGTCTCGCAGCCGACGACGCTTCCTAAGTTCACCGAGTAAAGGTCACACGAGCTGAGCGAGCTCGGCGCGAGCGTGGAACTCGACCGCGCGAGGTAGCAGCGCGTGCGCAACACCGGCAGCGCCCACATCGCTGGACGCTTAACTGCGCGCGCAGCTCGCTCCGTATGCCCGTCCCGCTCGCACTCACCTGTCCGCCCGGTCCTCTCGCTCGCACACGGAGACGTGGAAAAATGTATCTAGTTCTGTCGAGGCGAATGCGGAGTGCAGTAGCCGGGTTTTTTTTTTTCGTTTCAATAAATTTGTGGTCGTCGGTCTCGCTTAGGCGCGCGCGCGGGGCGCGGGGGAGGGAGACGGCAGATTGCCACCGGGTTACGCCTTCCGTGCGTGCTGGTTATTATGTAGGTTGTTCACGTATTAGAGCCTCCGAGTACCGAGGTGGTATGAAATACATTATGATATCTGTGTAAATACGCGGCTGCGGCGAGCCGGTTATTTATGTTCAGTCTGCGAGCGCTACCGTGCTACGCGACTCAACCAGATGGGTTTTGCTTTTCGTAACTTCGCGCGTTCAGACTTTGTTTTGAAGCGAGACGATGGAAGATGCTCTTTGTTGAAATTTTATTATAGTTAGATATGATGTTTTTCGATGTTTTTAATTTGTAGTGGGTAATAATATAATGTCTAGCCTCAAATTTATCATGAAAATATATCTATGTAAATATATTAAATTAAAAAAAACATTGGTCATACAAAGAAAAAATCCCAATTATTTCCTAATCTCTAAGGGATTATGTTTTAATAACAGGATTCAAAATATGTTTTCAATTATTAACTAGAAACCTTATTCACAACTATTGACGCGAATTAAATTCTACTTTCTCACAGATTTAAATCCAAAAGTTCAGTTAAGCCGGACCAGCGTTTCACAGCTACAAAACTGTACAACGTTAATTCCATTTCTAAACATTTTAAACAAAACCGAAAACAAAAGTAACGGTTCTAGACACGCGTACAGAGCGTAACTTAAATAGACAATAGAACAAAGCACACAATATACAAAACTAACATTCCGTCACGGCTATAAACATCCAATCAAGGTGACAAACAGGCAGACAAAGCTACAATGACCGAAGGCATCCAAACATATTAGGGAAAACTTTGTCTCCGAAATTGGCAAGCATTGTCGATATCTCCGGGGGCTTTTTCTCTATTATACAGTCATTGTGCTGATTTATAAACTAAGAAGTGTTGGGACAATGTTGGGAAACGCTAACTTTTATGGGGGTCAGAAAAAAGTATAAGAATACCGCCTTTTGTTGGCGAAATGAATGGAGCGGGCGACCACACCGATTGAGGCGTTGCTAATTTTCTCATTTTGAAACCTCCTTGGTGAAGTGTCAAATTCTTTTTTTTGCTAGAGTTGTACGGTACTAAACATAAAAATGTGTAACTAAACTCAGCTTAAGAATTCATTTATGTAATTGCAGTGTATTAATTTCAGTTACATGATCAAATGTTCGAAGAAAAGACTTCAACGCGCTCTCAATATTTCGTGCAGGAATCATTGATATTATATCTACTCGTATTTGTGCCGATATTTTGTAAAAATAACTACATTACTTTTTATATTACATAGATTTATAACTATACTTGTATGTGTGTATTCAAAATAAACCATAGAATTATTAACAAAAACCCCATTAAGTAGCACTTTGACTGTCTAGGTCTCCCACACAGTCCATAAATTCATTCGATTACAAATACTCGCACTTGGTTGTACCGATTCCGATTGCACCCATTCTATCTCAAGCATATCGAATAACTTTACTATTCCTTACAAACAGTACTTACAACATCTCGCTACCGGCTCCATAAAAGCGCGCTATACTTGTATTTACCATCTCGACTGTACCTTATAAAGTCCGAGCCGAATGGACGTCTAAAAATAATATTTTGGCTCATCATTAAAGTCGACAATGCGACTCGATCGGTCGTGCTTTGTCTTTTTCGTCGGTGACGCAATTCATACAATAAAATTCCTTAATCATCAAACCAATTTGAACTTTATTCCTGACATATAAAGTTCAGATTTGCTTTTGGAAGTTCGGTGTTGTTGATCTCCAAAAGAATTGTCCGTTGACAACAGAGACATCGATTCTGTTCTTTTTTTGAATATCGATTGTGTTTTAAAGAGCATTCCCATAGCACTGCGGTGAGAACTTTTTAAAAGTACCCACCTACTAAGTTTTGGTTTATTTTGTAACTTCTGATCATGAGCCTTTTGATCAATGTTTTAGATTTTTATAAAAGTTAGGAGCATATGTTTTAGTATGTAATAAATGTGCTACGTATTTCATTTTTTTATAACTATACGCAATGGAAACCACTGGACATCATTTAATTTATCTGCACATATTAAATTAATAATGATGAAATTAATTGCCAAAATGTATGTAAAAAAAAAACTATTTACTGAAGAAGCTTCAAATAATATTTATGCAAAAATATCAACCACAAAAAAGAGCGCAAAACAATTTAAATTTATGACAATACGATAAAATTTCGAGAAGTCTCTATCAATTTGCAATCAATAAAGTATTTTAGGTATTGCCATGCAAATATTTCCATGATAAATGTGGCTAATCTATAATCTGCCACTGAATTCCACGGAACCTTATACAGGTAGTAAAAATTCTACATTAAATCATGTAGTTTTTTTCTCTGATAACTATCTATAAAGAAGCAAGACTGGATATGAAATTCCTTTAACAAGATATAAATACTAAATCAATTATAAAGATCTTAAGGGAATTCTATATATGAAATTAAAAATAACGGAATTAATTAGGTGCTTAAATTGCTTTCATACTTATCAAACTATATTGATGACTAGCTGGTGCACGCGACTTCGTCCGCGTGGAAAAGTTATTACCATAAAAACGGTTCTAGTGAGTTAACCTTAATAGACAGACATACTTATACTGCTGCGGACATTTTTTTAGATCATTTCAAGAGAAATAATTCTTTCATACATATTTTTTTGATATCTTGAACCGTTTTCGCTGCACATGCAACGGAAGCCCTCAAAGATGAATCATTTTCCCCGTTTTTCCACATTTTCCATTGTTTCTTCGCTCCTATTAGTTGCAGCGTGATGTTATATAGCCTAAAGCCTTCCTCGATAAATGGTCTATTCAACACAAAAAGAATTTTTCAATTCGCACCAGTAGTTCCTGAGATTAGCGCGTTCAAACAAACAAACAAACAAACTCTTCAGCTGTATAATATTAGTATAGATTAGCTGATGTATATTATTATTTTTGCACTCATAGTTTTTAAGACCAATACAAAAATAAAGTAACCAACCACCAATAAGTAGATAATAAAAAGGAAAAAAAAACTTCTGATATTAGCATTAAATTACTTAGATTTTTAGTAAAAACAAGTAATAAAAATACATACGTAATATCAAACATACTTTTAGACACATTTCGATTCCATTTACTTTAATTTATTTTAGCATATAATGCGTGGGTGCATTATTTTAAATTCTTATTCTCAGACATCCCAATCCCATTAATTTGTAAAAACTGACAGAACAACACTTTGAGTATGTAGGTATAATGAATTTTTCTCAAATTTAAATTTGCATTTAGACAACCTAAGATGTAAACCGATACATACGTAATATGTATTCATTATATTGTATTAAATAGACATTTTATTTATCGCACTTAAAAAAACAGTGAATAAAATGTTAACTGTGTGTGAGGGAAATATGAGTTGGTTTCTAATTAACGCTTAAACGAGTGAATAAATTAATACAACTATTAATTATTAATAAATTATTTACAAGTCTTAAACATGATATTAAAATATACAATATACCTAAAATAAAATGTGAAGCAAAATAAAACAAACATAGGTAATATGCATGCATTATCTACCTACTAATAGCACTGTTTATGAAAATTGCTGACAATAATTCATGTTAAATTATCAACAGATTTTCATTTTATCAACGAAATTTTACTTGAAAACTTATGTGAATTAAAAATTAAAATGGTAAGAAGGCAAACTTTCTGAGTGAATGTATAATTGCTGTTAATATAAGAATAAAAATAAAATACATTTATTGGGACATGAAACAACAAGAGATACAGAACAATACAAGATAAAGATATATACAAGTAGGTACACGTTTCATGTCACAATCCGGCCCCAACTCAGCATGTGCTGGATGCAAGCATCCAGCGCTGGTCTTCCGTTGGAACCGGCAGGTGACGTCACGAACGTTTAGCGTAGAAGTAGGCAAAACTAGTGCAGAGAAGGCATTTGTGTATGTTATATATCTATGTTCATATTGTACATAGGTACAAATATACTAAAATCTAATTCTCTTAATGTATGTATGTACATATGCAATACATATCTATTTTGTACGGTTAAAGCAAAGCGAAAGTGTGTTTTTCAGTAAGTTAGCCTATTTGATTCCCTTTCAAACCTCTTCGGAGTGCCTTATTATTATGCTTCTTGGGATAATGGTAGTGTAGGGACTCAAAAGTAGCAAAAACTACTTTTTGTCTCAAAGCTATGAAAACATATTAGGACATACATAAATTATACTTATTATCAATCATTTACCATATAAAACGCATGAATACTTTATATTCAATCATAACCATAAGACAAAAGAGTGCCAAAAAGCACCTTTTACAATTGCCCCTACCTATAAATAATTCAATTTTGCAGACCAAAGATTAAATTACGGTCGTTTGCCGAGCCGTATGCGACAATAAAAATGCAAATGTTGGCCAACGAGGTTATAATTTACGATATATTGCTGAAACAATCCGATGACTGTTTGTGTGATGACTGTTTTATGACAAGTCCTTTCTCACTAGTAAAGTGGTATAACCACGTGTGTGGCAATCAACCACTTATGAAGGCATTGCAAACATTGCGAGGGAATTCAAATTAACAGTATCAGAACCAATCTTATGCAGCTAATGTTCAGGAGAATGTATGCATGTGGAATCATGGCGTAAGTCATCACTGAACGTTTAGTTTTCTGATTAGCAACGTTTTAGCTTTTTTCTTTAAAAAGAAGCATAAATGCATTGTGTCCTATATAAAAAGTACCTAAACCTAAACTTTTTAGCCTATTGTCAGTCGATTCAAATTCAAATCATTTATTTTGCAAAATATGGGTAACTCATATACTCATTGTACTCTGTTGTACTCATATGATATTCCATGTTACATAAAGCGCGCCATGTCTTAACCTAGGGTATGCAAAATGCTGTTCTTAATTATATAGTTGCTTTTATAATATATGTGTTTTACTTAAAACTTTGATAAACATATTCAAATAGAAACAAATATTCTACAAGCTGACTATATTTTTTTCATTCAAATCGTAAAATTTAGTAATTCGGTGAAGTACAAATTGTAACGACCATGTTTAATACCGCGGTAGGTACAGAAATAAAACTTTACGGTATTATTATCTCGTCTATAAGTTTACGTGGGCTGCGTCTACGAAGTTTAAAAAGACATTTAAAAATCGTAAAATATATTTGAGCCAATATCGTTGATACGTCTGCTAGTGGGACGCGAATCAAATTACAATACATATGTATTTAGCTTTTAATTATGTACTTTATGAATGCGTAAAAGAAAATTATTGTCGTAACGTCTCGACGTCTCACAAAAATAGCACCGTGATAACGTTTGTCAAACAAATCAATGAATAACATCAGATACATTTATTTATACTGATTTATACAAAATCATTTCCTTCCTTGCCAGATTTTATAGGCCAGATGGTTTTATACACTCATCGACGCAGAATAAAATGAGCTGAGAATAAATTTACATATTATTTAATGAATGTATTATGCAAATTTGGCCGTTTTTATTCTGCGATCTGTCGATAAATCTGGAAATTGAGACGAATAAGTCATAACATTGGAATACTTGGAGTGCGAGGCCAAACTTCAACTTGGCTTTTTGTTTTTATCGAGTCATGTATGGACATGTTTGGTTAATACAAAAAAGCTATCAGGTAGGTAAGTAAGGTATGCTTAGTAGCTCTTGGAAGTTTAATTTATCAATAATTGGATATAATAGTCAAGGTAGTGTAATTTTACGTAGTACATAATAAAGATGTCCGTGTACTTTCGAACTTTAGGTTATGTTACATAAGAAGGTCTGCCTAGAGTTCTATGTTTATCAATTATTATGATTTAGTAAATTTGAATGTCAATTGTGGCATATAATAAACATATAATATTATGCAGGCGATTTATTCATAAAATTACAAAAATAGTTCTGACAAATTCTTTAACAAGGCCTCTGTTCATTACGTTTAATTTCAAGATACTTTACACTCATGTCTGTAACAATTGTCATTTATTAACAAGTTGCAACAAGACAACAAGCGTAGCCAAATTACAGACCTCCAATAATCTCAAATAGGTAGGCGTCCCCAATATTTTAAGTATCACTTAAAGCCGGCGGTACCGAGTTTGTAAAGGAATTATTGTGAGGGCATTACTCTTGAGATTCTTTGGTCTCATCGGCATGTCGAGATGAATGGTCGGCGCATACATGTTGGGATCACAATGCTTTGCCTGTCCTTCTATTATTACGGCGGCGAGCCTTTATGTGCGGACGTCATACGGTAAAGGGGTATAAATAAGAGAGCGCACATGTCATGTAGCGTTCGATAGGGATGGACTTGTCGATACAATATATCGATCGATAGATAGATAGATAGATTAATGCTTTATTGGATACTCAAATAAAAATAAAACATAATACAAAAAAATAGATTAAATTTAAATCTAATGCCATAAATCGCTGAAAGCGATCTTTTCCAGGCAACCGTAGGATGGAGAAGAAATCATAAAAAAATATATATACGGGGTGTACAATAAAGAGCAATAAAGATACAAGTACTAGCAACACGAAGTCGGCAGTCGCCATGTCGTTAAGGCAAGGCTTTTGGGCGGCTTGATAAACTCTCGACACCAGAGTTGGCGACTCTCATTCGATAAGAAGAAGTGACACTAGAAGTTGTCGATAGATGATAAGGTAACTAACTGCATAAAGTAATTGCACACGTAAGTGGTAAGTATTGTACCGTGGTCGTATGTTAGTGTATCAGGTCATAAGACTATTTTATTGATTAACTTCTTAGACATGCGGTAATTGAACTGCAACTTACTTATTAACTGCAAAAGAGCATATAAAATAAAAACACTGTTTATCTTAAGCGATATGCATAACAACTAAAGTTGACAATGAAACTGGCCGTTTCTATGTATAATAAGTAAGTATTTACAAAAAAAAAAAAAGTATATAAGTATTATATCCGTTATCTAGTACCCACGACACAAGCGTTAGCTTAGTGTGGGGATAGATGGCGTTGTGTGCAATGTCCCGGAATATTTATTTATTTATTTTAAACGATTTATTTAAATCAATATCGATAAGTTTCATCGCCATCTCTAAAATTCGTTTGAGGAACAGCGACGTCAGTGGACCGATCCAGAGTCCTACAGATATACTTGAAATCAACTGTTATTTATAGCAAATAGACCCCTCAAAGTAATGAAAATATAATGAACCAAACATCCAATATGTCCAGTGTATGCCAATCACCGGTATCGGTAAAACAATCCATGTTGAAAGTACTGGGTAAGCCTTAAATATCACGTATGAAGATATTCGTACATCGGCGTTTTGATTGGTCGTGAATATGGACGCGTGATAAGACTGGTTGCTGATTGGTCAGCGCAGATCAGGCCTAGGTAATAATAATAATGCAATAAAGCGTTTATTATTCAAAAACTGTGTACGTACACAACAAAGTATTTCATTGTAACACGATATATAATACAAGCATTGCGCTGGCAGGTGTACTGATCCCTGTACTAGGTATCAGAGGATCTGAGAGATTGAAGGAGATTTATTTAATTTATTTAGCACCGTACACACACGAATTGCACTAATGATATGCTATAATAATATATGTAGATATAGAGATAGTTAGATGTCTTGATAACATTATCTGTGCCTTAAGATCAAGTGTAATTTATACGCAGGCGTTCAGTTATGATGCCTATGCGACATTTAATGTATGACACGAGTATGCTCATGAAGTTTTATACCCATTGGCGTAGTTTATGGACAACTTGGGTCATTACAGCTTGCTGAAAATTGTGCGTGAGGAATGATTTTTAATTAGATGGGAAGGGATCTTAATGTGTACTTAGTATTTTGTAAAATAAGTAACTATAAAAAACGAAGGTACTCAATTTTGTCTTAACTAAATAAATTGGTTTTAGATCTGCAAGATTTACTTTTTTGATATGTTATATCTGCACTCGCTACAATATAATTAAATATTAAGTACATATAGGTACCAAAGTCAAAAGTAAATTGATGTTTTCTAGGCAACTGAGGTACATCATTTTATTTTATTTTTATTTATTTATTTGTAAAAGTTTACATAATTGAAAATATACTTATACTACTTAAAAAAAAACTTATATGAATAAACTAATGAATGTAAATTTTCTTCTAGATGTAAACCTAACATACATAAAAAACTAACTATCTAATAGGTACCCTATATATATATATCTATACATTACATGTTTACAAAAATTCTGAACGTTTGTAATATTAAAAACTAAATACTAAGCATGTTCACTATTGCCATACTTGTTACCTTTTATTAATGAAACAGGTATGGCAATACAAACGATGATAATTATTATAACTGCCCAAAATAGAAATAAACAAGTTAACAATAAAAAAACCATAGACTACAACGTTGCTTAACATCAGACGAGTTGAAGCCAAACATGAGCCTATACCTATATAAACTTTAAAAGTAGGTATATACAAAAGTATACCGCCAGAAAACATCAAAACCTCACTTCATACTCGTAATACAAAACCACCTAACAGTCCTCTATCAAACATGAAGAGTCCTTAAAGACCACCAAAGCCGAAAATCTTTTGGACATCAACAATGGAATATTGGAAAGAAACAATATGAACCATGTACCACCCTGAGGCGTCAAAACTAAGTAACTTCTTTCGTCAAAAGCACCGACATCAAAATTCTTCCCGAGATATTTGCAAAATGTCACCAAGTGATTGCGATTTTACAAGAATGACATTGATTTATAACTAGTGACGCCCCGCGGTGTTATCCGCACTAATCCATAGTTAAAAGGAGCTTGAGTGCTAATCTGATTTTTTACTTAAATTTGTCTAATTAGCTTACATTGCGTTAAATATTGAAATAAATTATTATCTGTACAAATTTTAAAACACTAAAGTACCTGAAGCCATTTCTCTGTAGTAACTATTTTTCAGATAAAATTTAATCTACAAAGTACAAATTTATAAACAAATTTCATAAAACGCCTATCGAATATGCAAATGTATTTTCATAAGACCCTTTCCCACGTAAATTGAGTTGCTACTTAAAATAGCACACAAACGCATGCTACATCAGTAGCATTCGCCACAATTTAATTTCGCTCGAAACTGTCTCTCGTTACTTATCTATTTAATTCTATTCACGAAGTTGCTTATTTCTTAAGAGCTTAGCACATCTCATAGGTACTCAAATATATTTTGTGAATTCACGATCTGAAACGCGGTTTACTTGGCAGAAGGGACTAAAAGTCAACTAGTATGATATTCGAAATTAAGCCTTGGTTTCATCAAATTGAAATTAGATAGTATGTAAAATTAACTGAAAATTACTATTGGAGTAGATTTGACGACATTGGAGCATGATTATATTTTAATTTTTAACTAAAACAGGTTTGCTTTTGTCCATAAATTGCCTGGAAATAGCTGTGGTATGTTTTTGTCTTTTAGCTTCTTTTATTTGACCAAGAAACAGTTACCAGACTACCTTCAACTTGTTGAAAAAATGTAAGGTCTAATCATAAAACCTTAAATATTTTACCTCTTATAACTGCAAGACAGAAAAAAATAAAATGGCATATATCTAGTTATAATCCAATTCACCAATAGCCATACCAAAGCCGCAGATAAAGTCTATTTTATCTACGAGAGTCAAGCATTCGAGGTCGAGGCAATAAAATATTTAAAATCGTGCGGTATCCAGCAGTGCTCGACTTAACTAAGTGTTCTTACGTCTTGTTCTGCAATACATTTTGATTTTATTACTCAGAAAATGTGGTAGCTTAATAGTAGTTAAAATGTTAACTTGATCTACATTCTGACTCATGTTGCTATTTGTAGGTTTTGTTTATCTGTTTGTTTTTAGTGGCAGGTCAATAAAATGTATTATTCTTATGCTTCGTTCGTATTATCGAAGCAATGTTTTGATCTGATTCTGATTTGAATGTTGTAATGCATATAGTTCTGGATAGAAACAAAGCATTTTCAGTGGTTAAAGTCCTTAAAATAGACTTTATTTCTCGCTTTTCTTTTGACAAATAAATTTGTGGGGCTGGGAATTGGGATCGTATCAAGGAAAATAGACCTGTCTGAAATTGACTGATTTACAATGTTATATCGCAATCACATTATAATTTCAGGCAACTTTTTATCAAAACCACACTCAATTGAAATAGGTACGAGAAGAAACAAACCGTTTCATATGAGGGGTAGGAAAAATTCTAAATAAACCGATTCACGTAAAATTTAGATACATGTCGTAAATCGGTGCACGTTATGTCTAACTGGGCAGTATTCCCCAACTTTCTCGCGCTAAGACACATAAATCCGACCAATCATGCCTCCGCCAATCTAATCTTTAAATTGTCATCTCCAGCTTGACTGGTCAGACCCAGTAATGGCTGACCTGGCTCACTGGCGGGAACGAAGGATTGGAAAAAGTGATAGAAGAGTTTGTTTCAGTAGCATAAGCTCACATTCACCATCTATGATCTAACGTGCTTGATTATATAACTAGGTAAATAGCACTTATGCACATTAATTGTACAGTCTATACACTTTCTGTGTGCAAACGCACACAATACATACGAGTAGATTCTTGTTACTTAAACATTTGCCTGAGTTCTGAAAAACTTAGTAAGAATGTTAATTTAAGTTGGTAACAGAATGTATTATTAGTCTTTGTTTTCACAGTTAATTTTAGTCTGATAAAAAGTTATGACATTATCTAGCAAAAACAAGGTTTTTTTTACATTTCAACATAATATTATGTTAATTAATTAAATTAAAACTGTATATAATTGATGAAACAATGATATTTTTTCATAATTTTTTTCACGAATGGAAATTTTTACATTGCAAAATGCCATAGCCATTTCGTATTTTCAAACTAAACCCATACCTTTTCTTCGTCGTCTTCATTTGCTGGGATCATACATGGTTTACCCTTAGTTGTTCTTCTTCATTCTCTTTGACGCTCATACATGCATCCAACGGCCATTCTACCCTCTAAATCTACACTTAAGTATTGTACACGCCAGTGCTTACTGGCCAAAGTGATCGTCGGACGCTTGCCTCGGGCGTCGTAGCCGTGGGAACAAACTTGGTGGATTAAGCTTAAGCTGTACCTACTACGGATTGAGTGATTGAGAATTTTCCACGGGCATTTTTGTCTAGTCAGTCGTGTACTGTGGCTGGTTAATTGTGTACTTGGTTATATTGGAGTAAATAAGTATATAGGTAGGTATAGTTGAGTAGGTGTGGCAATTGGCTAGATAAAGGATCTACTACGATGTCAAAGAAAGACATGAAACATCCATGACTACGGTTGAGTTACTGAATTTCACATCCTGTCCATTTGAATGTCATGAATCTGAGATATGGTATTTATTGGACATAGCATGCGGTGAAATGTGAATGTTACTTGAATTAAGTTTTATAATTCAGAGTCATTTAAAATTCGAATTCAAACGTTTCTTTTGCATATTTTTTATCAAAGATATCTTCGTTATTTGACAAAAATACGCAAAAGAAACGTTTGCGATGCCTGTTAACTACATTATAAATCATACAAGAAATCATTTCTTGTAGGATTTATAATGTAGTTAGCACGCCTGTCTAGAAGAAAATTGTTTAGTATGGATTATTCCGAGAAAAATGAGAACATCAAATTTAACAGTAAATGGGTAAGTACTTTAATTATAAAAAAATAAAAAAAATATGTTTGATTTGGCTAAGAAATTTCATCTCTCTCTTTGTTTTTGGCACTAATTTTAAGTTGACACTTCTTGATTTTACGCAATCTATTTTAAATTTGAATTACCTAAAAAGATAATTTCTCCTTGAAATATTTACCTGCGAGTGCAAAGTAAATTCGTGTGCAATTCAAAACCAAACCCACAAATATTACAATACCACAGTACACATTAGTACAATATTTATGGACATAAACGATTGCCTTTAATATGTTTGTTCTTCACACATTGTAAAACGCTTCCAGCAAATGAGTCAGACATAAAGACGTAAAAAGATACTTTGGGATCTCTGAGAGGTATCGATATGTAATCCGATATTCTGATCGTGATTTCATTGCTTATATTGTTTGCTGAGTCATTTTAATGCTCTTATTGGGTTGGTTACAATACTTCATCTACCTAAAGTTGGTATTTTATTTTGATATACGGTTATAGGTAAACCTTGTTAACAGTGTTTAAAGCGGTATTCCATTTTAGGTGCTTCCGTGGGTCGGATGACACGTCAAATTGTAGGTCCCGGCTGTTTGTCTTGTACGGCAGTCGTTAAGCCATGTCAAAGGCCCTTAGGGCGGCTTGATAAACTCTCGACACCAGAGTTGGCCACTCTCATTGGATGAGAAGAAGAATGCAGTGTTTTAGGTGCCAAATTTATTTAGGATTCCTTCGGGTAACAAAAGCAAGGCAAACCCAATAAAACTAATATTTAGGATTCTGTTCTGATAGTTCAATATCATAGTAAGTCCCGTCAAATCATATTATTATGATTCACAACACTATACATATATACATGTTGTAAACATCAACCCCTGAAAACCATGCCGGCTACAGAACACTTTTCTACACACTTGTTTACAGAAAAAAATATCTTTATCTTACAACGCGGACGATCCACTAAGCCACATTCGCTTTTGACACATTAAACATCAACATATCCATTACTTCTCACATTTTTCTGTGGTACTACAATCTTGTTCAAGTAACCACATTATTTTCAAAGCAAACGTTCAAAGGCGCCGCGGAAACTGTCGTCAGGATGTTGGCCAAAGGAAGTTAAGTATTTGACCGACACAGTCATCCGTCTAAAGCAATGAAAACAACGAAATGGTTCTCGGAACGGTGCGGAAAACGATACGGTGACTTTATGGTTCATGGGTTTTTATTTAAACTCTTTGTCGTATGTGACTGGTTTGTAATGTCGGTTGAAAGAAAATTTGGTTGGAAGTAAAACTTTATTTAATACTAGAGGGGGCTCGCGGCTTCGCTCGCATTAAAAAGTAAAGCTTGCATCCCATAGTTCACCCCTTTAAAAGTGGCATTTCCAAAAATACTTTCTTAGCGGATGCTTACGTCATAACATCTACCATCATTCCAAATTTCAACCCAATCCGTCCAGTGGTTTGGGCTGTGCGTTGATAGATCACTATATCAGTCAGTCAGTCACTTTTGAGTTTTATATATTTAACTGCTATATGCATATTTTATAACAGGTTTTTTTCAATAAACAACAAAAAATAATAATAAACACACTTACGAATAAATATATAGATATATACCTACACAACCTAATCTACTTTAGCGTACCTTCCCAAAATGCTGGCTGCATTGCCCCACCCTTTATCTTCTTACATATTGTTGTATTGATAGCTAAGCTTACGCAAAAACTAAATAAAAGTAATACGATATCCTTCAAATAGGTATCAGAACAATATAACTCGCGTCTTGAAAGTAACTTTTAATGGTTTTATAGTTTTAAAAAGCGATATTTTACAAACCATTCATAGGATAATCACAAAACATACATACATGAAATTGGCGGAAAGAATTCAATTTATAATCATTAAAAAAAATTGGAAATGTTTAACAAATCTAAAGGTGACTAGAAAATCCATTCGATTAGAGATGTGTCCATTTATTATATGGCTTAAAATTTCATGTATGGCTACATATGTATTATGTACTATCCTGGTACATTATATTATATTTCTCTATGGGTACTATGACGTCAAAGGACAAATGATGTCCGTTTAACGATTAACGATTAACGATGAAAATACTGCTTAAAGTAGGTGTTATAGTTGATCGAAGTGTTATAGCAATAAACTGCAGCGCGTAAAGAGCTGACACTATTCCATCAAACGACTAAGAAACATTGCTTTTCTTGCAGCCTACTTACATACTTCTACATAAAAATCTCTAGATGTGATTAATTCTACTAAAAACAAAGTGGAATAAAATAGATTTTTGTTCATTTCTATAATTATCTCATACTATTTTATAAAAGTAAGTGAGTTTCTTAGTTTTGATTATTTGTTTCGTTTGTTCCTCTTTCACGGCTCAGCTGGGCAAAGAACCATCGTGGTCTTTTATATAAAGCTTATAATTATAAGGTTTCAAGAGATCTAACCTCTCTATGATTGCGTAAAATAAAATTTCATAAAAAACACCTCGACAGTGCTTTAATATTTAATTCTATGTAATTTTCCATTAGTTAGGTGAATCAATTCAATTCAATTTCTTTATTAGCATAAATGTATTTACATTTACCCTGTTAAGAGGGGAATTAGGGCATTTGAATCTATCTTCTTATAGAATTTAATATTCTACGTATTTTTTTATAAATATATTTTTTTTTAATATTACGGGACATTGCTCACAGCACCATCTAGCCCTACTCTAAGCGTTTGCTTGTGGCGAGGGTACTATATAACGTATATAATAGGTACTTATATATGTACTTTTCTTTCATTGAACCAGATGTATCCATTTAAAGTAGCTCTTCCAGTACCCCACTAAATCCCTCTTCAACTATGTATTTCTACAAGATATCTTCGTCTCTCACCATTCCTAACGAGCATTCATTCAAGTCGACCTCACAACTAATGGTGTTCGATTCATTAACACAGAATGAATGAGCTTGTCAACGGTTTTTTTAATTAAAAACAAACATGGTAATCTTGGTTTGTTGTATGTAGGTTTGTGACTTAGGTAGGTATGCTATTTCAAGGCTTTTAGGCTTTTTTTCATAGGCTTTTAGGGCGAAAAAAAGTCTCTGTAACAGAGTTCGCCACTTTCACGCTAACTTATCTACTTACCGTTTTCAATTGGTGCTAAAAAAATAATCCCATTTTTTTAGATACATGTCTTTTAAAGACTGGCTTGTGAGCTTAGTTGGTAGTGGCTCTGCTTTCTAATCTAGGGGTTGCGGGTTCGATTCCCGCGTGACACAAGTATTTATAAAATTTAAAATTTATAATTACTTGTGTTGAGTCTGGTCGTTTGTATGTATAATAAGTATGTATGTATTTACAAAAGAAAAGTAGTTAAGTATTATATCCGTTATCTAGTACCCACGACACAAGCGTTTGCTTAGTGTGGAGCTAGATGGCGCTGTGTGCAATGTCTCGGAATATTTATTAAAAAGACTATCACCGCAAACGCCGCTAGTTCCACCAACCTCCATAAAAAGAAAAGCAGCTGAAAAACTTGTCAATGGTCCCTATCTCCTCGCATAACCCAAACGTCAGTCCTTCTTAATTTTTTTTTAACTACGATCCTGTCCTCAATCACTTTATCACTTTCCTCTCAACCGTCACGGTCTAACGAACGGATATACAAGTTGAAAAAAAGAAAGAAAAAAATTAAAAAGAAAACGCTCTGTGAGGCCTAATTAAGATATGTATCTTACTATGTGACCCACCCTGAATCCATTGTCCAAAGAGTCTCAATGAATGAGGTTTTGTCGGGGAGGTAACTCAACAGTTCAGATTAAAACCTTTTTTCTTTTTATAAAGAGGTTTTACATCAGGATTAAGTGATCGTATATAACACAGTGTGTTGATTAGGTCGTATTTTTGTCATTTAGTAGGTATTATTGTGTGGGGCGATAAAAATAGTTGGAGATTGAATTCTTATTGGATTTTTTCGGTGATGGCTGCATTAGCTTTAAGCAGGTAGGTGGCCTGTCTTTTGATATATAGGACCTTTGGTGGGATGCTAAGTAGTTTTTGCACAATACCTACGATTTGTCATTCCATTTTGTTGATCATTTTATTTTGAACATCGGAATGTGAGTCTAAAATATCAAGTTGACTTTATATTTATATACCTTCTTAATTTACATACATATAATAATTTTGTCACACTTGCAACACCAGTATTCTATATAAACTTAAACACTACTTAAACTATATTTGCACTGTTTTATGTGCGCTTAGTTTTCGTAAATCACTTAGAAAAATCACCAAAACATATTTCACATCAAAATAATCTACATCCACAACTTTCATTAACGAATGCCCAAAAATTAAAACCAACAGAGCTATTAAGAATAAAAATCCAACAAATGCTGTGAAAGTCATTCACAAACACAAACGGTCCGAGATTTATATATTATATACGTGGGCGTAGCCATGTTTTACGAGCTATATTGATTGACGAGAGATGGATACTATTATTTCTCCAAATTGTTAACTTTATGACACTAAATTGAAATATAAACCTCATATTTGCATATGGTACTGGGTTATAGGTGATTAATACGCTTAAGTACAAACTTTAGCATTAATTAATAAGTAGGTAGTAATAAAAGGTTTATCAATAAATTGTATGTATTCCAAGTATATGTATGTACCTAGATTATTTAAATCTTAAATCCATAGAATATTTGTAACTGAGAATCTAATGTGTAAGTATCTATATTTCGTCATATATTTAGGTCTTTTTTACATAAGGTATTTCAGGCAGATTAAAATTAATTTTCGGGAGATTTGGGGCAGCTGGACCGTGTAGCAACATCCATAAACAATACTGTCATCATCATCATCATCAGTCAAGATCAAACTTGTTTTTATTTTAGGTATTGGAATGGAAAATACTCTTGTAGAAGGCTGCTAGAATATCTACATTGTGGCGCCACTATCGCCACCGGAATATTAATAAACATTATGTACATTACATTCATTTAACAAACTAACCATGACTTCTTACAGAATAACGCTTGAAAACTTATTTGTTTACAAGGGTGTCGGCCTGGCTGACTAAATATTTTGGGACATTGCATAAATTTACTAGAAAGTATCTTACCATCATGCAATATGCGTGCACCTTAGATCTCTCTCTCTCTCTTGAGTCGTACCTTTTTCCTCATGACTGAGGGTCGTGTCTCCCTCGCAGAATTAATTTCGTTAGGGGATTTCTCGGAGTGGTGGGCGCCCAGGTCATTCCACGGAAGACATGTCCTCAGATATTGTGATCCTCAGACATGTCGGTTGCCTCATACTTGAAAATACAAGTCATTGTTATAGGGCCGCATTAGAACTAGGGTGCGTCTGGATGAAAAGCAGACACTGGCACCGCTGAGCCACACTCGCTTATTTACTCGCACCTTAGGTAACTCTGTATAAAATATGGTTGACGCTATCTATACTAATATTATAAAGCTGAAGAGTTTGTTTGTTTGTTTGTTTGAACGCGCTAATCTCAGGAACTACTGGTCCGAATTGTAAAAATCTTTTTGTGTTGGATAGACCATTTATCGAGGAAGGCTTTAGGCTATATAACATCACGCTTCAACTAATAGGAGCGAAGAAACAATAGAAAATGTGGAAAAAACGGGGAAAATTATTCATCTTTGAAGGCTTCCGTTGCGTGCGCTGCGAAAACGGTTCAAGATATCAAAAAAATGTGTATGAAATAATTATTCCTCTTGAAAAGATCTAACAAAATGTCCCAAACAGTACTTGTCTATCTTTTAAGGTTAACTCACTAAACCGTTTTTATGGTAGGTAATAACTATTCCACGCGGACGAAGTCGCGCGCACCAGCTAGTTAAGAATATAGATGGAACATGTTAATGAACATCTAGGTCATGACGAAAGTATTTGAGAAATCTGTCGTTTTATAATCTTAATAATGCCACCTACGATACTGTAAATTACTTAATTCCAAATGATACAAGGTGACTGATGAATTTTTAATTGATCTCTAAAAGTTTATACTTAATGAAAATTTATTACTGAAAAGTTTGAGGAAACCTTGACACTGTTTCGTACATTCAAAACAATGCAATATCATTTAAACCAACTAATAATTATTAAGTTAATTACCTATATATTGATAGCTGTGGTCAAAAATAATAGTTCGTCATATGGTATAAAACTTGTAGTGTTGAAATTTTTTGCAGATCGTATAGTTTCTGAATAACAAATCCTTTCGTTATTAAAATCAGATTTTAATTTAATAAAGCACCCCAGATTTAAATTAATAAGACAATCCAGATTCAATTTAATTTTAAATTATTTTACCATATTTGAAAACAAACAACGTCTCAATCAAAATAATTGACCAAATTCAATCAAACCGTCACCTAAACAGGCCACAATAAGAAGTCCAGTAACCGAGTTAATCGCCTTATTACCATTACCAATCCCAAAACGTGTTTATTAAAGCAACATAACATTTATTAACGTGTGCCGGCCAGCTTCGTAAACACCGCATTTGCAAAAGACCGAGTCTGCGCGACCTCAATCGATGGCTAAAAAAATCACCACATTATACTTATTCGAAATCCCAACTGCCTATATAACTCACCTTTTCAAATTACCATACCAACTCTTTTACAAAAATCTTTTAACATCAACTCTATGACAAAAAGATAAGGTTGAAATTGCGATGTGTAAGAGATTCCCATAAGATGTTGCGATCAGTGAATACTCCAATACAATAATACGTGCATTGGGCCGGCGCGCGCGCAGTCTGTTCGGACCACTACTGTGCATTTCCCACGGGCTACGTGTAGTGCTGTCCTGCTCGGTGTAGATAGCTCCGTCTCTGTCTAGCTGGTGAAGTGCCGCTCTTTCGTTAAACGAAGCACACCCACACACCGCGCCGGTATTTGAGATGGTTTCAACCGAAGACTAGGTAATGGACATAGATGGAGCGTATATGATTCTCGGCAGTGCTTAGATGACAGTTTGTTTAGTAAATTAACAACTTTGACTTGCTTCAGGCATGGATGCAGTAACGATCTATAAATTAGAAAAGGACATGTTGATTATATGACAAGGCTCATCGAGAAAATGGTTTTCTTGTCAATACTACATAATATATGGATATTTAAGAATCAAACGAAAACTTATCTTTTTGATGTTTGATTCCAATTATGCGAGGGTCAACCGAAGACGATTATATTGTTTACTAAGCAGCAGTCTGTGGAATTGTGCTGCCACTGTCACACATTTAGATAGTTAACTACTTTAAAAAAGCAAAATTCAACTTCACTCGTTTCCGTATCCGCTCCACTCGGCTCACCACGTGGGAAGGCGCCTGCAACTCGCCATTATTTTTAGAGACATAGTACACGCACACCCAGTTATATATGCCTTACAATAAACATTTTTGCTTTAAAGGGTTCAAAATTTAGGGTGGGTGGGAGTATAATCGTCTTCGGTTGACCCTCGCATAATTGGAATCAAACATCAAACAGGTAAGTTTTCGTTTGATTCATAACTATACTTCGGGTCAACCGAAGACGATTATATTGTTTACTAAGCAGATGTTTAGAGTTTTTTCAATCTAGGAAAGAAACTGCAAAAAATGTTTATTAACATATTCAGTAACAAAATCAAATAAATTTGTTTTACTTATATCTTGCAACCACAAAGTAGTAATAAGATATTTCTTGTGATTATAATTTTTTAATAATCATGTGCCTAACATTTGTTTTGCTTAAATGATGTAAGATTAATACTTTATATGCGCAAGTATGTATAAAGAATTAGAATTAGAATACTAGGCACTGCCTATAAGAAAAGATTACATAATATATGTAATTTAATATGTCTACAATGGAATTATTTTCAATTTGATAAGCTATTTCGCTAGCGACATCCCGTGATTGGTTTCTGTATGGATATAACAAATGGGTTATCATCTTAGGTTCTGATGTCAGGAAAGATGTTTTCCCAAAGTAAGTTTGAATAACCAATGCTGGACAAAAAAATAAAAGGTCAGCTTTTCTTTAATTTAATAAATCTTATAAGTGCCACCACTTACGAACATGACGTGAATTAATTCATGAAATCTGGAACAGCTTACTTTATTTACTTACCTTAACAACGATTTCACTCATGGTTTTATTGTTCAATTTAATGAACCTCAAAAATTTGCTCTATTAGATAAATCGATTATTGGGTAAATTAATCATTTGTGAGGCAAATAATGCAGACTGATATTCGTATATAGTATAAGATTTAAAAAATAGTTTAAGACTTGAAAGGATAATAAAAACAATTATCTATTGACATGATAATTATAATATATTTGACCACAAAATTAACTCAGTGTTAAACGAGTTGAAACTGGTCCTTTGTTCGAATTTTGTAGCTAATAATGAGTATAAGTATGTATACATATATTGCATTGAATAAAATTTTTGTATATAAAATGGTAACCTTGACCATAACGGTGCAAATAAGGCCAACAATTAAAATACATGTTTTTATAACACTTCAGCTTAATAAGCTGCAGGTGACAGGTCTGCATGTGTCAAATTAATTTATTCAATAAGGTATATTAAGTTAATAGTGACTACAACTATTATATTTCTCAAGAAAGTAAGTAATCATTTTAAATTTAAACGTAATATCGATAAGTTAGTACACCATCCTATAATGTATAACAGTATACTGATTATACTTAAGAGTTTTATAACCTTCCCAATTAAAAGTAACGGAGCTTGAATGAAGACGACCACAAATATTTGTAGTTTTGTGGGCTGCAAACAGAACTGGTAAGTACATTTTTATTTTGTAATTTGTACGAAGGCATCGCTAACAAACTCCCATTCCGTATCAGAATTATATTTTCGGAATATACAATCACCAATAACAAACATTTTTTTTTTATTATTTACGAAGAAAACGCATGACTATATTTGTGTTCGCACCTTTGTCTTGACAAATACTTCAAGTAACCTCAAATTCAATTTATATAGCAAATTGTGGTAGTACTATCAATTCTCAAAAGTATATTGCAACGTTCAATATTTTTATTGGATGCAAATGAATATGTTAAACCAATAAAAAACAAAATTTTCATCTTGAATATTTATAAATATGTACATATTTATATGTAAAATGAGTTTTGATTCTGTCCAATGCCCATAAGAGCTTTGATATACCGAAAACACCATTTTGTATAAAGTACTGGAGTCACTGTAGACTAAATACGAGTAACTAGTCACAGTTGCGTACGGCGCATTTTTCAATCATTTATTTTTAAATTTCATTATATTAAATTTTCTCTAATGCACTTTGCTCTCCGATACTAGGTAGAGCTATTAATATAAACTTATCACTTTCAAATTTATTTGTATAATATACATAAAGTATATTCGCGCTGTACTTATTTAATAATTATATCATATAAAACGGCTGGGCAAAATAGAGTTTTAAAATGATCCGTTGTTGATTTCTCGCGTGGTAGGTAGAATGTGATTTTGGGTGCTAAACATAAGTTACTCTATAATGTATAACTTGCTTGGCATAGGCACCGAACATGAAAATAATATATAAGGTCAGAATAATAACCAGCCAAATAAAATAAACTCATTTTAATGAGATAGATATAACACCGTAAGGTTGCATTTAACTTAGTGAACACAAGTGAAGCCATATCAATATTTAGAAAATTAAATTTGTACATATACATATGTATTCTATGTAAAACGTAACCACTTTCTATTTTATTTGCATTTGTCCCAAGTAAATGTAAGCATCGTGTACATAAATATAATTTAGTTCTTCTGTTATAATGGTAGTCCACTAATTTGAAGATACCATATTCACTATTTTGAAAATGTTATAAATGAATAAGTTTTTGTAAACAATCAAATGATGATCATGGTGACCATGATATTAGGTTTTTGTACAGTAAACGTCGTGATAGAAATTAATCTGCATCTTCAGATGCGACAAGATTATATCTATGATATATTTATCAATTTTGTGACATTGAATATTGTTTTCCAAAAGTTCGGTATCAATAGTAGTAATATACTATATTGGTTTTCTTTTTAAATGGTGAAACTGTCACCCAGGTCCCAACACAATGTTAACAATGTTACACAGTCATCCATTTTGGTACACCATTGTTCATAGAAATATTCTACAACTATTAAGTTTTTCTGTAATAAGCACCTGCAGAAATAGCATTAATATCCTCGGGCTCCTCACTTCATGTAGCTCTGGCGGTTGTTTGAGAATTCCTGGCGGCGGCCCCGCGGCCGGCGCATGCCTACTGGCTTCAGGGTTCGTGGCTCTGGCCGTGACATCCCCCCAAGTTTAGCACCTCGGCTAGTTGTGGACACGAGGTCTCAGCGGTGCATGCGAGGTATATCTTATTTCCGCCCCCAATATGACACAATATTGGGGGCTTGTGTTGCTTGTAAAGATTCTATGAGTATGTGCTCAGTTAGAATAGCACTAAAGAAAATGCTACCAATTTTACTAGTTTTACAGCATAATAATATTAAGTATGTTTATTTAGTACAGTGACTTGAATGTAACTACATTGACTTTCTTATTTTATTTAAGTCATATTATGATAAAAATTGGAAATTGAAATTGAGTGCAATGCTATGCTATATGCTATAATGCTATGCCATAATGAAAGTGATAATTAAATTATGTGTTGGCCATAACTAATTGAAGGCCTTTCACCTTTTAAATTTTGATGATAAAGCCCAGCCAAACGCTTCTGACAGCTGATTAACAGCAAGACTGTTTCGTTTAGTTGCATAATATCTGTTTTTTTTTGTTAAGCAAGCTTTTCATGTATAGCCAATACCAGATAGCAAAATCCTTATCCTAGTTTTTTCCGTGCTTTGTACTCCGTACTAAAAAACTGATTCTGTAAACGTACGGTTTCAGGAACCAGATTTTATAATACATCTGTGGTTGCCTTTGATTATGAGGCTTCGAATGTATTTCTTTGTTAGGCCTCTTTTTCTAGGGAGGCATTATTACCATGCTATTATATTGAGCTATTTTATTCTGTGATTTATATTTGTAATTAAAGATAAATCATAAATAAGTGTTGGTAATTGGTAGGTACCTCAACGCGCCACACGCGGAGAAAAAAGAAATAATTAAAGCAACCCACAATTATTACCTTGCACGATAAACGTGAAGGATTTTAAATTTTCTCAACATGATTAGCATTGACATTTGCTGTAAATTAATCCCAATTTATTACTTTACACGATATACATGAAGTTATAAGTCACTTAAATATTCTCAATATGATTCACATCAAAATTTGATGTACACTAATTAGTATTAATTACTTTACACGATATACGTGAAAGATCATAAATATTAGATTAACATGGAGATACGGTGGACACTAATACACTTTAATTGCTTTACACGATATATGTATGTAGGTAAAGCTATATAAATATTCTTAACATGATTCACATAGAGATATGGTGGACACTAATACACATTAATTGCTTTACAAGATATACGTGAAGCTATATAAATATTCTCAACATGATTTACATGGAGATATGGTGGACACTAATACACATTAATTGCTTTTCACGATATACGTGAAAGATCATAAATATTCTCAACATGATTTACATGGAGATGTGGTGGAAATTAATACACATTAATTGCTTTATACGATATACTTGAAGCTATATAAATATTCTCAACATGATTTACATGGAGATTTGCTGTAAACTCATTCATATTAATCACTTAACACGATATACGTAAAGGAGCATAAATATACACAACATGATAAACATGAAACTTTGGTGGATAATAATCCACATTCATTGCTACACACGATACACGTGAAACCATTCAAATATTCTCAACATGATTGACATGGAGATTTGCTGTAAACTAATGCATATTAATTACTTAACACGATATACGTGATGAATCATAAATATTCTCCACAGGAATTACATGGATTTTCACTAATTTACTACGATTAACCCGAGTAAAACGCATAGCATCATCATATAAAAAGTTACGATCGAATAATAAACCGTTTAGGTTGATCTGAGCAGTTAAATTGAGAATCGTTGTGAATAATGATAGAAAACAATTAAATCTTATTTGCGCCAGGGCGCGATGTTGCATGCTCATTCTCTATTTGTACATTATTTTGTTACATGTAGTATTAAAGTCTTATAAAGGATTTTTTTTTTAAGAAGAAGTACAAAAGGTAGGTACTTGAGTAGTTATTACAATCAAGTAAAAACAAACTACCATTATCATAAATTCGAGAGTAGTTCAAAAATAAGATCGTATGTTAATAAAATAAGTCACTCACCAAAGATAATTTATCCATAAAATTCCGTCATAGACAGAATTCCAGTAACCTGGTCTCCAAAAGCAATTAATATTCACTGGTTTTGTCGTAATGTTTGGTTAAATGATTTAACAACGTTAAATAACCGTTATTTTTGTTTCATTTAGTTTTTTGTTATTAACACATTTCGAATTTATAAATTTGAACGTTATAGGTATTTGGAACGGTTCACATTGTTCTTTAATAATCACTGGACACAACACGTAAAGAATATTTAAAAAACAGATTTTTAAACAAATTGTTTAAGGCGTGCGACAGCGGCGACACAAAATCACGTAATGGCGAGTTGCAGGCGCCTTCCCACGTGGTGAGCCGAGTGGAGCGGATACGGAAACGAGTGAAGTTGAATATTGCTTTTTTAAAGTAGTTAACTATCTAAATGTGTGACAGTGGCAGCACAATTCCACAGACTGCTGCTTAGTAAACAATATAATCGTCTTCGGTTGACCCGAAGTATAATTCAATGCCATCCTCCAATGATAGATAAACTTTTTATTGGAAAATGAGCGAAAATAATCACGACCGGCAGGATTCGAACCTGGATGGAACGCTTTAAACAACTAGTTATATTCGCTCATTTTCCAATAAAAAGTATAGGTAGGTAAGTTAAACAACCATAGTGCGGGTTTAGCACTTAATAAATTAACTCATAAAATAGACATAATATGAGTCATAATATGACTGGAATTGACAAAATAGGCCTAACATACGCGCTATAAATACCTATAATAAAAGTAATCTTTGTTTCTAAAATGTAAGAAGCTTTCCTGCATATCAGTCACTTTCAATTTCAAAAGATACTTTTTAATGATTGTCTGTCTACTTCTTCTAAAATTACTATATCTGTGTATCTAGCACCGACATACATTACGTCAGACACAGGTCGCTAGTTTATCTATCGATGCACTCGTGGTTGCGTTTGCAAGTGTTTTAACACGGATACTCTCAGATTAGCATTATGTAGGTGGGTGGTGATGTGTCTGCTAGACTGGACGAAAAATGTAGAGGACATTACAATGTTCATACAGATAGAGAATTAGAAATAAGTAGGTATTAGTAATAAAGTAAGTCATAGTAGTAGTAAAGTATATAATACGTAGATAAGTTTACAAAAATATGCATAGTTTACATTTTAATAGGTAGGTAAAATATAAAATAGGTTGGCTAGGTTGTCTAGACGATCCAACATCTTTTAGAGGTTTTTTATTTAAATGTATTACCCAGGAAAAGCACTTAAAACTAAACAAGTGCTGCAAGTAACTATGTGAATCTTTTTGATGTAATTGTAATTTCGAATTGACATTTAACTACTAGTATGTAAACATTTAGAATGTATCTCTAATTTAATAGTAATAATAATTCATGATATGTAATTCAAAAAAAATATTAATAAAATGTTTAATCTGTTTATCTGCAAGTGGTGCCCTAGTTATTTTCAATACTTTTCATTTAACCTATAAGCAATGTAAGGTATAATTTACAGCTTAATTTGGGCCAGTGAGGAGAGGATTTCTATAAAAATATGCACCTTAGCCGCCCACAGGATAAAAAATCAAACAAAAAAATAATATTTTATTTTTTCGAATGGTTAAAACTGAAGTTTCGTCTAGGCAAGTACCTATAAAATAAAACAAAAATGCAAATCAAAATCGTCTAGCCACACAAGCATAAACCCTAAAATACCCAATCATCCTGTCAACTTCAAAGTTTCATCCCTAAAATCATTTCAAATTAGCGCAAGACGATCAAATTAGTCTAAACACTAAACAATTTCTTTCCGATCAAAAAATTTCAACATTCCTTGGAATCATGGCCTAATTTACGATCCATTCGCCGACATTTAAATTATACTGAAAATATATTGCTGCTTTTGTTGGCCAAACATTTATAAGTTTCTCTGTAAACCATCAATGTAACTTTGGCAAAGAAATTTAGACGTTTATGGATAATAATACGACAGGACTATTTTGGCAGACAATTCTTCGGACCAAGAAATCTTGTGCTGATATAGTTTAGTCTGACAGTAAGTTTTCGTGATTTGGTCTAATTCTTATGTCTAGAATGCGTGAGCGGCGCGTCACTGTCAAGAGACGCCGCGGGCCACGGTTAGTAGTGCAGCCAATTAGGGCAATATGGTCTGAACTGTCTATATACGTAGCATTATTTTTATTTAGTTCAAAAATATTAACAGAAGGGGTCTTATTACAAAACGTGGTTTAATTTATTAGTCCAGAACTTTCAAAATTAGCAAGTCCGTTCTTGGTGTTCAAAATTTGTTTCCTTATGTCATGTAATAAGTAGGTACTTAATCAAATTGCCAAAATGTTACCAATGAACAAGGATTTTCATTTCAACCCTCTCTTTATTAATTGCATTATTTATTTATCGTATGGCATTTTTTTAAAATCTCTACTTCATAAATTTATTGTTTTAAAACATGCAATTCCAATTCCATGCCAATGAATGATAAATAAATAAACTTTCTAATTTGAAGTTAGGTATATTGATTATTTGTATGTGATGTTTCAATAACAAGAACCCAATTTTTAATAAAGTCCTAGACTAATATTTAAATCATTTTTTGTAATAACACGGTATAAGTATAAAATAAACATTAGAGAAAGAATTATGATAGTTGAAAGTAATCCTAATGTGTTATGCTATTTTTAGAACTTCATAAGGATCTGCAAACAAAATATGTTGGTATACCTATTTATATTCCAATTTGAATAATGTAAGTATAATTGGATATAGTTTGTGTATTGTAATGCACCCTACATATCTTGCCTGATGTTATTTTCGATCCTTTCTAAAATAAATTAAGAGAACTAAAACTACTTTGTCTAGTAAACTAATCTATACAAATTGATCAAAACTATACAGATTGACGTATCGTTGGTTATCCTTTCTACCTACAGCTAAAAGGTGAAAATAAAAATAAATGTAGTGAAAAGTAAATTTAATTTTAAGTTACTCGGTAACATTGATCATCACACCTAAAATTAAATGTCATCAATTCACACTTTTTGTACATACCTACTTAATTAAACAATTTGAGTAATTTTACACAGTCTTCGCCAGTTATTGCCTAGATATCTTAGTAACTAAAAAAAAAAAATAGAAGCACTAGCGTCTGTAGTTAGCTTAACTTAAAATTTTAAGCATCACGATGTATCTACCCTAGAGAACTCTCCTAACGAATTAATTCTGCGGGGGAGTCACGACCCTCTGACATGAGGAAATACGACGTAAAGACAGAGCACAAAAGGCAAGGATATGAATCACGATGTATCTGCCCAAGATAACTAACTCTCCTAACGAATGAATTCTGCGGGGGAGTCACGACCCTCAGTCATGAGGAAGTGACTCAAAGACAGAGAGCGCGGATGTTTGATTACCACAAAAGGCAAGGATATGATAGGTGTCTTCCTAACTAATTAATTATCAAGAAAAACAATATCAGGGATAAGTAAATACAGAAAATTAATTCTGCGTCCACAGTACAAGACTTAATAATTATTTAACATCAATATAATCAACAGATCACGAATAGATCAACATCTTACCATCTAAGTACAAAAATAACTAACACATTTCAATGTTCAATTTACTTAACTTACATATAAAAATGATTAGGGAATCAAATCAACGAGCGATTAACTTTAAGTGATTCAATTGCTTCATTTAGTTATTATTATTGGGTCAAAATACAGCATCATTCAGTCCAGATGCCACGTAAAAGTTTCGAGATGCCAGTATTCAAGAAACAAGATAAAACAGATATGAATTTCTACCGGCCTATAGCGCTAATCCCTATCTTTGCCAAAATCTTCGAAAAGGTCTTGTACAATATACTGAATGAATACTTTGAAGATAATAATATATTCGTGGACAATCAATATGGTTTCCGTAAAGGGAAGTCCATTAATATGGCGATTAATGTGTTCCTGAAAAAGGTTTATGAAGGATTAGAAGAAAAGAAGCAAGTCACTGCATTATATATGGATATGACAAAGGCCTTCGACCACGTAAATCATGAGAAATTATTACAGAAAATGGAAATTTATGGCATAAGAGGTAATACACTAAATTTAATGAAATCATATCTTAAAAACCGAATCCAATATACTGAAATAACTAGAATATGCCCGAAAACAGGAGAGGCCATAAAATTTCGCTCAAATCCCCGTACTGTAATACGTGGAGTACCTCAGGGGAGCATACTTGGACCGCTTCTATTTCTTGTATACATCAACGACTTCCCGAATGCTATAACGCACCCGATGATACAGTTCGCTGATGATAGCACGGTTTTGTATATAGGCAATAAAAACACTCAAGAAACTGAAATCAATAAGTCACTCCATGACATAATCAACTGGCTAAGAAGCAATAATTTACCGGTAAATCTAAGCAAAACAGTGTACATGACATTTAGATACAAAAACACTAGGACTGTGCCACTACAAATAAAATACAAAAACGAACTCATCCAAGAAGCAACAGTGACAAAATTTTTGGGTACCTATACATATTGACTCCAATTTGACATGGACAACCCATATCCAACGGACATGCAACAAACTGAACCAGTATGCGTATGCTCTATATCTACTTAAGAAAGTTGCAAATATACAAACCCTATTAACAGCTTACCATGCTTATGCGAGTGCAACGTTAAAATATGGGGTTCTGTTTTGGGCAAATGCAACAGAAAAGGAAGTTGCTTTTAAAGCACAAAAGAAATGTATTCGTGCAATCTGTGGACTCAGCCAGACCGAATCATATGCTCCACAATTCTTCTCAAATCTCAATCTCAATCAAAATCTCAAAATCTTGACTCTTCCATCAATATACATATATGAAGCATCACTTATGACAAGGAACAATCTGCATAAATATAAAATACTAAAAAGCTCAAGATATGACAACAGACTCTGCACAGAAAAACATAGAACTGTACAATATGGAAACAGCATTTTCAATATGGGCAAAAAAATATACAACAAGCTCCCTGCGACCATCAAAGAAATCAAGTCTGATGCTATACAGTGACAGTAGGTACCAAGATTTATTTAAGTTGACATATTGTATGATTACATACCTATTATTATGTTTGACATGATTTTAATAACAAAAAATTTCATTATTTTATTAATAAAACTAGACATTGTAACTTCTAAAATTTTATAAAACTAAATGTTATAAATTCAATTTGACGAGATATTGTAATTTGTGTAGCATATTCTGTGATATTAGTACTTATACCTCTACCTATGTATGTTACAACTTTACATTATCAATAAAGATTCTTTATCTTTATATTTCAAAAACGACTCAGAGTGTTTTTATTGGAAAAGTGTTATTATTCCATAAAATTATTTTTGAACGATGAAACTATTTGACATTTATGATAATTATGATGTACCTAATTTTAATTGATTTTTCTGGCATTTAAATTTAAATTAATATTCATACTTTGTGAAACCAATTTGCACGCCCTATGGGTGAGAATGTAGCGGTCAATATCTTATTTTTGAACAACTCTGTAAAACCTATATTCTGCAAATAAATGATTTTGATTTTGATTTGATTTGAAAAATAATGCAGAAGTAACTATATTCACCCTTATCATTTTTATAAGAAAATTGTTTATTTTAACCAAAAGCTGTCCCAAATGTACCTAAGTGAAATATTTATAGTAGAATTAATTAAACTCTGGAGAAATATGTAGTGTTTTTTCCACTGTGACTGCTCCTTAACCGGCTTCAAACAACAAACTTGGTTGCTTTTAGGTGCGTTCCTCCACGGTTTTTTTTTACAAGAAATGGGTTTGCACTTGACCGTAATTCGCCTGATGGTAAGCAATTATTACAGTCTAGGATGGAACGTGCTTACCCAGTAAGAACCGATTCACTCTCGCTTTGAAGATCGCAAGGTTATATTCCGCGGGGAACAGGGAGTTAGGCAGGGAGTTCCACAATTTAGCAGTTCGCACTATAAAAGTGGAAGCAAAACGCTTAGTGCGAGTCTTGGGAACTTCCACCATAAACCACTCCATTCTGTTGTCGCAGCGGAAAACACTATGTACATATTTCTCCAGAGTTTCATTTACATTGGATTTCCGCAAAGTAACGACTGACTCAATATATTACTCACTTTCTCAGAAGCCGTGTTTCCTGCGAACTACGATCCAGGGGTCTTCAAATCTATAGTTAATAGGTATCTTCTAGGTAAGCGTGTTACATCCTAGGCTGCAGCAATGCTTAACATCAGGCAGGCTGTAGTCAAACGTAAACCTATCCCACGTAATAAAATAAAAATATGTTATAATATGTAATATTACAAGTTTTCTTTTTACTTAAACGGGTTTGCACTTGACCAAAGTTTGCCTACTGGTAAGCAAGTCTATGGCCGAAGATGGAGCGTGCTTACCCGATAAGAACCGATTCACTCTCGCTTTGAAGATAGCTGGATTATAGTGTTGGTAACACTTAGATACGAATTTTTAAGTCTTTTTTTTACAGTTTAAAAACCTACTTTTGGGAAGAGCTTCGGCTATCTAAAAGTATGGAACGAAGTTAAAACTATGACTAAATATTACTAATAACTGATTAATGTCCTAAATAAAAAACCTGACACGAAGAGGAGGAGGAGGAAATGTCTCCTTATGTGGTCGTATTCATTAATTAAGTAATCTAAAAATCACAAAGTAAATTAACACAATCACATCTGATTAGGTTTATCAAAAATAGACTGTAGATTGTTATGTCTCCAATTAACTTATATATTTGTTACTCATTTATCGAAAGTTTATAATCTCACTTGTTATATTATAAACTAAAGGGGTCTTATTATAAAATGCGGTTTAACTATTAGTCCAGAACTTTGTAAATATGCAGTCCGTTCTTGTTGTTCAATATTTGTTCCCTTCTGTCATAATAATCAAATTATGAAAATGTTACCAATAACAAATCAACGTTCCAATTTGAAGTTTGCGGTTTAACTATTAGTCCAGAACTTTGTAAATATGCAGTCCGTTCTTATTGTTCAATATTTGTTCCCTTCTGTCATAATAATCAAATTATGAAAATGTTACCAATAACAAATCAACGTTCCAATTTGAAGTTTGCGGTTTAACTATTAGTGCAGAACTTTGTAAATATGCAGTCCGTTCTTGTTGTTCAATATTTGTTCCCTTCTGTCATAATAATCAATTTATGAAAATGTTACCAATGACAAATCAACGTTCCAATTTGAAGTTGACATTTTGATTGAGAGTATGTGATGTTTGTACAAAAAGAACCGACTTCTTATTTTCAAAGTCCTAGACTACTATTTAAACCGCGTTTTGTAATAAAACTAACTATTAGTCTCGAACTTTAAAAATAGTAAGGCGGTATTTTTTGTTCGAAATTTGTCTGTCTACTGTAATAATAATCAATCTGTCAAAATGTTTGCAATGATAAAATCAATGTTCCAGTTTGAAGTTGACATTTTGATTGTTTGTTTGTGATGTTAGAACGACATAAACAACGTTTTATTTTTATCGGATGGGGGTGGCATTGTCAGTGTTTGACTATACTCCTTTTAATGAATCAATATTAAAAAAATCATTTTAGTTCTATACTTACTAATATTTAAACCACGTTTTGTAATAAGACGGAGGGTGTTTACAATATAACTTGGAAAAATCATACATACTCGTATACATCAAAATCATTGCCTTAGCCTCCTACTTAAGAATGAGGTAGTTATTTAGACCTAAAAAGTAATTGAGCACTTTTTCGGTCGAAAGACAAGTTAAATTGTAGGTTACCACTATCAAAGTACAACGGTTATTAAGACATGTCAAAAGCCCCTAGGGCGGATTGAAAACTCGACGCCAGATCTCACCACTCTTACACTAACTTAAGTTTTACTAGCTAGACTATCTTATTAACAGAGAAAATATTCAGGAAAAAAATACTATTGTGTCAATCTAACGAACGTTCGAACGAATTTATTACCCAGGACTCGAAAAATTATATAAATATAATATTATTAAAATCTATGGATCTCATTACAAAACGTGGTTTAACTATTAGTCCAGAACTTTGAAAATATGCAGTCTGTTCTTGTTCATTATTTGTTTTCATCTGTCATAAAAATGTCAAAACTGTCAAAATATATATATAAATCAAATTTAAAGTTGACATTTTGATTGTTTGTATGTGATGTCTAAACAACAAGAACCGTCTGTATATTTTCAAATAAGTTAGTAATTCCGCTCCAACCAACTGATTAGCGCCATGTTAATTATTTTTACTGGCCAATCAAATAAACATTTGTTTCTCTTGTGACGTGACATTGGCGAAATTGCGGCAGTACCGCAAAGACCATTATAAAAAAGCCGTCTATTCTATATCTATATTCTAAGTCCTGGACTAATATTTAAACCGCGTTTTGTAATAAGACGGTATCAGTAACTCGGTGTATTAGCAGATTGGTTCAAAGGCACATAATGGCATTTCTTGTATAGATCTATTTATTTACATTTTATATATAACTGTAGTAGCGGCGTAGAAAACGACGGAAATGTCTAATACATTTCCGTCGTTTTCTATTGCTTGAATCGTTTTATTGGTTGTTAAAGTCCTATTTACCTTTAAACGAGAAGACTCATAAAGAAGTATTTTACAATACATGTTAGTAATCCAAAAAAAGGTGGGCATATTTTTATAATATGTCAAACATTTTTTTCATATTTTTTTTACACGCTTACGTTTAACTTCTATTTGCCTGATGTTAAGCAACGTTACAATCTACGATCTAGCGCGCGTGCGTAGAAGAAACCGGTTTACTCTCGACTTGAACACAAATTTATTACAGTTCAAGGGGAATAGATTCGGGCAAGGAGTTCCACAGTTTGTCTGTTCGCACGATGAAAGTCGAAGAAAAACACTCGGTGCGAGTCTTTGGAACCTCAACTGTATAACGGTGCCTCCTTGCCGTACCTCCACTCGTACTTTGATCCACATTATAACGAAATAATAATAATATATTATGTATTTCTCTAAGTTCAAAGGTAATGTCTTATTCTAACGCTGTTGTAATAAGCCGCCATTTCATAATTATAAGCATTAAATAAAAAATCAACTTCGATTAGTATTTAAAGTTGACATTAGGTTTAAGAATTAGTTAAATACTACACTTCGGTGTCAGATTGATCTTGATATGCTTTATCAAATACAGAAAAAAATACACTTGTCATCTCCAAGTCAAAATTACAGCTGTCAAAATGATCATCCTTATTTAATTGAGATTAGTCAATTCGAGTTCTCACAAGAAGTACAACTTATCAGCGAGTTCGTCCGAGGGTTTCTCCCTCACACTGTCTCCGATGAGCGAGGCCAGTTTGTGTGCGTACTGACACGGAGCCGGCACGCGTACAGTGCCCGGCCAGTTGTAGTACAGATGGCACATCTTGTATGTGATCCGCTGGCACTGGTCCGGTGTGAACCCGCTGTCGTCATGCACGACCACGTAGTGGGTGGGTGTCACCGTGCCTTGGTTCACTTTCTGGGACGCGATCAGGAAGTCGTACCTGCAAGGTTCGGAAGATTGGATTAGTTTTGTAGTGGTTTGATATGGAAAGTTTTATTAGGAATTTGTGAAAGAATTTCATGATCAAGTAGGTTAGATTGAGTACAGGTATATATTTATATCGGTAGCGGAAACTTATTACATGAAAAAATCAGCGATTTTGACAAAAAAAAATGTTGATTCGTACGTTTAATTGGATGGGTTCGGTTTGTTCCACAGAAGGTTCTGGGTTAAAAGTCCTACATAATGTATACTAACAATACCATGTGTTTTATGTTTTTACTCGACTACTACAAAGCAAAAAGGAGGGTATGATAAAGTATGATTTTGACCGCTATGTATGTATGTAAGTGGCTATGTGAACTTTTCATCTATTCCCTCTTAACTTGCTAAACTACTCATCAGAACTTGACAAACGAGGCATCATAAGACACTTCTGAATAGTTAGTTGGTAAGAGTATGTTTTGTCACTATAAATTGAGTGGTGCTGTGGTGTATAAGGAAAGCAATTACAAATATACGAACGTTAATACTACGTTGAAGAGATAATTTTTGATGTGGGAATAGTAGGTAAGTTCCGTTCCTACCACAAGGTTCGCGCACTATACCTACATTACTTATGTACATAGGTGTGTCAGTATAGTTACCCTGAGACTTAAAGGGGTCAACTACTGTAACTCAAAAAAGAGAGACAGCAATAAATAAAACATATTGTTTCATTTACTCAACCTACTAATCGAACGACAACTCCCACAAATTGTGGGAAATTGTATCCTAAAATAGAGCAGTGTATACAACTGTGTTTCGCTGTTAAGTCTCCAACATTGGTACCAGCAAAACATACAAAATTAAAAAAATACACCAACATTATCTACGTAGGTTATTTTTTTCTTCTTTTTTGGCCATAACTTTGTATTGTGCTAATTCTCAAGTAAACCTACGTAGGTATGTACAGTTACTCCGAGACATAACGGGGTGTACTACTGTAACTCACCAGTCCCGCCTGGTCACGGCATGGTCGAGCACGGTCCCCGGGTGCGGGTTGTCGTAGCCCCCTCCATTCTTCAAGAATATTCTCGTGTTGATGCGTTTCTGCACAACGATGTATGTCAGGTTCGGTTTGTATTTTTTGTCGAGCATTTCGAAGCAAATCTGCATCTGAGGCACTTCGAACTCTTTGATCAGCTTTAGTTGACCGTCGCCGACACCGTCCCTGTAAGAAAAGAAGGAAGATTTTTTTACAAACTAGATATAACTGGCCTGTTAGCTTAGTTGGTAGTGGCTCTGCCTTCTAAACTAGGGGTTACGGATTCGATTCCCACGTGACACGAGAATTTATGAATGTTAAAATTAATATTTACTTGGGTTGGGTCTGGTCGTTTGTATGTATATAATAAGTATGTACCTATTTACAAAAAAAAAAATATATAAGTATTATATCCGTTCTAGTATCCATGACACAAGCGCTTGCTTAGAGTGGGGCTAGATGGCGCTGTGTGCAATGTCCCGGAATATTTATTTAGATATATTTACTAGCGGGTGCTCGCGGCTTCGCTCGCATTAAGGAGTCTTAAAAACTTGCATCCCCTATTGCACCCCTATAAAAGTGGCATTTCCAAAAATCCTTTCTTAGCAGATGCCTACGTCATAACATCTACCTGCATGCCAAATTTCAGCCTGATCCGTCCAGTGATTTGGGCTGTGCGTTGATGGATCACTACGTCAGTCAGTCAGTCAGTTGTCACCATTGAGTTTTATATATTTAGATTTATTAACGTAGAAGTATTACCTGTACATAATAATCCTGTCCGGGAACCGTCCGTTCACTTTGACGTAGTATTTCAGGGACTGCATGAGACAATCCCTGAGATTCTCGGCGATCTCCTGCCCCTTCTGCTGTAGAACCACCCGCGAGTACCACTGAGTGAGAGACGCGTTGTAGGAGGCTACGAATGCTGGAAGTAAGGGGAAATATAATGTTTAATGGGATTTAATATAATATTATTATGTAATTTTTAAATATTAATTAAGAATAAGATTTAAAAAAACATATATTGTTACATGAAACCTTTAATTATGCAGCCTTTAATTACCCAGCCTCTTAATTTTAAATGTATATAGTAGTTTTTAATGTTCATAGCACTGTTCGGACGTCGGAAATGAATGCTAAGTACTTTTACATACAAGATAATACCTACCCTGTAAATTTAATTTTCATCCCACCATCTCGGAAAGAGTATTTTTGCACTTCAATATCTGAGTGCAAAAGCCGTTTTTATTCTCTAGAGGATAAAGTAAATTGAATTTAGAACATCGTGTGTTAAAAGTTTTTGAATTAAAAACTTTGAAAGAGATTTGTTAGAGAGAGAAGGAAAGAGAGAGAGAGATATAGAGAGAGGAAGAGAGAGAGAGAGAGAGAGAGAGAGAGAGAGAGAGGAAGAGAGAGAGAGAGAGAGAGAGGGGGGGGGATTCTAAGTGTCATGCTTAACACAAAACCCACTCACCACAGACACTGTTCCGTTTCTTCACAGTCTCATGGTAAGCGTCGATCCCCACCACCATGACGGTCTTGAATGGTATCACTATATGCCACAGAGTACCGCCGAGCTTGCAGTTGATCTGCAGTAGTATCTTCTGTGTGACCGAGCGGATTCTCTTCTGGTTCATTAGTGTGCGGGCGTTGATTACCTGAACAAAATATGACATTATAAATATATGAGTTGGTGTTGCGTTGTGGAAAATTTAATGTTTCTTTATGTAATTGGTTTTTTTTCATCAAGGAATGGGTTTGCGCTTGACCGTAATTCGCCTGATGGTAAGCAATCATAACGATCTAGGATGGAGCGTGCAATGAATGTTGTTGTTGGTCTGTGTTAAATGAGCCATAATAAATGTTGAGTTTCTATCTTTCTTTCAAATAGTATTAACAATTGATAGAAAATGCAAAGCTTTTCTGTAAAAAGCGTACACTGAAAAATAATTACGCATGTTTTTAAATTTCATAGTAAATAAAAGTTTCATATACCTACGATTAAACTTTCGATTTCAAGAAAAAGATAAATTTAACAAGAACTACGATTGGCGCCGTCATATTTTCTACACTTTTATGTCATGTAAAACATACATTTACAAAAACCGCTTAAATAATTGCATAAAATTTGATATACATGGTCCATTACATCAAACACCACCGCGTATTTTAGAGACTACTAATTAAAACCTACTGTATAACTTAAATGTAATACTTAATTAAGATACTGTTTATTTTCAAAATTGTTTGGGAGGCGCCAATAATCAAACCAAGTTTCACATATCACTAGTGTGGCTCAGACTGACCAAGTCTTACAACACAGGCTTAGCCTAGTGTAGGATGTGGAATGCCTGCGCCACACACAGCGATTATCTTATATAGGTATCAGCCTGTAACATAAGTACATAATCTCTTTCTTGGCGCCTACCCGGCATAAACACATGTAATACTGATTTTATTATGATTTAACTATTTATGTAAATATATGTATAACCCTGAGGAAGAGCCTACACTCCACAATACAGGTACATTACATCCTAGTGTGGAGTGTAGCGATCAAAATTTGTATTAGAACCTAAGTTTTTGATCAATAAAGTTATCTTATCTTAAACAAAACAAAAAATTACATCCTCGGTTAACAACTAACATTTCAATCTCTCTTTTCTTTTTCACATGATAGTTACAGAGCCATGATATAAACCACTTTAATGATAGATTTTTTAGAGTTTTTAGCTTTGAAGCCAATTTTATTTTTTTGGATAATTTTAAAACCGAAATCGACGAGTTTACATATTTGATCAAGCTTTTGTTTCTTTTTCATAGTTGAATGATAGTTTCGAAAGAAGTGAAAAGGACAAAATCTCTGACTATCTAATTATTTGGGAACTTTTGGTAAGTTGGGAGTTATTGTGTTTTTTTTATTTTGTAATTTTACCTGTGAAGGTATCGGATTATCAGAACAGCATATCTTCTTGATGGCAGCATATCTGTCATCTCTCTCAGTGGGACATATGGTGACCACGACTTGCAGCGACTTAGTGATGACCTTCCTCAGAGCCATGATATAGGACTCGGTGCGGTCGTTGGGCAACTTGATCAATTCAGGGTTGGACACTGAAATGCCCATGGGACGGCACGAGCGTTTCAGGGTCTCTAGGAAGTCCTGGAAATAAGAGAACACTAATTATAGTGGTAGGCTTTTTTTCGCGAAGTGACCTGTGTAATAATTTATGCCACTCATTTGACTTTTAAGAAATATATTGCAAGTATTACATTGGCTTTAGTCAACAGATAAATAATTTATTTGTAAACAAAAGATTGCACGTCAATTAGAAATATCACAATTGTACATAATTTATTATATCAATAAGTTTGTCGTGAGAGTTAAGAGATAATTTTGCGTATTTTACCTCTCACAAGGTTTAACAAAGTACACTGTTACTCACCATGGTACACTGTCGGTCCCTGTCAGTATATAAGACGGCCCGGCCCACTTCACAATGTCGACGGCGCTCATGTCGGGGTTGTATACTCACCAAGGTACACTGTCGGTCCCTGTCAGTATATAAGACGGCCCACTTCACAATGTCGACGGCGCTCATGTCGGGGTTGTATACTCACCATGGTACACTGTCGGTCACTGTCGGTATATAAGACTACCCACTTCACAATGTCGACGGCGCTCATGTCGGGGTTGTATACTCACCATGGTACACTGTCGGTCCCTGTCGGTATATAAGACGGCCCACTTCACAATGTCGATGGCGCTCATGACAGGGTTGCGAGTCACCTCGCTGTTCCAATCCGCGTCCGCTTTACCAGGAATCTGTTAAATACAAGAAATAATGAGAATTCAATTCTGAAACCTAAAAAAATAAAAAAAATAAAAAAATTATTTATCGGTCATCAAAAACCTTATAACTAAGTTACAACATTTGTTTGTTAGTAAAATATTTATATTACTGTGTTAGGATCGATTACAAATGATGTGATCTATGTTCCCCACACTAGGTTCCCCTGTGTCGTGGGGAACGCGCTCATCCTTCTGGATTTCAAATAGGTAACTATCTATATACATTAAACATATAGATTAAACATATACAATAAAGGCATAGGTTTAGTAGATTTGAAGATTACTTGAAAATACATTTTGTTTGAAAACATATCTAAATACTTATTTAAAACTCAAAGGTGACTAACTGACTGATATAGTGATCTATCAACGCACAACGCAAACCACTGGATGGATTGGGCTGAAATTTGGAATGAAGGTAGATGTTATGACGTAGGCATCCGCTAAGAAAGGATTTTTGGAAATACCTCTTTTAAAGTTTTACTTCTTAATGCGAGCGAAGCCGCGAGCACCCACTAGTTTTTTTTTGATAAAACTACAAAACAATTTGAAATATAAACCTAAATGTCTATATAGTTTATGAGTTTAACTATATACAACTGTTTGTATGGAAATAACGCACAGGCAACTACCACATTAACATGACATACAACAGGTTTTTCTGAGCAGGCGTGTTATATATTCGACTTCACTGTCGCGTCTCATCAGGCGTGGTCGAATGAAAGCCCATTTAATGTATTTTTTTTTTACTCAGACCGATTTATACTTAGCCATAGTTGTTTGCCTGGTGTTAAGCAATTGGTATTGCCTAAGATGGAGCGTGCTTACCATATCAGAAACGGTTCACTCTCAATATGTAACTACTACGGTTTCCACTCACGTCTAATGTCGCGTATGTTGTTTACGCGTTTCGGGTGTAATGACACCCGTCTTCAGAACGTGCGTTCTGGGACCGCGGCAGCAGACTGCGCGCCGCCGGGACACAGGCGCAAGGCTGGGATGGTAAGGGTCACAGAAGAGAGAAAACAATGGAAGTGGTGCTCGTATGTCCTGCCTGTGCCACAATTATGCAGAATATCGCAACATTCGCGGCGGCCATGATTAGTCGTGCTTAGCTACGTGAGCTAGAAAGACGTTCCGCACTCGCACAATAAACATGTTTAAAAATAATTTATGCCTTGTTGTGCAATTATTACGTGTCAAAATAAAAGCAGGACGAATAATTTGTCAAATGGAGATGTAAATTTTGTTTTACTTATGTGTGAGTTTGGCGACACCGGTATTAGTACGGGACTAAGTAGTTATAAGGGCACCTCCATTGTTTTCTCGATTTCGTGGTGGGGGTGGAGGCGAGGCGATGTGACTACTCCCGCCCGCTTCGTCCTCGGGTCGCTTCACTGCTTCATCAGGGACAGCAACTTCGACAACTGTACCACACTGTACTGTGTGTTTACTCTCGCTTTGAAAATCGCTGGAAATTTAGTTCAAGGATAAAAATGTGTTAACCGACCTTGATATCATTCCCAAAGAGCAGTGCCTCGGGCGGCAGTGTGCGCGCTGTGAGCTCCACTGTCTCGGGCGCTATGGACAGCCCCCAGCCAGCCAGGCGGCTCTTAGCACGCTCGTTGCCTAGCACGTTCTGGATGTACTGTGGATATGAAAATAAATTATGTTTGTTATTTTTTTATTCATTTAAAATTTAGGGGCTTTAAACTAAACATTTATGCCAGCCCTATCGTAGCCAAATAACAACTACATTTACTTAATATACTTATAATACTAGATTTAAGTATGTTTGAATGGATGAAGGTTTCTATATTATAAGAAGGTACGGAATACAGATTATACATGTTACATTATTATAATGTTACTGGTAAGAGATACGTAACTTTTTAAAGCTTTTAAAGACTATTTATTGAACGTTGTAAATTACTTAACAGTAACGGATGAACTATGAACTGCATGACATGATACAAAGGGAACTTTACTAAGAGAAATCTAATTCGGAATGAGCAATATATAAAGGATCATAATTGGACACTAAATACATATGTTCGTGTACTGATATGGAAGAAATTTTACATGGCTGAATTTGCTGCGGTTTAACCACAAGTAGAGATTAAAAATAGGGAAAAAGATGTCCTCTAATTTATTTTCTTTCCCTCTACAGACCTGTTTGAAGGCGGCGTGTCTCTGGTTGGGCGTGATCCTGGTGTAAGTGGCCACATCTTTCATGAGGCGGAAGTTCTTGCGCTGCTCGTCAGTCAGTCCGGTCAGCTGACACAACTCCGGCACGAGGCATATCATGAAGTCCACCGGCGCCTCGTTGCCAGGTTGGCGCTTGGTCTCTCTGCGGAAGTATAGGAGAATAGTGATATAGACGATCGATTTTATTATTGTTAAATTATTTCTGGAATCTATTCTTCTTCTTATCGAATGAGAGAGGCCAACTCTGGTGTCGAGAATTTATCAAGCCGCCGAGACCTACAATTTAACGTGTCATTTGCTCACGGAACCGCCCAAAATAAAAATAATCTCTGAAGACTTTCAAACTAAATTACAAAGAAGGAAATCTAGTCAAAGACAAACCAAACACACAAATAAGTATAGTTTGAGAATGGTGTGTAATGTGCATGTTTTTTTATTCTTCGCGTTCAAACTCTGATTTATTAGCAACTTTTAAACTTAGATTTTGGGAGGCTAGTCGCTGGGGTTCGAACTCCGTCTCCACTAGCCGGCCCTGGGGCGTGGGATGCGGGGGCATCATTACCCCCTAGCAGGGATAAGGGCCTCCTGAGGAGTTGATTCCCGGATGTCCCTGGACATCGCTCGTGCCGCAAGAGGGGGGGTGTCACCCCTCCTGAGGTGGGTCTACGTTGACCGTATACTGAGGACTGGGATTGCGGAGTATTGCTCGTTTGCCCGCGAAACCCGCCTTATTGAAGACGAAGGGACACCGTGGTAGGTTATAGTCGGTATTGGAGTCTCATAAGCTCCGAGCCCGAATTTTAAAAAACTGCTGAAACGTGTTGTGTTAACTTTTTTTTTCTAATATCTTCTATGGTTAGATTTTTGACCCTCTTCAGCTTTATTATATGTATAGATTACTAAAATAGAACGATTAAAATGTCTAACATTTATTTATGAGAGGAAGATAAAACAAAATAGAGGGTGAGATAAATTACTCACCTAGATATGAGCATAGGTTGGTCCCAGTCTTTGATCTCTATACCGTACGCCTTCTTGTAGTAATCTATGTAGCTGACCTTCGTTGGCTGACCATTCTCCATCTTTTCGAACGTGGACCTCGGAGTCATGGTGTCGTCTATTGAATCCACTCTGGAACAATAGGTAGTTTAATTAATAAATAGAGCTACAAAGGCCTGAGTGTTAGATTAATTAGGGTTATAGGGGGGTGGTTTTTACTTTAATTTGATATTAAAGAGGTTGTTAAGTTTAAAGTCTCATTCATATATGTGTGTACTACCACATATATACTGATGTAGGCCAGCACGCTCTGAGTGCGCAGCACGCGCGGTTCATATATACTTGTGTCACGCGGAACCCGCATCCCCTAGATTAGAAGGCAGAGCCACTACCAACTAAGCTAACATACCTTGTATGATGATTATTAAAATGTAAAGTGACTTACCTGAACAGTTTCTTGTTATACGTGGTCATAACAGAGCTGCCGACGAGTGTCTCAGTGAGCGCCCGCTTCCAGTTGCTCCCGGCGACCTGGCACGTCTCCCTGATGTAGGCGAGCACGCTCTGAGTGCGCAGCACGCGCGACGTGCTGTCCAGGGTTAACATGAGCCCGCCTTCGTACTCGTCCACTGCTGTCACGTAACTGAAAAAAAAATAGAGGTTAAAAACTATTTTGATTCGCAGTTTATATAAGTATATTTTTTAAATAAGTATTTGGTATTTTTGTGCATTGTATTTTATTTTGTAACTAGCTGTGCCAGCAACTTCGTCCGCATGGAATAGTTATTACCATAAAAACGGTTCTAGGGAGTTAATCTTAAAAGATAAACATATACTGCTGCAGACATTTTGTTAGATCATTTCAAGAGGTATATCTTTTATACATATTTTTTTGATATCTTGAACCGTTTTCGCAGCACACGCAACGGAAGCTCTCAAAGATGAATAACTTTCCCCGTTTTTTTCACATTTTCCATTGTTTCTTCGCTCATATTAGTTGCAGCGTGATGTTATATAGCCTAAAGTCTTCCTCGATAAATGGTCTATTCAACACAAAAAAAAAATTAAATTCGCACCAGTAGTTCCTGAGATTAACGCGTTCAAACAAACAAACTCTTCAGCTTTATAATATTAGTATAGATTTTTTTTGCCTGAAAATATTTAAAGAGCTTTTATTTATTCATAATTGAATAGTTGCCTGCATCAGAAAGTAAATTCATAACGAGTTACTTTTCTAACCATTTGTCTTTATGAAAAAGTTTTCCATAAAAATTTGATAGACACACGGAAATAAAAATAAATACTTTTTTCGTTAAATATTTGTGGGTCGAACCAATAACTTACATTCAATTAGTAAATTACAAGTAAAATCTTTACAAAAATCCATGAATAAACTAACATGGAGAGACCTTACAATGTGCTCAGCGGGATATCCGTGAATGATCTATCGGTACCATATCACAATATAATTAGAAACCTTCTTGAAAATCAGGCCCCACACGTAAGTACTTCAGTTAATAAATCAGTTGCTGTGTTTTTTTTAAATTAAAATTACCTTGAAAACCCTTTTTACTAAACCTGAATGTAAATAAATATCATAGGCTTCCCCATCAACTGAAAAACAATATAAACTTTCCTTACTCCGGCCAAACCTCAAGTTTATACTACGTTATCTGTTTGTTTGCTGCATCACACAAAAACAGCTTGTCGGGTCTTTATGATTTTTAATACGTTAGTAGATAGAGGTTCTGGGAGTGACATGGGCTACTTTTTATTACGAAATATCGCGAGCGAACCGGCGGGCGTCCACTAGTAATAAATATACCTTAGCCGGGTCATACTTCAAGTTTATACTGCGTTATCTGTTTGTTTGCTGCATCACATAAAAACGGCAAGTCGGATCTTTATAATTTTTTTATACATTGGTAGAAAGAGGTTCTGGGAGTGACATGGGCTACTTTTTATTACGAAATAATGCGAGCGAACCCGCGGGCGTCCACTAGTAATAAATATACCTTACCCGGGCCACACTTCGAGTTTGTACTGCGGTATCTGCACGGCGGCGCGCTCGTTGAAGTGCTGGCGGCCGAAGCGCACCAGCTCCAGGTCCCTCATTATGTTCTTGAACAGCACGTTGTACAGGTGGATCATCTCGCTCAGCCGGCGGGGGCGGCGGAACGACAACTATAGAGAATAACATTTTATTAATAACTAGGGGTACTCGCGGCTTCGCTCGCATTAAGAAGTGGCATTTCAAAAATCCTTTCTTAGCGGATGCCTGCGTTATAATATCAACCTTCATTCCAAATTTCAGCCCAATCCGTCCAGTGGTTTGGGCTGTGCGTTGATAGATCACTATATCAGTCAGTCAGTCACCTTTGAGTTGCTTGTCTCTTTCGCTCATACATATTTTAAGAACGTGCAAAAGAGATAGGTAATCCAAAAGTCTGCTCAACGAGTAGCGTGGGCAGAGTTTTGGCTCGGAATTCTTTTTCGAGCGTTTGTGACTGTATGTATAATCCTAGCTCAATGAAGATATGTCACAAATTAACCAGCAGTGCTAAAATAAAATATGGAATACATGACTTACCTTCACATTAACTTTGGAATCATTGTCGTACGGGTTGGTGGAGACCAAGTTCAAGGCATCTTCAGGTAGCATGTGTGGTACATACAGGGTTGTTCCGTCAAACGTCTTCTCTTTGAACAGGTGGTTGTGTTCTGGGAAATATAAACAAGACTAATTTAGACACTATTTTAAAAAATACAAAAAAAAAATATTTTAAGAATGAAAACCATAACACAAACAACCAAAAATTTATAAATACAAAATATGAATTAATGAAAAGTTTCATGTCACAATCCAGCATGTGCAGGATGCAAGCATCCAGCGCTGGTCTTCCGCTGAAACCGGCAGGTGACGTCACGCACGTAAGTAAAACGAAATACGCGTAACGGAATTAAAAATATAAATAATAACAAACAAAATACAGCAAAGAAGTTATTAAACACACAATATAACTATTACTTGGAAATCTATGCTAAGAATCCAAACAAAATACATATACACAAAATGTAATAAATCACTAATCTGGGATTGGAAAACAGATGCATAATTAGTAAGCAGCTTAAATATAGGTACATCAGTCAATTGCAAGTGAATATACTTATACAAAATTAATATAATTGATTTAGCATGATATGAACTAGGTAATTAATACAAGCACCCATAGCTCAGCTAGCGGAGGCAATCGCATGTGATTACCAATTTTAGGCAAAGGTCGGCGCGGTCAGTCCTTGGATAGGTGACCGAAAAGTGGCATTCCATAATATTATTTAGAAAGAAAAGAAAGAAAGAAATATTTATTAAAATCATAAATATTACAAAACAAATAAATAATTATTATCATCATGTAACACTATGATTTCTTGTCAAAATTGTTTTTACATACATTCTTATAAAAATATTTAGGTAAGATTGTATCATATTAACTTTCTTTAAAACTTTTTCTAAAATTAACATCTGTACCTAGTTTTCGGACAATAAATGCATTCATGCATTTTGGGCACTTCCGTGGGTCGGCTGACACGTTAAATTGTAAGTCCCGGCTGTTTGTCTCACCAGAGTTGGCCTCTCTCATTCAATAAGAAGAAGAATACAAAATTACAGTAAACACTTACCATTAAGCAGTTTAAACCGCAGAGCTCTATAATCCTGCGGCGGGTCGTACGTCACTTCATATTCAAACACGCTGTTCTCCTCAAACTTGAGGTACACAAAGTTGGCGGTGACCGACACGGGGGTCCCCGTGGTACCCTTCATCACCACAGGTGGGGTTTCCTTTACTTCTCTCTGGAAAGAAAGAAATATTATGTACACGGGTACCTACATTCTGGTTCTATAAATTGGAAATATGTAATTAATGTACAAAGGTATACATAATGGTTTTTGGTCGATAAGTAATGTAAGTTTACTCCATTGTAACTAAATTGCAGGCAAATTGTGATTGTTAATGAATAATGATTATTTGTGATAAATAGCTATTTAGATACAAATAATATATATATATGTATATATATATATATATATATTATATTTATTATGCCAGTTAGTTCATGAGTATTATATTTTGTTAATAGCGATATCAAGCATAGCTTGTGCTTATAATTTGTCTTGAGTATCTGGCGGGTTCCATATAGATGAGGTCTGCACAAAATTGACGCAGCTGGCACATTCAAAGTGAGGCCTATGCCCATCAGTGGGCTAGACAAAGTGGATGATGATGATGATCTACCAAATTTGTTTGGTTACAGTAAAGAAGTAATGCGGCATCACTATATCAGTTAATTTAATATAAGGAGATGCATTTAATGGAGTGCACACTTTACAACAACGATTGCACAGACCACATCTGCTTATAGTTATACTGATTGTAGATAGAAAATAATAATAAAAAAAGTATATCAGTTAGGAATTGACCACTATGTGAAGTAATATTGTATCCAAAGGTGCCATCAAACAATACCCACAAAGTATTTATTCTTCCCCACTGAAGACGGTGGCATGACAGAGGTAGCCACGGTGCTCGCTATAGTGCTGGCGGCCATCTTGTTGGTAACCTCGGACATGGCGTCCCCAGATCCAACTGTAGACGGCGCTTGGGATGCTTGCCTGGAAGGAAATATATTTACTTTTTATGGTCGTTTGTATGTATAATAAGTATGTATTTACAAAAGAAAAGTATATAAGTATTATATCCGTTATCTAGTACCAACGAGATAAGAGTTTGCTTAGTATGGGGCTAGATGGCGCTGTGTGCGATGACCCGATTTTTTTTTTATAGTAAAGGAAAATAATCTTTATTCTTCTTCTTATCTAATGAGAATGGTCAACTCTGGTGTTAGGACTTTATCAAGCCCTTAAGACTTCTGACATGGCTTAACAAACGCTGTACTATGACAAACAGCCGGCACCTACAATCTAACGAGTCATCCGATTTGACCCACAGAAGCACCAATATTGAAAGGCCACAATCTTTATTAAAATTATACTACAAGGTAGGTATATATATTTACACATTAATTATGAGTACTACAATTCCGTGTGATATTATTCATTAATATAATAAGTACAATAAACGATTATTAACTGGAAATAATCCCCAGTCATTTTGCATTAAAAGTCAAAACTAGTATCAAGTCAGTTAAACTCAGACTGGCCTGTTAGCTTAGTTGGTAGTGGCTCTGCCTTCTAATATAGAGTTGCGGGTTCTATTCCCGCATCACATAAGTTATTATTATTTTAAAAAAATGTAAATACTTTTTTTTCTACATGATAAAGGCTCATGCTTGGCTACAACTTGCCTGATGTTAAGCAACGTTATAATCTAGGATCTAGTGCACTTGCTTAGAAGAAACCGGTTGTGTCGAGTCTGGTAGACTCTCTATATAATATAATAAGTATATATTACAAAAAAGAATATATAAGTTATCTAGTACAATGCACACGCGCTATGTGCACTGTCCCGGAATATAGAATAGAGTAGAATATAACTTTAATGTACACCATAAAACACAAAATATACAAAACAGAAAAATATACTCAAATTAAAGTTTTTCTTTTTTCATTAAATAGTCTTACATTTGACTATAGCCTGCCTGATGTTAAGCACCACTATAGTCTAAGATGTAGCACGCTTGCCTAGAAGAAACCTAGTGTTGCACATTGGGCAGCCTATATGTATTATTGGGAATATGTATATACATGTATTATTTATTTATAACTCACAAACTCTGCAGAAGCTTGAGTCCTCGCCCGACTCCTCTCGCAGCACTTGGTGCACTGGAGCTGGGCCTCACATCCGATGCAGGAACAAATACGGGTGGACCTGGAAGAATTTAATAGGAAATTAAACACTTTATTTATTACTAGTGGGCTTGCCGCTTCGAGAAATATAAGTAGAAGAAATAAAACTTGCATCCCTTGTTTCACCCTTTTATAAGTGTCATTTCCGAAAATCCTATCTTAGCAGATGCCTACGTCATAGCATCTACCTGCATGCCAAATTTCAGCCCAATCCGTGCAGTGGTTTGGGCTGTGCGTTGATAGATCACTATGTCAGTCAGTCACCTTTGAGTTTATATATTTAGATTGTCACAGTAATCTTATACAAGTAAATTCCAATACTAAGTCAAATATTAAATAGGTAAGTATATCAACTAAGTAGCATCATTTTTATTTGATCAACTCATAGCAGCTATGTTGGTTGAATGTCTGCCTCTAGTGACAATGGTCATGGGTGTGATTCCCGCATAACACTAATAATTGCCCATTTATATCTATACTAATATTATAAAGCTGAAGAGTTTGTTTGTTTGTTTGAACGCGCTAATCTCAGGAACTACTGGTGCAAATTGAAAAATTCTTTTTGTGTTGGATAGACCATTTATCGAGGAAGGCTTCAGGCTATATAACATCACGCTGCAACTAATACGAGCGAAGAAATAATGGAAAATGTGAAAAAAAATGGGGAAAATTATTCATCTTTGAGGGATTCCGTTGCGTGTGCTGTGAAAACGGTTAAAGATATCAAAAAAATATGTATGAAAGAATTATTCCTCTTAAAATGATCTAACAAAATGCCTGTAACAGTATATGTCTATCTTTTAAGATTAACTCACTAGAACCGTTTTTATGGTAATAACTATTCCATGCGGACAAAGTCGCTGGCACAGCTAGTATTATTTTAAATAGGTATGTAAAAGACTAATAGGTTGTGTACATGACAGTACACAACTCATCATACATACACATTCAAGTAGAACAATTCTTACTTAGAAGTGAAAATGATTATTATATATAAATGATGATTATTATTATGTACGAGTATGAGTATCTAATTGAAAAAAAAACTGGGACATTCTACACAGCGCCATCTATTACAAAAACACTGCAGATTGACAGGATGTGTAAAAAATACTATAATAAGAGAGTGTTGTTCAGCGGTTCCAGTGTCTGCTTTTCATCCAGATGCATACTGGTTCGAATCCGGCTCTACACCAATGACTTGTATTTTTGTACGAGGACATGTGTCTTCCGTGAAAGGACTTGGGCGCCCACCACTATGTATCTGCCCAAGAAAACTCTCCAAACAAATTAATTCTGTGGGGGAGTCTCTACCCTCAGTCATGAGAAAATACAAAAATACGAGAAAAATTACTATCTTTACATATTGTCATACTAACTAGGTTGAGCCTGCAGTGCTTTAGCCAGTAGTCCAGCTACTGCCTTGCCTCTTCCACCTATTGTGGATGTTGAGAGTCCGGACACCTGGGAAATAACATTTCATTTGTTCAATATATTTTATGAATGTATTAAAGTAAAAAAGTAAGTAAGTAATACCTTGAAAGTGGCCTACTCAGGTGCCAGTTTTTAAACCACCCTTAGGCCTCTGACATGGCTTACACTGTCACACTATGACAAACAGCAGACACAACAATTTAATGAACGAGTAATCTGATACACAGAAGCAGTCAAAATAAAGAGCTACATTTTGGTTACCCATCCAATAATGTAATACTGTCCCTCTGCTGCTTGAGGCTATCACTACTTTGTCCAATGTCTTGTGTCTTGTCGTCATCACCAACCCCAACGGAGGACCAGCGCTGGTTCCTATGCAGCCAGCGTTATGCTGAGTTGGGGTTGTATTGTGGCAAATATGTATTTTATTTAAGTAATTTTAAGTATATATATTTATATATTTCCTGCTTGTACCTACTTATTTCCTAATTATTTGCTACAATAAATGTTTTTCTTTCTTTCTTTCTTGGAACATATGTAATACCTATGCCTATAGCCTACTAAGACTAGAAAGAGAGAGAGAGGCTTGCCAAAAAACTCCAAATCTTAACAATCATACTTCTATTTCATTTTATCACCTGCAATGGATACCCACAAAGAAATATGTTAGTTGATATGTTAAACATACTCAATTATATACAATACAGTATATTGTATACACACACAAATACAAAATATGTATATTGATTGACATAATATTTTGTAAATTCTCTGGCCTTATGCTAGTCCTGAGACTAGGTTACACTAGTGATCTCCCAGATATGAAACTTAAATTGATTATGGGTAAGATTAAAAAGTATAACTATCAACAGATAAACATAGGAACATAGGTCAGGTATGTGTGTGATACATTTTAAGACTACAATTTTGATTAATATCAGGTGGGCTGTAGTCAAACATAAGCCTATATAGCACTAAAAAAATACTTTTTTTATAGAAAAAACTGGCAAAAGCAAGAAAGAAAAACATTTATTGTAGCAAATAATAAGCATTTAAGTACAAGCAAGATATATATATTCCTATACTTAAAACTACTTTAATAAAATACATATTTGCCACAACACAACCCCAACTCAGCATAATGCTGGCTGCATAGCAACCAGCGCTGGTCTTCCGTTGGGGTTGGTGATGATGTCACGCACACATACATAGAATTAGTGTTTTTAACAGAAACAACAAAGACAAGTTAATAAATACCAAAAACAAATACAAATATGATGGGTGATAGAAAACAATTCTGTAAAAAAGGCACACTGTCTGCCTGATGGTAAGTAATCACCGTCGCCTATGGACACTTGCAACTCCAGAGGTGTTGCAGCGACTTACTGTTACAGGGACTATTATATGGAGACCATCATATTATATTATTCACATTAAAGATGATTCTACGTAAAGTAAAAGTAAAGTAAAATATGTTTATTTACCATTTGAAAACTTAACCTACACATTACAATTTTCATATTTTAGTTAATTTACAATACAATAGGTTTAATAGTATTTACAGCAGACCCCAAACTAGGTGTAAGCCTGTATCTTGGTGTAGTATAATACCAATATACTACATATTGGTATTATGTACACAGCATACATGTTTATATAGCTTACCACACTGGGAGGGACACTAGGTGCTGGGCTGAGGCCAGGAGTAGCATCAGGTGACTGTCCTTTTGAAGAAGATGAGGATTCATCACTCAGCTGTGACTTTCTCAACGCCTCCAGGAGGGCTATGCCTCGCCCTCGCCCTTTACTCGGCTCCATAGTGGTTTTCTGTGGAAAATTACACACAACACCTATAATAACAGTAAAGTAGTACACAAAAAAAAACACTTAACTGACTAATTCACTGATCTATCAACACAGCCTAAATCACTGGACCCAATGGGCTGTAATTTGGCATGCTGATAGTCATGTGGGCATACACTAAGAAAGGCTTTTTTTTATTATTCCACTTCTAAGTGATATAGTGGTTGCAAGTTTGTATGAAACTTTAATTGATAATAATACCTACTTTTAACACGACCTAAGCTGCGGGCACACGAGTAGGTACTTTTATAAACATATAAGGAAGTTTCTGATAGGTGCCTACCCACCTAAAATTTCGCGGTTGGTGATATTATTATGACAGAGTTATGGTTATTGTGACATGTTCTTAAGATAAATAGGTACCTACTAACTTTATTTAGAACGCTTGAGTAAAAGCTCGCACTACCTTCAAGTACAAAACATGGCTTTAAGAACTAACACGTGTATTAGTAGGTAGGTACAAGTACCTACGAAGTTTAAAGCCCTTCCTTGCCTTGCTGAATAGCAAGTTTAATATTGAATAACATACAGAAAAATAATTGCAACCATGTTGTCACTGAAAACTTACTTAATGCTGAATACGCTGGAATTTACAACAGTCAAATTTTTTTTCGTATTGCTTGCATAGCTTGCCCCAAAGAATACCTAGCAGTAGCACCCTTTTAGCTTGCAGTGCTTGCACAAACAAAAAAATGTTTCGTTTCGTCGTTTTCTTCCAAATTATTCCCAGTTTTTCATATTTTTTCTACTAGCACAGATAAGAAATAGAAACAAAACATCTTTTATTTTTGGAAATACACTTAATATGTTTTGCCAAGAGATATTTTGAACGAAACATACGACAGAATTTAGAAAATACTGATCAAGATATGTCAACAATATACCAATATTGCTAATTCGATTAAGTACAAATTATATTCTATTGTGGTCATGTAGGAAAGTAATAATAAATCTTAATCATGAAATAACAATATACCTACTGAAGTAGTCCTAATCCTCAAGCCCTCAATCTTTTTCGACCATCAACTTCACTCACTCACTGTTGTCATTGTCAAGTCAAATGTCAATGTCATTGTTTCATTCACGAAATTTTGTAAATGCGACTCGAAAAAGAATTTAATATATTTATTTTCTTTTCTTATATATGTACTGATATATATTAGTTTTCAACCGATTATCAAATTAGTTTAAGGCAGTTATAAATTCTATTTGTCTACTCGAAGATGCTGCGCAACTCGCTACATATTATAAGAAAAGGGAGTCCTTGTAGGCGTTATTGCTTAGCGGCTTCTGCAATAGCACGGTAAGTTAATCAGTTTGCCTTTATACCTACTTATTGCTTTCGATTTGTTTAATAGGTACTTTAATAGATACCCAGTATTAACGTCAACCAGTAGTACACGGTGCTTAACTGAATATGTGTCCCTATATTTGAAGAGACTGCAAATAATCAAAGAGGTCCATATTTAACACTATTTTTTACTTGCAGACCTAACACACGGCAGTTTAGCGGATTCTCGCAACAACCTAGCAAGGATGTAGTCTCGAACAAGGCTATAATTAATGCTTGTCAATGTCGTACTATGTTTATTCAGACACAAGATACACCCAACCCTAACAGCTTGAAGTTTCTACCTGGGACTAAAGTCTTGGAGCCAGGACAGACTATGGACTTTCCCAATATTGGAGCTGCTCAGTGTAGTCCATTAGGTGAGGAACACATAAAAATGCATCTATAAATCACTATTCTATCTTATCTCGTTCTAAAGTTGCATTTCTTATTACTGAGGCGGCTCCCCTACAGAATTGATGGGGAAGTTCTCTTAGACAAGTACATATTGCTCTCCCAGATCCTTCAATCAATATCTAAACATATATCTTACACTTTGAAATCTAATGCTTTTAACCATAATTTAAAAGATAAATCAGTCAAACTTACATACACTAAGTTGTCAATTAACATTTTGTTTTCTTGATAATTTTATTTGCGTAAGTTTGACCACTTTTGTAAAAATTAAAGTTTCATGCTTACCAATACAAATATGTAGGTAACAATTTCTTGTATAGTATATACCAGAAGGCTAAAAGTGTTAATAGAATTCAGTTTTATCAGAGCATACCTGAAAAAGATATAAACAACAAATCAAAGTATCAAAATGACATACCTACTGATAGAGACCCCTGAAAAGGTCTCCAGAAATACAGGTATGACCTGAAGGTCATACCTGTATTTATATATTTATTTGATTAATGGGCTCATCAGCAATTTGCTGATACATAACTCACTGTGTCAAAATTATTTTGTACAGTCCACACAAAGTTCACAATCATACAGTCCACTGGTGCAATGATCACAAGAGATTTTTTGGTTTTCTGTAACCAGCCATCAAGCCGGTTCTTAAAGTTGTTTACAGATGTTGCACTGACCACCTCTCTTAGAAACATTTTTATTTATATATTTTTGTTCTCGTTCAGCCAAAATGCTGTTCCGCATAGACGGTGTGAGAGCAGTGTTCTTTGGTCCGGAGTTCATAACTGTCACCAAGCAGGATGATGATGTTGACTGGAAGATACTGAAGCCCGAGATATTTGCTAACATTATGGATTTCTTTGCCAGCGGATTGCCCGTCATTACTGACGCTAAACCTTCTGGCGATACTCGTAAGTGATATATTACCTTCTAGTAGATGATCAAAAATTTTTGCATTTTTTTTTATTTAGGTCTGTAAACTGGTCAACACAGCAAACATACAAGTAACAATACAGTGGTTGGTTACAAACAAAGCCGCATGTCCTACCTACTACAGACCCTGCATGCATTGAACATAAAAAACACTCTTAACACTATGATCATAGCATAGTTTCAAAATGAAAAGTAGCAGGTAACTTTACTATCATCATACCTAAAATCATCATGACCTATTGCTCTTTGCAGTAATTGAAAGTGTAAGAAACAAACCCACATACACAATTTAGCTATGATGTTTGTTGAATGGATGAAGATATTCTACATCAGTCAGATGTAATGTAGTGAAAGCTAATATTGACAATTACTTACCCATATGTTAAATTACATTTATAAACACATTAGCCATTATTTATTTGATACATCTTGTAATAATGATGTTGTTGGTATTTTTTTATTATTTGTTAAACTTAACTGCAACTACTTACATCTTGCAATCAAAATAGTTATTTGTTATACAAGAGTGCAAAGTTGCTTTTTAACCGCGTGCTCAATTTTGATCGCAAGCGAAGCGAAGGATTCTAAAATTGAATCCTGAGCGTTAGCGAGGGAATCAAAAGAGCATGAGGTGAAAAATCTTTGCACTCGAGTGCAACACGTAACTTTTCATTCCACCTCAGCGAGGAAATGACTAAATGCAAAACGCGTGATTGTTGAGGGAGAAAGCTCATTTGCGCATTATTAACAGTTTCAGTCAATTCTGTTGGCGTCAAACAAACTTCCTCGTCGCTAGAATCACTCATTTTAGTTTTTTCACTGGTTTTCAAGTTTTTTGTTTTTAATATAAGGTTGAACAATGCCTTGAAAATATGCCGCGTAAAGAACCGCGTACAAAGCAAATTGAAAAAAAAGAACACCAAGAAGGTTCCAAGTCTGAGTTTTTAACAAATTTAAAAAAAGTTATGATATATTCGGCACCATAGAGGTAGCAGTAAATAGGTTTAATGATTTTTTTAATTCAAAAACTTGTAACACACGATGTTCTAAATTCAATTTACTTTATCCTCTAGAGAATAAAAACGGCTTTTGCACTCAGGTATTGAAGAGCAAAAATACTCTTTCCGAGATGGTGGGATGAAAAAAGTATTTAATCATATCACATTTCCATTCTTCCAGAAATCAATGAGGATGACGATGAAATAGTCCAAATGATCAAAGAGCTCCTGGACACTCGCATCAGGCCCACTGTACAGGAGGATGGAGGTGACGTGCTGTTTGTGGACTTCAAGGATGGGGTGCTGCGCCTCAAGATGCAGGGCTCCTGTTCGTCCTGCCCCAGCTCTATTGTCACTTTAAAGAATGGGGTGAGTATCTTCTATCTCTGTTTCTCTGTGTCTCTGTTTACCTGTTTATTTAAACGCTCCTAACGCAAAAATAGTTGAACGGATCATCATGATGTTATTGGAAGTGTCATAGGCTACTTTTTATCCCAAAATAACGCGAGCGAAGCCGCGGGCGTCCACTAGTTGCCTATATAATAAATATAATTAAAAGATTATCTGAGTAAATATCTGTAAGTATGTAACTACAGATGCATTCACGTCAGCTTGAGACTAAAGACAATTTTTTTGTCCCATAATCTAACTACAACATAAATAGATGTAGTTTATTGTTTTATATATACAACTAGCAGACCCGACAGACTTCGTCCTGTCTGTTAACTCTTTTACTCTTTAGTTTGGTAGTTAGAAAACGTTTGTATGGGAAAAAAGGGCGGTTTTTAGGGATTTACCGGCAATTTTTCGAATTTTTCTCGCCATAAAAACCATCCTTGAACTTCAACGAATATTACAAAAAAAAATGGCCAAATCGGTCCAGGCGTTGTTGAGTTATGCGCTTACCAACACATTTTGCGATTCATTTTTATATATAAGATAAGAAGATAAGAAGAAAAAAGCTGTTACATTCTTCCGAAAAAAAAAATATGTATAGGTAGAGTACATAACTGCATAACTCATGCAATAATAGAGATAAACTGATATTACCATTGCACTTTGTGAAAACACTAGTTAGGTACTAGGATTTTTTAAGATTCCTCTCTCTTCTATTCTTAGTCGTATCCCTCACTGCTGAGGATCGTGACTCCTCCTGATTTTGTGTGCTAAATGTCGCCATTTGTTGCGTTCTGATGCCTGGTGCATTGCAACATTTATAGGCATCTCCAGCTCTTAAGATTCCTAATGTAATAGATAAAAAAGGTACCTTCTTACGACTCCAGTCCACTATCCATCTGTCTGTATCTCATAAACAGTGATATTCTAGAATTACTAATAGAAATTATTGCATATTTTGTAAAGGATACAACAACAAATACATAAAGTAGAATAACATAAACCATCCACTTATTACATGATGAGATTTTTGCCATATTTATATATAACCTAACAAGCAGAAAGTCCGCAGGTAGACACCGTTTCATGGTTGAAATGCCGAAGTGTCGAACACAGCGCTTTGCCTCTACGTTTATTGTACGGACGGCAAAGCTTTGGAACACTTTACCAGAAGCCGTGTTTCCTGCGAACTACAATCCAGGGGTCTTTAAATCTAGAGTTAATAGATATCTTCTAGGTATGCGTGTTACATCCTAGGCTGCAGCAATGCTAATCATCAGGCAGGCTGTAGTCAAAAGTAAACCACCAAGTAAAAAAAAAAAAACTAAATGTGTGAATCCTTTGTGTCTAACCAACTCGCAATTAACTGTTTTTTAATATCCTTTGTATGTTTTGTATTTTCAGGTCCAAAACATGATGCAGTTTTACATCCCCGAAGTGCTATCCGTGGAACAAATCGACGACGAAGGAGAAAAAATGAGCGAAAAAGTGTTTAAGGAATTTGAAATGCTCAAAAATAAGAAGTAAATGATGGCTGTTGTAAGTAGATGTATATATGTAGCTATATTGATATTAGTTATTGTACATTATTAGATTATATCTATTTTGTTATTGTCTAGTAATATAATGCTCTGTTTTGTTGCTAGTTAATATAATTATGTATAGGTTATTGAAATATAGTTTTTAAATTTACTCATTACTTATTTCAATTGTTCTAAGTACGTATAACAATCAAATTAGTAAGTCTTTGTTTTTTTTTTTGCTGTGGTTAGTTAGACATTTGGTCACCGGGTTAAACACTTAAAGATAGTAAGGTGGAGCATACATGTACTGGAATGAAATTAGCTCTCAAACAAGGCTGCTGGAACATACCTTTAGAGCCTTAGGGATAGATAGAGATGGGGTAATCTTCTACTATATATAAATAAGTCGGGTTTTCCTTCCTGACGCTATAACTCCAGAACGCACGAACCGATTTCCACGGTTTTGCATTCTTTGGAAAGGTCTCGAGCTCCGTGAGGTTTATAGCAAAGAAAATTCAGAAACAATTCAACAGAAAAGCGGGAAAACAGGGTAAATCATTTTTCAAATACAGTGCCATCTCTGATCCATATCATGTACTACAAAACGAAGCCATCTGGTGGCGAAACGGAGTTCGCCGGGTTTGCTAGTACTTGTTCAATAATATTCATTTATTGTTATTTAAATTAGGTTTCTTACGGTGATCTTAGAAAGGTTTCTGTCAAGGGTACTAACATAATAATCAATTTAATATTAGTTGATAGATTTAATAGGTAGATTTTATTATCATGTACCTACTGTCAACATAAGTGTGGATAAAAAGAGTAATTTTTACCTGAACACTTGCATATTATATGTATACTAGCGGACCCGACAGACTTCGTCCTGTCTGTTGACTCTTTTACTCTTTAGTTAGTTAGAAGAAGTTTGTATGGGAAATAGAAAGGTGCGGTTTTTTGGGATTTTCCGGCGTTTTTTCGATTTTTTCTCGTCGTAAAAACCATCCTTGGACTTCAAGGAATATAAAAAATAATAATTGGCCAAATCGGTCCAGGTGTTGTTGAGTTATGCGCTTACCAACACATTTTGCGATTTATTTTTATATATAAGAAGAAGAAGAAGAAGATAACTCGTGAACTTGTTTGTGTCGACTGTTTGTCCGTCATACAGACATACTCATAAACCACAATCCATTGTAGAGCAGTTACAAAACAATGTCAGTAGCCTCTAGAGATACTGAAAAAATAGCACCAAAACTTGGCCACATACAATGTAAGCAGGCAATCTTAATCTAACACATAGACGAAGGGATCCTATAAAGCTTATTCATAGTTCTTATAAAAAAAATAAACAACTGCAGTCTGGTTGATAAAATCTTTAATAAATTGTACAAATAAAATTCACGTAAACTAAACTGAGTATCATAGGCTGCTTTTCAACGAGAAAAAAAAATAAAGCATGCTGTTCACATGCCGAAATACTCTGATCTTACTATAGTAGGTACAAATACACACTAAATAGGCCTCTAAAGATAATACAATTAAGTTCTTATAAGTATTTTACTAACTAAAGGTGTTAACACATTGAGGGATTTTATATCTTTTAAAAAAGCATGCTAAGTCAAGTAAACATGTCATTGGTTAGTGTCAAACCAAACGAAGTCAAATTAAAAGCTGGATGTTATTTTCCTGAACCACACTCGTTTTAACATGTAGAAATTATGAAAAACAACCTCAAGTATGCAAAAACCTCAAAATTATATTAGTAGGTCGTCAAAATTACATTATAATTACAATTATTTATATTCAGATTAAAATAATTAATCACAAGGACATAAGAAATTATTTTCGAAGCCAAATTTGTTTTAAAAATACAATATTTCATACATGGCAGTGTTTTAAATTAAACAATTAATAATTGGAAATTCAGGAATTTATTCCTACCAATAAATTATGATACTATTTTAGAGTCGTTTATTTTTACTGTATAATAGAAAAAAAATCTTTACTAAAATTACTTAAAATATAAAATAGCCAGTTGAAAATATGAAACATAGCTTATTTATAATATTTAGTATAAAAGTATCTTCAAATTTACATAACATATCAGGATAGGATGTAGCTGTTTTTTTTTGTTATGCGTACTTGCACTAACAAAAGTAAAGCATATCAAAACGCTTACTCAAACAAGAATATAATTTCATCTGTATACACACACATACATCGTTATATACACAACGGCTAAACATATTTGGAAGAAATTTGTTATTGATGTAGCAGAAGCTTTGGATCGAAGTAAAAGTTACAATAAAATTATAACACCATATATCAACAAAAGTAGCCTATCACATTAAATTAATCCATTTCTAGGCTATATTTTGTTTACGCCATAATTTATCTCGATTTGTTCATTCAGCATAGCTATTAGTATTTAAAGTTTTCATTTGTGTATCTTTAACTTTGAGACACTATTTGAACCAATGTGAAGATTTCATCAAATAACATGGGTTAAGCACTTGACCATAATTTGGCTGATGGTAATCATCGTTGTGCAAGCGGATCTGATTTTAGTTTTCTTTCTGTAAATTTCTTATTCAAACATAACATCGCACTATAATCCAGCGAACTTCAAAGCGAGAGTGAATCGGTTCTTATCGGGTAAGCACGCTCGACCATCTTTGGCCTTAGCCTTTGCTTACTGTCAGGCAAACTATGGCCAAGTGCAAACCCGTTCTAGTTAAAAAAAACATAATATGTTTTACCGTGTCTCAACCTACATAAATGCTAGGAGTTACTACACCTACACATACAACACGATGGGAACATGAACCAATCCATGACGATCTCGCACAGTCATCGCTAGTCGTACTACCTATCTAGTAAAAATTACCAACTGTTTACACATGACCATAGTTTGCCTAATAGTAAGCAAAGGCTATGGCTTAAGATGGAGCGTGCTTACCCGATAAGAACCGATTCACTCTCGCTTTAAAGATAGCTGGATTATAGTGCGTGGGGAACAGGGAGTCAGGCAGAGAGTTCCACAACTTTGCCAGATCTGATTTTAGTTTTCTTTCTGTAAATTTCTTATTAATATGTTAACTAAACGGTTTTCACTCACGTGAAATTCGCGTATGTTTGTTGTTGAGTGAAAACCGTTTAGTTAACATATTGATAAAATGTCTCACGAAAGTTTAATTATTTTTTTTACTGTTTCAAAGATGTTTTACCGTGTCTAAAGCCTACATAATAATATGCTAGGGGTTACACCTACACACACAACACGATGGGAACAGGAACCAATCCATGAATATGCCAGCGCAGTCGTCGCTCGGGTCGTATGCTAGCAGGCGGTGCCACTTGTACTTTTGCTCGCAACCGCAATCTTTGCTGCAGCGGCCGGTTGTTTTCTTGCTGGAATTAGAAAAAAACATTGATTAGCATAAAATCAATTCTCCCTTGAGTTGTATATCCTCATGACTGAGGGTCGTGACTCCCCCGCAGAATTAGTTAATTAGGGGAGTTCTCTTGGGCTGATACATCGTGGTGGCCACGGAAGACACATGTCCTCAGATATTGTGGTCCTCAAACATGCCGGTTTCGTCACGATGTTTTCCTTCACCGTTAAGCGAGTGCAAATCCACACAACTTGAAAATACAAGTCATTGGTGTAGGGCCGTATTCGAACCAGGGTGCTTCTGGATAAAAAGCAGACACTGGAAACGCTGAGCCACACTCGCTTCTCTTCATTAAAATTAATGAATTCAATAAGTAGGTAAGTTAGAATGAAAATGTCCAACTCTTGCGTCGAGTTTTAGGATTAGAGGTCTCTAACGTGGCTTTAACGACTGCTGTTATAGCTATATGACAGATTTGACTTTGTGTCAAATCACACAAATATCATAAAAGTGAAAGGTTTGTGAGTGTGTATGTTTGTCCCTTCTTCACACTCAAAGGGCTATTCTGATTTGCATGAAATTTGGTATGGATATACCATATAACCCCTAGAATAGTACCTATGTATATAGGCTAACTTATACCGGTACGTTTAGGGTACTTTATATCCCGGAACGACGCGTGTAACACCACGGAATACCGCAAGTACATATATTGAAGAAAGTCAGTAATTAAAAGAATTACTGTCCAATTAAATCAACCACCAATTAAAACCTCAACCGAACCCATTCATATGCCTCTAAATGTCAGCATTTCGTAAAAGCGAGGCAACTGTCCGAATCACCGCGTCGAGATTCGAACCAACTCTCATTTTCATCAACGAAAGTGAGCTCAAACCGGTCAATAGTTCACTGACATCCTGACATCACACATGGACTTTACGACGGTTTTATTAAGACGAGGCTCCTCAATTACAATTGGTATGAGAGTGGGCAACTGTGGTGTCGAGTTTTCGAACTTCTGTTTCACTGACATGGATTTACGACTAACTGTATTAACAGCCGGGACCTACAATTTAACATGTCATTCGACCCACGGAAGCGAGTCTCCTGAATATTAATCAATTTGTTTTCTATAAAAAAAATGAAACTTGGCTGAGATGCGCGAAAGCGGAATATTGGACGTGGACGGCTCTGTTGAATGGATAAATTAAATTTTTAATTTTGTTTTAGGAACAAATTATCAACTTGTAGTAATCAAATCTAGCACGTAATTTTTATTTTTGACATAATAATTAGGTATCCACAATGTTCCTGTCAGAAACAGCGCTAAAATGTAGCCTACGTATTCATTCAATCATACCACAGAAACAGTTTCATCCAAATTTTTCGACTGTTAAATCCTGAAGATGGGTCAAAAAACAATATAAGCATCACATAAGCAGGTCTATGTTCAATTGGGTTTTTGGGTAATAGTGTGATTTGCCTTAGGTGTTATTTTAATCCAAGCAGCATATGAATATGAGTTACGAGTAGTCTATTAATAACATAGTCCTTTGCTCCATTACCTGCAGACTTCCTGATGTATGGCCTGTTCGAAATGCATGGTGTTGACAATCGCGCGCAGCTTGCGTGCAGAGTTGAGGGCCCAGTATGGAGTCATTATCTCTGTCTTGCTCTCGCACGCGTCGACTCTGTAATGTAGAATGAGACAGATGTAGGTTACTGGGTGTTTATAATATTGTGTAAAATATTCTGTGTGCTTGGGTAAGTAATGTACATATATATTTGTGTGTTTGTCAAGCCCAATCTAGCCAAGCCCAGGGTCCGTGTACCTTGGCGTCCAGCCCTCGCAAGAGGCAAAAGGTCTGAGGCGAGTTCCCTCATAGAGGATGATACCAGTCAGTCAGTCAGTCAGCCCAATCTAGACTGCCAATTCGCACTGTCATTACTTATTTGATAATTCGCACTACTTTGTGAATATAAAAAAAATATTTTGTTCTAGAACTAGATGGCGCTGTGAGATATATGCTGGAATATTTATTTAATTTTATTAATATATAAATATGTATAGATATACAGTAAATATGGGTATGCAAGGGATTATTACTTGATGAAAAGAAATGATAGACCAACTGATCAAACACTTGTCTATCCAGGTTTCGTAAAAGTTAAAAAATCACGAGGCTATTGATTATGTCATACTTTATTCAAACATTTAAATTCAACCTACATTTGCGTCACCATTATCATATTGATAAAATACGGATGCATTTCTCTCGCTGCGTTTGGCGAGAGTCCAAAAGTGAGATGTCTCGGTGCATACCAATAAGTAATACGTAATCGGTGCATCGGTGAAATCTGGGCATCGTCCATCAAGTGCAGTTTTGGCACTATTACGTAATATCAGCCAATGTGAATGTGGGGCGAAACTCCTACGGAGACAGGTTTTTTGATCTCATTCAGAGCAGGCTTTACAGTTTGCACGTGTATAGGCTTGACTTGACTTTTCGTAATACATTGTAGGTAGGTATGTTAAAATTTGGCTACAAGAGATGTAGGTAACACATTTTGAGCATTATACTTTGACATGGTTTCAGGAAAACAAAACTCGCCTGCTCCCGTAGCATCATGCATATCAGGGACCTCACGCTTATCACAACCTCTTCCAAAGAGGTTAATCACTGTAGCTAGAAACGTCTTGTTCAAAACCTTACCTGCCAGTACTATTTATAGCCTGTGGATCCGGTAACTTCGCGTTAGCCGTCTGCCTAGCGTGCCTGAAGTATGAATCTCCCGTGGCATCATGTATATCAGGAAACTCCTAACCTCACTTATATTAATATTACCTCCAAAGAGGTCAATATACTAGCTAGAAACTTCTTGTTCAGAACCTTACCTGCCAGTACTATTTATAGCCTGTGGATCTGGCAAATTCGCGTTAGCCGCCTGCCTAGCGTGCCTGAAGTATGAATCTCCCGTGGCATCATGCATATCAGGGACTCCAGGCGCGCGCCGCACTCTGCCTCCACCCGGCGTGTTGAATGAACCGTACATCCGTTTTATTAGCGCTTTATTCTCGTCGATGAAGGTTTCTATCTTGTCTCTGGAATAAAAATAAAAATCATATGATAATCAGGCAGTAGGTTCACTTGCGTTTGATTTGATATACGGGTGTCTAACCCGCACAAAACACACTTCTTGCCACAGGCTTTCAAAATGAGGTATTGAGAACAGCCAGTTAGACGGTTTGACGACACTAGTTTGTATGAGAGTGGTAAAATCTGGTGTTTTGAGTGGTGTTAAACAAACAGGTCGTTTTTTGTAATCTGAGCATAGCTGACTTACTTCCGGAAATATTGACTTCTTAAAATTACTCCAATGTGTGTACTGATTTATCTGTTTGTTAATTTTTTGGGGAGTCACGACTCATCCAATGAAGAAAACTATTCAAGGAGAGGCATGGAAGTATACTTTACTTACAAAGGATAAGTATTCCCCGCCGTGGGACAGTAGAGCTGGTAATTCCTCTTCACACATGGCACGCCTCGTATGATCTGTCCCTGCAGCTCGTAGCCTAACGCCACCGAGAGGGCAGTCCAGAGGATCTGTAATGGAAATACAAAATAGTTATATTGAATTTGAAATTATTTATCGAAGTAGATATAAATACATACCTACATGAAGCTCTAGATACAAAAAGATGATACCTACCACACTAGGCGTTAGCCTGTATCTTGGTGAGACGGTCCTTGCGAAAATTGTAAAAAATTGTTGTCCTAAATTTTTAACGAGTAGGTAAATTGTTGTAAGTAATAGTTTGTTGTAATAAGTACATATTAGGTATTACCAATTTGTGGCTCAAGACAAACAACCAAAAACTTATAATCCAACGGCCTGCAAGACGACATTTGCTAAACTGGTATGAACTCCTTTTTAAAGTTCATCCGTTTAGTGTTTTACAGAATTAGGTAGGAAGTTAGTAGGTAGTTTCAGTTAATTAATTAATTTGTAATTGTTTTTCGGCTTGACAGTCAGCTGCTCCTGCCTGTTTGTGCGTTCTTAGATTAATAATTAATATTTGATTGACGTCAGCAAAAACATGCCTCTTTCGCAGTCTGATAAATAGATAAGATCAGAGCCAAATTTGCTGGCGCCTGAGGACTTGATTTGCTTATCAAGATATCTTTCAGCTCAATAAAATGGAGTTAAAAACCGGTAGTGATAATTGACGAGGTTAGTTAGTATGAGCGCAGAAAAAATACTTGTCTTTAGTACAAATGAACGAGTTTCATATTACTTGGTAAATACGTGCAAAATCATTACGTACATGGATAAAAACGGAACTAAAATGTGCCTACCAGCCAGAATGTAGTCTTAAGCAAATGTTGAAATTAATACATAACAGAAATGCTGCAGCCATTAAGCTGTTGGCATAACTGGTGTGGACTCTAATTAGATTGTTATTAACAAAACTGGCTTAAGAATTCCCATTACTGAGACAATAGAATGATTGTAGGTAATTCCATAGTTAGGTGATAAAGTGTGCACCTATTATACATGTACAAGCAGAATAAGTTGAGATGAGTATTCTATTTGGTATTTATTTATTTGTATTCACTGTGTGCTTATTATGCTACTCTGCTACAGGTATTCATATGTTATGTATTGTAACACGAACACGCCTGCGTAAACCGCATTTTTTTTGTAAAGTTTGCTGTTGGTGTAATTATTTGGTAAGTAAATGATAGTCATCGTCAAAGTCGAGAGTCCAACCTGGATGAGGTTTGCACAAGATCGACGCAGATGGCGCAAAGGGAGGCCTATACCCAGCAGTGGGATCCCAAGGGCTGTGGATGATGATGATGATGAAATGATAAGCCAAATACCTATTCATTTATTGTTAAATTTTGCATCTTACAATAGCTATAATAGTAGTATACATTTTCAACGTTCAAGACGGTTTTGCCAACATACATGACTCTAAAACTAGCTTTTTCACAATGCGAAATAAAAAGTGCATCAAAAAGATGAAGAGAGACGCATCGGTAACTTACCCGTAGGAAATACGTTCGCCGTAGCCGAAATCGGCTTGTAATGCATCACATCAAAAATATGAAAAGATTGTGACACTGCTTGTCGACGAAATCCTCCTAAAATCGACACGGACCTATCAATTTCCAAGTAATTAGCTCCGCATTCGCGATGCGTACGAACACGGAAGCCTTTCTAAATAATTAAAAAACAACCTTTACCTACAAGCCAGTAACAATGCCATTTTGCCTCAACACTTACATTTAAGCTGAACAAATCCATATCCGCTACCGGACTCCCTCTTAATTACACGTCCTGCTGCTATAAAGTACTGTAATTAACTGAACTACGATAAACTAAAACAAAAACAATAGACTCACGAAAAAATCAAAGTTAACGCACCAGACGGGCGCACACAGAAACTAGTTTCTGAGACACGTCGCACGATAAAATGGTCTCGAGATATATGTTATGCAAAAAGTATTAAATAATAATATAACAAGGCATTGTGGACCTTAGATTGCGTGGAAAAAATACGCCCCAAACGCCATTACCATTCTTGTTTATGTACAAAATGTGACTGACATAAAATAGTCATTGGAATTATAAATAGCTAATGCCACGATACGGAGCGCTCCTATAGAATATTAAATTTTACATGCACTAGATAGTTAGTCATAATTATGTACAAAAAGTTTTTTTACTCTGAACGAATTCCCATTTGACACTTGTCCACACTTTGGCATGATAGCGAGCGATACTTGTTTCCTAAAATGTAAAGCATTTAAGTTATAAAAACCTGTGAATCTCGCTTCGTAAATTGTATGTAGGTACGTACAGAATCTTATTTCATTATGTCTAAATAAGCATGTCGTCTGTCCCGGACGTAAGCAAATTCACGGGACGCAGCGAGGTGTATGTAAAACCAAGTCGATATAGTGTGATTTATGACAAGGCTCTTGCGCAACAATATAAAATGGAAAACTGGATCGGCCATTAATTTAGCAAGCGTCGTTATTTAGCAATTCAAAAATCTCCAGTATATTTAAGACGCAACTGTGTCAATAACCTTGCATAGAGCGAGGAATATTTACATATTTATACGTAGGTAAGCAAAAAATTGGACTCGCTTGTCTTGTGGCGCCATTGAATGATTTATCTAAAGTTCTCGATATGAAAAATTTAAATTAGTCATTTGAGGCGTTTATTGAAATGCCAAAGCCATTTGAAGGATTACGCAGTAACATTAAATAGCTGATATTAATATATCGGCAGTTTATCGATTTAAGGAGTTCCGTTCGAGATAGATCGTGAGATATTTCTTTACGTGTGTAGCTGACGTGATTTCTGAGAGTTGTAGATTAGTATCAATCTATAATATATATAATTCAAGTGGTATATACCTACATATTATACTACCTAACGAAGTTTTGGTAGTGTCCAAGTGAATTGTCGATTAAGATTATCATGTTATTGATTTGTCCGTTACATCTTATTTTAGTTACACTTGACGATGTGGGTATTCTTATTGGATACTAGAGCGCTTAAAACGACACTGAAGATGCTGCATGACTTAACCCACAAGAATATTTGTTCGTTTACCTAATAAGTAATTTATAAGTCTGTCCAGTGAATCTATATATTCCTAACTAAAAATGTAATGTTGTCTAATAAACTCAAGCCAAATTTAATTCGCTCAGCATATCATCTAGTCGACAAGGTCCAAAACCACGTCTTGTCTCTTGGCAACATAAATAAATCCTTATAAATATCCGATTTACCATATAAAGGCTTGCGTAGGCGATTATAGCTACTTTATTCTGTCTCGCCATTGTGTCTGTAGATGACAGGTATCATATTTAACGTCATTTTGTGGGAATTCCAAGTCAAGACAAACGAAGCATGCATAATTTGGTTTGTAGAAAACTAATTTCGCGTTAGTTAGTCTGTACAGAGTTATTAGGAACCGTAGGACTGTTGTAGCCTTCTTGTATGTATGAATTTGACAGTTATCTAAGTAAACATGTCACATCTTAAGTTGTAGTAGGTAGTCCCTCTTCTTAGTCATTTTTACTGAGGGTCGTGACTCCCCTCAGAATTAGTGCTCACTTGGGCAGATACATCGTGGTGGGCGGTGGGTGCCCAGGTTCTTCCTCGGATGACACAGTCCTTGGATTTTGTGGTCCTCAAACATTTCGGTTTCCTCACGATTTTCTTCACGACTATGTGAGTGCAATTCCACATGCTTTTAAGTACATTCACCTCCCCTTTCAACATAACCCAGTATAAAAAGGTACGTCGGTACGTTAATATATACGTTATTTTAGTTAGGTATTAGTCTGCTATTTGCGGAACTAAATGACACATGGCTGACCTATGGAGCCTTGAAAGTTAGGTTCAGTGGGTTTTGCACGATCACTACTTTGTAACTGGATTGGAACCACCTGATCGAATATAAGAGACTTTATGTTGATGGCTGGATGTATACATACCTATGTATGCTGTATTACTGGTATTAGATAATAGGTTTGTTTATAAATGCAAACTGTCCGCTTGTAATGTTGGTTGATCCTACTATCTTTAAAGCGCTTTATTCTGATAACAATAATGATAATATATTGTAAATACAAAACGTAGAAATATTCGAAGCCATTGCACTCTAACTAAAGCCACTATCCCCACGCACCTGATCAATCAGCATCAATCCGTGCGTCGAAGAAAATCAGCGTTTTTCTAGTCGTTTCGCGTTTCGCGTACAACATCGATGTGTGAAGTTTATTCGATTCACGTAAATAGCTAGGTACCTACCTATGTGTACCGTGACAATTCGCGGTGAGTAAGTGAATGACTCACTTCTAGGCATAGACTGAGTATGAAAAAACACACAACGCACATTAACAGTTCAAAATCAAATATTAGTTCTTTAGGAAACGGTTAAAAATGGCAAGCATGTCCGTACAACGAGACTTTTAATCTAGCACTTTTAAACGTAGCTCATCATAGATGTATGTTTTTTTACGTGAGCTTGGTTTGCGTTTGACTACAGCCTGCCTGATGTTAAGCATTGCTGGAGCCTAGGGTGTAACACGCTTACCTAGAAGATACCTACTAACTCTAGATTTCAAGACCCCTGAATTTTAGTTCGCTGGAATCACAGCTTCCTATTGTTTGTATAGATACTTAGTCCAACTCCTATCGCAGTTCTTTAGATTAATAATCGTACAAAACAAAATATGGTATTTTCATATGCCTTAACACGTTACCGTAAGTACAAAAGTAATTAATATATTGATTGATTGATTGATAAATTCTTTATTAAAACACCACATACATAAAAAACAATACAAAAAACATAGAAAATAAAATTTGCGTTTTAATTGGCGGCCTTATCGCTAAGAGCGATCTCTTCCAGGCAACCAATCTGGCAGGGATATAAACTTCAAATAAAATGAGTAGGACGAGGTGCTTAAGAAATATATAATATATAATCAGTAAACTTAGAATTACATTCTGATATCATATTGGTACCAAATTATCTCATATGCTCACATCTTTTTGCACAATCCCATGAGGTGTCTATCGGTGTTATGTGGAGGCTCGATCGTTTACCCTAGCCACAGGAATTTAGTATTCGGTGCGTGGATTGGACGGTTCGTGGAAAAGCAGGATGGGAAACTGAATGCAGGAAAATGGGCGCTTAAATTAAGGGTTAAGTTTTCCTGCTCCTTTAATTAACTATACATAAGAATTCTATAAGAAACCTGAGCTATCATAGATCCAAACCCAAACGAAAAATATTATTGTAAGAGTTCTTAAAATTTTTGCCATGCAACAAATTGACGGGGTTGATTTTTTTATATTTTACATTTTAGTTAGTCTAACTTATCTCCATTCTAAACTTTATCAGAACTGATTCAGCCCTAGAAAGAACTGAGCAATTATTACATTTTTAATTGAGCTTGTATTTTAATTTGGCACATAATGATTGACGTCAAGTTTCGGTAGACCGTGAATAATTCATACAAAAACAAATTATTAAAATTCTTTACGGTATTTTTATTCAGTAAGTATAAAAAAATAATAATGTCGGAAAGTTTTTGATATAACATTATTTTTTGTCACCATACTTATTATTCTGAAGGTCAAAGACTTTAAAATAATCAGAATAAAAGCGAAATCTGGTTAGTTGGTAAAATTTATTTTTAAATAGATTAACACATACAAATGGTATTTATGTTACGTGTTCAGAGTAAAATTGTGTGAAATGTTTTCCTTTGTTTAATGTTTGTTTGTCTAGTACGGCAGCTGGTAAGCCATATCAGAGGCCCTTAGAGCGGCTTGATAAACTCTCGACACCAGAGTTGGCCACTCTCATTCGATATGAGACGCGAGCTAAGAGGTTAGTAGGTAAAACCACCATTAAGAAGGCAAAACTCCAAAGTTTGGATCATCGCCGCAAGGTGGCCAGTCTGTCGGTCTTTTATCGTATTCATTTCGGAGAGTGTGCAGAGGAGCTACATGAACTGATTCCCTCAGCTCCCTTCTATAACCGAACAAGCAGAAAGTCCGCAGGTAGACACCGTTTTATGGTGGAAGTGCCGAAGTATCGAACACAGCGCTTTGCTTCAACGTTTATTGTACTGACAGCAAAGCTTTGGAACATTTTACCAGAAGCTGTGTTTCCTGCGAACTACAATCCAGGGGTTTTCAAATCTAGAGTTAATAGGTATCTTCTAGGTAAACGTGTTACACCCTAGGCTGCAGCAATGCTTAACATCAGGCAGGCTGTAGTCAAACGTAAACCTATCCCACGTAAAAAAAAAAAAAAAAAAAAAATGAAGAAGAAGAATTAAATTATTTTTGTCCTACAAATCTTCCTTGGATATGCTACTAGGTATTTAATTTTGTTATAGATGCCAAATAGCACAATAAAATAGTCCTTAAGCCCTTAAAATACTCTATAGTTAGTTTTACGAAGGCAACTACGGAAAGTGAAATTAGTGCCAAATGTGTGTAGTTTATAATAGGTACATTATTTGTGTGAATTCGAGTTTTTATTTGTAACTAAGAATGTGGCGCAAGAATTAATTTGCTCTTCGGTTATAACATACCTCCATATATGTCTATGATATCTACATATATACATAATTTATTTGCATCAATACATTTTGTTTACATTGGTGATGTCCCTGGAAACCGCTGTAGGATTTCCTGTGTCGCGGTGCCAGGGGTCTTCCGTTGAACAAAATTATTTGTTATCTAACTCTCAAAATACCAATTTATCTAGGTAGCTATTATGATCAAGTTAGCAATACCTTGCAGGCTACATTATTCTCCCACGTGTATGATTCACGCGCGGCCGCTTCCTGTGAGCCTACGCCGTCGCAATTCTAATGATGTAAAAGGAAATGTAGAGCATATTGGCGATTTTTTGCTAGTGTTTGATGCTAGGCAAATTTTGATATGGTTGTATTGAAGGTGGGTTGGTTTTTGATTTAGTGATGTACGGTTTGGGTTTGTTTTGGATTGAATAATAAGATTCCTTGGTAAGAGAACAATGTTTTTTTAACGCGGAATAGGCCAACGTTTGACTACAGCCTACCTGATGTTAAGCACCACTGTAGTCTAAAATGTTGTACGTTTGCCTAGGAGAAACCTATTTAATCTGGATTACATTCTTTAGCACTTCATATGCTGTCAAAATTTAACAAACGTATACATTGCCATACTGCTAAGTTTGTTCGTTAGCCACAAACAGATTTAAATGTACGAACATAGGTATATGTGTCTATTACTCGCTATGACAAGAGCACGAACAGCCTAAGCAGCAGGGCTAGCACGGCACGGGGACTAATAGTGTTTTCCACCATTTTTATCCACTTAGTGTATGGTGGACAGGTGGATAAAATGGTGGAAGACTATTAGTACCGGTGCTGTGCTAGCCCTGCAGGCACAGTCACTGCGTTCAAGTGATAAACTTGAGTGTCGAGTTTTCAAATTGTAAAAATGTCTTAGTTTAACCGTTTACTTTAAACGTTAACGACTACTTCTGCCATTGTGTTATGACTCAAAGCTAAGGTTTCTATCATACTAGTTATATTTATTACTTTCAGTAAGAACACAGTCGTACCTAGAAGACATTGTACTAAATAAATAAGAATAACAATAATTGGATTGTGAAGTAAGTCGGTCAAGAGATACATTCAAATCTGACCCACTTCAGAATCAGGATGAAAGCATGAAAAAGTAGGTGAAAAATACAGTAACCGTTTGCGTACATAGTAGAGACAAGTGGAGTACTTTCTAGAAATTGGGGGAAGTTTATAAGGACTTGGCTCTCGTCCAAACTAGGTATCATTGTAACACAGAGGTCGAACATACATTTATTATCCCGAATTTTTCTCAGAAACCGTTGAGTTACAATGTGTAACATTTTATGTGGTGTGTTGGAAAACTTCAGCATTGTTCGAGTGTTTTTTGACGTGAACTGTTGTCGTAAAACTGGGCGTAAACTACATAGAAACTACATAGTTGGAAGTTTTTCTGATCTTGCATATTCGTATTTCTCTTCGGTTTATGTCTTCTTTGCTCAAGGTGGGGTCAATCGATATTTTATTAATTCTATGTACATATGTACCTACCTATTTATTTATACCTATACATGTGTATTCTGTCTCTATTTCATCTTTTTATGTATATTGTTGTGTTCCGTGTGTTAAAATAAATGCTTTCTTTCTTTCTATTTAGTATCACATTTCATTATTTTGACTTGAAAACCATATTTTACGCCGTAATGAACCAATTAGTCTCTTAAGAATATTGTTCATTAAGTTAATAATAAACCCAAACAATAGTGAATCAGGCGACTTTTCTTCTCAAAATACCCCTTTATGTAGCTGATGGTAACAATTTATCTAATTTAAAGTTTGATTTTGTTTGGCTTGACTGATTGAATTCCATAGAACTCTACTTTCAGATAAACCGTGTACAACATAATATAAGGCAATGATAATCGAATTAAAGTTCCCATATAAGCCCTATCCAAGAACAGTAATACCTAATTCTTATCACATAGTCGGTAAGTGATCAAACAACTTCACAGGATGTATCTCATTAAGTTACTAACTTGAACCTAAATAAAGGCATTAAAATTCTTTAAAGTCTAACTTAGTCCTAATTGGTTGTTCTACAAATATGCAGCATTTAAACTATCCACTTATATAAACGATTAAATCCAGGTTAGCGGTCTTGAAATAGCTAAATAAATTTAATTTATGTAACAACTTTATAAGCTTAATTAATGTGTTTATGCGAAAATTGTTCATCTAGTCTATGATTCATGCTAAAATGTACGAAATAGGTAAAATTGACATTTAGTGGGTGTGCTGCAGACTTCCTAAAGACTGTGGTTTAAATCTAAGAATTTTGTTACTAGAGGCTAGGTATAAATAGAAGATTACCTAAAAATACTAAAAATATGTGCCATTTTTTATTAAAGATAGATAGATTGATACTTTATTGGACACAAAAAACATAATACAAAACGGAAAAAAATTAATTAAAACTAATGCCACAAATGGCGGCCTTATCGCTAAAAGCGATCTCTTCCAGGCAACTGTAACCGTTAAATGGGATTAATATTCTTTTTAGTCCTTCAAACTATTCATATCTATCATAGAGTTTCTTAAAACAAGAACGTAATATTTTCATATCAAATTAATTGACACAAGGAAAATTAGATTCCATCTCTCCACAGATTTCCATATTAAATTTCTTAGAACAAAACCTAACGAGCAAATAAGAAACCAAAGCTAGGTTATGCAAATTGAAATTATTTACCTAAGGACACCACAAATTATCGTTAGTCACGTTGTCACAACCTTAACTTAAACATTACTTAACTTGTACTTAAGTTAGTATAGTTACGTACATATATTATGTTCTTAGTCAATCTGTCTCGTAAATTACAGTTATCGTGATGAATCCACGCACAATGCGATAATGACTTACTCATTGTAGAAGTTTTTCTGGTGATGCTATGTATATATTATGATATTAGCGGCGCTATGTGAAGTTAGTAACGTCAATGTAGGATAAAAGCCTATCTATTCTTCCGAGATTCTGCCTCTCTACGACACAGTTTTTTACTAATGTAAGAGGCAGAGCTATTTGTAAAGTGTAACATATTGTTTTGTTTACAATAAATTTATCTTATCTTATCTAAAAAAAAAAAAAATAGATCTAATCTGTCTCTAAATTTTGCCTGATATAGTGATCTATCAACGCACAGCCCAAACCACTGGACGGATTGGGCTGAAATTTGGAATAAAGTTAGATGTTATGACGTAGGCATCTGCTAAGAAAGGATTTTTGGAAATGCCACTTTTAAAGGGGTGAAATAGGGGATGCAAGTTTTACTTCTCAATACGAGCGAAGCCGCGAGCACCCACTAGTAATGTATGAATGTCGGTGTAGGTAGATCCCCGACACTCAAAGATAAAGTACGAGTTAATTATGTCGTACAAGTAGGTGAAATACTGGTACTCATATTTCTAACTTACACACTTTATTTAATGGTTAAACGAACTTACCTGTAAGTGAAGTTCTACCATAATTATACGAAGCTCCCTGTCCAAGACGGTTTTACTGTGTAGTATATGCATTTATGCGTACTGCCATCACAATGTTTCCAAGCCTAAAAAAAAAGAAGAACGCAGGAGTATCCGAACGCAACTGTCAATGTCATTACGTTCAAAGCAAATATTTCATGAACAACCCTGCCTACTGAAAGGGTGGGTTGGGTAGGGAGTACCGTCTTGGACAGGGAGCTTCGTATAATTATGGTAGAACTTCACTTACAGGTAAGTTCGTTTAACCATTAAATTATACTCACTCCCTGTCCAAGACGGTTTTACTGTGTAGATGTTTGAAGATAAGGGTTGAGAATGAAATGTCTACGAGTTTGTAATTTTAAATATATTTATTAATTTTAATTGGGTACTTAATCATTAAACAAGAGTCAAGTAAATCTAGCAGTTAGGTATTTTTTATTTAGTATTTAGCTTACATAATATCTTAATTATTCATTTGTACTCAGATTACAAATGGTGGCGCTAAAGGATGACGGGTCATCTGCCACAGGTCTATTATAATACCTGGCGAACACTGCAGAATTGCTAGACCAGCCGGCTGTCTTTCTTATAAGGTCAATATTAAGACCTGCTCTACTTGCCGCCGAGGTGGTTGCATGTCTTGTACTATGGGCTGAGAATATATTAATGTTTATACCAGCCTCCCCTAATATACACTTAATCCAACGACTTATGCTCTGGGAAGTTGCACTCCTATGTGGTTTTTTATATGTTAAGATAAGATTTTCAATATCACCCCTAATAAGCTCTGTAGATTTTAAATAAACTTTTAAAATTTCCACAGGACAAATTTCCTTGTTATTATAATATGATTTTAAATGTAATGTAGGTTGCAGGGTGTTTTTTCTTGATGTTTTAATTAAGTCGGATATATTTATCTGTACCCCATTATTTGAGAATCTTATATTTTTTAGTTTTATTAAGGAAAGACATTGACAGTTGCGTTCGGATACTCCTGCGTTCTTCTTTTTTTTTAGGCTTGGAAACATTGTGATGGCAGTACGCATAAATGCATATACTACACAGTAAAACCGTCTTGGACAGGGAGTGAGTATAACTGTAAGTAATCATTATGATGTACTATAAACCCTTAAATAAATAATAAATCTTACAGAACATATTTAAAGATAGGTACTATCCAAGCTACGTCCCCGAGTAAAAACAGTGAAAGGAGAGAGTTACTTACAGGTATTTGGTAGAAGGATCCATTGTTGATGGTCCGGTAGGAGGTGAGCGGCACCACGGGCACGGAGCCATTCCGCAGCAGGATGGGGCCCTGCAGCGGCGTCACTGCCGGCTGACCCGGGACTGGAAGTGACAGTGTTGTAGCTTAAGTATGGTTATATTATAAAAAGGTAGTAAGGTTTGTGAGAAATGATGGCGCAGAACCGAGAGGAATAGCGTCTCTTTGTGTCGGAGGCCAGGATCCACTTTGGGTCGCAGCGCCACATTAGTAAGTAAGTAAGGTTTGTGGGAATGCAAATGTGTGCCTTCATCACACCCAAAAGACAGATATGGTTTTAATGTAAATGGATTACATTTAGAATAAGGCTTTGCCTTAATTTGTTGTTTTTTTTTTACCTTATTTCATATCGCAACGGACCGACAGATCATCGTGATTTATAGTATATAAATAAATAAATAAATAAATATTCCGGGACATTGCACACAGCGCTATCTAGCCCCACACTAAGCAAACGCTTGTGTCGTGGGTACTAGGTAACGGATATAATACTTATATACTTTTCTTTTGTCAATACATATTTATTATACATACAAACGACCAGACACAACACAAGTAATTATACATTTTTAAAGTTACATAAATACTTGTGTCAGGCGGGAATCGATCCCGCGGCCTCTAGATTAGAAGGCAGAGCCACTACCAATTAAGCTAACAGGCCAGACAATTATGAGTATAGGATTCTGAGTGGCTTCTGGTTATCGCGAAACAGCGCGAGCATCTACAAGTTCCGTATAATTTTTTAAACGAATATTTACCAAAAGAGTATTTAAGTACCTAGATGTATAAGAGTATATAAGTACCTAGATGTTTTATTAAATCAAATGTATATGAAAATAACAGCTCGTTATGAGGAAAGCTTTTTCTTTTATATGTAATTAAATTCAACTTACTTATATAGTTTTATCAGCGATGTTGGCTCTATAAACCTACTCTATTATCTGCCTACATAACAGTACAATAATAAAAAAATCTTTTGAAACCTCTCATTATTACGCCAATAAGACCTAAAAATGCCGTCCCAGCGGCAACTTCTACCTAACATTTCCTCCAATACAAACACGTCGATAAACTATCTAAGTGGCCTCGCTAGATGTAAACATGTCAATAATTTGAACAGCAGTGCAAGTGCGGAAGTTTTATCCTATCGACGTCGATTTGATTAATTCGGTAACTTTTGTCAACAATCGCAAGTGCCAAAGTATGTTTAGAGGTAGATAAATTGATCGATAAGCCTCGGTAAGCTTTAGTACAGATAATCAAAAAAGACTGGAATCGTTCACTCTGCTTGCGTTCTTCGGAAAGCTCCAAGGGATTGTTAGCGTCTCTTAATCGCCGTCGGTGCATCATTAAAGAGCCACATGTATTGCGATTCACCCGCTCTTCTTCCTCCTCTAGCGCCAACGCAATCACAAAATCCATTATTTATTAAATGAGTAGACAGCAAGTATGTTTATTATCTAAGTAAACCAAACATTTGTAGTTATCGAGGCCTATCGTCGTCAATTTGAAACCTGATAAAATTTACCGATTTAAACAACTTCAAATGTCAGTGTATCGATTTCGTTCGGTCTTTGATGATAACTTTATCATAGTTACCGAACCATAGACAAGGTGTCGATAAGGGACGACAGCGTCGATTATATTCGACAAAATCGAGTATTATCGAATTTAACGACACGATAAAACTTCCGCACTTGCACTGCTGGCGTGACAGAGGCGAGGTTGGCCCCCGAACAATGAAGCAAACTTTCTACCGTGGCTGGTAGCCGCATCTGCTGGCCTGAGTAGATGGTAGCAGAGGAATAGATTGCGACGATATTTGTAAGTAGTAAGTGTTGTTTGAAGTGTAAAGTTTACAACATGTGCAATTTGTGTAAAATATATTTTTCTGTTTTCGATGTTGAAAAAAATGCGAATGTTACGTATTATCATTATGCGTTAGGTACACAAATTGTGTCGTTTGTTAGAAGTTGATATTTTAGAGCTGCGGCAAGCATCAAGAGCCTATTATTAAGAAATAAATTAAGAAGCTATAGATCGAAAAGTTGGTGTCATTTGAAGGTGTTAATTTAATATTATATACTTAAATATGTGAATCTTTATGTACATAGTTAACTACCTAAAAAAAATTGTGTTCTAATATGTGGAAGCCCAGTAAGTTATCACAGATGAATTAATATGACGTTACGTTAACGAGTTTTAATGAATCATTTGTCAACAATTCCTCTGCACATCTCCTACTCCACATCTGCCATTAGTAGATAAGTTTCGTCAGTGCAAGGTGCCTCACCTATTCAAGTTTGTCTGATTGCGACATGACGCATTACAAGTGGTGACGACTATATCAGTCGCCAGTTTATCTGGCTTAATGTCTACTCTGCATGTTATCTACTCATATGGTTTGGGCTTATTTTTTTGTAAGCATAGAGATAATAATAAACAAATTTCTTTGCGTCTTGTTTTATCACAGAAAATAAACTCAAACTCAATTTATTTATTACAAAATACAGTTACATGTCAATTCAATAATTAAATAATTGTCTGATTTATGTAAATATAATAAGTTCAATTAATTACATAACAATTTTTCGATATTCAACATATCATTAACGTTATAAATACGTTTTTTCGACAAGCCAATGTTTGAGCAGCCGTTTAAAAGACGCGGTAGAGGGCTCGTCACGTCACAAAGTTTTATACTTGCTAAAGTAATGCTTAATAGATGTTTTTCCAAATTGATTTGGTAAGTTAAATCAATGCGACGATCCGTGTTGCAATTGTGAAATAAGTTGGTAAGTTCATATGACAACGTCTTAGTCTGATCTAGAGGGTTTTTAAGCCACCCTAAGAGCAACTGCGATTGCTGCAGTAAGGATCACCAAGAAGCCAGAACTTACAATGTAACCCACGGTAATTAACATAGCATGAAACAAATAAGTGATCAAGTTATTTGAATACCTACATACATTATATATCTAGAGATTATACAAGAAATACATCTACGCATCATTCTAGACACTGACCTATCCTTTACACTACGTTTTCCTTAATGCCTCAATAAAAACCTAATTAATCAATTTAATGATTAACTGAACCTAGTAACAATGCTTGGTTTCTGTTTTTCTGTTGCTTGAATCAATCTAAGCTAATCCTAGTTAAATTACATATTAACAACCAATTTTATAAAAAAAAAAATAGTCACTAGCATCTTCTCTCGGTCTTAGGTAAGTACCCGTTTTAATCCGGAATAAAAATGGGCAATATGTTAATCCATGGCCTAATCTAGCTCTATACTAAATTTCATCAAAATCGGTTCAGCAGTACGAGCGCGAAGTACCTAACAAACAGACACGCACACACTTTCCCTTTTATAATATTAGCGACGTTTGTGTTTAAAGGAATATAATGTTATTTGTATCTGTAACGGGTCTTAAGTAACCACACATAAACTTAAAAACTTTATTGAAATATAGTATCAGCATAGGCTATATCATTATAGGCATAGGTATGTGTCTAGTAACAATAGTGTGTGGACATGTTTTTAAATTACTATTTGTATTTATATTGTGATGTATTTCATAAATAAATGAACATTTTGACTATAAATATGAAAACAGTAGACACTATAGGTAAACTTTTATAGTCCCTTTACCACTAAAATGTGTAAACAAACCTGGTGGCACCACTTGACACATTTCGCGCAGGTGCACTCTTAGCTTCATAATGTTACTAACATTATATTTTTCACTTGTTCGAAGCGTTCTAGAATATAACTCAGTCATTTGGTCACCCTATTACAAGGTGCACATAAATCGCATTGAACGTGTTCAGTCTAAATGTTTAAATATGCTCTTTTTCAGACTAGGCTGGAATCGACAAGTCCGGTCCTATGTCAATAGATTAAAGCGAATTAAATTAACGTCTCTTGAAGATCGCCGCAAATACTCCGATTTCATAAATTTATTTAAAATTATTCATGCCCAAATTGATTCACCCTCACTCCTGTCTTGTATCAACATCAACATTAATATAAACCCTAATTCTCGCAGACCCCAAAATATATTCTCTCTCAGTACTTATAAAAATAATACATCTTTATACAACCCATTAGTTAGAATGTGTCGCCAATACAATGGTCTCCTAGTGAACCACCATCAGTCACTGGATGTATTTAATTGTGTGTTATCCACATTCAAGCGTAATGTTCTAGCTATTTTAATGCAAAGCTCTATATGATCACTAATGGTAATATACAATTTAGTCTGTAATTATGTTGTCCTTGATTATCGTTATTTTTGTGTGTTTGTTAGACAGAGAATACAGTACCAGTTAGGTACTGTATTCTCTGTCTAACTCAGGTTTTTGAAATAATTAATCGCATTTATGTTGTTCAAGCTGTGTACACTTATTTTAGGAATTTGTTCTGGATCAAAACCAGTTTTGAAAGTATACTTAGCTTATTTGTGAACACATTCTGTTTTGTGTACCATTATAAATAAATAAATAAATAAATGTCTTAATATATGAATCAGAATAACGAAAAACTAAAAAAAGTTTAAAGTCCGTAACATAAACTACTAAACAGCATCAAAAATCCAAACCGCAACGGATAAAACATGTCTGTATAATGTCTCAACATTTTGTTTATGTTTGAATCATCAATTTCGTAATAGCATGACGTGTCCCCAAATTCAGCTTGGCGGCAACTTAAAATAACTGCGGAAGGAATATAGAATTAATATTTGATCACGTGATATTTAGTTACAAAAAGCATGTTAATAATTTTAAAGGCGTGATCCGACTTCAATGCATAAACGTACATCATCATCATCAGCCTGTTATCGCCTACTGCTGGACATAGGCTCTCTTCTTGCACGCACTCGTCCCGTTCCTGCGTAGATTGAACACAGTGCTCCATGGGGTTTTCTAATATACGTACATATATACATATACCAAAAAGAAATACTTTGCAACGCAAATCTCACAGAGGACATAAACTTACTTTTAGTTTCCAATAAACTCATGATCATCAATATAAAAAACTAACACCTGGGCACACGTTTTTGGATATATTTAGGCATCCAAGTGTGCGGAAATCAAGCACAAAGTTTAAAAAAAGCTCAAAGTTTTACCTAAAATTAATGAAATCAACAACAAATATCATATACCTACATAGATTAATAAACTTTTTGTTTTATAATTTGATTAATATATATGTATCAGGTCAAACAAACGCGCCATCTGGCGAATTAATTTATTTTTTTCTTCTGCTGAATACATTAGTGGCATCTTTGTCGTTTTGAAGCCGGAAGTTATCTCGATTCTTGGCCGTTGCTCTTATAACATAAATTAGTGTTTTTGCATTCGAAATGCAGACGTATCTGCACATGTTGCGAGATTGTGTCACTTTAGAGAATATTTGTACCAAATAAGATTTGGAAGTGGTGGTTAGTAGTGATGAGTACAATTATTATTGATGAAAATGAAATGAATAAGATGAATTAATGAATACTTCGTACTTAACTCAATACAATATAATTCAATATTGAGATAAGTACGCCGGCGTAACGAAATTCCACTAGTGTCCCTAGTTATCTTCCACCATTTTATTCTTTATTTTGGTGTACAATAAACTTAATTTGATTTGATGAATTCGATGTGAAAATGGGGAAAAGCTTCTGATATACACAGTAAGGAACTAACTCACTAAAAACGTTTAAAGGCCTGAATAAGTACCGATATTACCACAATCAACACTAAAATAACTTTTGGAAATTCTTCAAAAAAATATGTCTATGATTATAGCAGGTTACACCGCGGCGCGTTATAGTCTTACACAAATTCCTAAAAGTAAATGCCAATCACGAAAACAATAAACTTGAATCACCTCGTTCAGTGACTAAACCTAGCTTGGTATTTGAAAGGGCTGTCTAGGAATTATTTATGGTCTAAATTTAATAGATAAATTGATCATACCTACCTAAATAAACGGGTCACGAGATACTAGTTCGTTCTGCTTGACTTTGAACGATGGTTTTTTGCCGCTTTATAAATGTAGAAAGATAATAAATAAGGTTTTTTTTTTGTGGAAATTCGCATGAATAAATGGGGCATTACAAAAATCGATCATTGAATAAATCAATGGTTAAAAGACTTTTAGGTTAGTACTTACTACAGTCACACATTTTCCGTCCGAAAATTATTCCAGCAACGCACAGAAAACACAAAAATCACTGTTAAACTTTTCCGTTGCACAATATTCCATTTTCAAACCATTCAAGCGCAGTAGCAGTAACTGTCACCTTAGAAAAGTTAAAGATCGGGCCGCTCGAAATTCGAATGTGCGAAAAAATATGGCCGCTCTACGCTCCCCTCTCAGTTGAGAGATCTACTATTTATTTCAACACGACTTGAGCGACTGAGGTTACATAAACTTTGTCATCGGCTGTCAACGAAATATGATAATTTTGGAAGGCAAATAAATAAAAACGTCGCTCGTCTTCATTTGTTTGTTCTCGGACGGTCGCGGTAAAAATGACAGCCTATGGAATATTTTAGCATTGTTCAATTTACGCGATTTGTGAACGACTGTATTAGTTAATGACTCTCGAATAAAGTCATAATTGGTGCCATTCATTACCTTACCTAAAAAGCCTAATAGTGGTGGTAAATTATAATGATTTCGCGTTACGATTACCGTTTGTAAAGTAAACCTAATTAATGTATTAGATTAAGTGGTTACTAATTTATGTATTGAGAGCGAAGGGCCTACATCTAGTGCTGCCCTGCGGAACAACTTGCATAAAAAGGTTCAAAAGAAGAAAGCATTTAATAAAGTACAAGTATATTCGTTGATTTGTATAAAATATGCTGAGATAGACGTTCAAGCAGCAAGAAGACTAAACAACTCTGAAATTTTCGCCTTTATAAAATCGTTATAAGAAAATTTGTATATTCTATATTCCGCAATTCTTTGACTTTGAGAAAATTTAATATCTCCTTTTTCACATGTCAGATAAAATTAATACATTTAACAATATTCATCACAAAAACATAGTTGAAAGTTAGTAGGTACATGCATAAACGCACAATAACATACACTATTTGCCTAACGAGGCCTCGCTCGGAAGTGCATACCTGCCGTCAAACATGTTGATTTATTACAACGGAAAAGCATGAGCTTTGTATACTTAACAATATCGACATAAGACTATGGACTGGCCTTAACAAACAAAATCACATAAACATATTTTGGTTTTTTATCACGAAATTGGCATACGTTTGACTACAGCCTGCCTGATGTTAAGCACCACTGTAGTCTAAGATGCAGCACGCTAAATAAATAATAAATATATGACCAAATGTGTTAAAGATTCGTTATGTAAATAAACACAAACTGATTGAGAGCGTATATTAAAATCGTCCTTTGGTCAACTCTTCTTCCGATAGTGTTTAGTTTATTTAGAACTACTTAGAACCTAGAATTGGATATCCAAGAGCTGTTGTAAACTGCACTATGTCGATGCCTAGCACGTTTTAGACGCATTGTGACTGGATCTATGTAAATATACTGATACTAGTATTTCTCGTGCCGTAGACAAAGCCACGAGAATTGGCGGTGTTTGACTGTCTTTACACAACAGACAGACTCCAGTAAATTACGCTTCTCTCTTGAGTCGTATTTCCTCATGAGTGAGGGTCGTGACTCCCCCGTATAATTAATTCGTTGGGGGAGTTCTCTTGGGCAGATACAACGTGGTGGGCGCGCCCAGGTCCTTCCACGGAAGACACATGTCCTCGGATATTGTGGTCCTTAAACATGTCGGTTTCTTAACGATGTTTTCCTTCACCGTTAAGCGAGTGCAAATCCACACATAAGTTGACAATACAAGTCATTGGTGTAGGGCCAGACTCGAACCAGGGTGCGTCTGGATGAAAAGTAGACACTGGACCCGCTGAGCCACACTCACTTATACTACATCGTTAAATTTCGCTTATGAGGTAGTAAAATGCCTGGTAAATTTTAATTCGTAAAAGGGCTTGTGGAGAGCGACGATCGAATTGAAATTTATCATCTCAAAGATATAAAATAAAATTAAATCCTCTGAAATGAAAAGCCTTTTAAAAAAATCAGTTATAGTTAAACAATTCAGACGAAAATTTATAGAAAATTATGGCAATTCATTTAAATGACAATCATGATTGTAATATTTCTGTATGAATGATTGATATTGACATGTGAATGTGTGTTATCTTGATTAAGTCAGCATTTGGGTCAATGCAAGCGTTGGAAAATTGGTCGAAGGCAAAATCAACGTATGTACTATGTGTGTATTTATAATTCTAAATCCTGTCCATCCAAAGGTTGCCTGGAAGAAATCGCCTAAGGCGATAAGGCCGCCCAAAGTGCATTAAAATAGTTTTTAAATTTCTTTTATCATGTAATTTCTTGTGTTGAGTCTGGTTGTTTGTATGTATAATAAGTATGTATTTACAAAAGAAAAGTATATAAGTATTATATCCGTTATCTAGTACCCACGACACAAGCGTTTGCTTAGTGTGGGGCTAGATGGCGCTGTGTGCAATGTCCCGAAATATTTATTTTTATTATTTATTAATTTTTTGGTGTGCATTAAAGAAATATCTTATCTTACCTTCTACTACTTACCACTGTTGTTTGTGATTTGGACGAGTAAATATCAGTATTTAGAGCGCAAGGTTTCAATCATGGAAAAAGTCAGCTATCTTCTATGGTTTCAATGTTTATAAAATATATTGTGATTAATATGTAAAAAACAAACTACCGTGATCACAAACACTCTGGTGTAAAATCAATCATATTTGTCATCCTTATTCTTTGTAACTTGCAACTAAATAAAATTATTATAAAATAAAATAAAAATGCCTTTATTTCTACTACTCCTAATAGACATGACACATAACAATATAGAAAACTTAACACTAAAGCGATTGTGTAGATTAAATGTTGGTAATATACACTAAAAATAAAATTATTACTGACATATACTATGTGTGTTTTTACTAAAGCGTGGCAAAAACTAATTACAAAGTGACGATTGCAATGAAAACTAATCACGCACAAGTGAAACTAAGATGTGAACTGACAATATTACTCAGATACTTCCAATTACCTATCATAGACCGGAGGCGCTGGATCTGGTTGGATGGATTTTAGTTGATTTTGTTGTGACGACGAACATGTAAATGTTCACACGTAAGTAAATTTAATGTTATATTAGTGGGAAAATAAAATATATAAATCCAAACCTACCAGTATTCTATGCAAACCGTTCCTTATAAAAATGTTATGTTTCTCTTACGCAGTCTTCGCGTTTAGATTGCATTTTGCATCATATCAGTTTTAATAGAAAAATAAATCAATTATTGCAAAGTTCATTTATCAAGATTCAAAGCACATCTAAGCTAGTAATCCCAAAATGTCGGCCGAGTGAATTTATTTCGTATTATGTGTGTCGGAATTATTCCACCATGAAGAGGGATCTATCAGGTATATTGTCGCCGGATATATTCGTGTGGGTAGATACGGATAGAAAATCTACAACTTGTCATTATAGTTAACCTCTGTGACCTCTTTTGGTTCTCATTCTTAATGTCAACTTTGCCATGACTCACGCACATATCGGTTTCAATTCAAACTAAGTTAGCAAGATAGTGTATGAGCTTTTGTTTTAAAAACTACAGGGACTTACGTGTATAAGCAAAAGTGTGTTTATAAATATCAAAATACTAAACTTGGGTCACTTGAATAGAGATTTACACAGACGACCGCAGTAATATAGGATGGTCCGTTTGACTATAATGCCCAATTTGATATTGTTACCAATGAAAGGAAGAAAGAAGGAAATCTCAATAAAATATTAGAATAAAAAAATCGAATGTTATTATTTTATCGAATAGATAATTTAAATTAAAATAATAAAATATTAAATTAATATATTTATATATCTAAGGTGAACCACATTTACTATGGCGTAACCCACAGTGGATTCTAAAGACACATGAAAATTTGATGAAGAACGAACCTTAAAGAATGAACTTAGCAGAGAGTGTCAACTTCAACAAGTGAGAGTCAAGTCAGCTATCTAGGTACTAGTTTAGGGTAACCGCATACGCTAATCCACAATTCATAAGAAAAAAAAAACCTCAAAAAATTTGTCGAAAAACGCACATACCTAGAAGAATGAAGTAGTAGAGAGTCCAAACTTCAAAGAATGACAGTCGAGTCAGCCATCAAGTTACTTCTTTATCGTAATCACTATGTATGGTGAGCTATGTATCTGGTTACAACCTCTAGGTACTTACCTACTTACGCTGATCCACTTTCCATAAGGAAAATACTTCGACAATCGTGAAGGCCTACAAAGATCCAAACTACGGGCCCATCAATTTGAAAGTGAATCCAAGGTTGTTTGGCCTTCGGGCCATCACACTCAGTGCCGTAATTATGACCGAAGCAGTGTTATGTCTTACGACCGCATAATATACATTTCATCAGCTGACCTCTGCAGCCACGTCTATAAATATGTATATCTATCATAATAGAGAGTAATTTGTGCCTCTAAAATAGGCCTGATACGTAGCTTTAGATTTTTGACTAAATATTCCAAATAGCTTTTGTGTTGTTTTACGGCTACGACGACGCTTCTTTATTTATTTTTTCGCAGTTCGATAAACTTCTTGTAAGGTTACTAATACCGTAGCCTAGTTGGTTAAGGCGTTCCGGACGGTGATCGGAAATACGCAGATTCGAATCCTGCCGGTCGTGATTATTTTCGCTCATTTTTCCAATTAAAGTTTAATTTAGGTTACTAATAAGTATCAGTGTGATTAGGTTATGGTCTAACTAATCTATATCTTTAAATTAAAATATTACCTATACAAGTTGGATTGGACGTGTAATCATGAAAGAGGACCAAACATGTTCTAACACACGTAATGGGCTATAATATAAAGCTGTCGTACCTCGTGGTGTTAAGAGTGTAATTCTTAATAAAGTAGCAATCACATGACTCCCAACAATAATATGTTAAGAATCTTGTTTAAAACTGCAAATATCACCGAATAAATGATAGTACCTACTGTAGCAAGGTATATAGACGATATTATATAAACATAAGAGTACATACGTCACAATCAAAACATGGTCTACATTTTCACACACCTTGACAGTGACTACGCATTGACATTGTTATAACGATCATAACATTATGAGCACCATAAAGTTAAAACTGCGATTGTTATCTTAATTAGACCACGTTTGCAAAATGGGCGCTGTCTTTTTGTTAGGTTTTTGTAGGCCATCAGATGTCTAGATGTAATAGAGATGGATCGTCGGTAATAAGAGTTTGAAAAGGAGTTTGTTAATGCAGGGATGAGGTTGAGACTAGAGGTCTCCTTGAGACTTATTATTCTTCAATGAGGATCATGACTGCTCCTTGAGAGAGTTCAGTTGTGCAGAAAGAAATACATATTGTTGAGGCGTCTGAAATTCTGAATGTATGGCTGATGCTTCTTTACTGATTCACAATCGTTTTGATACTAAATGACACATATCGATGTAGATAGTAAAAAGATTTTATTTACAATAATAAAATATAAAAATAAGGAAAGAAAAACTAAACATAGTACTTCTAACTACTACAAAAAAGGGGCACTTAGAAAATCTTTAGAAAAGCCTAAAGTTAATCTAAGTGCTCCAGCCTACTACCAGAGGGCAGCGTGCCCAGCATACTGGCCGTATTACCACGCTGGATGGCAATGCTGATACGTTGAGCCAGAAAAAAGCCAGCATTTTGGTCATGCGAAAAAAAAGATAGTAAGTAAATTAATATTACACTACATTACCATCTCTTTGTCAATGCTTGACTGGCCTGTTAGCTTAGTTGGTAGTGGCTCTGCCTTCTATCTAATCTAGAGGTCGCGGGTTCGATTCCCGCATGACACAAGTATTTATGTACTTTAAAAAATATATATAATAACTTGTGTTGAGTCTGGTCGTTTGTATGTATAATAAGTATGTATTTACAGGATTTTTAAATATAAGATGAAGATGATTATTTAAAAAAAGGAAAGTATATAAGTATTATATCCGTTATCTAGTACCCACGACACAAGCGTTTGCTTAGTGTGGGGCTTGATGGGGCTGTGTACAATGTCCCGAAATATTAAAAAAAAATGCTGTATTCCAACACAAATCGAATACTATCTGAAAATTCAATCTACGTATGATCTGATTTTTCAGTTAAATTGGACAAATAATGTAAAATGTCTTCATACTAACTCTAACTTGTGTTAATAAACGAGGATCATGCTATAGTAAAGTAGGAATTATCAAAAAGCGACTATACATTTTTTAATTGTTTTCAGGAAGCTACCTTCGGTATTGTTTTCGGGAAGACAGACCAAAAAGTATCAAAGACCTATCTACCTACATTTATCAGTGTAAATATCGTCTACTTTAATATTAAAACTTTCGTGAGACATTTTATCAATATATTAACTAAACGGTTTTCACTCACGTGTAAATTGCGTTAGTTGTTTACGCGTTTCGGATGTTATGACATCCATCTTCAGAACGTTCTGGGACCGCGGCAGCACGCAGACACACTGCGTGCTGCCGCGGTGAAAACCGTTTAGTTAATATAATATATTAATATCGTCTACTGTTACAGTACAAGCGCTTTGCGTCGACTTTCATCGTGCGAACAGCCCAACTGTGGAACTCCTTGCCCGAATCTCTATTCCCCTTGAACTATAATTTGTCGGTCTTCAAGTCGAGAGTAAACCGGTTTCTTCTAGGCAAGCGCGCTACATCGTAGACTATAACGTTGCTTACCATCAGGCAAGTTGTAGTCAAGCGTAAGCCTATATCATGTAAAAAAAAAAAAAAAAAGTAGACTATATTTAGTAGGTCTCAGACGGTATCGACACATGAGTCCGCTAGACTCAGTATTGTTGCTGTGGCATTGGGGACCGGTCGACGGTACCTATACAATCGAAGGCTTTTCTGAGCCACGAGTTACAGACTGAAGCGAGGTAAACTAAAGTATTCGCGTACGAAGATTTATTATTTGTATTCAGACAGTTTTTTTTAGGCTACTTTTTGATAAAAATGGCAATCTGATAAATTTAAAGGCATGATTTCTTGCAAAAGTTCTAAAGATTGGTTTTATCGAGAGAAATATGTATACCCGTATTTGACCTCTAGATCACAAAACAAAACAAGCATCATTACTGCTACAAAAGTCTTTAAAAGTTAGTAATAAGTTTAGATAGATAAATTAATAATTTGTTTTCTCTAGGAATTATTATTTTATATGTGAAAATAAGAGGACAAGAAATTTGGAAAAGATCTTTTGTCTTATCCCCTAACCCGTGGTTCGCAGTCGTCGACTGATAGTGCAAGTAATTGGTCCGCTCGTATTCAAGCTGTGCTTGCTGGAGCTTACGAGTGTACAGAGTGAGCTTTTGAAGGCTTTTTAAAAGTTTCTGGTTGGTGATAGAATTTTTGCAGTCGTGACAGCGGCGAAATGGAAAACTGATGATGGTGTTTTAAACATGTTTGTAATAGTTTTAAAACAACGAATCGTGACCAGTGTTGTTTTCGTAAATAAATGGAAATGTCTACTAAATAAATTACCAGAGTTATGACAAGCTAACAAAATGGAAAAAATACTGAAAGAAACCTAAAAAGGTCCCCTACAACGTAGGGGGGTTAATATTTGTGGAGGAGCAATGAAAAAAAAATACAGAATAGAAAGAATCCTCCTCACGGAAGCCAACTAACTATGTTTGCAATGGTCACCCATCCTAGGACTGCCCGCAGTAGCATAATACCGAATTAAATAATTTGTAAGCCTCTTTCAATCACCCTGTACTATAGTATATACCATTACATAAAGACATACAATCACTTCAATAGAGACCGGATAAGATCTATACTGTCTGTCTGTTCACTAATAAACCAGACAGCAGGATTTAATTGTTCTTGACTACCTTGGACACTACTAATCGGCTTTGTTACGTTTTTTTACGAGGAAAAGTGGTTGGTCAGTTGTGATAAGGATTTTGGTATACGGGGCTTGGACATGCGAAACAAATGAGGTCTGTTTTGGTTTAGAAAATGAAATCCTTCCACTACACAAAATGATTACTTTGTGTTAAGGATTTTCTTCGAAATAATGATAAATGATTCATTTTTACATGCATAAGCACACCTTGTGCCTTATGCTTGAAACTTAACCAAAAGATTTTAGAAAAAGCAAAATATGTGCCTATCGTAAACAAACACATTGACAAAAGCTTTAAAAAAATGCCTTGATTCGTACCAGACAGATAGGGAGACATAAAATAAAGATAGCATAAACTGTTACTAACCTCCAGGAACATCGTCATAATAGTCGTCACCCTCTGTGTCATCATAATCCAGTACTGCATGCAACTGTGTCTTGCCGCCAGACGCAGTGGTTTCTACTTTAGTAAACCCTCGCGGCCGATCAGGCGGCTGCCCAGCATTCTTCACTGGTTCCTCTACCTTCCTAGGTGGCGCTTGAGTAGCTGGTCTATTTACGAAGTTAAAGTTATTGTTTTGGTTGTTCTGGAATGGTCGACTAGAGGGACTGGGAGGTGGCGGCGTCGCCGGCCCGTAAGGATTATCCGTGTACCCGGGATTGTATCCTGAGTTCTGTATTCTTCTCTGTTCGTAATCATAGTCTCCGGTGGGATCGTGGTGATATTGCCCTGTGTTGTCGTACTGTGAATTGACTTCGTGAACTCGTTGGTTCTCGATTTGGACGTCTAACCGACCGTTCTGAGGGTAAACTTGTGTGTGGAGATTGTAAGGATTTTGAGGAACATCTGGTGGGTATCTAGTATAATGGTTAGGGGGTGGTAAGTACGCTGTTCCAGCTCGTTTTCTCAACTTCGACCGTCTCTGGTTCGGTGGAGTGAACGGCTCATTGTTTTGTTCTGGAGTATCTTGTTGGTGATTTTCAGGGGAGTATAGAAGTCCGAGATCGACGTGCAAAGGTGCTGGAGTCGAAAGAGCCACCGGCGTCGCCGCCTCGACCGCCGCTAGCGTGAAGTTTGTCAACGCCATGGCCTATACGGCATTGGGGCTAAATGTCAACTCGCTAAGTCAATATTACCACTAGACGATGTTGCAGACACGCTTGCGTAATCGGATCGTGCGTTTCATTCTCACAGAATATCACTACACTTGTATTATGAACACTGTCACTGTGTGAGTACCTGGAACAATAGATGATACAATTAGATTATAATACTTTGGGTTTCATCATTGTAAAACTGACATTCAATATTATTGAACCGATCTACCCACTGAGGTAAGAAACCAACTCATGTTCTAACCTTAATATCACACTTATAATTATAAAACCGAAAGTTTATGAGTGTTTATTTACAATAATAAAATATAAAAACAAGGGAAGAAAAACTAAACATACTACTTCTAACTACTACAAATAGGGGCACTTAGAAAATCTTTAGAAAAGCCTAAAGATAATCTAAGTGCTCCAGCCCACTACCAGAGGGCAGCGTGCCCAGCATACTGGCCGCATTACCACGCTGGATGGCAATGCTGATACGTTGAGCCAGAAAAAGGCCAGCATTTTGGTCATTTTTCATTTTATGAGTGTTGATGTGGGTATGTTGGTTTCTTCTTCACATATGTACATATAAGGGTTGAACTGATTTGGGTAAAATTTAGCACACATAGAGTTAATAAATATAGAGACATTAGACTCTAGGTAAGGCTTTTTAACACCGCGGGGCGCCATTAAAAGATGAACATAATGCCAAATGAAGATTGAATCTTTGAAAATGGTCTTAATTAACTAACGAATGTATATGTAATGTATATAGTAAGTAGATAAAAACATTTTTGTATCCACTAATTACATATTTTAAAGTGAGCCTTGAAATTTAAATTGAACTAAAATCGATAAGCGTCGATAAAATTTGCATAGTAACTGCTATGAGCAATATACAAGTGACTGCAGACGAGCCAAGTTACACGTAATTAGGTCTTTTAAATAACTACCAGGTCTGCGAATAGTACACATCGTTCAAACCAGTTTTTTCAATAGTTTTAAGTTGTAAGTCATTACATCTTAAACATACTTATGGCGTGCTACAAATAGCTCAACTGTTCACGATATAACGATATAAATTATCGTTTATTTGGATGTATTCTTCAAAATGTGTCCCAAGCCAATAGTGGCAAGGCCAACTACTTTTTTTTCTAAAAAATATTAAATGGCACAGAAACTGCAAACTAATAGTTATAGTGCCAATATCCTACAAAATATTAATTAGAAATTCTATCACTTAAAAACATCTAACACATAATTTTTTTAACTACCCACATATTACACAGACGAATCGCCCACTTCCTTCACTCAGTCAAAAACCAAATACAGTTTAAAAAACCTAGATGGCTAACGAGATCGGATGACGAAATCGCGCCAGTTACCTCGATATTTATGGCTGGATTTCCCAGGTTTTAAGATATCCTTGCCAGTTTACAAATGGATGACATTATGAAAGGAGAATCGTGATCGTTTTCAGTTTCGGCGTCTGCGTCTGCGCACGGGAAACCCGAGCGTCTTTGTGTGAACAAAAATGTCAAAGTACAATGTAGAAGAGTTTTTGCTAAAGGTTTGGCGGAAATTTATTAGCTTACTGAGTATTTGTGTAACCTTCAACGGTACTACGGCCGTGGAATAGTCGTTTTAGAAGAGTAGGTGAGTTTTTGTTCACGGTTACTGGAAAATAACGCATAACCTATAAGGGGTAGCTTTAGTAGATCAACCCAACATTTGTTTTAACAAGGAAAGGGTTAACACTTGACCGTAATTCGCTTGATGGTAAGCATACTGATATAATATAATTCTATAATCTTTATGATTTTGCTGGGAAAGATCAGCTATTTTATAAGTTAGCCTTCTGAAAATATGGAAATTTCTAGTTTTTTGTGAAATCTTAAAAGTCGCAGATAAATATTTACTAGTTTAGATATAGCCTTTTAACGCCCTAGTTACTAACAATCCTCATTACGCTAAACAATCCTCATTACGCTATACTTTTAACGCCCTAGTTACTAACAATCCTTATTACGCTATACAATCCTCATTACGCTTTACTTTTAACGCCCTAGTTACTAACAATCCTCATTACGCTATACTTTTAACGTCCTAGATACTAACAATCCTCATTACGCTATACTTGTAACGCCCTAGTTACTAACAATCCTCATTACGCTATACAATCCTCATTACGCTATACTTTTAACGCCCTAGTTACTAACAATCCTCATTACACTATACTAAGTAATATTATTAATGATTTGGCAATAAAAAATAATACAAGACTACTATACTACGAGTATAATATAGTCCCCTTTAGATTAGCTTAAATTTACCACTACGACAATAATAAATCGAACTACCTATACCTATATCTATTTATTTGTCCCTTCACTTTGCATGATTCCACGAATTCTATACCTAGGAACCTACCTACCGATATCGCTACTTAGAACTGTATTTATAGAGTAGATACCTAGCTTATCTTAGTTATTTTGTGAAAATTTGATATGAAACGTTCTTAGATTGTATATAACAAAATGTTTTGTTTATTTTCTTATTGAAAGTTTGAAAAACGAGTGAAAAACAAAACACTGTTCTAGTAAACTACTACCTTTAATCAATGGACAGTTTTTTATAAGTAAGGTATCCAATCTTGAAAGGATGCATGTATGCATGTATCTTATGATCGGACAGCCTCTGTTTTCATTGCAGCTACACATCTTAACCTCAAATGTTTATTGACGAGTAATAAAAATATGTATTTCTTATGTTGTGTATGCATTTGTGTCTACTTAGGTACAAAAAATTGTGGGGCAATACTATTCTAAAATAATGCGGGCTATTTATTTCTTGTTAAGTAATTTATGTTAGCATGAAAGTGGTATATATTTAATGGTTCAAACAAGAACAAGAAGTGGTTTTATATGTTAGCGCTTAAGTATTGTGTAGATGTTTGCCAAAATTAATGTTCACCTTGAAAGCTTTTACTGCTTTTAGCTCCATTATATTATAAGAAAAACAGGAAAAAGCTTCCGGTGCGTTTAAATTCTTAAGTATAAATCTTTACTTTTCCAATGATAGCTTGTGTTCTGCTGAGTATAGACCTTGTCTTTAATAAAGTATGGTATGGTATGGTAGGTATTGTGTACTACGAAGAAGTTTACATGTCACCAGAAAGGGAGTAATCAATAAAATAAAATTAACCAAAAAACAAACTAAAAGTCAAACTATGGGCAAACTATAATATATAATGCATTATATATAAATATGGTGGAAGTGCCGAAGTATCGAACACAGCGCTTTGCTTCAACGTTTATTGTACGGACGGCAAAGCTTTGGAACACTTTACCAGAAGCTGTGTTTCCTGTGAACTACAATCCAGGGGTTTTCAAATCTAGAGTTAATAGGTATCTTCTAGGTAAACGTGTTACACCCTAGGCTGCAGCAATGCTTAACATCAGGCAGGCTGTAGTCAAACGTAAACCTATCCCAAGTAAGAAAAAAAAAGTCTTTAATTAAAAATATTACAAACTGTTAAAATATAAAGCTCATCGAATCACTCATACATGACCTCATTAATGATATAATATTACTTTTATTTTAAATGTTAATAAGTAACTCGAATTCCTAATAAAAATAGATTGATCTACTAAATAGAGGTAATAAAATTATTTAAACGGTATTATCGCATAGAGGAATCTGGTTTAGACAACTTAACTAAGTGATTCCGATAAGATGAGTCATTTTTGTAATTATGGGTATGTTCTAATTGATTTTGGTAGCAAATCAGAGCATCATTGGCAAATTGCACTTGATTCGAGTATTATTTGAACAAGGTTTTTTGCTGCGATATTTTTTTTTGCAGTAGTTATATTCGTATTCTTTCTACTACTTACTGTTACGGCTAGCCACATTAGTTAAGCACTGTCAGAGACCCTTAGAGTGGTTTAATACTTTTGATCAAGTTTTAACCACTATCATATGATAAGATTAAATAAGCAATAGTAAATGTTAAATTTTGATTACAATATGTAGCGAAAAAATATTTTTCTGTGTCTAAGACGCTTAAAATTGACATATTAGATTGACTATCATGCAATAGATTTTAAATTATAATTCGTTTTGTATATAAATTAAAATCAAATAAATTAAAAACTATATTTGTAACTTGAAAAGTCTCACATCAACAACAGCTGTGTATAACTAATATACCTATACCTACCCACTACCCATAATATGTAAGTTCATAAATAAATGAAATGAATTGCAAAATCTAAGGAAGAACATACGCTTCACAATACAGGGTCAGGCTGGAGCGGCGGCTATTCTTGCTGAACAGCGAAAAAGGCTCAAATATATCACACTAGGTCGGGGTTATATATTTGAGCCTTTTGGCGTGGAAACATTGGGGCCGTGGGGACCGGGAGCCCATAAAATATATAAATTTTTAGTAGAACAGATAGTTCAGGCAACCCGTGACCAGCATGCTGGCGCATTCTTGGCGCAAAGGATAAGCATTGCCATCCAACGTGGCAATGCCGCCAGCATGCTGGGAACGTTGCCTACAGATATACTTTTTTTATAGGTGTTTTAAGTTTATTAAAAGTTTTAGTTTATAAGTTAGGTATTAATTACTTAAGTTTTTATTTTAAATTAGTAAAATTTGTTTTGTAAGTTATTAATAAAATAATAACATGTTCAATACAGGTATATATTATACTACATCCTAGTGTGGAGTGTAGCGAACAAAACTTTATTAGAACCTAAGTTTTTGCGAAATAAAGTTATCTTTATCTTATCTTTATCTTTATCTTTATTGAGTTGAAAAAACATACCATGCAATAAATTCTAAATTATAATTCGTTTTGTATTATTGAATTGGAAATGTGTTCATGAGTAAAACAAATTATAAACTAAATTTGTAACTTGAAAACACTCACATCAATATATCACGCATAAGTGCATAAATAAACGAATTGAATTGAAAAAAAATCTCAGTGCTCTTTTCGAACCAGAAACTAAGATGATATTGACCTCGTACATGAGCCATTTTATAACAAACCATTGTCAACCGCAGTGACCTAAACGCGAAGGGTATTTGTGCATATTTCGGTACACTCCTTGCACGTTTGACATGACATTATCTCTCGACCATCTCACGATTTCAGGTATCATTTCGAGGAATCCTTGTTTCTAATGCAGCAAGGTTCATTATCGTTTGAGAGATAAATGACCAAATGTGGAGGCATCGTGGGAACGCACTAGATGTCATATATGCTATATGAGAATGGATACGAATTTTTTTCAAGAGTAATAGTAGTGTTTAGATATGACTCGATAGAATGAAAATAAGGTATGGTGTTGTAATGTAACATTGTGTCACTGGGGTAAGGTTTTTTGGAGATAATTGGTTTGATGTTTCTAGTTCACAATGCGTAGGTAATTGCTTGATCAAAAGGCTGACTTAAACTCTGACTATTGGTAACTGTTGTGTGATAATATTTATGTAAATATACAAAAAATATGTGAGCAACAAATCTATAAATGATAAAGTACGCATTGAAAAAATAACTTTATTATAAAATCAATCAATCAATCAATAACTCTTTATTGTACACCAATAACAAAAGAACACAAGCATAAAGAAATTTAGATCATAGTATTGGGACAGAAGGCGGCTTTATCACTTAGAGTGATCTCTTCCAGGCAACCTAGTTTGGAAAACAACGATAGGAAAACAGTAAACAATAGTAGTAGTATATAAGTACGTTGATTAACCTTTAATGTTTTTTTAGTAGGATGGTATTTATCACATATGTATGTTGCGACAGTAATAATATCTTAAGTATTTGATCTTTAATAAATCGTATGTCTAACTATCGGTTAAATGTCATTGTTGACTGTCAATAAGTAGAACTGTATGTGATTTAAATATATTATAATAACTAGACACACCTGTTGATTTTTTAAGTTGACATGTGTTTGTTTTTTGATCAATAAATAAGATCACGTCTTTTACACACTGTAAGCTTCTTGAGTTAACACAAGATTAAATTTTTTATTTATTTATAATTTATTTAATCCGTTATAAAAACTGTCTTCATAGTTATAATCTAGGTTATAAAATGTATCTTTATACCAAGTTTTATCCAGATTGGTTTGGTCGTTTCCTTATATCTATTATGGTTTACCATTATGGTTTATTATTATGGTGGACCATTGAATATTAAAAAAAATGAACTTCTGGCACGCTACGCAATGTTTCAAATGATTTACTTAACCAGACTATACATATCTACACATATAATCACGAAGTAGATTTTTCTGTTTACTTTGATATACTTACTTTGATAATAGAACACGTTTCAACAACATTTAGAATTTTTGTCTGTTTATCTGTGTCTCTGTTTATACGCCTATAACGCAAAAATGGCTGTACGGATCGTCATGATTTTTGGTATGTAGGTATTATGATGTCGGAGTGTCATAGGCTACTTTTTATCCTGAAATAATTAGTGCGAAGGCGCGGGCGTCCACGAGTCATTAAATAAATTTAAAGGCGCATTGGACTTAGTCTAGTAGGCGGTATTGAAAAATATACCAGCGAATAAACTGTTAAACCAGAAAGAAGGAAGGAGAAGGAAGTTTTTATCCTGAAATAATACGAGCGAAGCCGCGGACATCCACAAGTAAATAATAAGCTCTTGCAGGCACAGATAAAATAACGGCGCCAATTTATGAAGTTAAAACATTTAATAAGGTAGTATAGTTTTATTATATTATCTTTAATACCCAATGAGGTTGCAACTATTGACCTTGTTACGAACACTCAATTCGAGCAATCGTTGGAATGCAACAGACAGTGGCCATGACAGAAATAGTCTGATGATTTTTTTAAAGCCAAATCTTTGAAAGGATATTTTATAAAATACCGATTTAAAAGATGAGTAATCTGATTATTATCTATACTACTAATATTATAAAGCTGAAGAGTTTGTTTGTTTGTTTCAACGCGCTTATCTCAGGAACTACGGGTGCGAATTGAAAGATTATTTTTGTGTTGGATAGCCCATTTATTGAGGAAGGCTTTAGGCTATATAACATCACGCTGCAATTAATATGAGCGAAGAAACAATGGAAAATGTGAAAAAATCGGGGAAAATTATTCATCTTTGAGGGCTTCCGTTGCGTGTGCTGCGAAAACGGTTCAAGATATCAAAAAAATATGTATGAAATAATTATTCCTCTTGAAATGATCTAACAAAATGTCTCCAACAGTATATGTCTACCTTTTAAGATTAACTCACTAGAATCGTTTTTATGGTAATAACCATTCCATGCGGACGAAGTCGCTGGCACAGCTAGTTATCTTATATTGATGATATTACAATGCGTATGAGACATGAATATGATAAGGCTTACCTACTCTTTACAGCTAGGTATATGATATCCATTATCTATATTAAAGCATGATTATTATGAAAGTTTTCATTTCACTTCCATACAAATTTAAAATTTTTGACTAACGTACCGTATATTACATGTAAATTTGTACAAAATTTCAATTTGTACACTGTGATCTGCGTCTGATTTTCAGCATCAATTTTGAATTTGAATGCTATTTCTAATCCTTGTAGATGCACCAATGACAGTGGCTTAGATTAGATAATCTGATAATAGAATAATTATTATTAATATTATTTTCAGATAGCCTGATAATGGAATAAAATAATCTTGTAATGGATTAGTGTTAAACATGTAAGAAACGTATGCACAATACACCCCAAGCGGGTTGTCAGTGCAGGACTCATTGCCCCCACTACAAATTAGAATTTGAATTATTGTTAAAAAAGGTTTCCCTCCTTCGATTGCAAAGCCCTTTTATTGGCCAGGTGCAACCGAAGTTTATAATAATGAATTCAAATTCATTTGCTACTGAGAGATTGTTTTAAAATAGGTCGCTCAATAAATTGCTGTTACGTGAACAAATTGCTAGCGGTATATTCGATCGGATACCAGAATAATATTATTAGCTTGTAAACTTTAAATGTAGATTTAATGCAAAATGCATTATTTTCATTACAATTTTGTCAAAGCTTTTTATATATTAAACATGATTTAAAAATATCACGGATTCGCGGTCAGTATTTGGATGGGTGACCGTTGCAACAACACAAACTGGCATGCGTTATCGAAAGTCGGCTAACACGTCAAGTAGCAATTTCGTTCGTCATAGTACTAGTAGTAGTAGTATAGTGTAGTCTTTGAACCATCTCAGATACCCTGCAAGCGTTTTAAAAACCCTCAAAAGATATGTTCATCTATGTAAGTAACACACAAAATATATAATGTATTTATATTATTTTCTCAAGATGACTTCTTCTTCTTATCGAATGAGAGTGGCCAACTCTGGTGTAGCGAGTTTATCAAACCGCCCTGAGAGCCTCTGACATGGCTTAACCACTGCCGTATTAGACAAACAGCCGGGACTTACAATTTAATATGTGATCCAACTTGATCCGGCCCACGGAAGCGCCTAAAATGGAATGCCATTTTTCGGTCACCCATCCAAGGATTAGACAAACAGCCGGGACTTACAATTTAACATGTGATCCGACTTGATCCGACCCACGGAAGCGCCTAAAATGGAATGCCATTTTTCGGTCACCCATCCAAGGAGTGACCGCGTCGACCTTTGCTTAACATTGGTAATCGCATGCGATTGCCTCCGCTAGCTGAGCTATGGGCGCTCAAGATGACAAAATCCTATTATACAGGAAACGTAAGTTAATAAAAAATAATGACTTATATTAATCTACTTAATGTTTATTGGCATTTAGAAACGATATCCAATAAATAAATCAGATATTAATATAGAGCAGTTAAAGTTATGCGAGTCCATCGAGATTGTGTTCTATACAGGGTGGTTTTGGACAAATAAGAGCCTTATTTTGTTATACAATCGCCAATCAATTAAAAATGTATCTCAAATGACACGTGACACTTAAAAGAAAATTAAAAGTTCGTAGATAACTTCTTATTTATCTAAACATCTTATTAAATATAATTGGTTTTACCGTAAATTTTGCACTCAAAAGAAATACTTACATCACAGAACACAGTGTACAACTAACATACATAATTATGTACAAGCATACATTGCACCTTTTATTACTTATGTAATTTTAAATTTTGAAACTTTTAACCTTGTGCTATACAAATGATTAAATAAAAAGACTAAGTGAATCAAACGCACGGTTTTCCATTACTATCTACAATCTAAAATAACAAAGGTTTTTGAAAACATCCTGTACCAGAACTAGTGATGTGCCTGACCCGATTCCGTCAATCAGTGTGATTTGTTGCATCAGATCAAACACCTGATGATACTGATACACATTATGTATAATGTTACCGTAGGTAAAACAACCTAGAGACTCCTGAATGCTTCTTTTTGAGTCGTATTTCCTCATGCCTGAGGGTCGTGACTCCCTCGCAGAAATAATTCGTTAGAGGAGTTTTCTTGGGCAGATACATGGTGGTGGGCGCCCAGTCCTTCCACGGAAGAAACAGTCATGTCCTCGGATATTGTGGTCCTCAAATATGTCGGTTTCCTCACGATGTTTTCCTTTACCGCTAAGCGAGTGCAAATCCACACATTACTTGAAAATACAAGTCATTGGTGTAGGGCCGGATTCGAAGCAGGGTGCGTCTGGATGAAAAGCAGACACTGGAACCGCTGAGCCATACTCACTTTTTCGCTTTTTTTTCGCCCGAATGCTTATCTGCTTTCAAAATGACAAATTTCAATTTTGATTGGGTAAATTGGCTCACATAACAGAATCGTCTATGATATGCGATTTAATCAGTAACCGATTAATCACGCCGTATTGCGACAGGCAAAACAGTTAGCAGACAAATCATACCATTGTATAATAAGTATTACTCTATTTGTGGGTTTGTGGCTTAATTCTTTTGTTGATCTCTTGCCACGATGGAGTGATGGCTATTTTTGTTAAAGCGCTGATATTGTCCCAAGGCTTCATTTATCTAATACAACGATAAATGTGTGATATGTCCTGTTTTTTTTTTTGCTTGCAAGGATAATTGCAAACAACCGCAAGTAACGCCCGTTCTGAAGATAGGTGTCATTACATCCGAAACGCGTAAACAACATACGTGAATTACACGTGAGTGAAAACCGTTTAGTTAACATATTGATAAAATGCCTCACGAAAGTTTTAATGTTTAAACCGCAAGTATAAACAATATACCTATATAAACAATATATGGCGTTATGAGGTGTCTATTGACTATGGTGTCGTCGCAAATGGGTTAAGTGAAGCAACATTATGATCACGATTTGTGGCGTTTTAGCTCATCACTAATTAGCGATTTGTAATCTTGATGTGTTTGATATCGTGTGTGTTCTGCTGTCATTTCGACGTGCGCTTCCTGAAGATATCTGTGCTTTTTTATTATCTGTGCTTTTAATTTAGGTCTTTAAATACAAAAAATATATGCGTTCACGAACTTCTACAAAGCAAAAAACCGTATCCTGTGAATTTTAAATCCAAAAACTATCAATTCCCTTTTTAAAAATAATAGCTTTTAAACAGTTAACTTAAAAAAACTTTCAGAGGACTGGATAACCTCCTTTTTTGGAGTCGGTTAAAAACTTGTCTTGTTTGACGTTTTAAAACCGATTCTCGTGTTATGGAATAAAAAAAAGACTAAGAACATCAAAACCCCTTCACAACATGATATAAAAAATAAAATAAATAAATATTCCGGGACATTGCACACAACGCCATCTAGCCCCACACTAAGCAAACGCTTGTGTCGTGGGTACTAGATAACGGATATAATACTTATATACTTTTCTTTTGTAAATACACACTTATTATACATACAAACGACCAAATAATAACATATACTCATATTCTTAACACTGAAAATAAAATACTTAATAGAACAGACAATTACAAATGACCCCTTATCTGGTAGCGAAATATGAAACCGTTTCGCTTAAATGGCATAACTAACTTACAATATCGCTCTTTGTATGTAAATAATTTATTGTTGGCAATGTTTATGCAATAAATGGGCGGCAAGATCTAAAGAATAACTGTTTGCGATCTTCTCCTTCTTCTTGCGATCTTAATTATAGTAAATAGCGTGAATTATTATTTTTAAGAGACTAATCAATATAATAATGGCAAAACTATTTGAAAAAGTGACTTAAAAGTACGGTTTTGTACATATGTAGGTATTATATTCCGAATGATAATAAACATATTACTAAAACATAAGCTAAACCTTACATGTATAATAAAAGTTCAATAAAGTATTTTACGGAAGGGATATTACAATAACACAATTATTAGGTATATGAAATTTCCAGAAAAAATAACAGCTACGTTATTAATCTTGTGTTTTTATAGTTACAGTCATAATTTTAAAAACTACAAATCTCAAGTAAAATTTGCCGACCGATTCATTTATTCCTCGTTTTACCCTATAAACATAGTATTTGTATAACAATGACCATAAAAGTTTCACGCGACGGGTTACGACCTCGATTGTTATAATAAAAACTGTAAAAACGATAAAATGATGATCTTTAAACCAAATTATGGAAACTGCATTGTAACGTTTGTCATAAAATTGTTCGCTATATTTTAATTTACGGCGAAGTTTAATGTATTTTATATCGATATGACACATTCAATTGACATCAAACAGAATAATGTGGCAAGTTGGTTCTGAATTTTAAATATCATACTGAATTTTAAAATTCGCGTTTGTTTCTTCCTTGAGCTAAAACATAAATTTTAGCATCTATCAGAAACGTTTTTGTTGTTCCTTGTGTGTACAGTTGCTTTAGCTCTCCAGAGAGGTAATGCTGCTAGCATAATTTGCACGTTGCTTATTTTTGTTTTTTTGTTGTTCGTTCATTTGCTATGATTAAACTGTAGGATTCGGCTGTCGTTAACTTATATCAGAGGCCCTAGGGGTGGTTTAAAAACTCTCAACCTCAAAGTTGGCCACTCGTAAATGAACTTGCTTTCTTGTTTAGAAATCATACCCAAAACCTGATTTTTTACAAATTATTAGAAATACCTAATATTTATTAAGAAAAGCATTCCGCACCTGCGAAAAAAAACGAGAAATACTAGACCCATTCATCAGAGCTACTTTTACCATCCGTAAACTTTTCATGTCATTCGATCCGGAGTAAAATACCTCGATGACGTTTATGAGAGGTAAATCCGCTTCAGAATAAACAGGTCTTTTAAAGTACTGAGGTAAAGGGTAATCCCATCCCTCGAATATATTACGATACTTAATAACAGTATGAATAATGCCTTTATGTTTTTTTTATACTGGGTTTTGTAAGTGATGTACTTAAATTTCTACTGATAGTGGCCTTTTTCACATGAATAAAAATCCAGGACATAGCACACAGCGCCATATACCATTATATCTACCTACATCTAAATGGCTTTGCACTTGACCATAATTCACCTGATGGTATGCGATACGGTCTAGCATGGAGCATGCTTAACTGCTTCTTCTTAGTTAGAACGAATTCACTCTGGTTTTGAGCAAGTCTAGTTTCTTAATGTAGGAAGTATTGGAACAACACTAGCGTCTTTAGAAAAGCCTATAGAAAAATTACTGTATTAAATAGGAGTATTTTAAACTAATCGAAATGTTATAGCAACTATTCTAGAACATTCATTCACTCAAAGGAATTTTGGCTATGTGAGAAAGCAAGTATCCTTACCTACTACTAATCTGAACCAAAATATAAAAAAGATAGTATATCTTTTTAAAACCTGTTAGTATTTTTTAGTGTTTTGTAGTCAAATTAATTATCACAAAAAAAAAACAAAACATATCTGTTTAAGAAACAACTAGCTGACTAACCCAACAAAGAGATGTACTGACTCGTATATAAAAAAAACTTTCAGAAGACTTGACAACCCCCTTTTTTTGATGTCGGTTAAAAACTACTAGCTAACTGATAAAATCTAACCGTCTCGTTTACTGTTTAGTAATACATTTGGATTTATTATAAACGAGATTTTATTATTTTTAATTTATTACACACGATGAAATCTTGAAATTATCGTATGTCCATACTGTTAATACGTGATAAATTTCCGCGCCATTTTTAAGATAATTTTCACATAATGACAGTACGGGCGTGTCAACGACACGGCAAGGCCACCCGGAACGCGCTGGTGATATAAATTATCGTGTGTGTATTGCTCTTTATCATAACTAAGTTTTAAAGTTATAAAAAGTAAGAAAGTCTAGAAAATAATGCGAGCTTGTATCTCTAATCGTGGTTAAAACAAATCGCATACGTAGACATCAATACAAATCTAATTTTGTGCGTAGTTTCTTTAAAAAAAATGGTTGATACCTATCTATGTACCTACTTATCTAAATCTAAATATATAAAACTCAAAAGTGACTGACTGACTGACATAGTGATCTATCAACGCTCAGCCCAAACCACTGGATGGATTGGGCTGAAATTTGGAATGAAGGTAGATGTCATGACGTAGACATCCGCTAAGAAAGGATTTTGGGAAATGCCACTTTTAAAGGGGGTGAAATAGAAGATGCAAGTTTTACTTCTTAATGCGAGCGAAGCCGCGAGCACCCACTAGTACAATATAAAACTCAAAGGTGACTGAGTGACATAGTGATCTATCAACGCTCAGCCCAAAACACTGGACAGATCGGGCCGAAATTTGGCATGCAGGTAAATGTTATGACGTAGGCATCAGCTAAGAAAGGATTATTGAAAATGCCACTTTCAAAGGGGTGAAATACAAGTTTTACTTCTTAATACGAGTGAAGCCACGAGCCCCCACTGGTTTTGCTTAAAAAAGTTTAGTTACAATTTCAAAACTGAAGCAACTGTGCATGGGTCGTCAGCCTACATTTAATAAAGATATCATTTCACTACCCATTCCATTTAAGTTAAGTAATGACTTGTGTAAAAAAATATAGCCTTATAAACCCAGTTTAATTGCTTACAGACTTTCGATTTAAGGTCGCAGATAAGAAAAAATACGCGTGTAATATGTTTCCTGGTCGGTGCAAAAACTAAGATATGACAAGTAGAGTTCTGTATTACTTACGCTGGTAAAGCTGTTTGTCCAGCGGATTTTATTTTTATTGCTATCCGGCGGTAAATTTGAGCTGATTTATTTATACAAGGGAATCAATGGTATTTTTTTCCTGGTGCGAGAGATACCTATTATTATTATTATTTTTTTAACTTTTAACGGGTTTGCACTTGGACATAGTTTACCTGATAGCAAGCAAAAGCTATGGCCTAAGATGGAGCGTGCTTACCCGATAAGAACCGATTCACTCTCGCTTTGAAGATCGCTGGATTATAGTGCGTGGGGAACAGAGAGTCAGGCAGGGAGTTCCACAACCTTGCGGTACGAACAATAAAGGTAGAAGCGTACCGTTTCGTGCGGGAGCTTTCGTCTTTTTAGTTTACATGACTCTCGTGGCATGCTTTTTAACAAACAGACTTACTAAAAACTTAATAAAATAATGTTATAGTCGTTCTTTATCCATCTGACAGCTGCGTTTTTAAGTAATACAGTTATATAAATCTTCACTACAGTTTCAATTGATATACGAAACGAGGTTAAAGATAAATTTGTTATTATTTTATTAAAAAAAAAATTAAATGGTTTAAAAAACAATATTTTTTTATTAAAAAGGGTTTGCATTTGACCATAGTTTGCCTGATGATAAGCAAAGGCTATAGCCTAAGATGGAGCGTGTTACCCGATAAGAACCAATTCACTCTTACTTTAAAGATCGCTGGATTATAGTGCGTGAGAAACAGGGAGTCAGGCAATGACATATAGGTATTTAAATATAAGTATTTTATCTATATCTTAGCACATCAATAACTACTAAACACTACTTTAAAGTATAAACTAGGATGTAATGACAGTAAGCACTGCCCGAAGACATTTGCTAATTTGCTTCAATGATCGCGACTCGCGACTAGATTATAAATTAAAATATCATTAGTCGGACTGTATGTGGAGTTGTGACATGTAACAAGACACTGCCTCTTTTATAAGTGATTTATTATGGGTGTAAATTAAATTGAATTAGTTACCAGTTACTGTAGAAAATCAGGTTTAAAAGTGTTGAGTTAAGTATATTTAAATGTGGTTTACTAAGTAACTATAAAAACGGGACTAAATTTTATTAACCTCTCTCTCTCTCTCTCTCTTGAGTCGTATTTCCTCATGACTGAGGGTCGTGCCTCCCCCGCAGAATTAATTCGTTAGGGGAGTTCACACGGAAGACACATGTTTCTTAAACATGTCGGTTTCCTCACGATGTTTTCCTTCACCGTTAAGCGAGTCCAAATCCACACTTAACTTGAAAATACAAGTCATTCATCGCTAAATTAATAACAGTACATAAATAATAATTGTAGTACTTTTAAAATATAATAACAATTTTATACTTTTAATTATGATAAACTCATAACAGACATGGGATCTATCGACGATGCGTCAAAAATCATACAGCCTCAATCATATAATCTTATAATTGCTCTCATCGTTTCATCGCAAAAATATTCATACAAAAATATGTATTTTTCCATGAATATTGCACTAATATATTCGTGCTAGAACAACGTCCCTGAAACCAATTGATTCACATTCGAATTCATTAAGTGTTTCACAATGTTACTGACATCACATATCTATCCAATTTCTTCATCGATTGACATTTAAAAAATTAAACTTGGCAGATTATTTCCTTTTTAGCATTTTTAGGTGATTAAAAAATTAAGAATTTTAACGCTTTGATTGCCGAGGGCAGTCAATCATTTTAATCATTTTCAATATGTCATTTTTTATAAGATTGTATATAAGTTACTCAATCAATAAACTTAATTATTAATAGGGTACTTACTATCACTCTCGTAATAAATAAAAAAAACAATTATTATTATTATTATAAATTGCTATACAAATAAAACATTAAAAAGAATGGAGAACCTTAATTTTATTCTTGTTTTGAAGTTGTTTGAAATATACTTATGAATGTATTTTTGTACAATCACTGTCACTGCTGGTCTAGTCTAGTCCAATTATGTACAGTGTAAATAGTCTTGAGTCTAAAGTACAAAACGGATTTTGATTCATTTTTTTTTTATAGATAGGGTGATTCAAGAAGAAGGTTTGTAAATTATAATGCGTGCAAAACCGCGGGAAAAGGGTAGTTAATTATAAATGATGAATTAATCTCTAATATTTGGATGTAGTGTTTACACAAAATAAGTACACCTTGAAGCTTTCACTGTCGTTCTTTTGGTAAAGCGATGTAATTAATTACATGTGTAAAAAATAATTGTACTTAATTAAATTTATTTGTAACTATGTCATGATTTTTTACGTGAGATAGTAGGCCTAGTTGTAATAAGATGCAAAGAGGAGGCCTATACTCAGCAGTCGGTTTACATGATGATAATGAATAAAATTAAACGTAGGTACTTTATAAAGTATCATTTTTATTGGCAAAAATTATACTTAGTCATAAGAAAAAACAATGTACGTGTGAAGTATACTTAAAATAAATACATACATTATGTAAACTAGAGATACATAAAAAACGTATGTACCTGCAAGACAAGTGCAGAATATCGACTTTGAATATTACCTTTTATATATTATATTAATATTTATTTACTTGTCATTTGTAATCAAAGTAAATAGTATAACTTTATATATATGACTTGAATTAGTTTCATTCATAGTCACATATTATGTATTATTATTATTTAATTATCACAAGTATTTAACAAAACTGGTAAAATCTTAGTGATTGGTTCTTAATTAATATTGAGCAAACAATAATTTCATTTCAAAAATGAATAAGCTTTTCACAGTAAATCTTTTTAAAACTCATTTTACCGCCATCTAGCATTAATTTAGAAGTTATGTCACATAATCTTCTGATCGATACGTAAGATTCCGTTTGCGTAAAGATTAGCGACACATTCAAGGTTGTTCCAATTAAGCTATGGGCTAAAAATAAAAATGCTATAATTATAGACTCTGGTCATTACCAGAACAAATACCACTAAGTACTTGACAACTTGATATATGATTTTTTTAACCTACATGTGTGGGTCAAACTTATACGGAACATTAAACAAATTAAGCACAGCGTCTCGTTTCCTTGAGTAGCCCAAAACCTTGACAATTTCCTCTGACATTCGAATGAAATACTCTAGAGCAAACAAACTATGACATATAAACAAATATGATATTTACCGATGTTGTTTGTAACTGTTGCTCGCCGCTGTGGAGTTTAAAAAGTTAACTGTCAAAGTTCACAATCGAAACTGTCACGTTTTGAAAATCGAACACTTTTTCAATTGTTTTGGCGCGCTTTGTTGCACCGGGAGGTTTGACACGTGCGTATGCGCACACGAACACGCGAGCACTGAGATCTGAGCCCAGGCAGTGGCGTACAACCAGCGTAGAACTGAGACAGATCCCTTTTACTAGACTCTGATGTGAGAGACCTCTTGTTTTACTGTCTAGTCTCAACTGATCAATGGTGTTTGGAACTCGATTTCATAAACTTCCGATGATGTGTTCGCGTTCCGGTTGGGATTTATGAATGTGTATAACTAAATAAGTAGGTAAGTATCTATGTGTAACGCTTTGATAGAAAGAGGATGCGGAAAACTACGCGGATCAAATGGTTTTGGGAAAACAGAGCATGTTACAACTGTTGTTACATGACTGTTACATTTATTATATGCACAGGCTCAGGGTTTTCCGATTTGGATCTGTATTTTTTTGTACGTAGAAAATTATTTGTTTTAACATCCGCCACAGAGAAGACATCAACGAGTTAACAAAAAATTTTGATCAATATCATCGTGTTGCACTCATAAGGGTTTGTTCCGGATTTTAAAAATTATGACTTTAGAGTTCGTCACTCATATACAAACTCTACAGTCATTAGTTTTACTGTATGTTAAAATATTTATTAATCTAATTTAGTGTTCTAACTTTGATAATTATTACGTTATTTTAGAAAATTAATACTCATGCTCTTTAAATAATTTTAAAAGCAATTTATAAGACTTTATTTATTTTATATTCTTAAAATTCATAACATACCAAAAATAATAGCTACTTTGCAACTGGGATAACCAAGTAAGTAACTTTTAAAAAAACATTGCTTTGTCGTTACGATATCTTGCCTCAAACCAGTTCGACCGATCGTGGACATTTAGATCAAAGAATTTGAATAAAAAAACAAAGAATAAATTTTACTTGTTCCGCCTTCGAGTGCGTTGACTTTGAGATAGATATTTGGCAAAGAAAATTCTTATACTTACTGTTAAGGTGTGTCGATAAGCTGGCATTTTTCATGAAAACATAAATACCTACTGGAGACACCCCTTTATGTGTGAAAGCTATTATCAATTCATCGGAAATATTTATTTACAAGTCTTAAACACAATATTAAACCATAGATATCTACAAATATACAATATACCCAGAATAAAGTAATATGCAACAAAATAAAATAATCAAAAATTAATCGAAGAGCCCACCCCGGATCGCTCCCGGTGCAAAGGTGCCCTATATTATTCATGATAAAAAATAAATTTAGTTAATCTAAAATTCAGTATTTTTCGATACAAAATTCTTCTCTGATTTTTAAGATTTGCGTTTGAGCACGAAAGAAAAACATACTACTTAACACGTACACGAATTTTCACCCTCGGTTCGGTGCTTAAAATATATATCAAAACTCCAAAAAAAAACTGGAGCATACACGTAACAGGAATTCATATTTCCATATGCATAAAAAGTGTATCAACAAGTCTGTCAGTTGTAAAATATGTATGCATCACGCTGAAAGCATTTGACCTTTTAAGATTCAAGGCGCTGCGATTTCTTTTCAAGCAATGAAATGACTATTGACAATGAATTCATAGTTTACAGTGAGTCACATACAAGAACGCATAAAATATGGCAAGTTACCTTTTACGAAAACTTGGCTTCAAGTAAGCTGAAGTATTAAGATTAAAAGTGGCGATAAAATCACTCAAATGGTAGTAATTTCGTTACAGGTATTGAAATGGGAACGTCGCGCGTCGTTCTTGCGTGTTTTTTTTTTTTTTTACAAGAAATGGGTTTGCACTTGACCGTGATTCGCCTGATGGTAAGCAATCATTACGGTCTAGGATGGAACGTGCTTGCCCAGTAAGAACCGATTCACTCTCGCTTTGAAGATCGCAAGGTTATATTCCGCGGGGAACAGGGAGTCAGGCAGGGAGTTCCACAATTTAGCAGTTCGCACTATAAAAGTGGAAGCAAAACGCTTAGTGCGAGTCTTGGGACCTTCCACCATAAACCGGTGACGACCTGCTGTACCCCTGCTCGTCCGGTGTTTTCAACCCACATTTTATAGATCAAATAAGAGTAACTCTGGCTGATTGATTGTTGTGACGCTTATGGATATACAAGTAATAGGTATAAATAAGACAAAACGTTTTGAGTATGTACCTACTTGTTATAAAAAAATATATTTAGAAGTTAAGTTTCATTGTTTTACAGAATCGTTCTGTTGTTTTTTTCTACAAAATAGCCATTTGATTGAAACCCGTTCAAACATTCATTCACCAGAACAATTAACCCTGAATAAAAAAATGGAACGTAGTAAGTTACGTTAACAATAAACGTTTTAATCAATCGTAAAGCTTGCAATTTATGTAACTAATTGATATGTATTGTATAATGAATCTAATTAGTATGTTAATTAATGTAATGGTCTCAGGAAAACCCTACTTCCGTCAACTGTGGGATTTTTCACTCCATGACGTTTGTGTTCCGATACAACCGGACACATTTTTTTACACTTTTACTACTAACGTGATTAGTGGTTAACCTGGTTCGGATTTTGTCAATCTGATAAAGTCTTTGAACTCCAATATCATTTTGTTAAACAAAATAAACTTTTTTTTTAGTTCTTTAAAGATTACTACGAGCGTGATTTGTGGTTAATTTGGTTCAGATATTTGCTGTTTTTCATAATTACAACAGTCTTTGAATGTAGTCTGTTACCATATAGAGTTTAAGTCACTCTTGACCTTATTTACTTAATGTAACAATGTTATCAAAAAAATTACCATGCATTTAAAATAAAGTCGGTTAATTAGACAAATAACTTATTTCAAAGTTTCTTTATCGAATACATTTTCCATTTTTCGACTTTTTTCCTAATAACAATCAGTTATCGTTGTGAGAATAATATGAGTTTGGTGAGGCTATATTTTATAGGAAGAAGGTTTCTCGCAAATCGCACCAGTCAACATTTGCGATCACTTATTCAATATTTATATTCCTTTGTAGTGTTTTATTATTTAAAGAGAGAAAGAAAGAATGAAAACATTTATTGTGACAGATTTTCAGAACACACACCAATAACAACAATTAGTATTCCTAGTTAGATAAGTCAAATATGTTGTTTAAGTTAAATGTTAAGGTAAATAAAATTATTCAAATTACATAATGAAATAAAATATCTGTCACAACACAGCCCCAGTTCAGCATAATGCTCAGCATAATGTTACTTACAAGAAAATTTTAATAAAGTACCTAACCCAGTTCCACTAAAAGTTTCAGGTTAATATAATCAACTTAATTGTTCGGTTGTAGGTCGGTTGATCTATTTTATCAGGTCTATTTCGTGCCACCGGCAAATAAAAAGTTTCCACATAAAAACTTCTTGATTAGAATTTGGAGCTAAATAACTTCCGGTATAATTTTAATTAAGTTTCGTTGACACAAACAATTATTGTTTCATTATTTTTTAAAGGCATTATTTTAATAATCTGTGGATCACGATAGTGCGTATCCGGCTTTGATTATGCTAATTATTATTGGTTTATAATAAGAACTCAATAAAATTGCGCGACAGCAATATGTCATGGTTGTCGCTTATATTAAATAAGTACTTGCCTGTTAAGGCGAAGCTGATACTTAACCAGTAAGGTGTTGCCTTTTTAAGATCAATCTCAATCTATACATCTTCTTCTATACAAATGATAAAAATGTAATTTATACAAGGCCTACCTATAATTTAAGAGAAATAATTGTTAATGATACAGAACTCATATCAGTATTTTTTTGTATGTTTGTCTGTGTGTCCAAATCTCGTGCACATATACGCGAATGCGACTGTCTGTGTATTTGTGCACGCTAATCTCAGAAACGGCTTTACCATTTTTGACGCGATTATAACGACTGGGTCAGAGTATTAATTCTTCACTTATGTACCTAACATTTTTAAAAAGCAATTACGTCATATTTAGATAGGTGATCGGGAGACTAAATTTGTGGTTGAATCTTAACGAGTGATTATGGGTTTTAGAGTTTATCGACTAATATATTATGATTTCATAACTTTTTTCAAATCACATTCAATCTAAAATGCATTACTTATGTAAAAAAAATATTGTGTTATCGATTTTGTTAAAAAAAACTTAATAAGTGCGGCTAGGGGCAGATTATAAACTATTTCTGAATTAAAATATTAAATCCAACTTCAATGTATAAAATTGAACCACGTCGCCTTAACGGACCGGCAGCTCTAGTATGGCCAGGGCGGGGCTCCATTCACCACCTCGGCCCTGCGCGGACGCAGGTATTCATTGTCTAGCTTCTTGTTGAAGTAACAGCCGCAAGCCTAGGGTTCACTTCCTACACTCATAGTACCAATTAGATTAAATAAATAAATCATCATCATCATCGTCAAAAATTTAAGGGATTTAAGGGCGAGGTCTTTCCTGATCTTCTGGCAATTCCTTAACCTCCTTATACGACATAACACCTGCCTTCTCCTGAATAAATAAATATTACAGAATATATCACACAACGCCATCTAGGTCTAAATTAAGCAAACGTTTAATTATTGTAAGCTTACAACTGGATTACAGGCGAACAATATTTAAAATTCTGTGGACAAAATATAGCGTAAAGCATCAGTCATACATTTTTGACACTAAAAGTAAGGGTTACTTAATTTTTAAGGTACCTATTTTACATGTTCACCTCTATGGTTTTGACCCATCGACAGGATAGCGATCTATTCCACCTCGGCCCTGCGTGGACTTAGATATTCATTATCTAGCTTCTAGCTTGTTAGAGTAACAGCGGCAGATTTTAATTCCTAGACTTACGGTGCTCATTATTAAAAGCCTACGACTGGAGTGGACGGCGACGACTGATTCATAAGTTCAAAACACAGGTTGATTTTACTCAATCACCAAAGAAGTGAGGTGTAGTATTAGTATATTTATACATATATTTATCTATAGGTCTATTTGAAATAGAGTAGGTTTCATGTTTACTATTGATTATTTTCTTCTTCAATCAATCTTTAAGTTAGCTTGTTATTGTGTAGACTAAAAATATTGCTGAAAGGGCAAACCTGGCTAATATCTATGAAAAAAAAAACATAGAGGCATTGTATCCATTATCTAGTACCCATGATACAAACGTTTGCTTAGTGTGGGGCTAGACGGCGCTGTGTGCAATGTCCCATAATATTTATTTATTTAAGATCAGCTTAGAAGATGGCACATTTTTTTGACAAACGAGTCTGGTGGCTAATCATCAATTAGATCAGGTTAGAGAATGGCACATTTTTTTATCAAACGATCGGTCGTCACTTATTTCAGTACAATTGATTACCAGGATGCCTGAATGCGGCATGTCTTGGAAAGATAACTAGAATTATCAGGCATAGGTTTTCAACACCTTAAAACTGAATCTATACTAATATTATAAAGCTGAAGAGTTTGTTTGTTTGTTTGAACGCGCTAATCTCAGGAACTACTGGTCCGAATTGAAAAATTCTTTTTGTGTTGGATAGACCACTTATCGAGGAAAGTTTTAGGCTATATAACATCACGCTTCAACTAATAGGAGCGAAGAAACAATAGAAAATGTGGAAAAAACGAGGAAAATTATTTATCTTTGAAGGCTTCCGTTGCGTGCGCTGCGAAAACGGCTCAAGATATCAAAAAAATGTGTATGAAGGAATTATTCCTTTTGAAATGATCTAACAAAATGTCCCAAACAGTACATGTCTATCTTTTGAGGATAACTCACTAGAACCGTTTTTATGGTAATAACTATTCCACGCGGACGAAGTCGCGCGCACCAGCTAGTGTACTATTATTACCCTGTACAACAATACTCGTAGAATGTACTCGCAGACAGTTAATGTATTTCTCTACTCTATTTATGAGCCATAATACCACTAGTAGCGGAATTATGTGACCTTTTAACAATAAGGAAATGGAGCGGTGTCATAATTCATACAATTAATAACCTAAACTCAGATATGTTATTGTACTTAGTATCAGTTATTGGTATTAAACTTTTGTTTACAACCAGCCCCCTTAGACAAGAGGCGCATTTTAGTAAGCGTACTGTCGCTCCCTTGTAGAATAGAAATACCAATGTATGGGAGTGACGTAGCATGTCAATCGTCATGATGTCAATCCCATACATTGCGCTTTCTATTCTATAAGCGAGCGACAGTACGCTTACTAAAATACACCTCTTGTCTAAGGGGGCCTTTAACAATAAGTTTTTGAGTAAATAGTAATAACTTTTGTTTACAACTAGCTTATTAGTCTATAATTACAATAAGCTTTTGATAATAATAAATAAGCTTTTGAGTAAATAGTTAATTTAAGTTCAAGCTTTTAGATTGCTTTGAAAGCTCTGCGCAGTAGAATTTTTCTTAACATTCTATGTATGTTTTTTTTAACAAAATTGAGTTTGCATTCAACGGTTATTTTATCGGATGGTGAGAAGTTATTCTATTGTGATGGAGAAATATCATTTACGTGCATAATCATAAAAACTTCTTAAAATATCTTATAAACTTAGAAACTTTCTTAGAATTTAAATCACCAATACAAGTATGTGTCACAAAGCGGTAGTGTCTCGGACCTTGCATGATTTGCAAGTAGGAATGTGAAATGATACAAATAAGTGGGAAGTTCTCTTAGAACTCATTTGCTTCCAAACTGACTTCAAAAACTAATGAAATTAATATTTATTACATATTTTGTATCTTGGTAGAATACGGTAGAAATGAATTTTTTGGGCAATAACAATTCCTTAGATACTTAAGTTAGATAAAACAAACATGGCTTCTACAATTAATTTATTTCAATTGGCCAAGGCGCAACTATCAATTGGTGCAAAAAGAACTGGCCTAACCAACAGTAAATCTGTCATTTAGTTTATGTACGGGGAACTATTTAAATACGGCCAATTAAGAACCAGTGAGTAATTGTGGGTGTGGCATTTAGTACTTACTAATTATTAAGATTGTGATAAAATTCAAAAGTTCATATCAACTTCCGGAAAATATATTATCATAAAATTCTGTTGCGTCGTTTGGTACGTTGAACTGCAGTATGACCTATCTTTACTAGTAGGGTTTCGCGTTATTTATTCAAAAAGAGAACTATGTATGTTTCTATTTACTATTTTAGTTTACTGTGGACTTTTACTTCTGTATCAACAATATTAAATACGATGAAAGTTATTTACAAGTAATGTGCAATAATTCCGGGAAAAATTAGTAAAGCTATAAAATAAATAAATATTAAAGGGCATATCACACAGCGCCATCTAGCCCCATACTAAGCTTACGCTTGTATCACGCTAAATCTATAGATACAACATCGGTGCTGTTTATAAAAATGCTAAAATCAAGTTTGACTGAAAACATAGCTTTATTAGAATTTTAACTGAAACAGTCAAAATGATGTCATTATAATAAAACGAAATCGAAGACGAACGAAATCGGCCAAACACAGTCAGACAAACAGATATAAAGCCATGTTCATAGATAAGACCGATTGAATTTGATAGTGACAAGCACACTGCAGTAGAACACTGGATTTTTAAATTAATAACTCATTAAAAAGCTTCAATAATTTGGCACTACGATGAAAAAGTATGGGAATTAAAGCTAGCTAATTTCCATACCTAATTAACACTAATAAGAATGTTCTATTTATGTACAAAGATAATAAATATGTACCGACAATTTGATTCGTATTGACACAGCACGAGCCTGACCAATCAGACCGTTAAAGGATATTAATGACTGACAAGCAATTAAAGGCAAAGACAAAATAAGTAACAGATGTCTAACTACTTATAATATTAAAAACCGTTATTGTTTAAACATACGTTTTACGTACATGATTGCATAGGTATAAGACAATAACAATGTTTATGCACTACATTGGTAGGTGTACTAAGCCCTGTACTAGGTATCACAAAGGATCCTGTGTTACAGGGCTATAGTATCATTGCCGCGGCAGGCTTTCTCCTGCTGAAAGTTACACCTAAATATCCTTAAATATTATTTAAATTAAAACATAACAACTTGGTTACAAAAAACACAAGAATTCTGATTTGACAATGACAGTTAATGACAGTTAACAATAAATATTTAGCGATACCTGTATCGCTTTCAAAAAAATACTATATATATAGCCTCTATAGAAGCCGTTCCGTCAATTATATGTCCTGTGTGGCCCAATTAACGTCTTTTTATCAATAAAACACACGTTTGTGGTAATAAAATAAATTAATACTTATACTGTTTTGGACTAGCAGGTGTTAGACCACAAAATGGTTTGAAGCGACGCTCGCAGGTTGAAAATAAAGAGTGCATAAACAGTAGATTAACGTAGAACGAGCTCTCGAAAGAAACATCTAAAACACACATTGACATTTTATTATAACCAAATTTTTACCAAAAAGTGAAACGTGGCACGGCTGTTTGTCATAGTTCGTCAGTCGTCAGAGATTTGAAAACTTTGACAACAGAGTTGGCCACTCTACTTACCATAATAGATACTAAAAGCCTACATTTCACTTGAACTTGAAAAAAGTAAAAAGCTTTATGCTCAACTATAACTTATACTTTACATTTTACACATTTAATTAGTTTCACAAAGGTTATTATTCTATAAATAAAAGCTTATTATTTATCTTCTTTCCCTTCTTTCGTTCTTGTTTTATTCCTTCCGTGCCATAAGGGGGTGGCTATTAATTAAAACGTCTGTGATTAGAAGTAAAGCCGGTACTTTTACTACACTACCGCGAACAAACAGTAGAGGTCAATATTGAAAAATGTTAGTATAGGAAATAGGTAATGAGATATATTTCCTTGTGGACTTGCACTTTGGTACTTTAATATGGTAGCGGAACTATATATTATAGTTGTCAATCTGTATATTTTACCTGTTATGATATTCTAATTTCTTTTAGTGGAATTTGAATGCATTTTTTTACAATAGCTTAATAAGTTATGTAAGTTCAGAGATGGTCAAATGAAAATATGCTTACCTACATAATTTAATATAAAAACTTTCGTGAGACATTTTATCAAAATATTAACTAAACGGTTTTCGTTCACGTGTAAATCGCGTAAGTTGTTTACGCGTTTCGGATGTTATGACATCCATCTTCAGAACGTATGTTCTGGGACCGCGGCAGCACGCAGACTGCGCGCCGCCGCACGAGCGGCCCGCCGGGACACGGGCGCGGGGGCCTGGGGTGGTGGGGGTGGAGGCGAGGCGATGTTACTACTCCCGGCCGCTTCGTCCTCGGGTCGCTCCACTGCTTCATCAGGGACAGCAACATCGACCGATGTACCGGCGCACACAAAACTGACCGTATCTTGATCCAAAGTTTCAATGATCCTTCTCTTACATAATACATACACAAACACACACACACAATACATAATTTAGTAGATAAAAGTAAATATTGCTGACCCACCCTATTCATATAATGGGACTCCCAGATAATAGACATAGTTGGAGTATTATTTGTAATACATTGTATTCGCGAGTAAGACTAGTAGTTGTAACAAAATATATTTAAAAGAAAAAAGATATCCTTGTAATTTCTTTGTTATTGATAGCCTTGAAATTTCGCCTAACCCCTACTTTACTAATCTCTCTCTCTCTCTTGAGTCGTATTCCTCATGACTGAGGGTCGTGACTCCCCCGCAGAGTTAATCCGCTAGGGGAGTTTTCTTGGGCAGATACATCGTGGTGGGCGCCCAGGTCCTTCCACGGAAGACACATGTCCTCGGATATTGTGGTCCTCAAACATGTCGGTTTCCTCACGATGTTTTCCTTCACCGTTAAGCGAGTGCAAATCCACACATAACTTGAAAATACAAGTCATTGGTGTAGGGCCGGATTCGAACCCGGGTGCGTCTGAATGAAAAGCACACACTGGAACCGCTACGCCACACTCTACTACTAATACTTACTTACTTGACTGCTCTGTTAGCTTAGTTGGTAGTGACTCTGCCTTCTAATCTAGGGGTTGCGGGTTCGATTCCCGCATGAGACAAATAATTATGAATACTACAATTTGTAATTACTTGTGTCGAGTCTGGCCGTTTCTATATATAATAAGTATGTATTTACAAAAAAAAAAAAAGTATATAAGTATTATATCCGTTATCTAGTACCCACGACACAAGCGTTTGCTTAGTGTGGGGCTAGATGGCGTTGTGTGCAATGTCCCGAAATATTTATTTATTTATTTATTATTTAATAAAGAAATAATTATTATAACCACTGTCTAGAGTAGGCGTATTTTATTGTTGTCCAAATGATATAAAGCCGAATCAAAACAGCGATCTCCGCTTGACAACACGAAACAAGTCCAACCCGAGAGAGACCTATCATAATTATTGTCATTGGACATATTGACATAGCATAATAAAGAACTGGTGTTGTCTATGTCTATACATTAATTTTAAATTAAAGTTTAAAAAAAATCTCAACCATTAATTTAACTAATTTCACTATTGGAAGATGTAATGCCGAATGAGGGGGATATACTCTTCAGTTTTAGAGTATTCCGTGTTTTTAAACCCCACCCCCAGGTGACCTACATCACGTAAAGCGATACTGTGAATCTCTTACACTTAGGTAAGTTAAAAATAATGTATTTCAGTCAAACAACCAAAAGTATCACAAAAATTATTAATATTATTATGGTAATATAAGTTTATTTTTATTTTATCGAAGAAAATAGACAAAGCCCTGAGACTTGTAAAAACACTACATAGAAAATAAACACATACAAACATTATTTTTTAAAATACCTCACATACACTAAGATTCGTCCAGTTTTCTTAGGCTAGTCTATTACTGTGATATGTCGATGTTTGAACACAGCCACGAATATCAGATAGTAACTCGGTTTACAATAATAAATAGTGCCTAATCAAGATAAAGTATCAATTAAAGTTGGCTTAACTTCCAACACCTGCCGTGAAACAATAGTATCAAGACTATTAAAATTGGGTCTAAACGATTGTTAGGTATTTACTGTTTAAGGTACACCCAGTAAAGAATCAAGAAATATATATATAGGCTTTTGTCGATTTTAGTAAGTAGTTTAGACTGGCAATTTCACTCAATGGTAAACGTATAAATTTAACATTGATAAAAAAAGCTTATTACTTGTTTTGTTCAAAACGAAAGCTCTTGAAACAAAATCAGGAAACTGTAATTTAAAAGCTTGAAGTAGAAAACAAAATTCCATAAAACCAAATGAACAACACAGAAAATTGATAATTTTAATGTGCGTGTTTTCTAGGTGCTGAAAAATTTGTCTTCTTATTTAGGCTTTTGGTCTTTCCGCGATAAAACAATATAATATAATAGGCCTCCTTTGTCCAAATCAATTACTTTGCTGCCGGATCAAAATAGTTTCATTTGCGTGTTGATATAAATCTCGCTTCATTTGTTATTCATAAGCCCGACCTTAAGACTATAAAAGCTATTGACTGATGAAATAGGATATTCTCAACAAAGATTTATAGAATAAATGGTAAATCTGAGTCACGCAAACTGTTTGTTACACGTGCTTACATGTTTAAGTATGATTAAGTTATAATTTAGCCAAAGTTTTTCAATTTTATTTGTAATTTTTTTTTTATTATGGATCTAGACATCATTATTCGTAGTGTCACGTAGGCATTTGTTAAATTCCCAAATTAGTCAATTTATATCAATTATTATCTCTGATTTTTTTGGATGAAAAACATATGATAGACTGATAATGATAATTCTGTAAACTCCTCTTCTTTTCAGTCTTCTCTGCCCTCTGGTGAGTATTATTTTATCTACCTTCTACGTTCTGTTCTACCAACCTATGGGATACATTTCTCTCTTTCTCTCTTGAGTCGTATTTTCTCATGACTGAGAGTCGTGACTCCCCCGCAGAATTAATTCATTAGGGGAGTTCTCTTGGGCAGATACATTGTAGTGGACGGTCCACGATGTACCTTCCACGGAAGACACATGTCCTCGGATATTGTGGTCCTCAAACATGTCGGTTTCCTCGCGATGTTTTCCTTCACCGTAAAACGAGTACAAATCCACACACAACTTGAAAACACAAGTCATTGGTGTAGGGTTGATTCGAACCAGGGTGCGTCTGGATGAAAAGCAGACACTGGAACCGCTGAACCACACTCGCTTTATGGTATACATTTATGAGTATTCAATAATATCTGATCTATGTTCCGATCAGTCCAGTCGGTCGGTCAAGCGTGCACATATTTGTGGACCATTGTGTCTATGCTAATTATTAGCTCGGTGCGAAATAGGAACTTGGTGTATGGTATTTTATCTATTACTAGCTTTTGCCCGAAGCTCCGCACGCGTTATATCTATATATATAAAACTCAAAGGTGACTGACTGACTGATTGACTGACTGACTGATATAGGTATAGTGATCTATCAACGCACAGCCCAAACCACTGGACGGATTGGGCTGAAATTTGGAATAAAGTTAGATGTTATGACGTAGGCATCTGCTAAGAAAGGATTTTTGGAAATGCCACTTTTAAAGGGGTGAAATCGGAGACGCAAGTTTTACTTCTTAATGCGAACGAAGCCGTGAGCACCCACTAGTTATACATATAAACCTTTCTCTTAAATCATTCTAGCTATTAATAAACTGAACCTTTAAAAAACTTATATGAACTGCATCAAAATCCTTTGTGTAGTTGTATAGATCTAGGCATATATATGTACATACGGACAGACGCGGGAAGCGGCTTTGTTTCGTACCATGAAGTGAAGTCTCGAGCAAAGGAATAATATTGTTATATGCTGGTATTTAAATATAAGAGATAAAATCAGGTATTTTATGTCGTACAAAAAAAATAATTCAATAGTAAAAATTGTAAGACAAGACAATAATTCTGTTAGCAACTTATCACATACCAGTATTTTCTAGGCAATTGTGTAACATTGCAAACTTTAATATTGCATCGTCCAAAGTCATTATTAAAAAAGACAAAAACCTGACTTGTTTTCTTATAAGTCAAGATCATTTTTACACTGATAGGAAGAAAGGTAAAAAAAGAAGTAATCATCATCATCGCGTGCCATCTTAATAAAGAAGTATGGAGGTTAATTATTGGCAAAATTAACTGCGATCTCATGCTGCTTCTTTTAGATGCGGATAACTCAGTTTTCTTTACTTTTTAATTCGTCCAGCCACTTCTAAAGAGGTGATGTTTCACATAATTAAGTTCTTGGAAAACTACCCACAGGGATAATTTATGCGTAAATTAGCGCGTAGCGTTTTTAATCAAGGGTTATTCGATTAGCTGTAAATATAAATTTGTAGTGTATTTAGGTCGCAGCGGAAAAACACAACATTATACATATTACTCCAAAGTTTCGTCTAGAATTATTTATTGTATTATTTTCTCCTCTCTACAAGACATATTTACTATACTATACATATAATATACTAGCTGTGCCTGCGACTTCCTCCGCGTGGAATAGTTATTTTGGGCATTAATTGTTTGAATTTTGAACCGTTTTCGCAGCACACGCAACGGAAGCCCTCAAAGATGAATAATTTTCCCCGTTTTTTCCACATTTTCCATTGTTTCTTCGTTCCTGTAAGTTGCAGCGTGATGTTATATAAGCCTTCCTTGATAAATGGTCTATTCAACACAAAAATATTTTTTCAATTCGCACCAGTAGTTCCTGAGATTAGCGCGTTCAAACAAACATACAAACAAACAAACTCTTCAGCTTTATTATATTAGTATAGATTATAAAACAATGACACACAAGACAAGACCGGTCTAACAGCTCCTGTGTATAATTCTCGGAAGTCCACTGTCTCGTAATAATACATCAACTATTGTAATAATCTTATTATCACGCAAGCCTTATCTATTTATATCTACTCATTTACTATCACTTTATATTGGTTTTTCTGTCGTTAAGCATCTGAATGGTGTGTTTCGGCAGTCTCATTTAGAGACCAAATTAATTCGGAAGACCAGCGCTGAATACTTGCTTGCATGCTCAGTTTGGGCCGGTTTGTGACATTTTGTGGTGTTACGTGTCCCACTATTTGTCTAAAAAAAATATAGTCTATGGCCTAAGATGGAGCGTGCTTATCCGATAAGAACCAATTCACTCTCGCTTTGAAGATCGCTAGATTATAGTGCGTGTGTGGGGAAACGGGGAGTCAGGCAGATCATCTTAGTTAATGCCTTTGATAAAGACAAGTAATTTATCAAAGGTCCAAAAAAATTGAAGTCTGACAAAAATATTTGTTTTTTAATTCAATCGTAATATGGAACAAAGCTTCACGACTTCAGTTCGTTTTTGAGCCGACATTCCTGTCGACACAACAACACTAACAAATCCTTTCACTCCTTGACATTATAGTATATGGCTCTAGTGTTCTAGGAACTGTTTCAAGGCAGCCGATATATTCAGCCAAAATACTTTGCCGAATCGAGATCGCATTTTTTAACAAAACAAATGGCAATTTTATATTTACCGAACCTGAGACAAAATCTGGTGAATATTTTAATTTGCTACTAATGTTATCTCCGGAAATTGGTAAGCTTGTTTGTCCTTAATCTAATATCACGCAATGATCATAATTGATCACTTATAATATTTGAGAAATTTGTGGATAAGCTTAAGTACATCCATAATAAATTAAATATACAGATATTGACATACAAAATTTGACACACATGTTTGAATCCGAAATAGATCATATACAAGTACATATAATGACGACGAAATGACGACGCATGACCAAAATGCTGGCCTTTTTCTGGCTCAACGTATCAGCATTGCCATCCAGCGTGGTAATGCGGCCAATATGCTGGGCACGCTGCCCTCTGGTAGTGGGCTGGAGCACTTAGATTATCTTTAGGCTTTTCTAAAGATTTTCTAAGTGCCCCTTTTTGTAGTAGTTAGAAGTAGTATGTTTAGTTTTTCTTCCCTTGTTTTTATATTTTATTATTGTTAGTACATATATAATATGATAATTTCCAATTTTCATGAAGTCAGTAAAAATAACACAGCATATTAATTTTAATTTTAAACTTTTTATGAGAAGCATTACTAATAAATTTTGGTTTATATTGCATGTAAAAAATGCAGTTTTGATTAAAACAGTGATAATGTCACTTTTATATACGTTTTATTCAGCAAAATGTGACAATCCTGTACTTAAGATAAAGCTTAATGCAAGAATTAAAATATTTTATGTTGCTTCGATTGATTATAGCCATAAATTTACGACCTTTTATGTTTTAATAAATGTATGAGTCAAAATACACTACGTGCGTTTATGCGAGTTTCCCAAAGAATTTATTTTATTTCCTGTTTGTTTTGCTTCTGTTTTACTATCTGCTTAAAAGGTCTAAAATAGTTTATATTCTTTTTAATATTGTAAACAAAATTATCAAACAGGTATAACAGTAAATTTATTTCCACTAACTTTTTGAAAACAGGTAAATATCACTCCTTAAATTTGACAACAAATCAACTTTACCTTTGACGCTCCATATCTGGCTATCATTCGCCAGAATCTATCGTCTTATTGAACTACCATCATGCCAGTTCCGTTGAACGTAGTCGAAATGTCGATGTGCCATGGAAAGGTTACCAGCCGCCATCCGCCAGCCGTGAACTTTGGGACACTTCAACGATCCACGACGAGAGTTCAAAAGGCATGGAAACAATAACATTAGGTTTTGTGTCAAACTTTGGTGTGTTTTGCAGTTTTGTATGTTTTTTTTTACCCAATAGTGGGTACCCATGCGTTGTGGATGATAATGATGATAATTTATGTGTTTTTGGGAATAAAACATTGCTTGCAAGCCGAAAGGCGTACTTGTGGAGTTCGTTATAACTAAGCACTCCTCACTGATACCATCTGAATGTAGTAAAAAATCGATTTCGTTTAAGTCAGTTTAGTTATGCTTGATAAATTTTTACTAATATTAACAAGTTTAATCTTAGTCATTCGCCGGGTAAATAATCCACCCTGAACTTATTTTCCTTAAAGTTGCAAACATAAAAAAGCTTTACATTTTCAAATAATGTATAATTAATAAGATGAATATTCTGACTTGTTCATTATATGATAATTAACAAGCAGGAACTCAAACAGGCTTCAAGTTTGTTAATGACTTTGCAAAATCTGTAATTGACAAACTAATAATACTTATATCATATACAGGTAGAATATATTATACATGTACTTGGCCACGTGGCCTATTATATACATGAAATGTATAGATCGATAAGTACCTATATGTCTTGTTCTTTTTATCTCTGGTACAATTCCAAAAAATGTTGTTACCGTTATGTAAAGTTCTTAGCATCTAGGAAAATATAAATAGAAAACGATTGTCTGTATTATACGTATTATACATGTATATATGTATTATACTGTAGCTGTGTATTTTGAAAACTCATACAAGGGTGAGAAAAAAAAAGTAATTCACAAGTTATAAGTATCCGAGGTCATGATTTTGATCATAAATAAATTATATTGCACACTGACATTGCACACAGCGCCATCTAGCCCCACACTAAGCAAACGCTTGTGTCGTGGGTATTAGATAACGGATATAATACTCATATACTTTTCTTCAATCCTTATAAGGTTGGTCTAATATAACTATTTCAGATAATCATTCAGTATTTAATATTAACATATTATAATTTATAATCAGATAATATCAGATTATAACACCTGTAACTTATATACACGATGTTCTTCATTAAAAACGTTAAGCTTAATTACTCAAATAAATACCTGCTCTATACATAGTTAATAAGTAGTATTTGTTATGTGGTAACAAATTAATTAGAAAGGCTATTAAAGGACCAATTCGTGGTAACAACTCGCCAATCAAACCACTTGTAATTATGACTGTTAGCTTAGTTGGTAGTGGCTCTGCCTTCTAATCTAGAGGTTGCGGGTTCGATTCCCGCATGACACAAGTATTTATGAGCTTTAAGAATTTAAATTACTTGTGTTGAATCTGGTCGTTTGTATGTATAATAAGTATGTATTTACAAAAGAAAAGTATATATAAGTATTATATCCGTTATCTAGTACCCACGACACAAGCGTTTGCTTAGTGTGGGGCTAGATGGCGCTATGTGTCCGATGTCCCGGAATATTTATTTATTTATTTATGATATTGGTCATAATAATAATTACAAGAGCTGAGTATAGGCATGAAAAAAAAGTATTTTTTTGTTACGCACCGCAGCCTGCAACAGCAAGCGTTTTTCAAGCTATTCAAACATTGTATTTGGACAAAAATACAACAACTTGAGAAGAATATAGTAATATTTTTATATTGTTCAATGAAGGTGTTCTACATTGATTGATGTAAAATATCAATACATATGAAAGTGTCACTTAAAAAGTAATCATATCATTGGTGCCTTCATATGGCAAATTAAAATTGAAAGTTTAGAACAGTTGTTCTTAAAATGTTTTATCTCTTTCTCTTAAATTACTAAATACCTCTGTCTTAATATACACTGATTGATATATACAAACAAAAGTTACTAAAGATAACAAACATCAATCTAATTTAGATTTGAATACCTAAGTCTGCGTCATTTCTAACATAATATACCTACATACATATGTAAGTCAGGAGGTTTCCTAGTTCGAAACAAAGTGGACTTATTCTATTGTGCTTTGTATCATACAGTATTCAGGGTAACTAGTATTTTTAGACAAACTTTAATCATCAATAATAACCTCTTTCATAAAATTACTTTTTTTAAATAGTTTGCATTAATATGAAAAGGACCTACCAAATTTATTTTGGTGAAGGATGGAGCATGCTTTCAAAGTAAGGAGCTATTCTTCCTTACTTAAAAGAGACCTTGAACTAAACTTATAGTACAAACAACACAAGTGGAGTTGAATAACTTTTTAATATTATGACAAATGAAAATTGTCAAAAAAAAAATACTAAGTAATTATTACACCTTATCAAATGTAGTAATGTAAATGTAGTAACAACAGTCTGATATGGATGTTTTTATGCGGTTTATTGGATTTGTAGCCAAGCGCGTTAGGAGTCGAGAGTTATAGTCGAGAGTGAGCCTAATTAGCATTAAAGGCAACGTAATTTACGTATAACAATACGATGATTGAATTTAATCCGACAATAAAAAATAATAAATAGATTCAATAATTTATAATAGATGATAAATCGATTACCAATCCATCCATAACACCTAACCCAGTACGAAGCCACGAAGTTCTAATCGAGTCTAATTAATTTTAGGCTTTTCTTCACGACAATGGCGGCGACCTCTACGGGACAGGAAGTAGGGAAATGATCGATCAACGGCAGCTGGCCTCTGAGGCTCCACTCACTTCCGGCGTTTGTTGATCTCAAAATGTGGACGAAAGGGGCGGAGTAAAGTAGCGAGGTATATAAGTAATTTTTAGTTTACTTATTCGTCCGGCGAGGAATTGCTACCTACACTAAACTTACCGTTGATATTTTATCATCCCACAGACCACATTCTATTGTGTTAACCTATTGTGTCCCACTCCTGGGCATAGGATAGGTCTCCCCATACTCCCTCCATGTGTCCCGGTCGATAGCTTCTCCCGCCAGGCACCCCGGAAGTGATTGAGATCCTGACGCCAGCGGGTCTTAGACCTTCCTCTACCATATCTCTTTTACTAATAAGACCGAAAATTTGTGATGGCTGAAAAATATATACATACCTATACATATATATTTTTGCCCTTTTTTTCTTCACTATATAGCACTATTAAATGACAATCATATGATCTTTTAACACAACTTCATAAATCATACCTTACTTATTAGTGTCCATATAATTTGGATAAATAATGTAATGACTTATTGAAGCCTAGGATAAATCAGTATTTGTCACCAGCACTAGTGATTCAATGGCAATTTCAAATATATGTTGTAAGCCTATTGTGTATTAAAAAATAAATGAACTAAGGAAATAAATAATAATAATAATAATCTCTTTATTTCAGATACAAGATCCATAAAAGTACATTTACATGAAACATTAAAACTATTATAATAAGTAACTTATATTTAAAATTACAGATATTACTTAGATTAATGTTTTCACCCAGTGTCTTTGAATGGGACAGTCATATTTATCGGCTATAGTTGTTAGAATGCTGTTGTTACTACCACGAACTCTACTTAACAGAGAAAAGTTGTTAAATATAAAAAAAAATGTTAAATAAAGTTGTTCTACATATACATAATTTAGTTGGCCTTTTTATTTTCAAATTCGTAGCAGTAATGCCATCTACATTGTAAGCTATGAACCAACTATCGAAAGATCTACAATAACGCCTTGCAGTTTATAACATGCAACTATCAATTTACAGGTACTAATATCACGCAAACTCAATAGATGGCGTTAGGCGGATTACTTTTTTTTTTAATTTTGCAATTAATCGGTAAGGGCTATATATAAATTTACAATGTATTGTTTTTTACGAAGTTATAATATTGCTAACAAAGTTTCTTAGCATTTAAGTGCCTGTCTAATTTCGAATACAAATTGTTACAACAGAACGCCTTTTCTGACATTTTAATCAGGCGCAAAGGCAAGAAACAAAGGCATTATAAAACAAAAAAATTAGCAGGTATTGCGGTCAAACGTCCCTGTAAGTCAACAAAACACCATAGAAGCCTCCCCTGACATAGATACGCCCCATAAACTATCGACATAGCAACCAATAAACACCACTTTTTACCATAATAACCGTTACGAAATGAAATTAACTGATAGCTGCTGATAGGTCAATTTTTGTTTTTATTGTGACTTGGTTTTTTAACCGATTTCAAAAAATGTGTTTATGAACCCTTCTGAAAGTTTTTATTTTTACTACAAATATCGCTACAGTATAAGTTCTAAGACATAACACATCTAGGTACCTAATTTTCAGAATGTATCTGGATTGTAATTCTCAGGAATCATTGATTCTAGTTTTTAATCGATACACTTGCGTCCAGGTTCCATACTTATTTTATAAGGATACAGACTAGGTCCACGGGATAAGATGGAACATTCCCACTAGAGTCATTGAGATATTACTATACCTACGCTATTATAGTAATATAGTTCAATAACTAGTCATAGTCCAACAATGGATCTAATGAGAAAACAAAACCCTCTATAAATTACTGAATTTTGGGCGATGATTGATCCAAGCAAATCATTATCTTATAAAAGTTCCAGAAAGCCCTTGACCACGGTTTGCCTGATGGTAAGCAAAAGCTGCGGCTTATGATGGAGCGTGCTTACCCAATAATATAATCGATAGGAGTCTCTCGAAATATAGTTTATGGAATAGACAGGGAAAGTTCAGCGATTAATGCTAAGCATGCGAGCGTCCCGACCTGCGTTTATGGACGAAACAAGGTCGCAGAGGGGTGCGATCTAATAAACAAGCCCATAATCAGGGCTGGACTCGAGGGTAGGGAATTAGGGATCAATGTAATTGTTTACTAAACGGTTTTCACGCACGTTTAATTCGCGTATGTTGTTTACGCGTTTCGGGTGTAATGACATCCATCTTCAGAACGTGCATTCTGGGGCTGCACGCTGACTGCGCGCCGCCGCGCGAGCGGAATTATGACTAAAAACCGTTTCGTTAACATATTGATAAAAGAAAGTTTTGATATTAAAATCAATCAAATTACAAATACAATTACAAATATTTACCTATTGGTCAAAAATACAAATGTAAAAACGTACTTATTTTATGTTATGTAGGATATGCAAATCCAAAAATAAGTGTTTGCTAAGAGGTGGAATGACTGACTCCTGCCTCCTGCGGTACCAGAGGTCCTGTGTTGCAAGGAAATCAGAGACAGCACCACCACACTTGTAACCATGTTTCTTTAGGTTTCTGAGGCGATCCTCGATATCGTCGTATTTCCTCATAACCGAGAGTCTTAACTCCAAATTTGGGAATTTATGGATTTATGTTATCACAAATCCAGTAAGTGCCGTATACCAACGACTGGTGTTATTAGCAGGAAGCTACCTACATATGTAGGTTTTATAAAGTGTATTTTTATCAAACTAATTTATTAACTTAGGTACGTCCGATAACTTGAATAGCCGCGTGGATGTCTTATCGGTTATAATAGGTACCTACGCAAATTTAGTAATAACCAGCGAATCCAGTTTGATTCATTATTTTTATCAACTAACCTACAAAAAATAGGCAACTTGTTCTCACAATAAATAAACGCAATGTTTTGCGTTCTTATCGACGTATTTATTTATTTTTATATATTATATTCTTATTAACGTACGCATATTACAACTAAGGGCACACTCATTAATTAGGTACCTAATAAAATAATTATAAACTTAAGTACTAAAACTTTAAAGCATCATCAGAGGTCTGTCGACCTAACATAAAAACAGTGGGTACTTTTTATGTTAGGTCATCGCTCTATCTAATTACCAATTCATAGAAAAACGGTCATAAACATGACTATAACTTAATTGTTTAACAGTTTTTTTTTTGTATTACATTGTATTAAGGTACCGGTAGGTAGGTCCTGCACTAGGAATACCTGTATCGCAGGCACCTACTACAGCGCTTTGCATACAATAATATCTTCGGCGGTGCGATTCTTATATTCCACCTAATTGTTGGTAGCTATTTGAGACAAGTAAATGAATGCAACAAAATATATCACATTATCACACCACACTAATATATTATACAAATATAAATGTATTATGTTTGTTACGTCTTCACAGCTGAACCGGTGTAGATGAAATTTGGCACGGAGATACAATAGACCATGGATAGATTTCTTTTAATCCCGAATTAACGCAGATAACGGGGAGCTGCTAATATATATATTTTTTACAAGGAATGGGTTTGCACTTGACCGTAATTCGCCTGATATACAACACAGTAAATTTTATGGGAAACTTAGCAATACGCCACTCCATCCAGTATGGCTTACTTGTAATAAAAAGACTTGTAAATTATGAAATAATGAATTCTAGAAATTGAACTAATAATAATTGTATCACCCCTGTTGTGTCCGTGGAAGAACCTGGGCGCCCACCACGATGTATCTGCCTAAGAGAACTCCTTTAACGAATTAATTTTGCGGGGGAGTCACGACCCTCAGTCATGAGGAATACGACTCAAGAGAAAGTATCACCCCCTCCCCCTTCCCTGAGTCCCCCTCCACCCCGACCTAGTTCCACCCCCTCCAGTAGGCGCCTCTCTTCCTGTTTGGCCTCGGACAGACATCAACATTTTTATTGATACCATCTGAACTATGGATCTTGTTTCTTGGCTGTTTCTATGTATTACAAGCATGGACTAAGTATTTACAAAAGAAAAGAATAAAAAATATCTAATGCAAAACGTAATTTAGGTTGTACCTCTGTATTCTGAGGTATAGGTTACAATAATCATTGGAACTGTGCCTTCTGCTTTCTGATTATAGCAAGCAAGTTAGTAGGAGAGTGGTCAACTCTTTCCAAAATGTGTATCCGTTTTATATTCCTCGAAACACAAACATTAGCTTGCTTTGATTATCGGGTTAGATGACCTTTTTTTAAATATACTACTACGAACTACATTGGTTTGGAGTTCGAAAAGGATTGATTTACGAGAGCATAAGAAAATTCGTCATTCACGTTGTTTCTTACATTTACTCCAAATTATAGTCATAACGAAATCACACTGATCATAATTTCTTAGTGATGTGAAAGAGGAAAAACAGACTGACAAATTTAAAGGGGAAGCGAGACCGTAGGCCGTGTTTTCCTATAACTTTGACCATCAGACCCTGGAGTACAAGGATCTCGGAAACTATAGGAGTTAGGTGCTTTTTACACTTTCACTTTACAAAGGTTTGAATATTATTCACAAACAGGGTATTTGGTGGGAGGAATGATGTGTGCAGAGCTCCGGTTAAATTAGTCAATTAGTTTAATGAACTGGTTAGTGATTGAATTAGCTGACCAATTTAGTCATCTGTCTGATACCAGTATATTAAAGCAAGTATTTGGTACAGTTGTTACTGTTCACTTCATATTGTAGGTATTGAAAATTTATTTGTTGTTTTATTGGTTTCTCGCAATGATGCTTCAAAGGGTCTTCATGATTTGTATTGTGAAGGTATTTTATGAGCCTAAAAGAAAATACCTTCTCCGTTTATCACTATATAATATAATCCCATTATATCGTAACACAGCCTAACGGCTACCACGAGGTCAGAGGATTCCAAACATATTGTGACATACCTAATTTATTTGGCATATTATAAATGATTTTGTATTTGTATTTGTATTTGTATATGTATTTGTATATGTTATGTATCTTAGTATATTTTTTGTTGTAGGAAGATTACTCATTTACTAACGTAGGAAAATATGTCAGACCTTGTAAAAACAAGCATTTATAACAGCATAAATGTGACTACAGCCTACAGAAAATGACCAGCCGATAAAAAATTAAACAAGGTACAAAAAACTACCTAGTAGTGGTTTGAGCTACACTTTGTCTTTATGACTCAACGAATATGAACAATGTGCTTGTAAACATACTTACCTACCGCTTTTATTTAATCAGTGCAAGGCTTCGATCAATTATACGTAGATCACGCGTAAGCGCGCCAAAAGTAACCAAACTAAACAGTGCTTAAATCCACACTAAGCACTGTTTTGCCGTCAGTGACGCGCCGACCGTCAAGTGAAACAATGCCGAAGTGTGCTGTGAAAAGTTGCAAAAATAACACGCTTACAAAGAGAAAACAACATGGGATTTCGTATTTTCGGTAAGTTTTATACTTTTTACAAATACTTACAGTGATTAATATTCGAAATAGTCCAGTTATCATCTCCAAATTAGTATTTCTAGAATTTAAATCCTTTTGTATTTGCTTCGCAGTTCTCTTTTGCACGCATAATAGAGTTCGTTCGTTTCGTCAATGCCGTAGCGAAAACGCCATAAGGTGGTTAGGTCATTGTTGAAAACTAAATCTTAGCGTACTGCAATAAGGTTTATTATTATTAAAATGGCTTTGTGATACTAAAGTAATATGCATGACATGAATGTATATCTCAATAGGTAGGTAGGCATAGTAAACTCAAGCCGCTTTTTTGCGTTGTGTCACTACGGAATCTTGCATCTACGTATAATTGATCGAAGGTGCAAGGCATTAATGTGGTGAGTAATAGAACCTTCTATATACTTAAATCATGACAAAGATAAAGGCATATTCTGTGCTCGGACGAAGATACTTTTTTTCTGATTATTCTTGTTTACTCTGTTCGTATTTCGTTCATAACTCATGCGCATCTCAAAGAGGTTGATGTTGAAAATCGCTGATACGTTTCTTATTATTAGCAACATTCCTGCAAAGATAAGATAAAGAAAAGAGAATTTTTATTTGCATTAAAACATGCAAAGCTGAGCATTATCTTTTATTTGATTTGTATATATTGGCTTTGCCATAGTGTAGTCAGATAGCATAATATATATATATTTTTTTAACTATAACGGGTTTGCTCTTGGCCATAGTTTACTTGATAGCAAGCAAAGGCTATGGCCTAATATTCATGCAGATATCTACTCTACACCTAGCAGTGTGATAATAGAGGCAGTGGATGATGATGATGAAGAGTATACAAAGTTGATCTCCTGTTTGCAGCTAAATGCCATAAATTGTACTCTAGATTGTACTCAATTGGACTTCCTAAATAATTTTGTGGTAGCGAGTAACATCTACTGCTGTAACACGGTATTACATCTCATAAAAACATACTTCATCATCATCATCATCCACGGCCTTTGGGATCCCACTGCTGAGTATAGGCCGCCCTTTGTATGTGCCATCTGCGTCGATCTTGTGCAGACCTCATCCATGTTGGACCCTCGACTTTGACGATGAAATATACTTATATAATTCTTATTTGTACCTATGTGTCCAGGTGTCCACGACGTAGGTATATAAGAACTCGCCTAACAAATTATTCTGCGGGGGAATCACAACCCTCAGAAATGTGAACACACGACTCAAAAAGAAGGAGCGAATCAATTAGGTTCATAGACTTACTAGTGTAAGACATGGCCACTAAGTGGTAAAAATTGATGAAGGCTAATTAAGGAATCACGCTACTTATTTTTTCTTGAACAATTAGCGATCATGGAGAAAAATTTAGCATTCATTTGGAATTAAACTACGTAACTAATTAGAAGTTGGAAAATACATAGAAGTACCTATTTACTAACTGTAATACAATATGTGTCACTGATTGCAGATGGAATAGACAGGCGTCATGTTTTTTTTCATCAAATCAAATCAAAATCAAAAGTTTTTTTATTGAATTTAATCATCAGATCACAGTTATCATTATATTATATACAAGTTGACTGTTATCGTTATACATACAGATGATGCATAGTGTAACAAAACTCAACTAACTGCTCAAATCCAAAACTTCAAGTCATTGTTGGTCTGACATAAATTGACTGGATAAAGAAACTCCACACATTTTTAAGGAAAACGATTTTTAACGAGAACGAAAAAGAAAACGATTGTCTAAGCTCCAACTTTGACATTTGTTAAAGTTTAATTCGTCGACGAAGGAGAAGGAAGGAGGAATAGGCTCACACTATTCAAAGGCTCACATGTCTTTCCACGGAAGACCCATGAGATATTATAACTAAAGTAATAAAATAAATAAATAATAAATGCACATGTACACAGCGCCATCTAGCCCAAGACAAAGCAAACGCTTGTGTCGTGGGTACTAGATAACTGATATAATACTTTTATACTTTTCTTTTGTAAATACATAGTTATTATACATACAAACGACAGACTCAACACAAGTAGTTATATTTTTTTTTAAATTCATAAATACTTGTGTCACGCGGGAATCGAATCCGCTACCCCAAGATTAGAAGGCAGAGCTACTACCAACTAAACTAACAGGTCAGTCATTAAAATTAAAGTATTTACTGTTACTGTGGAGAGACTAGAGAGATTACTGGGAGACCCTCAAGTATGAGGAATACGAAGCAAGGAGGGTTCATAACACTAACCTATCTAAACAGCTACTACCTATAAGTATGAAAATGACCTTTCCCTTTATTTTATTTTTTTCGTGGAGGAAATGCATTTGCGCATCCCCGCAGCAGCATAGGGGGCAGCGGGGTATGTCGGGCTCGGAGCTACTCCACTACCGACTAAAACCTACCACGATGTCCCTTCACCTCGGCAAGGACGGGTTTCGCGGGAAAGCGAGCAATACTCCTTCGCAATTCCCGTCCCAACCGCAGTCCACTGTCTGAGTGGACCCGAAAATGACCTTTCCCTATAAAAGCGAAGCATAAAGCAATCTACAGCTCTATTTTTAGCTTCCACGCAAAATGCTTCGATAGTCAAATGACGGTGTTTAACCTTTAGGTCAGAAAATACACATATATCTATAGTACAGGCGACATCTAGTAAATAAATAAATAAATAAATATTTCGAGACATTGCACACATTAAATAGGGGGCGGGTGAGAAATAAATAAGGTCTATGAATTACAAATGCTTACTTAGTTATATATTGCTTTGTATATAATTAAGACTATCAAGTTTCCGTTAGTTTATAAGTAGTATTATAAAGTTGTCCACGGTAATTCTGTATTAGGTATATCGAGACAAATAGGTTTCTTCTAAGTTTGTATTTTCATACATCAAAGTGTGTAGAGATACCCAACATTGAAGTAGTGTTATTTGTGCTATGGTGCATTTTACTAAGGCGCATGTTGGGGTTTTTCCTTTTTTAATTTACATAAGGAAAACGAAGGTTTTCCTTATGTAAATCTTTTTAAATAATCTTTATAAAATAGATAAAAAATCTTTATTTTTTTACTAACTAACTTATGTTATTTATTTACATGTATACAAAAATTACTAAAACGTAATCAAAAGAAATAAAATACTTAGGGAAAAAATACTTAGTATAAACGAAAGCTGTTATGGAAATGAGTGCTTAAGTTTCCTCGTCTGTCGAATCAGGGCAGTTTTACCTCCTCATAACTGAGAACTATGTATTATATGCGCAAATGCATCGTAATAGGCGCCAGGTCCATCCATGGATAACGCAAGACTTCTGAACTTGTGGTTCTTTCTAAAAGTTCTAAAACAAAAACACAATACAAGGAAATAATTGAAAAAAACTAGTGGAATGACATGACACTGAATGTTTCTTGTGTGCACAATTTAGCATGACGTTATTTGAATTGTAATGAATTACACGTTCCGACTGCAAATTGAAAATGACCTTGTAGGCAGTTACATCTTAAATTGTAGGTATATTATATACAGATTGTAGAATAAATAAACAATCTGTTTGAGTTACTAAGGTGCTCCTATATTCATATACTTGTATAAGTACATACTCACGATAGAAATCAAGCTACGGGAGCGCAGTGCATAAAAAAATGTGAAGATTGTTCAAAAAACTCAAATGTGCAGTATATGTACTCGCACGCCAATTTAATTTTTTTCCAATAGATAATTACAAACTAAATATTTGGTATCTCTTCGGTGTTGTGGATGCTCGATAGCCTTTGAGTACCTATTTGGTTTCTTTATCTGTGTTGATAGCAGTCGCTCTGTGTAAAAATCAAATCATGGAGATCGGGCACTGACCATATGCAAGTGAAACTACGAAATTTTTAGCTTTGTATAATTAGTTTGTGAAAAAAACATTCTTCTTCGTCTTAAATATAGTTATTGTGGACCTATTTGGCCTCTAACTTACTCGTTTGATCTTCTTGAATAGGCTTCTTATTCCACAAACCATAAAATGCCCTATTTATCGATAATGCTGTACCTCACCTATAACGTAGATATAAATATGCTAACATAGGTAAGTATGTAACAACAAGCAAACTTATTAGCGACCTAGACGCAGCAGTTAACCTAGTTCTAAAAGGAAACCTGCCTGCTATAAGATATATCTACTCCTATGTATGTATGTATATGTATATATGTATGTACACTTACATACTCACACGATTGATAAATTTTTAAATACCACTAAAAGAAGCTACCTACCTGAACATTAATGGTAGAATATGTGTGAAATAAGTGTTATTATTATATTTTAAATCACAATAATTATTATTATGAATATAATTATTTAAAATTGACATGTAAATGTACAAATTATTAATAAATTGTTTATCTTGTTTATCATAGATACTTTACAAGGATCTAAACGTCCGAAATAAAACTTACCGGAGAAGTCATGGCTCTTGGAATACGTCTTGAGGAGTACTTATGAGAAGTTACCTGACTAACGACTCTGTAATAAATGATTTTAATACTATACAAAATTGACATCATTTTAATAATAAAACTTGACCTTGTCAACATTTGAATTACTTATATAAAAAATAATTTTGTTGAGATGTTGTAATTTGTGTAGCATGTTCTTATGATTATATTTCAATATTATATGTGTGTGTTGCAACTTTACAGGATCAATTAAGGTTATTTCCGTCTTAATACTAACTAAACGCGGCTTTAACATTAGTCTAGGACTTCGAAAATAAAAAGTCGGTTCTTGTTGTACAAACATTACATACAAACAATGTAATGTCAACTTCAAATTGAAACAAACATTGATTTATCATTGGTAATATTTTGACAATTCGATTATTATGACAGAAGAAAAAAAATTAACAACAAGATCGGACTATATTTTTTCAAAGTTCTGGATTAATATTTAAACCAGGTCTTACGGTTTATCTTAAATCAAAAGTTAATCAAAGATAGCTTTTGTACAGTAAGTTTAGGCTTATGCTTGACTACCAAATACCTAGTCACTCAATCAAGGCTTTTGGCGGACCCACAGATAACAGATCCTGTTATCTGTGGGCGGACCCTAGAATTATAGGTAGGGCTGAAGTGAGTTTGTTGATATTGTGACAACATGTCCTTCTCCTCGCCAGCAGGGATCTACGGATCATCCTGATTTCTCGTATGGACGTAGTATAGGACCTCTAGGCTACTTTACATCCCGATACAAGTTTTACTTATCTACCTACTGGTAAATAGTAAATTCCTGCTCTAATTTATTTGACACAATTGGGTGTATGTTTTGTACAATTTTTTACCATAGCAAACAACCTTGAGATCTTTTAAAGTATATGTACTGCTACAGATGCAAAGCAAACCAAACTTCACTAAGAAGTAGGGTGACCACGAATAGCGAATATTCGAAACTATGCTAAATTATTTATATTATCAAATTATTAGGTATGTGATTGTGATTATGACATTTATATTCATTGTTCCTGGTTCACAGTTTTACTATAGGTTAGTAATTGAGATATAATGAAATGAGTCTCAAGTAATACATATCTTAATATGAAAACTAATTGAAAATATAATAAATGATACGTATAATTTGGGAACATTTAATGATATTTTATACTTGCTTCGGTAGTTCATGTACTGATATTTTAGTTCATAACTACATACAAATTGTTACCTATTCAAAAAAACATACTTACTTAATGTAATTTTAAGGGCTAAATAATATTTTGACTTGTAGGCAGAAAATGAGAATAATTTTGATTTGGAACTTCCAACTGACGTCTAAATCCAAATTGCTTTCGATCAAAATTAAATTAAACTATAACACATTATGATTTTATGATACATGTGTGGAATGTTTGTCTTTACAATTGAGCAGTTGGTTTACTGACAACTCACCCCTACTGTTTTTGGGTTAATGACCCCAACGAGAGACTATAATCATAATCATTTTACTTCTTGCATACAATGTTTGAACACAAACATCACACCCAGAAATAAAAACAAAAAGCTGTGTGTGTTGAAAAAATCATAATCATATTGAAGATTTTGGCCTTGATAATAACAATGATGCAATAATATGTAATTTTAGGGGCTAAATTAGCTAGAAATTTATAATTACTTACCGTATAATATATCACCACCAGATTTTAACTCATACGCAGTCATCTGACTTACATCTACAGCTTATTAACTAATGAATACTGTTAAGACAAGGGCAGATGTATTTGTGGACCTACACCCGACAATGACCATACAATTTATACATACCTACTTATTTAGAATTTTAAAAACTTTCTTAAAAAGAAGGAAACAATCTGCAGGTATGAAAATTACGGGTAATTATCAGTGTTGTGGTGAACCTAAGTTTCCCGGGTAAACCTAGCATTACCCACGCGCTCTGGATAGTCCGAAAAGGGAGCAATAACCTCCGGTCGATGACGGATACGAGTCGCACCCTCTGTCCGCCTCCTAATTTTACCATTACTCCTAGCTTTACTAGTAACATCTAAATCTATCTTCTATCTGTCTATGCATATAATAAAGCTGAAGAGGGTCAAAAATCTGTACAAAGAAGATATTAGAATACATTATTATTCATTTTTGGGTGTAGGTACTTTAGTAAAATCCATAATAGAACACGATTCAGCAGTTTATAGATTTTATTCGGTTTATCTGTTTATTTAAACGCTCATAGCTCGAAAACGGCTGAACGGATCATCATTATTTTTGGTAAGTATGTAGGTAATATGGTGTCACAGAAATGTTATAGGCTAGGTACTTTTTATCTTAAAATAATGCTAGCGAAGCCGTGGACGGCCACTAGTATAGAATAAAGTAAATAAACACAAAGCGTCCAAGTACTTTGGGAAGTTGTGTAACACCAACACTTCATATCTATACTTTCGCAATACCTACATAAATAAACTCAAACGAATGGCATTTTCATGCCCCTTGTTGAACACTATATACCTATTACGAAATCTACGGAAAACGCACAAAATGCATAGACACGTCATAGACGTCATATTTGAGTACGTTTTTTTAAGCTGATCCTACAAATACGAAACTCGTGCTCAACATCTGTCTGTGTACGACGACACGGTCGGCGCCGGTTAGTCCGGGCTTGAACGCCATTTCGCTCGAATCCCCTCCATAGTTTAGTTAGTATCGGTAGCTCGCTCGACGATCGCGCCCGCATTTCTCTCTGTGAACGAAACTAACAAAACAAAAAAATACCATGGCTCGGATTGTGCCCGCTTGCTTGATTGTCCTACTAGCAGTCTTTGAAATTGGTAAGAATTCTATCAATTGTTTAGTTACCTACAATAAGTAGGTAATGCATGGGTAAAGTTCTAGTAAAGTTTGATTGAATTGTTTTCGATGTCGTACGCTTCGTTGACTGTTTTGTTCGAGGTTAGGAACTCGCTGATAAGTTTACAAGCGAGCGTGATTTGTTTTTAAAACTGAATCATCTGATACCTAGGTATCTTGTTTAGGTAGGTAGGTAGGTACTTTTAGTTTGGTTCATTGAAAGTTATTAGAAAATTGTCTAGTTGTATAGACGCATAAAAAGGGAGGAAAATTACTTCCTAACCTACAGTAGGCTTTTTAAAGTGGTTGGGGATCAACGCTACGTGGAACTTTTATTTTAACGCCTGATAGGTATGTAGATAGTTTCACCGAAGATGCACAGCGTTCGCGTTGTGCGGATAAAAATAGATACCATTAGCTATTCTAGATTTTAAAATTCACTCACGCAGAGAATATTTTTAGTGTTACAATTACACCTAGTTTTGCAATTACCTACTAGAATCAGCTACATTACATATATACGAAACATTTGAACCTTTATAAAGACGTAGAAACTTATTCGTGATAGTAGGTAAGTAGGTACCCCAAATAAACAATAAAAAATCGATAAGTGTAGCAAACTATTTGCTCCAATTATGTAACTAGTTAAAATATTTGTGCAATAAGTACCTACTTCTATGGTATAGTTGAAACCAAAGAAACTGAAATAGAGTAGAATGAACACAAACCTCGATTTGTATCAAAATTACGCTGCCAATGTGTCTCACCATTGAAGGTTGGCAGTTGGCAGGCATTGCCAAACGAAACAATTAAGTAAAAGATGAAAAGATATAGGATTTTTATTTGTAAACAGGTAAATTCGGCGGCATTTCTAATCTCAGTCCAAAAAAAGGTTAATAACTTAATTCATATGAAATAGTTTAAGTTGATAAGCTCCGCCTAAGTTCATTGCTTAGTCTTTGGCTGAAATAAATAGTCCTACCCTAAATTTCTTTCTTACTTAGATTCCTATAATGTCTGGGCCAGAGATAAGAGAGAAAAAGCAGGTCAGGGCAAAGATGAGGATTTCCATATTCCTTTTTGTTGAAGGCAAATTCTAGTCAATTAAAGAATATCTATAAAGTAAAAACAAAACATCTGTAATTACACGAACAATTTAACTTTGTAATTGTTTGTAATTATTATCAATCAATTTCTAAATTTAAGTATTTTATTTTTATTTGTTCACAAGTAGATTTTTTTGCGATGCGATAATTCGAATCGTGAGGCCTAACATAAATTATATTTATAAACTAAAAAGAATCTGATAGGTAACTTTACGGTTGGTCCAATGTTCATTAAACATAGCTAAGAACAAACTAGACCTATCAAATCAAAGAAACTAAATCAAAATCAATCATTCTGTTTGGGAATTAAGATGTTACAGACAGATATAACATATAGATCTACCTATATGGACGGTGTGCTGATTTTTTTTGTAAATATCTGTTTTTTTTTTGTAAGTTTTTCTGTATGTTAAGTCAGTTTTGTATATACTTGTGGAATATATGCCATTATTAGTTAGTTATAGATCTACAGATAAAATATACAAAACACATCCACGACAAATTTATAACACTCCTTTTATTCTCTCTCTCTCTCTCTGAATCGTATTTCCTGGTGATTGAGGGTCGTGGGACTCCCCTGCCGTATTATTTCGTTAGGGGAGTTCTCTTGGTCAGATAATTATTATTATTCCTTTTATTATAAGGGTTCAAAAATACTTTTAGTGACTTGGTTGTACGAGTAAATATAGAGAGTAATAACATCACAGCGCCTATATGAAAGAAATAAAAAGAAAAAAAAAGATGGAGAAAAAAAAATAACATAGAGTAAAGAACCTTGTACACTATACAGTACATTATAGGTATACTAACTATATACCTATATCTATATAGTTCCACACCTTTAACGACACACCTTAGAACATACCTTGCTTCATATTGTAGTTTGTACTAGATGATGTCATAGCGATAATAACAGCTCTGTTTTGTTCTTTAATCGGTTAAATCTTGTGAGCTCATGAACTAGTCACGACCCGCGGTTTTACTTGCACATGTCTTGAAAATCTGATCAAATAAAAAAAAGCCTGCTACATTATGCTCAGAATATTTTTGCTCTATGACTTATATCTACGAAATTGGCGGAAGAACAGCTGTTCTATAAAAAAAGTTCATCGCTTCCTTTCAAAATGTACGGAGAAAAGAATTGCATGAATTTTTCGCCTTTATTTGAGTTCATTTAAATGTAAATAAAACGATATCAAGATAAAACTGATTATTTATATAAAAGTGAAATTACTATATTAGGTCTTCGATCAATTATACGGATCGAAGTATTAGGTAGTCTGTTTAGGTGTTCCTGTTTCACGCGGCAATCGAATGACGTAGGTAGGTAGGTACATATTATTGCAATTTTATGTAATGTTGAAATTCTTGAAAATGTCTTTGGCAACGTTTATTCAATAACGCGAGCAAAATCACGAGTCTTTACTAGCATGTTAAAGTTAGATTGAGTTCAGGACAATCTACTAGGAAATATAATTTCAACATCATTGTTCACATGTTTCATGATTCATATCCAACAATGGTGTTATTCAATATATTTAATCGATATTATGTTATTATGAATCATAACTTAGCAGATTGATTAACAAATGAGTACCTAATTATAACAAAAAAACAAAGCACTTTTAGCAAAAAATATATGCATGAAGTTAAAAATTTTTGACTAGAGCTTTGGATTCTAGGACTATAATTCTGGATTACCTAATTTGGCCTAAATCAAGTTATAGGTATATCTAATAATATTAACATAATAGTACTATAATAGAACATAAAAACGAATAATTTGTTATTGATCACTATTAGTAACTATTGCACAATAATATATTTATAAACGGTCATATTAATATACACTACTGCTACTGTATATTGTTATGTCACTGTGTATTTGTAAACTGTTTAAACCAATTAAATATTATATCCTAAAAATATTATATATACTGCCTTGTAAAGGTTAATAATAACCACTATTACTAAGTACTTAATGATTAATTTAATTATAAAATGTTATATATGCATTTGTACTCTATTTTACTACTACTGTTTTTCTCTTATGTTACTATGTATTGGAAAAACTGGAAAAACTTAAACCTGACGGGAAGACGTTGTCACCCGGGAAACAGAAACATCTCGTCCGGGTGACAACACACTGTTATAAGAAATTACTCTTGTTTTTATATGTATTAATATAGTGAACCTAGATGTAAGTAGTTTTGAACCCAATAAACGTTTTTGTATTGTATTGTATTGTATCTAATTGGTACAAAACATAAAATACCATCACTTGTACTATGTTAACTTATTAACCACAAAATGTGTTAAAAAAATAGTCGTTCATTTTATGTATGTAAACAATTTAAGCATATTCAAGGCTGATATGTTTGTCACGTTTAGTTTTATTTGGTTTTTACTCATCCTCTAGTATGATAAATGTCTATGTTTCACATGTCGTAAAATCTGATGTCACCGGCAGTTATGTAGATGCTTATTTTTTTATCAGTTGTTTTTAAAAGCGCCTTGTTTCAGTTAAATACGTAGGTACTTAAGATCTTAAAAGAAGTAATTATTTTTGAGAACCGGCTGCTCTTAATCTACCGACTGATGGAACTCAACTCGATTAAATGCTTTTATTATTTTTTATATGACGTGTTACGCCATATGTCTGTCAATTGTGACTTAACTTTAATTATTATTTTTACTAATATAGGTATGGCATTGTTTCGAAGTGGTCTTATATTAAATTTTATTAAAAACGGTTTAGTTGTTTTTGACAAACAAAGATCTCTTTATAACGCCTGCAGGAAAAAAGGGAACCACCTGACGGATGAGGTTTTGTTCGATGAACCATAGATATTCGAATTATTATGCAACTGTGTGTGACCAGGCCATGCTAAACATAAGTATTTGGTATTGCGGTTACTATTTATTTATTTATTTATAAAGGTATACAAAACAGAATGTGTTCCCAAATAAGCAGATTCTATTATTACAGATAGGTGCAAAATGAGTTTGTCTTATTACTTACATTATAATTGTGTGTGTACATAATTTCTTGAATAAATAATTTTCATTCATATATTCAAAATAAATAATTTTCATTTCATTGAATCATATCTCTGGTATTTTTTTATGCCACGAATTTTGTCAATCGGTATTTCCACAACCACTTTGTTGGTTCACGTCATGTGTACACAATGACATGTATTAACATTTCTACTCTATTCAACTGACATGACTCACGAATTCAAAACTAAGAAAGTAGGTACAGGTAAGTATGCGAAAATCAGACTCATACTAAGAAAATGTTGTTTTTCAAGCTGTGTAAATGAACATCAATTCTTTGTAAATATCTCCTTAATAAGACATTTACTAGTCTCTATACCTATTAGACAACATTCAAATCCAAAACATAATTTGTTTCAAACAGATCCTACCTCTGAGCAAAGGGGATCAATCTATGTGCCATAATAATTAATGGCATCATATCAGAATAATCGTAGAAGCGCCCGTAGCTCAGCTAGCGGAGGCAATCGCATGCGATTACCAATGTTAAGCAAAGGTCGACGCGGTCACTCCTTGGATGGGTGACCAAAGAGTGGCATTCCATTCTGGGCGCTTCCGTGGGTCGGATTACATGTTCAATTGTAGGTCCCGGCTGTTTGTCTAGTACCTACGGCAGTCGGTAAGCCATGTCAGAAGCCCTTAGGGCGGTTTGAAAACTTGACACCAGAGTCGGCCACTCTCATTTGATAAAAGAATAATCATGAGTGAACACACTCACAAACTTTCGCACTTTACACACAAACCTTTAAATATTAATTGGAGTAATGAATGCCCGGATAAGAGTAATTTTGATCACTGTTTTAACCCTATCTCCACATTAAAATGATGATGATAACTTGTGTGTGATGTGATTTTTTTCACATTATCTTGGCATGGGGTTGTAAATACAAACATACATGGGTTTATTTTCATATGTCACAGAAGGCAATCGTTAAGGCTCACAAGTCTCAACCCACTGCTAATAAAACCTTCAATAAGTCTTGAATGATGTCATGATTTTGTCACCTTCTCCCAGAACAATCGATATCACTGTTTTTTATGTACATATATATATATATATGTATGTTTGTATGTAGGTACAATTATTTATGTATGTTGTGGAAACTGTGAATTGACTGCGCAGTTGGTACTGGTGACATTTTCCATATTTATTCTTGTGAAAGAGTATGACTAATCTGGGTTAATGTTTATCAAAAGTTCTGTAATTGATTGATATTAAATTTCATTTTTTTATTTATATTTTCTAATTTATTGATCATACTCGTAAAATAAACTTAAATTTAAAAAATCGGTGATGTTAAATTTAAGAATACCTACTCTACGTACTAGGTACACCTCAACTTACATAGTTATTATGTAATAAATTGTTCTTGTTGTAGGGTTGTATACTTTCTTAATTACTGTATAATTATTGTTTGTGGTATCGTTCTTTTTTACACTTATAGTTTTATTGAAAGCCGTATCTTGGGCAGAATAGATACTTCCGAATGAATAAAATTCCTTACAATGGACTTGTTTATTATTATGTATATGTACTAGTGATTATACCAGTGATAAATAGTTAAACTTAGTTTTTGGGAGAGTGCGGGAAGCCATAAATGCATTTCCTCCACAAAAAAAAGGGTACCGTACCCAAAGGGTAAAACGGGACCCTATTACTAAGAGTCCGCTGTCTGTCTGTCTGTCTGTCTCCAGGCTGTATCTCATAAACCGTGATAACTAGAAAGCTGAAATTTTCACAAATGCTGTATTTCCTTTGCCGCTATAACAACAAATACTAAAAATAAAAAAAAATAAGGTGGGATACAATAAACATGTTTTTTTCGTAATTTTTTGCTCAATATTAAAAACTGTATCAGGTAGACGCTTCGAATTTTCACAGAATATGTAATTGTATATTACCTTTCAAATAAATAAATAAATAACAATGAAGTAAATATTAAAGGGGGCTCCCATACAACAAACGTAATTTTTAAGCAATTTTCACCCGATCTTAATAAATAGGAAGAAACTTGAATATTTGTAAGTAAAAATATTTAGAAATATAATAACTATAAAAATAAATACCTAATCTAATACATAAAAGCTCACAAAATAATAATCCGTGCATCTAAACGCGGTGCCAGCACCGCGCCGCGGAGTGGTGGTGGCGCAAGCGCGAGGAAACAGATAAAAATTAGTATACCTACAAAAACGTGATTTTCTATTATAGATGATAGTACGGAACCCTTCGTGTTCGACTCTCACTTGGCCAGTTTTTTTATTTTGTTGTGTTGTGTCTGCTTTGGTAACTAACGGTTGTTATGAAATTAAAAAAAAAAATGGGACTAGTACTTACTACATTTAATTATTATAATTTAATATAACATTTTATTCATTCCTTAATTAATGTAATTGATTGTTACCTTTTTAATTAAGTAAATATATAAATACATTTTTCCTAGTATCGTTTTCCCTTGAGACGATAACAAATATTTTACAAAAGGAGGAAGGAAGTTAACCTTAATAATATATAATCGATTTAATAACTATATTAACCGTCGATTCTACAGGAATTTATATCACAAGCTTACTCAATATATATTACTTCATTTATTTATATAATTATAGAAGTACTTGATGGTCAAAAAGAGATGCGGTTTTTAATTCGACTGGCGGTTTTTTATATATTATAAACGAAGCGGGTCTACCGCAGACATTAGCCAGTATTGTAGAAATATATATCTAAACTAACTACAATCCAGGGGTTTTCAAATCTAGAGTTCATAGGTATCTTCTAGGTAAACGTGTTACACCCTAGGCTGCAGCAATGCTTAACATCAGGCAGGCTGTTGTCAAACGTAAACCTATCCCACGTAAAAAAAAAAACATTTATTTAACAGGTTAATCTGCAAACCATTCCTTCCTCACAAAATAATGGTTTCGAAAAACCTGATAGATGCAGAGAGTTTTAATGTTACATTGTTATGAGACATTTGTATGTTTTACTTGTTACCAATTTTCGGGAATTGTTTTTCAACTAGGTATTTTGTGTTTGACTACTGCTCGCTCGATTCATTGCGATCTAGGTTCCACCACAGAATGTTCCACTTGAAAGATTTATCTAATTTGTCTATTCTGCCTTCACAATTCGTAAAAGAACGTCTTACGTATACAACACTGGAATTAACCTAGTATACATGGATAGAGATCATGAATATAGGTATTATATTTTTTAGTACACCGCCTGCTTATAATTCTTAGTAATGTCCATCCAAAAGGTTGCCTGGAAGAAATCGCCTAAGGCGATAAGGCTGCCCAATGTGCATCACTTTAATATGTTTAAGCTTATTTCCTGTTTTGTTATTTCTATGTTTTATGGTGTACATATATTCTATTCTATTCAATAACGTAACCGTATAGCACATAGAATACATAGTTCCCTACTTCTGTTATAGTTCGTTGTACCTACAAACCTGCAAAAGTTGCAAATAAATGTTTTCATTTTTAATTAATTATACGTATATATGTCACCGTAAGATTGTAAAGATCGTTAGATTCCAATCTATCTAGCGAGATTGTAAACTATCGATAGATTGTGAACCGTATCATCTTCGAGTCCAACACTTGCACTACAACAGGACTTGGCTCCTTCTCGCTTCGCTCGTCGTCGCATGTGCGTGGTAGAAAGCAACCTAACGAACCTTATCTTACCTCCTGTCACAGACAACTGACTTCGCAATACCTAAACATAGAGCGCGAGTTGCATTCCGTCCTACGCCGGTTCACAATTTGACGGCTTCACTTCGGTAGATTACAATATAGCGAAGAATAATGAGTCAAATTGCAATCATAATGATACGGTTCACAATCTATCGATAGTTTACAATCTCGCTAGATAGATTGTAATCTAACGATCTTTACAATCTAACGGTGATATATACCTACATATGTGACCACTGTAATAAAGTGATGTACCTACATCAGTATGTGTATCACGTAGGTACCATAAAATTGCGTAGTGAATGAAAAACTTGAACCAACTAGGTGCTCCAAGGTGATTGTGCTCATGGCCTAAATGTATAAATGGCGGCGTATGACATCACCTCTGAAAGCATCATGGCGGCCTTTTATTACGATGCCGCCTCGTCTGTCTACGAGTATCTATATCTATCTATATGTACATATAACAAAGCTGAAGAGGGTCGAAAGTCTGAACAGTGAAGATATTTAAAAAATGTTTGCAGGTACTTGGAATTGATAGCAGAACACGTTCCAACAATTTCTAGAAATTTTGTCTGTTTATCTGGGTCTCTGTTTATTTAAACGCTCATCATGCAAAAACGGCTCATCATGTAGGTAGTATGAGGTCTTAGGAGTGTCATAGGCTACATTTTATCCTGATATAATGCGAGCAAAGCCGCGGGCGTCCACTATTATAGGTAAATGTGCATTGAAAAACATGTATGGTAAACAGCTGGCCAGATTTAGATCGTTACATAGGTATAAAATATGTATACCGGTTTCAGAGGTATGACTTTAAATCTATAACGTTACTGTCATGCTAAATTTAAACATGATAGTCATCTGGAATACATTAGATTTCTTTAAATAGCCCACACAAATTTGTCGATATGTACCCGCTTGACTTATTTTCCCAGAAAAATATTTTATACTAGACTACAATACAGTTCAATAGAACGTATAATGATGGTGATGTAAGGAACTTTAAAATTTAATTTCACTCAGGTGAATGAACATTTTAAGTTACCTTACATTAAGTATAATATTGCTTAGCATTACGATATAACCGCGGAAAATATTTTATCTTGAATACGTTACTGAAGGTACTTATATTTTTACGTTCAGCAGTTTCACCAAATAATATTTCCTCTCCCACAAAAACAGAGTCGTAAATTTTATTTGACTTATAACGACATTGTTTACTAGAAATGTTGGCTCCCAATGGCGTAGTCTAGAAAAAGTAACAACTTCATAGGTTTCTGATGGCGTCTTGGTTTAAGCACAGAATACTACGTTTAAGGCGTTGAATCAATAAAATGTCTTATAAGAACTTTGACCTGTTCTCGTGTATGTACATAGGTACAACTTATGTACTAGTGGATGCCTGTGGCTTCGATTGCGTTGTTTCGGGATTTAAAGTTACTTTAGTCTCTTAGGATTCTCACGGTTCATGCAAAACAGCCTAACAGACGGATTCTTGTTTTTTTACATGAGATAGGCTCACGCTTGACTGCAACTTGCCTGATGTTAAGCAACGTTATAATCTACGATCTAACGCGCTTACCTAGAAGGAACCGGTTTACTCTCGTTTGATGACCGACAAATTATAGTTCAAAGGGAATAGAGATTTGGGCAAGGAGTTCCACAGTTTAGCAGTTCGCACGATTTAAGTCGAAGCAAAACCTACTTACTAAGGTTTTCGTATTTTTTATTTAAATAACGAAGAAACTCAAAACATACAACCATGCTGAGAAATCATATTTATTTTATAGTTATTTATCCTTTAACTAAGTAATGTGATTTTTTCCTTTCATTCCAGGATCCTGTATAAAATGCTACCAGTGCAACTCACAGAACGACAAAACCTGCAAAGATCCTTTCACACCTGGAACTCAGTCAGTTGTAAGTAAATGTTATGGAATTCTATGAATTTTAATGGAGAAATACGTAGAAATACATGCAGGCATCCATAAAAAACATACAAACAGTAATATTTAGTCACGAACTCGTGTTTAGAAACATAAATAGATTGTCATACTAATTATCCATTTCTAGTCGTTTCACACACATAGGTACTGGAATAAAAATTTAGGTAATTTTGGCTCGGATCCAAATACCTATCGAAAAACAGAAACGGATCTACGAATCATCCTGATTTTTAGTATGGGGAATAGAAGTGAGGCCACCCAACCGTGGGAATTAAAGAGCTAAAACACAAAATTAATTTACATGCCACAAAATCTTTTACAAACCCTTTGAATCCACTGTCCTCGTGGTAGCCGTTAGGCTGTGTTACGAGGCCAGAGTCATTTCCCAGTATATTTCTGAATTAATGTTTAATTACATCTTAGGAGCTAAGTTACACAAACAATGTTTATAATATTTAACTATCCGGAAAGTAGCTGTAAATGATGATTGTCATTAGTGTATGCTGCAGTGTCATATGCTATTTTTTATCCCTGGATAAAGCGAACTAAGCCCCGAGAACCCACAAGTTATAAGCTTCGTTTGACCCTAAAACTTTCGAGCGCACATTCCTGAGCTCTTCGCTCGCCGCCTGCTACAAATAGGGAGTTAGGAATATGTTGGCACTTCTGTACTTTTTTTTAATAATAATGGATTAGTAACCTCGGATACGGTTCAAGGTATTTATACTTTAATTGTTTACCAACGGTGTTGTTAAGATCTTAAGAACCACGAAGGCCACTGGTTAGGGTGAGAGGTGTGGCGGTTGTATACGGAGGAACACATCTAAAAACAAGTTTATTGATGAAGCCGGTTAAGCGGCAATCGCAGCGGAAAAACACCACATATTTCTCCAGAGTTTTATTTGTTTACCAACTATAACATGATCCACATCGCCGTTGTGGCTTTATATTATACATATTTTTGTGGTAAGTACTTAAAATCATACATTTGTTGTTTCCAGGACTGTGGACTGAGTGACAGCGTGACGTACAACCAGCGGTTTCTGTACAGCATTCTTCCTTCAGAACTATTTGGCAGCATCGCCGGGGCGCCCAGATACTGTCACAAGATTGTCATGGGTCAGTGTTAATACTTCTTAAATTACTTGTAATTTATTTTGCTTACATCCTCTCGAGCTTTACTTACGCTCGGTATTTTTTTATTATTATCATAAAAACAAAATCATTTTTCATTTAATTTATTTTCGTATTAAAATTATTTATTTAATTATTTTATTATTTATATTTATAGATTTTTATCAATCTCTTGTTTCCGAGGGTTAAAAACGAAGACTATTATTATTATTTTTTTAATTTATTTTTATTATTATCATTGGACCACGACAACTTTTCAGATTCCAAAATTTTGTGTTTTAAATAGTACAAATCTCAACCACCTACATTAGAGATTTCTAATCTCTGAGCTTAGGGGCTTAAGAATAATAGTCTAACCACACCGCTGACAGACACATGGCATTAAATGATACGACAGGCAGACTGACAGTTCGTAGTAAAGATATCTTTTAAATCTGTTCTGTTCAAATCTGCCATTCGTTGATACATAATGCTGTATCAACGAATGGCAGATTCGTCGAATGGAGTCAAAATACTGATAACAATCTACTTTTTATTCCAGAGACCGGCACCGTCATCCGCACATGTCTCGACGGCAACCCACAAGATTTGAACCACACCTGCCGTACCATGGAAATGGCCACCCAGACTACCACCGCTGACAAAAGGATCAAATTCTGCAGCGTGTGCGACAAAGACAACTGTAACGCAGCTGGCTCCATCTCCTTCTCCCTCCCTCTCGCATTCGCGGCTCTAGTCGCCTCTTTCCTCCTTTACAAGCAATAAGATAGAGAGAGATATATCGTCATTGCTCGTGTGCATGATTTTAGCATATGAATTCACCTTCAATTAACAACGTTTTCTTTATTTACACATTTAAGTATTCATTAAATGGTTAACACGTGAATTCTTTGTACTGGCTTTGGTTGTTATGCGATCTTTGATCGTAGAAGATATGGGATGTAAAGAAAGAAATTCTTTGTCGAGTTTAATTTTGTCATCACTTGACGTGAGCACAACTATTTTTTTTTTGTATTCGTAGCTAATGTCATGTTGATTTGAGCCTTGTACGATATCAGTGTTAAGTTTTTTTTGTATGGTTAATATTAGTAATACTGGTAATACCTAATACTGAGGGAATAATTGTTAAATCACTAATATATTCAATGAGCTGTTTGCTGATTGAATGCGGCCTTAATTAGAGCCCGTCCACGCATTTTCTTTCGTTAAAAAACACTGATTTTGCTTGTAATAAGTGTTTGTTGTATAAGCAAATATATATTACTGTAGTATTAGAATACGGTCAACGATTCTCGAATATTAACTAATATTCCAAACACCGTAAACAGGTTAAATGTGTCTATTATTTTTGTCAAGGACCACTTTGCCTTCTTTGGAAGTAGTTTTTGTATAAACGATTTGATGGTAAATTTAAATGATTTTCTTACTTAGTTATCTTATTCATTTCAATTATACTTGTCAAGTTCTCAATACTTGTGAATTGCTGTCGAAATGTAGAGAGTTCTGAAAGGGAATTTGATTTTTTCGTAATTCAGTTATCTGGTAAGTTTTTCTAATCTCCGTTTCTCTTTTTCTCGTATATTTTGAGAATCTCAAGTAAAGCATTTTGTATCTAAAAGTGATATTTTGCACCACTAATATACCTATAGATATTCATTATTTATGTACATCTCAATGAATCCATATACATACACCGATATACACACTAATAAAAAAATCTTTCAGAAGACTTGATAACCTCCTTTTTTTGAAGCCGGTTAATTACATGTAAAATAATCATGTAATGGCATTTAATTGTAGTTGCATGTCACAAATAAAAAATAAATAAAAAAGCCTGCAATTTTTTTGGAATATTCATCAGAGTACATAATGTATGTCTGTATTACATGAAGTAACTACATTATTGTATGTGCTTAAAAACCATTTACCTACAAATAAAAGGAATTTATAACAAAGCTAATAAATATGTGTTTTTGTAATAATCAGTGTTTTATTCCTCCATTTATATTTACCAGCGCAATGACCCAACCCCCCCTTAATATTTTTAAATTTTAGTATTTCTTGTTATGGCAGCAACGGAAATACATCATTTGTGAAAATTTCAGCTTTCTACCTATCACGGTTTATGAGATATAGCCTGGAGACAGACAGACAGCGGAGGCTTTACCCTTTGGGTACGGAACCCTAAAAAGTAATTTCGCGTGAGAGCGGCCAACTTTGCACAATTTTACTTTTTGCTGTACTATGGCAAATTTAATAAAAATTATCTTAATAAATTAACAAACGTGACATTTAAAAGGTTCAAAGGCACAAAACTGGGCTAAGGGTGTTCTTTATACTGCTGATGATGACGATGCAAAATAATAAAGTATTTTATTTATTTATTTATTTATAATGGTACACAAAACAGAATGTGTTCCCAAATAAGCTAAGTATACATTCAAAACTGGTTTTGATCCAGAACAAATTCCTAAGATATGTGTACACAGCTTGAACAACATAAATGCGATTAATAATTTCAAAAACTAACAAACACACAAACAACAAGATAATAAAATTAATAATAACAACGATAATCAAGGACAACATAATTACAGACTAAATTGTATCTTACAATTAGTGATGTATTGGTATGTATTGGTCAACATTCGTTTCTATAGTGTGTACCTACACAAATTTTGTGTAAAAAATAATGTCACTTTTGTTCAAACTCATTGTTGCGAGATTAATTAAACACCTGGTAATTACTAATTTTATCTTACGAGTGAATCATTTCATGAATATTGATAAACAATTTACGGACTGCACGTTTATTTTTACTTACTTACTTACTTTAGCTGGCGCTGCGACCCAACTGGATCCTGGCTTCCGATACTAAATGGCGCCACTGTCCGCGATCTTGAGCAAGAACCTCCCACTGGGTCACTTGCAGCTTGCGGAGGTCCTCCTCCACCTGATCCTTCCAGCGATACTTAGGACGCCCCACCGGCCACTTGCCACACGGTCGCCCCAAGTACGCGCGCCTTACTGCTCGATCCTCACCCATGCTCTCTACATGGCTGAGCCAGCGAAGTCTCTGTGCACTTATCTCGCCTATAATATTGGGCTCAGCCACTAACTCTTCAATCTAAGCGTTTTTTCGCACCCTCAGACTACCATCCGTTATGAAATTAAATCATCATCATCTACGTTTATTTTTGTACCTTAAAAATTCCAAAACATTATATTTGCTATCGTGATATCCGTTATCCATAAAAATTTATCGCATCCTCTTTCTATCTGTAATGAGTCGACAAAATACTTGAATTAGATTTTTATTTTTAGATTTTTTTAAACATTAGATCCCTCCCCTCTCTGATAAGTATTTCTAATTACTGAGAGCCTTGGTTTCCCTATAGAGTTATTTTAACAAAAAATAGGCTTGGAAATAAATTAAATTGGATTCTAACAAGAATCCAAGTTTAATCGTTTGTTTAGTAGCTTTTGATTGTGTGTGAATACTTAAGGAAGGACCTGGGAGCCCACCACTTTGTATCTGCCCAAGAGAACTCCCCTAACGAATTAATTGTGCGGGGGAGTCACGGCCCTCAGTCATTAGGAAATACGACTAATACAATACAAATACAAAATTCGTTTATTTGACGTAAATATTGTACAATAACATGGGAATCCTCTGACCTCGTGGTAGCCGTAAGACTGTGTTACGAGACCAGAGTCATCTCCCAATATAATAGTAGGTACAGGTGAGAGAGAGAGAATAAAGTCAATACTTTTGTGTAGATACGTATATGGGCAAAGAGCTTAGATACTTTTTTACCCGACTGTAATTTGAACAGTCAGGTATAAAAGGTAATATATTTGACTAGTGGGTGCTCGCTGCTTCGCTCGCAATAAAAAGTAAAACTTGCATCCCATATTTCCTCCTTTGAAAACTGGCATTTCCAAAAATCCTTTCTTAGTGAATGCCTGCATCGTAACATCTACCTGCATGCCAAATTTCCGCCCGATCCATCCAGCGCGCTTGCACCCTGCTCGGCTGACCCAAACCGCGGTTTGGGTTGTGCGTTGATAGATCACTATGTCAGTCAGTCACTTTTGAGATTTATAGCTACTTGACTCCTCTTCCCTTTAAAATGTATGTAATGTAACGTAGAAACAGTCTATATAGGCTATATTTTATCTCTGGTCAACATGAGTAACACCGCTGGTAGGCACTAGTTAAATCATATTTTTCAGGACAGTGAACATATTGATCCAGTGGTCATATTGATTAGAATATTATATTTAATCTTCCTACGCATGTCATGGCGACAATAGGCCAATATAAATCTGTTTTCCTCTTTCCATTTTGTTGGATACTAACATTTTTCAGTAAGTCATTATATTGACTAGACTGCATGAAGGTGGTTGGAGGAGACATTTGCCCTACAGGCGTTTCACATATACTTACGAAAAGTTTTTACTCGGAAGTCAAACGCCAATGTAAGACGCCTGAGCAAACTAACCAACGAAATATTTTATCCACCTATCATAGAAGTTCTTTGTTTGGCATTCCGTTTCCAAGTTGCAAGGAATTTCTGAAACACCCTGCACGAGGAAGGAATATAATAAATGTAGAAGCTTAATAGGTTATAGGTTTGTACAAAAAGATAATTCCAATTTCTCTTTGGTAATACTATCTATGGTCACAATTGGAAATCCTGCAAGGTGACTCGGTATCATTTACAGGAGTAGTGAAGAATTTCAAGAATACTAAGTTTATTGTAGCATGTAATCAATTCATATTAAAGTGCATACCTACGTATATAACAGTTACTGTAAAATTATCTCTGTTTATATAAGTCCGTCTCTGTTTATAACCAAGTCCGTTACTTAATTTTTCAAATATTATTGAGTACCTACCTATTTAAAGAAATCGCGGATACTATGACTTGTACTAACAAATCAAATCAAATCAAATATACTTTATTGTACACCAAATAAAAAGAACATATTTAACATAAAGGTGGAAGGTAACCAGGGACACTGGGCGACCTTATCACTAAAGTGATCTCTTCCAGGTAACCTAGTTTGGACAACACTAGAGGAAATCCGTAAAGCTAACAAGGTGACTTTTCAAATTGATTCAAAAGGATTGATTCCCAATACATCTTGTAGATGTTAATAGGTATTTAACGCACCTGACGAACTTAGTTGGCTACTGAATTAGTCACATGTTACCGGTTCTTAAGTCGCAATTAAATTTAAATTTTATTGTTCTCATATTTTTATAATTTGCGACACTACTTAACTTGCAATTATTCTGACACCAGAGTTCATCAGTTCCAGAATAACTTGTTCTAAAAGTCATTCTCTATAATAAATATTTTTCGACCATGGGCGAATAGAGACACCTTGCCGCATCAATGATATTTGAACTTGGCCGAAATCAATGGCTGGCAAAAAACTATTGTAAAAAATTAGTAGATGATCGGAAATGCAGGCGGCTGAGGTTATTATTGGAAACTGTTAAGTATTTTCTGATTTGTTTTGTTGTAGGTATAAACGAAAAGCAATCAGTTCATTGAAGATCCATATGATTTATTTTACTTTTAGTTAGTTACTTAGGATACGTTGTTAATAGGGTTTACAGTTAAAAATAACAGTTTTACCTACTTAGGTTTCGTAGTTAAGTTTCTTGTAGTAAGAATTCATTGTGTAAAGCCTGATATAAACTGATTATTTTAGGAGGTATATTGGATTTATTTGTGAAGGCCTCTAGTAACGTACTTAGAATTCAATTAGTATTACTCAAATGAAATAGTCTGATATAGGGATTTGTACAGGTATAGAAAGCTTTCATTGAATCTCAATACAGTTTTTTTACAGGCTAACGTTTGGCTAAAGCTTGCCTGATGTTAAGCACCACTGTAGTCTAAGATGTTGCACGTTAGCTTGGGTTATAATTTTCTGGAAAAAGGGTTTTGTAATCTCGCTGTAACAGTGGAACTATTATAAAAAATGGTGTTTATTAAATACCAGTGGAATTTTATTTAATCACCTAATTAATTAAGCACATATCGGCTTAGTACTTTAGTAATTGCAACTTTTTTATCAAACGTATGTTCGTTATTTTTTATCGCTACTAATTGTACAGCATGTGTAATAATAACAAAACTATTATAAAAGTTAAAACCTATTTAATTATGAAATTTTCATAAAAATATGTGCATTCCACTCATGGGTATTTATTCTATAATTTATTAAGTAGTTTCGTAAAATCAATGGTTAAATATCGGTGTTTTGATAATATAATAGGGAATTCGTAGCTTCCCTGTGTCTATATTTTTCTTTCCACTTAAATAATATCATCAATAGTTAGTAAACATAATAATTGCAGTCATATAACACATCTTATATTTATTTATAATACCAACATGTCATACATTATTTACTTAATGGAAATAAAATCAATTTTAGTTTTAAAATAGCGTGTCTTAACTTTTTTTAAGCATAGTGTAATTAGTAAGTTAACCCATTATTCTAAGCAAGGAAGCCAATTATGGCTATAGTTGCTTTTCAATTTTTTTAAGCAAAGCGTAATCATTTATTTATTTAATTGCATATATTTATGTCAAATTAATTATGATGTCAAAATTTTATAATTGTATATATTTTATAGAACATCCTGTGAATCAGTTAATGAAAACCAAAAACTACACAAAAAAAAGTTTCATTTTAAAACTTTATTTATGTAATCAGTGCCATTTTAACAACGATCAAACCAAAATCGGAAGCTTATTGTAATATTTGAATAATTTTGTGAAGTTAAATGCTCATAATTTCAACTTACCTTGTCAAATTAATTTCTTGAAGTTAAAGTAACCTATGCTTCAAGATGTAAACAAAAAAAAAGGAAAAACTAAACATCAAAAATATCACATTCAATAAATAAACTCAATACGATATATTTTTGTTATAATTGAGGCGTCTGCACCTTCCATTTGTTTTGTGGTTTATTTTAATTCGTATTTCATTGTATTGTTATGGCAAGTCTATTACTTAATTTTTGACCATTTATTATGCATTTAGAGAATACAACTTTCGCGTCAATTTTGCTCAGAATATTTGTCTAAAATCACCGCTCCGTTTCTTTTTAACTTTAAGGTTTATAAGGTTTATTTGTTTGATGCATTGTTTGTACATCTTTATATTATTCATGTGTCATCGCAAAAGGTACATTACCTTTGCAGTTGTAACTTTATTGGTGCTATATAAAATCATGTTGACAGAGTGCAATCACATCATTATTATACCTACATAAAATTTAAAATTTGTTTGTTGGTTTGTTTGTCTGTTAGTTCCTGTTTCACGTTACTAGCGGAGCGAAGTGACGATTCTTAGTTTGATGTGGGAACAGTAAATGTGATATATGAATATTATTTACTATAAAATGTGAGTAAAGTCACCGGCGAACACTAGTATAGCTCATATATATCCTTTTTATCGTGTTCATTACTCTAATTATCATTTTCTTCGCTATTTATCTGACCGTAACAGTTTGACTATCAACAATTTGCAACAGCGCTCGCTTAATAGTCGCGACATTGAAATCGGCAGCGACAGACATTGCACCAATAAATTAATTATTTATTAGAGGGTCAACATAAAAAAGTGTTTCTATAAAAAATATGCTTGCAACGAAAACTTAAAATAATACTACGAATCATAAAATTTGTCGCGTGTAGATTTTGGGATCTTGATTATTAAATTATAGAAATAAATAATTGCAAGAATGTGGGTGAATACAGTGAAAAGGGCAATAATTTACCTTGCAATCATCTCTTGGTTTGGAGAGAGTAAGTATTGTTTATATTATTCTAATTTGTATATTTAACCGTCGATTAAAATATAAACATGGTATTGTACTGTGATAATTTATTTTTAACTACCGAATGAATTTTATTTTTTAAAACAAACAGATTTTATTTGTCTATCCGATTTTATTTCTTTTCATTATTATTATTTATTTAAACTCGGTATTTAAAAGAAACTAAAATATGTGCTACCCACGTTAATCCGGGTTAAAAAGAAACTTGAGTCAATTTAATGGTTTGAAATTATATTGTTGTAGACCCTCAGAATACAGACATTCTTCTTCTTCTTATCGAATGAGAGTGGCCAACTCTGGTGTTGAGAGTTTATCAAGCCGCCCTAAGGGCCTCTGACGTGGCTTAACGACTGCCTTAAAGACATTGAAGTCTATGAAATATACACAACTCTTTTTATAGTAGCATATTATTTTTGTATTATTAAAACATATTATTTTTATCCTAATTAATTAAACCGTTTAGCGTGAAGATGTGAGGAACATATGGTTATGATTTCTTCTTCGATACCAGCTACGTACATATGTTGTTTATTATTGCTGATTTATTGATCAAGCGTTTGCTTAGTGTGGGGCTAGATGGCGCTGTGTGCAATGTCCCGGAATATTTATTTATTTTATTTTATTTTTATTTATTATCATCAATTTTAAATTTTGGCATAGTTAACTAAATCCACATAATAATATGCGTAAAGTGCAATATCATGGATTATTTTGGATAAGACCGACAGGTGTTGTTTGGTCCTAATCTTAATAATCTAAATGCTGTTAATTAATTTGGCAATGTCAAATTACAAATCTTAAGATAAATGAAATAGAAACGGATCTGATCTCACTTTGATAATTTTACGTCAATAACATTTTAAACCTTATATAAAATCTTTAAATAATTATTTAAAGATTTTATATAACAAATAATTATTTAAAGATTTTATATAAGGTTTAAAATGTTATTATTATTGTCAATTTTTTATTGATACAAACACGCTTAGAATGACACTCCTAGGTGTTAAAGTATGTCTCAGAATACAGAAAAAACTGCTCTTTCTTGTACTCTGAAGAGTATGTGCGCTTTTTAAAACTTTAAATCCTAGTATCAAAGTAAACTAAATAGTTAATCATAATTCTCTTCCACAGCAAAAGCACTAAAATGCTACGTATGTACCAACTGCAATGAGGTATCCAGTGAATACATTCAGACATGTCCTGCCGGCCAACCGACCACAACCGCTATACCTGATGTTAATACAGATGACCCGTACACTGAAGACCCAATTACTGAAGATCCAATCACAGAAGATCCGAATACTGAAGAACCAATCACAGAAGATCCGAATACTGAAGAGCCAATCACGGAAGACCCAATCACTGAAGGCCCAATTACCGAGGAGCCTACAACTACAGAAATTTCTACAACGACAACAATTAACATAATAACAGCATTTCCAACTTCAGCAGAGCCCATTACAACGGAAGTACCTACAACTACAGAAGAACCTATTACCTCAGAGGTACCTGTAACTACTGAAGTACCTGTAACTACAGCAGTACCTATCACTACAGTAGAACCTACCACTGTAGTAGTACCAGTAACCACTGAAGTATCTGTGACCACTGAAGTACCTATAAATACAGCAGTACCTGTGACTACTGAAGTACCTTTAACTACAGCAGTACCTGTAACTACAGTAGCACCAACCACTGTGACAGAAATAGAAACTACAGCAGTACCTACCACTGTAGAAGTGGCAGAAACTACAGCTGCACCTATAACTACAGCAGTACCTGTGACCACTGAAATACCTGTGACCACTGAAGTACCTGTGACCACTGAGGTACCTGTAACTACAGCACTACCTGTAACCACAGTAGTACCTACCACTTTAGCAGCACCAGAAACTACAGTAGTACCAGAAACAACAGCAGTACCTGTAACTACAGCAGTACCTGTAACTACAGCAGTACCTGTAACCACAGTAGTACCTGTAACCACAGTAGTACCTACCACTGTAGCAGCACCAGAACCTCCAGTAGTACCAGAAACTACAGCAGTACCTGTAACTACAGCAGTACCTGTAACTACAGCAGTACCTGCAACTACAGCAGTACCTGTAACTACAGCAGTACCTGTAACTACAGCAGTACCTGTAACTACAGCAGTACCTGCAACTACAGCAGTACCTGTAACTACAGCAGTACCTGTAACGACAGCTGTACCTGTAACTACAGCAGTACCTGTAACGACAGCTGTACCTGTAACTACAGCAGTACCTGTAACGACAGCTGTACCTGTAACTACAGCAGTACCTGCAACTACAGCAGTACCTGTAACTACAGCAGTACCTGTAACTACAGCAGTACCTGTAACTACAGCAGTACCTGCAACTACAGCAGTACCTGTAACTACAGCAGTACCTGTAACGACAGCTGTACCTGTAACTACAGCAGTACCTGTAACGACAGCTGTACCTGTAACTACAGCAGTACCTGTAACGACAGCTGTACCTGTAACTACAGCAGTACCTACTACCATAGTAGTGCCAGAATCTACGGCAGTACCTGTAATCACAGCAGGACCTGTAACCACAGCAGTACCTGTAACCACAGGAGCACCTATCACAGCAGCACCTAACCCAGATGTGTTGCCAGATCAGGTATGTTTAAGATTACTGGAAACTCTTATAAAAAGTAGATTAGTAGTTCTAGAATTAATAGATATCTCCTGGGTAAGCGTGTTACACCCTAGCCTGCAGCAATGCTTAACATCAGGCAGGCTGTCAAACGCAAACCTATCCCACGTAAAATACGAAAAACCTGACTCTATGTAGATGATACACAATTAATATTGATACCGATTTATAGGTTCAGGGTTTAGATAGAGGTTTATTATTTCTTCACATTCAAATTGAGGAAATCTAGGAAGAATACAGATTGATCGCTTGGATCTCCTAAATAAAGCAAATAGTCAATATTTTAAAACATCTATCCTTTATCTATCCTTTGTAAGAGTATCCTTTCATACTCGTATGTGTATTTTGACGCTCGTCTGTTTAGTTATTAATTATTGATGAAAATTTAGCCATTTAGATTGGATTTACTATGCTGTTCACTAGTATATTTTTGCTTCTCTGCCGTGTCATTCACTGACCAATTTGAGTATATTAACCCATTTCAGTAAATCTTTTTTATTATTATTTCAGAGTGGCTCACGAAAACGCAGATTTGTAAGAGAGGTAGTGGCACCGGAATACGAGCCCCGCTGCCTGGTTACGTTTTACGAAGGTATAATAATATAATCCATAAATAATATGACCCAAATTAACTAAAATTGCGTGTATCTTTGCCTCGATGATATGGGCAGATGTCTAGCAGAATAGTGTATACCATGCAGATCCCTAAAGACAACGGGAAAAATATAGAACAAATACATTTCGGGTTTATATAAAACGCATACAGCTTTTTGGACGTCACAATATCTCCGGATATTGAGCTTGAGGGGGGATCCATTATATTTCGTTTTTATTTAAATACGGTTCAGTTTATCAAGTACCTAATAAGATTTCCTAATTGTACAATAATAGTTTACAATTTAAAAAAAATTGCATTTCAAGTCACTATTATTCTTATATTTTTCAAATGCGTATATTGTATTGCCAAGAGTTTTTACTTTCTATTAGCATTTACCATAATTTATTTTTATTTTCAGATTCAAACGGAGAGACCAATGTAATCCGAGGTTGTTCAACAGCATCTTTGACTCCTGAAGAGAAATGCAGAGAAGCGATAGGTCCAGGATTTGATGGTGATCTTTCTAAGTGCATTCTATGCAATGGAGATCTATGCAATGCTTCTCACAGAATAACCGTAGGGCTTGGCATTTTAATATCTGCACTGACATTACATCTTGGTAGGCAAATAGTTAACTTTTAGGCGTAAGTTAACCAAAGGTTTAGGTTTTATATGTACGACTATCTTGCTTAAATGATAAGTTGTCATTAAAAGTATGCAAAAAGGGGAAAAGAAACCTTAATATTAAAAAAAAACTTTGTGTGTTTTCTACTCGTATGTATTAATAAATTGAAAAGTGCAAAGACTAGGCTAAGAAAATATTATTAATAATTTTTAACTAATGACCTATGCCAATTCAAATGGAGATCCAGAGCATCATAGTAATCATACAGGGCCTTATTACAAAACGTAATTTAAATATAAATCTGGACCAAGTCCGTTTTAGTTATTCGAAAATTGTCTGTCTACTGTCATAATTATCAAACTGTAAAAATGTACCAATGTTAAATCAAAGTTCCAATTTTTGTTGACATTTTGATTGCTTGTATGTGATGTTTGAACAACAAGAACACATTTTTTATTTTCAAAATCCAGGACTAACATTTAAACCGCGTTTTGTAATAAGACGGACAAAGCTTATTTAAATATACCGATAAATCATTAACTTAATAGTATTGTTTGCTACAAAGATTAAACTTATTTATTTATTTAAAGGCAATTGCAGTGTTATATTGTATGAGTAAACAATGTAAAGTCATGATACATTTCATTGCTTTTATGGGCTTCTATTCTTCAATCACATATTGTAATCAATTCTCTATTCACCATAACTTTTTAACTATGGCGTCAGTTTCGTTTTATATCCTAAAGTGGTGATATTTCAGTTTTTTAATAACAATTATAAAATAATATTTGCATTTACTGTGGACAAAATAAACTTAGATTATAATGATATTAGATTTAAGAATAAATCAATATAAAAATAATAAATGTATGAAACTTTTTGGACGTGTTAGACAGTGTTAGTAATTAATAGGTACTTCATTTTAAATCTTTTCTAAAGGGTTTTCTCTATCTTTGTTTCTTTGCTTTCATGGTTTTTTAAAGATTGAATGACTTTATTTATTTTATAAGTAAGAATATTAACTAGATCTTGTATTATACAATTAACCTTTTCCAAATTTATTTGTTAGCTATTGACACATTATTTATTGTTTATTTTAGTATTTTATAAGTTTACCCGATAAATTACTTTAAATTGTTTGAGAAAGTGTTGTAGAACAAAAAATATAATGTTGAACAAACAATAAATAATATAATTGTGTTTAAAATTGCTGTGTTTTTCTTTTAATATTATTTTAGGTAATATACCGTACATTATATATTTTTTATTGTGGGATAGGTTTACGTTTGACTACAGCCTGCCTGATTTTAAGCATTGCTGCAGCCTAGGGTGTGACACGCTTGCCTAGAAGATACCTATTAACTCTAGATTTGGTAGATACTATTGCATTATTCTTTCAACCTTTTTTGCCTGATCAGAACTTTTCCTTTGCTTCGACTACAAGAAAATAAAAATACAGGTTTTGTAGGCTTTGTACTTTACATAACTAGCTTATATTCTAATATTCCGTTAATTACGACAAAAACTACTTTGAAGTACAATAATAATAATACACAATTACAACATTTTTAACTTATTATTAAGGATATTAAGTACACATATGTACATTAAGATAAAATATGTCTTTAATGCACACCAAAGAAATTACAAAATGAAAGAAATTTAAAAACTAATTTAATGCACATTGGGCGGCCTTATCGCTTTAGGCATTATTACTTATTAAAATGTTTATAGAAGTAACCTGAAGTGATTAGTAAATTAGTGAACTGAGAAAATTTCGCGTGTATTTTATTGTGTGTGACATATTATTTAGAGTTGATATTTAATAAGCCCGGGATATACGAGGCCAGAACAGCAAGCCAGGAAATTAATGTTCCTGGCTTCGTGTAGACTAAAATTACTTCATCTACCTATATTTATTTATCCTATACATACGAGTGTAATAAAGCTGAAGAGGGCAATGATCTTCCATATAAAAAAACCTCATTGGAAGAGGGTCAGAAGTCTGAACATAGAAGATATCACATTTTTTGGGTATTCTTTCAATCCATAAAAGAACACGTTGATATGTAGGTAGTATGAGGTCTTAGAAGTGTCATAGGCTACTTTTTATCCCGAAATAATACGAGTAAAACTGCGGGCGTCCACTAGTTTCTAATAAGGCGGTATTAGCGCCTTTCAGCAAGCCAGGACAGTTAGAAAACTAGCTTACTGGTTTAATAAACTAGCCTCTTGTATTCCAGGAATAAAGCCTTACAGCACTGATTTTTGTCGTGCGTATATTTACTGCGTCAACGCATAAAATGAATGAAAACACGTGCTGACTAACTGGCCGGTAATATCTCAAATAATCCGCTATCTGAGCAGTGCTATCTGAAAATAACAGGTGGATAGGAAGGCGAAGGCACTAATCATTTTAATTAATCAAAATAATAATTATCAATACTGTTAATCATCACATCAGTATATTGTAAAGACGTAAGTTTGTACATTTTTAATCCTTTTCACCTCATGAAATTTGTTACGGTGAAAAGATAAGATTTTAAGCGTTATCAGGATGAAAGCGGATAAACGGCGCCGCTAATTAATCGCATTTCCAAGAATAAATAGTACTCAGAATGCCTAATTTTATCGAATTGATCAGATAAAACTTACCATGCACTCATTTCGGGGCTTTCCCCAATAATATAAATAACCTTGCATACTTACATGAAAAACAAAAAGGAAAATCTCATGACGTCGTTACAGCTAAAGAAAAATACACCGGACAAGTGGCACGCGGAGGAAAACGAAGAAGTTTGGTCGTTGGGCGTTTATGTTGTATCCTCATCATCATCATCTTACGATTATCATAATAAAAATTATAGGCTACTTTGAAAGGCGAGTATTTCCGATCGTTTCTACACCATGTAACAAATAACAGAGATGTTAATTTAATTTAGTAAATTTAAACATAAACTATTATTATTATCATCTTTGTTACATATTATTGTTCCACTTTTTGGTTTAGAAATAGGGTTTTCATTAGAGTTACGGGACGAAATAATATGTGTTGGGTTCTAATAGTAGTATTTGATGCAATTGAGGGTAGTTGTGAATTGCAAGAGCCGACTGGACGTCTGCGCGTCGCAGACCCGAGGAGTAGCAAAGATCGCGCCGTGCGCGGTGGTTGTGTCCGTGACACACCAGCACTTCACCAAGTTGCCAAGGTCGCACCGTGCGCGTCGGTTGTGTCCGTGACACCCCAGCACTTCAGAGTCCGTGACTCTGGAACAGAACTAAAGGAATTCGTATAGAAGAGGAGCAGGTGCAGCACCATTCGTCTGTCGCGCATCACGGAGGCTATCCCCGGAGAAGCAGCGTCGTGGATGAAAGGTTGGTGAATGCTTTTTATGATTGCCCTCTTTGCATCAATTCTGTTACGTCAAAATCAACCCCATACAGTCCATTTGGAATCGAACAATATGGGTAACAATATGTATTTTGCATGTCAATTTAGTTTTTTATGCAGTTCGGCACCACCACAGAATATCTCTATTTCATAGAAAAAAAACTTACTTCTTATAATATTATTATATAATTATTGAGCTGTGCTCTTTAAGCATTAGGCTCACTTCCTGTGATAGTAATAAAAATATCGATTACCTATACATATTACACTTAATAAATAAATTTTGATCCTATTGACGTTCTTATCTTTCGATACGAATCAACTATAAAAATACTTCTTTAGATTAAGATAAATTTGCAGCGAATCTACTGGCCGGCTTTGATCTGCCTATCGTTTTTATCGTTAATTACTTTTATCGTTTAATCAATATAAATATTCATTAATGGTTAATAAAAACGCTTTTTGAAATCACCTATAGGTTGCGTCGATGACTTTGTTAAAATACTATGAAGCCCATCTGGTCTAAGCATGTTTTTCACATGGAATAGTATAGTTTAGTATAATAGGATAGTAAAAAAATTTAAATATTAGGTCAAGGTAAACACATGCTAAGATTTTGTTTCTTCTTTTTGTACCACGTGTACCAATATGTGTATTTTTTTTAACTCTAAACCCACATTAACTGTTACGATTTCCTGGGCGTTTACCAGAAAAATGCAGGTCCGATTATCTTATTATTTACCTATTGCACAAGTGTTTTAAGTAATTTCCCAAAATACAATTCCTTTTAGTAAATAATCTTAACCGGACTCCACCAGTTTTTAATCTGTTCACACCAGTGACGTGTTAACTTGTTATTGTATTTTTTCTTAGTAAGTTTTCCAATTAACTCAATTTTTATAATTATCTTTGAAAGAATTTGAGCACACCTGTTTGATATTATCAGTATATTACGTTTCAACTTGTAATCGCCTACATCTTCACATATATGTATGTTCAGTTCTAGGAAGTAGGGATCAAAACAGATCTTCATCTGGTTTGCAAGAAAAAAACTTAAACTTAATTAACTACAATTTGTTAGGTAGGTACTTTTTCTTCTTATCGAATGAGAGTGGCCAACTCTGATGTCGAGAGTTTATCAAGCCGCCCTAAAGGACTCAGACATGGCTTTACGACTGCCGAACTAGACAAACAGCCGGGACCTACAATTTAACGTGTCATCCGACCCACGGAAGGATAGATAGGTACCGATAGCTGTTATGTCTTTGCTCCATCTCGTGGCAGGGCATCAAACACTGTGCCATCCAAAAATATACCAATTGAAACGTGGGTCGCATGACACGTTAAATTGTAGGTCCCGGCTGTTTGTTTTAGTGCGGCAGCAGTTAAGCATTTGTTATAGTAGCCTTAGGGCGGCTTGATTAACTCTCGACACCACAGTTGGTCACTCTCATTCTATATGAAGAAAAATCAAACGCAGAATTTGGCTTTCATAGTATGGTATATCAGCTGCTGCAGCTGTTACTCTATTTCAGCTCGGGAATTGCTGTAACGCACCTGATAAAATACTTTTAGCAATCACGTACACGTGTAATCAAAACACTCTAATACTTTTCTACAGGCGTTAAACATATTTTAATAATAACAGTTTAATCAAAACCCTCAATTACCTCCTAACTGATTGGTTCATTTGTCTATTTGTTCTTCTATGTGGAGATAAAACCAGGGATCTTATCGTATCTTGAATGGAGTCTTACAAAAAAAGGCAAAGGCTAGGTATATAATTTTAATAGAAAATTAAGGGAGTTACGGATGATGCCGGGTGTAACAGCTCGTAGTAAGTACCTACTAGACATATATTATAAGTTACGCTAAAAAAACATTCATGATTATTATAAGTTCAATTATTTGCATAAATACAGCTATTGTGAACTCGCAATGCCCATTTCCTTTGCAGAATAGTCAGTTTCGTCACCCACCATCGGAGCATGGTCCGATAGTGGTGATAAAATTAACCACACAATTGAAATGTAAACTATTTCCCTATTTAAACGTATTTGATGTTAGTTCCCTTACTTAGTGCTTGGCAGATCAGCAGGATGGCTGGATCGACTTTGATTGTGCTGATTTGTTTCTTGGCTATTGGAGCTTTTGCTAATTGTGATGGTAAGTGGAAGCTGTAATTAAGCTGTAAATATAAGCTGATGACTGCTTTTTTATGGTTAGTTTTTTTCTTGCCTGATGTTAAGCACCACTATAGTCTAAGATATAGCACGCTTGCCGAGGAGAAACCTATTTACTCTAGATTTGAAGACCCCTGGGTTATAATTTTCTGGGAACAGGGCTCCAGTTAGAGAGTTCCATAGTAGTAGTAGTAGTAGGTTAGTATATTTACTGTCAGTATCAGTACATAATCAAAATATAACATACTATTTGTCACTACTACAGTCTGAAAATCTCTAGGAATAGATTACATATATTACAAGTGTTCTATCCCACTGCTAGCATACTGGCTATACTCACTATACTTTTATACGGAAATAGGACGTCTTTCTCGTCTAATTTTCAATGAACAAAATCCTTCAGATGGTTGACTGAACAAAACTAAGCACGTCACTTGCACCTCAAATAGTTGAAGGTTCTTACTTCTATTGTTACTTATCTGTGACCTCATTCTTATTTTATTAACCGTTCTGATTTTTTAATGGGTTTTGTGCTTTGCCAACCAAGAAAATTTATACAGGAAAAGATATTGTGTCTGTCATTTTTTAGCTTGAGATTATAAGTTTGTTAATTTCCTATTTGATCCTCTTTTACGCAGCAAAAGGCTAATCATACAATCCTATAATTTCTACTTTAATTTGGAGTTATGGAAATATTTTCTAAGTCCTTAAAGTGACATAGGCTACCTTTTATTCTGAAACATTTGTTTCTCTTTCACGCAAACAAGTGCTGACAGACCGTCAAAAGTTTTGACATGGAGTAATGGGAAATTAACACCTGTATCCTAAAATAGGCTTAAACTTTTATTGGAAAATGAGCGAAAATAAGCACGACTAGCAAGTTCATATTATGACTATAAAAGACTGCATAAAACAGATCACGAGAGAATTGTCAGCAACTCTTAGTAATTAATTGTTTTATAGATGGAATTAATGTAACAGATTCGATACCACAGAGGAGGTCTATAGTGGCCACAGTAGACTGCTACAACTGCGTGAGTTGTGATAAGACAGACCGCCACACTGACGTCAAAACGTGTCCATACAACCCCGACCCGTTACGAGTCAAGAAATGCGTCAAGTTTGAGGAAAAACTGGCCAATACTGCTACTGGTAAGATCATTTTCTTCGATTATTTATCGATACGATATATTGTAGATCTCGGCTGTTCGTCATGGTACGCAAGACGTTAAACCTTTTCAACTACCCTAGAGGCCTGATGATGAAAAGTTGATTGGTGACGTCTTAAAAGACTGTCTGTCATACTAACGTCAAGGACGTGTCCATACAACCCCGACCCGTTACGAGTCAAGAAATGCGATAAGTTTGAGGAGCGACTGGCTCATACTGCTACTGGTAAGATAATTTTCATCTTCGATTATCGATGCGATATATTGTAGACCTCGGCTGTTCGTCATGGTACGCAAGACGTTAAACCTTTTCAACTACCCTAGAGGCCCCTGATGAAAAGTTGATTGGTGACGTCTTAAAAGACTGTCATACTAACGTCAAGACGTGTCCATATAACCCCGACCCGTTACGAGTCAAGAAATGCGATAAGTTTGAGGAGCGACTGGCTCATACTGCAACTGGTAAGGTAATTTTCATCTTCGATTATCGATGTGATATATTGTAGAACTCGGTTGTTGTGTAAGTCGTTAAGTCATGTCAACTGCCGCATTTATAAGTCTGTAGGGACACATATGTAATGTATGAATGATGACGGGTGCATTTTGTGTATTTGTAGATACGTTTTTATGACGCGACACCCCAGACTTACTGGGCACTGGTGGCCTGAGCGGACGTATAGATAACGTGGAAATTAAATTCGATAATTGATTAATTTTACATACGAGTTTTATTGACCATCAGTGCCGGTAGCCTCTCCTACACCTTTACGCAGGTTCACAACTTTATAAGAATCTATTTTCATTCGGTGCGCATGGGCACCGAGAAGTCAGTCGATTCGTGAGTTCTTAAACGTTCCCGATCCGTTACAAGTCAAGAATGAATGCATCTAGTTTGAGGAAAGGTTGGCCATTACTGCTGACATTAACGGTATAGTTAGTAAGTAAGTAAATTAAATCGTCAACAGAGTCTTTTGCAACGATATGATATGTTACGTTTCAAAATCACAGCTTCTAAAAGAATTTAACATCGACCTTTATTCGATTTATCTATCGTTTTTTAAAAACCGTTTCATCTTTGTATTTTTCCCTCTAAACCTAACCCTTTCCTCTAACTCCCCTAACGAATGAATTCTGCAGGGGAGTCACGACAGTCAGTTATGTCGGAAATATACGACTCAAGAGAAATTTATGTTTTCAGGTGTAGACAAATCATGGGTGGTAAGAGCCTGTGCATCAGACCGGGGTACCTGTGAAGAAATAAAAAGTGCATACGCAAGCAACCCCGATGTAACCTTAGACTACTGTGTCGAGTGCGAGGGAGACAGATGTAACAGTGCTTCTCGCTCAGTCTCGGAGCTTTTCCTTGCGTTCCTCACGGTTATAGTGGTTCCTATATTTGTGAAATTTACTCTATCGTAAGTACAAATGATGTTTCATAGCGAATATAAAATCGATCTATATAATGTTATAATAGAGCTTAGACATGCCACTTCCACTTCCACTTTTTTATATGGCTTCTGCAGCGTTACCGCAATTTTGCCAAGAGCTTAGACATGCAATTTGTAATATTTGATGACATTTAATTTAATGCTCTTATGACAACGACATGTGCTAAGATGCCAAGCAAAGGTCTCATTTGTTTCTGTGACGTCTCATAATGTTATAAAAATACAGCGGTTTCCTACAATTGATGTTTTCATTTTCCCTGGAAAAATGGTACATCAAAATATACATATTATGTAAGTTGTTTGATGGTGTTACAATGGCAGTATTAAAAATATTTGTATAAATTAAGAACCGCCTCCTGTTTCGAAGTCAGACGGAAACGCTAAGATGTCGTTTCATTTCATACTATTTTTGTAGGGTTGACAAAACATCGACATTAACTCTTTCTGAAATAGTTTTGACCTTATCACAATATATTGTTCACTTCAAATCGATTAATTCGTGAGTCAAATATATTTCAAATCATTTCGACAAAGTTGCAGAGTAGTGCATGATTATTTTCGTCTCTAAGATGATAATTGGAGCAAGAATCCGTTGTAATCCCTCGAAATAAAGGAAACAGAAATAAATCTGATACATCTGTCTACTTCTATCTGTGTAAAGTTATCGCCTATTTTTCTTGCTTCATGCATTTTTGACGCCAAATTGACTGTCTTTAGAGTTTTCTTGAAAATGTGTTATAATTATTCTATATAGTAATGAAATCAAGAAAAAAATTAGTCTATCATCTACTATTTTAATTTATATCTCCATACAATTAGAAAACTCGTGTCATTTATTTATTACTAGCTGTGCCAGCGACTTCGTCCGCGTGGAATAGTTATAGCCATAATAACGGTTCTAGTGAGTTAATCTTAAAAGATAGACATATACTGTTGCAGACATTTTGTTAGATCATTTCAAGAGGAATAATTCTTTCATACATATTTTTTTGATATCTTGAACCGTCTTTGCAGCACACGCAACGGAAGCCCTCAAAGATAAATAATTTTCCCCGTTTTTTTCCACATTTTCAATTGTTTTTTCGCTCCTATTAGTTGCAGCGCGATGTTATATAGCCTAAAGCCTTCCTCAATAAATGGTCTATCCAACACAAAAATAATTTTTCAATTCGCACCAGTAGTTCCTGAGATTAGCGCGTTCAAACAAACAAACTCTTCAGCTTTATAATATTAGTGTAGATTTATTAGTAGTACCAACATAAATAGTACAAAATATTATTTTTTTAAATATTATTTAAATTGTGAGAATATTACGAAACATTTCTTTGTTTATTTTGAGAATTTAGTGGCATGTCGTATAAAGCTAGCGCCATGTTATCATCAAAATATGTAATATTGTAACTTTGCTCATCGAAATCCTATGATCCATTAGCAAAAGTAACTAAAATACCTATTAATATAGATAGTAGCAAAGACAGGCATTTCGTAACTTCAATCTCAGGTCAAACGCATCAAAGAATAGACAAAATAGATATGAATAGAATAGAAAAGCAATTATTTTCACATTGCCTATTTTGTTTGTTAAACAAGTGGACACCCGTGGCTTTGCCCGCGCGTACTAATAGGTAATAAATAGTCATTTTCTTGACACTTTACCACCTCCATACAAAAAATCGCGATGATCCGTCGATCTGTCCACTACTGCGTGAAATCATAACCAAGAAAACAACAACCAAATTTATTAAACCAACAAGCAATCACTAACAATAACAACTAACTATAATAATAATAACTTTTAAATCATAGTGTGGAACTATGGATTGTGATGCGTCTAACAGCAGCGTTCTAAACAAATATAAAATACAAAACCTCGTCACTATAAAAAAAGTTTTGTCAAACCTCAAGCTCAGCGCCTGACCTAATTTATTAGCTAACTTATTATCTGGAAAATATTCAATTTCGTAAAGGCACTTTCACTGATGGCTGGTTGTTCTGTCCATTTATCTTTGTTACGTAGTATACGCAACACGAATATGCCGTGTTCACGCCAAACGGCGCACCTCGGCAGCTTGTATGCGTTTATAAAATACACAGTGAGGTGAAATGGACGCTGATTTTCTTTTAAACTCTAAAAGAAAATCAGCGTACATTTGGGAAAATAGAGGGGTAAGCCTCTAAAATTTAGACGCTTTTAAAAGACTTTCTAACATTGTACACGATAAACGCATAGTTTATTTTATTAATTTACCGAACAATTATACTAAGATAGAAGAACAGGAATACCTATAATTCGAAAACAACATTATGATACCTAATTAAATTGTATATAATATTAGTAAACACTATATAATCACACCTGTCAAATCAGTAAGTACCTATACACTTTCTCTCTTCGTCTCTTTAAAAATCTGCAACCCAAAAGGATTGAAAAAAAATCGCCCCGTTTTTCCCGCTGCGTTTCCCCGCAGTCCCCGCACTAATGTAAAGGCCACCACCTACTTCCAGTTTACCGAGTGCCGCCAACCGCGCTCACTCGCCATTCGCTCGCTGCGTCCGGATCGATTCGAACGTCATTCGAATTTCGAACACACTCGAATTCCCTATTCAAATTAATTCGTGACAAAAGTGAACTTTCTGTTATTCACATAATCTAAGATGGCGAATCTCTCTCTGCTGGTTCCCGTGCTATTCTTGGCCCTATTCGTGCAAGATGGTAAGTTTTTTATTTACTTTATAATGCGTTTGGCGCCAATGTGTTGGTGGTTTACTTGAAATGTAATGCACAACCTGTAATTTTTATAAGTACAAGTTTATGATGCAGTTTAAAGATAAATAAAGGCGTGTAAAAATCTATAGAGATGTGTGAAAAACATGCAATTAACTTAATGCGCAGTTTTGCACAACAAACCGGTTAGTGCAATAATACAGTCTAATTATGTTTATATAGTGATTGTTTATATTACCCCTTTAACGCATTTATGATTTACCAACTTGATTTTAGTTTTTTTATAAATTAGTTTCAAAAACTGCATGTAAAAAGTATTAGGTAGTTACTTAATAAGCTCAAGATACAACTTAATTTTAAAAGAAACTAGGTACATCAAAACAAACAGATCGTGATAAAGTCAAACATATGACTGATAAGAATAGCATTAATCTTCCTTATCATACAATGATAGCAGCTAATATGAGTATAAATATTTTAGGACATCAACAGTTAGGTACACAGCAGAAATGAAAACTTCTTCATGTTTAGCGTGTCTGCAAAAAATTTAAATGTTTGATATTCTACAGAACTTATCTAACCTACATGTATAACTGTATATACACGAATAGTTATTATTTTATATCGTAAAAAGTATTTGCTAGTAGGTATGACAATTTCAAAGTTCATTAATCAGCAATGTGTGAAACAACCCAATATCTCTAATCGTCTTTCCACTTTCTACATTTTGAGGTATTTCGGAAGCAGATTGAAAAGTTTTAAACTATTTTGTTGTCTGTACACTCCATAACATACGAATAGGTTACATAAACGTAAGCGAGAGGTGTGTCGGCAAACCGGATCGACAACTCGAAAACGCGCAAAAACGCGAAGAAAAAAAGTTTTGCGATGTTCTCTTATTTTGCCGGTCGTAAAATATTGAGATACGATATATCGAATGGTACAATAATATAATAATTTAAAAGTGTGGCCGAAGATCCCGTGGATTTATTTATAAGGATTACGTAAAGTTATATCCTTTCTTTTTATCAAGCTTTTAAAAAGTAGTTTTTAATATTTCAGATAAGAATTTATTACAAAGAACGTGTTCTTAGCTCGAGCAAATAAGTTTGACACTCGCTCAACGATAAAGAAAATAGGTGTGGTAATAAAGCTGTATTTTTTTAGAAGCAAGAATCCTCTTTAAGCTATGTAGGTGCCTGTTTATAATCTGAAGTTCTTTAGAAATTATATGTACCTATAGTCATTTGACCGTTGAAGTGCATTCGTTTAAGCAATCCTACATCCTCTGTTGCAAGTTAGTCATTTAAGATGATAAAGGGGCTATTATCATACTACTTAGATCCATGCTTAATCAATCTATATCCTGGCTAATTGCATGTATATTATTTCACTAGCTGTGCACGCAACTTCGTCCGCGTGGAATAGTTATTTTGGGCATCGTATTTATTTTTGCAAACAACTTCTTCAGCTTTATAAATTATAGCTTTTACCCACGACTTGAACCGTTTTCGCAGCTCACGCAACGGAAGCCCTCAAAGTTGAATAATTTTCCCCGTATTTTCCACATTTCCCACTGTTTCTTCACTCCTATTAGTCGCAGCGTGATGTAATATAGCCTACAGCCTTCCTCGATAAATGGTCTATTCAACACAAAAATATTTTTTCAATTCGCACCAGTAGTTGCTGAGATTAGCGCGTTCAAACAAACAAACAAACTCTTCAGCTTTATAATATTAGTATAGATAATATTACAATATTACTCGTATTTTACGCCCTAGGTAATCCATACATAGCGTAGGTATTATAGAGAATACCTAAATAGTACAATATTTGTACATACAACTACAACGTTCATAAAAGTCTTTCAGAAATATACTTTTAGAACAACAGACTTAAAGAGTTCTAAAGCGTACCAGTAATACACAATTGATAAATTTATATTTGATGCAAACAACGCAAACCTTTTGTGCATACAAAAATGCCTTGTACAAATTCTGTATAAGTACTGCGTGGGTGTAAACACTCGCTTTCCCTTTTGCTATCACGATTTGACACACTTTTTGGCCCTTTTCTATTTCAACACACACACCAGTACACATTTTTACACACACAGTTTTAGTGAACCGTGTGCGTTTGTTAAGGGCTATTCCTTTGTTTTGATATGTGTAGTATGTGTACTCAAATGCAACGAAATGGGTTAGATAAGTTTAAAGCAGGTTTGTTGGGTGAAAGATTGCTCCATTAATATCAGTGAAAATACAGTCAGTGTTTGTTAATTCAGTATATTTTCGTATGAATATTGAATGGATCGTTTATTTTTACTGTTATGTATTATCATTACTGCAATTGTTCAAGTCTATTACGAGTATCTTATTTATTCGTACGTCAGCTTTCAATTTTGATTGTCAGCCGCAATATACAAAAAACGTCCAAAAGTAAATAGATGGTTTTTTTTTTAAAATCATTTATTAATTTATACAGGGTTTAATTAAATGTCACCCTTGTAACATTATATAAAATAATCAGCAAACAGATTTTCTTATGCCAAGCTCATAAAGCTCATAAAGTTGCCTAGCCTCTGGAGACGAGGGTTGCGCCAGTATACTGTTACAACCTCCAACCTGCCAGAATACATGGTTACAATCAAACAATTTGCGTCTCAAGTCTTTGTTCCAGTCACACTCCATCAGAACATGATATACATCCTCAACTAGCCCGCAACGATGGTTAAATGACAAGATTTCCAATCGATGACAACCTAAAATATGCATCCCCCATAACTGCCTATCAACGATTCAAAAAGCATATATCTTAACGATTCACTAATAAAATGATGCCATTATCCGAGCCCGCATAATCACAATGGTATTCAATAAAAAAGTCACGACCCCTCATTGACCGACGGCATTGTGGCAAATCACAATATTACACCATGGATAAGACACTTTGTATAATCAGTAAGGGAACAAAAGGAAACTATATTTTATAGGGGATAGAATACCTATAGTAGCTCTTATAGAGATGTGATAATGATGATAGTATAGGATTGAGTAATTAAATATACTCGAAAAATACTACAAAATTCGTAATAAATTGTATGCTGTAAGTTAATTTACTAAATTCAGATTGTATAAAATTGATATATTAATATACCAGAAAACTTACAACAACAACATAGATATTTCGTAAAAAGCGTTTTGTAAAAGCTGTGAGATTAAAAGCTCACGTTGTAATGCCGACATTTTCCATAAACTTTTGCTTGCATTCTTTGAGAGAAAGTCGTACCCAAAAATAGCTTACAACGTACTATAATGTTGTCTGTGACTTTATAATGTGAAAGCTTTTGATGAACTTTTAAAAGAGAGATTATGGCTGATAAGTAGCATTATCGTCTTTTTTTTCAAATCAGGTAGTCGAATAAAAATAAGCGAATGATTTTAAAAACATTTAGATTTTTTTTTCGAGAGACTATATTTCTCTGTGTGTGTTTTTATATTCTCTCCTCTTTTGTTTCTTTTTAAAATGACTATACTTACTGCTAATATACTAATTGATGTAAATAGATAGTTACAGTCCGGTCGCTAAGCAACTACCCTCCGCGACACAGGTGCGCCTAGTGCAGAGGGCAGGGTTACAATTAAGTAAAAACACTGTATATGATGCAAAATAAAGATATGTTTATGTTAATTTCTTGAAATTTTAAGAAATAAAATCTAATAAATACATGCGCCAATTATTGTTTTTTTCGTGTTAATACAGGGTCTTATTTACCTCCATACCAGAATTTCATCCTAATCAGTACAGACATTTGAACGTGAAAACAAACACATAGAATAATAGAATAATTTATTTACCTTAACATTTAACTTAAACAACATATTTGACTTATCTAACTTAGGAATACTGCATTTTTGATATGCCTGTGGGTTCTGCACTAGGAACATCCTGTGTCATACATACACATCAACACTCACACTTGGTATTTACTCGTATAATACCAGTAATGAGTGTGATGTAGATAATGATATAAAAAACTGTCCTTACTATCTTTCTGTCTGTTTACGAAGTCCTGTCATTGATTTATATTAGCAGTCTCCATCGGTAGCACTCCTTGGAAGCATTCGCTTTTATACTCACCGTGAAATGACTACAGGAGGTAGTATAAGTATCTTTCCACGAATAGCCACTTTGGTTAATTAAATATCTAAGCGTGTAGTTCTTTATAATTGATGTATTACGTTTTTGTTAATTGATTACCTAGTTTTTTTAAAGAACTATTGATGCAACTAGAATAAAATAAATTTTAGTAACTTATGCTTAACAAAATATTTTGTTATGAAATTATTAAGATCGTATTTGGAATGTAATGTAACGATTTTGATTACATGTAATTTGAACGTTCTGGCACTATTTTTGCATAATAATAAATCTTTATTTAGAATACCTAACTTATAAAATATACTCCTCCTGCTATATCGACTATCTCACATAAAATCTAAAGGAATTATTTACCAATAAACCAATATTTTTATTTTATACAGCAATCATTCCTTTGGTCTCAACCTAGACTTATCCAAATCAATCAATCAATCAGTTCTTTATTGACAAAAATATACACAAGACACAAAATGTTTCAAGTCTCTGGCTTCCGAACTAGAAAATTATCTGTGTCTCGGAAACCAGCTCCTTCTCTATTAAGGATCACAAAATGTCAATAAGACAGAGATAAGACTTACAATATATATGAATTATTGTGTAAATATAGAATCCTAAAAAGAGTTTAAGGTTTATGGTTTAAATATGTCCTGATATAGACATTCCACCTTACAGAGCAGATTGATAAACTGGGCAAGTAACCAGTCCAGTATTCATGAGTCATATATGGCCTGGTGACCTCGCAGATCACGGGTCAGGGTGACAAATACGACCCATCCCACTTGTGGCCATTACACGTATAATAGGATTAAATGCATAACTAGTGCACGCTGGGAACAACACTGTCTTACTGATTAGCTAATTTGTAGTTTCCTATGTCTTTGGGTCATATTTGGCATAGGTAAGAGGCCCACTTACCTTGAAGTGTTTGAAGACTGTTTAGTTTGCTTAAATTTCTCAATTTTTTTTCTATATTTTATTTCATTCACAACAAGAATCTCACACACATTCACACGTATAACACACAAACTTTTAACTTATATTTAAATCGTACACCACACAGACTTTAACTTTAGCCTTTCATGTCCGCAATTCCAAAGTATTATATCCATGTTCTAGTACCCGTACAAAGAAATTTACTCGTTTAAAGAAGCTATCTATAGCTTCTTTAAACGAGTAAATTTCTTTTTAATTAATTAATTAATTTCTTAGAATTTGTTTTATATTCTATTTTATGTCAACTAAATGGTTACTTAACGTAAACTACTTACTTATTAACAACAATGACAACCGAATACCCAAATTGGGGAACAAAATATACAGGAAATGAGCCATGAAATAAATTGTTCTTTTTATAACGTGCTTGTTAAGATTATTATTTCATTTGATGCCTAAAATATTTGTTAAATAATCGTCTATTGTGGCGTGAGGTTATTTTGTTCACACATGTTTTTATTGCGATGGGTTTTTGAGTAGACAGACTAAAAAAATGTTAAAAAGATTTGATTGTTTTCCAGCGTTCAACAGTTTATGTATCTAGCATGTATAGTGTATATACCGCCCCGCAGTGTTAACCGCGTTAATCTGAAATAAACAGTAGCATACTTTTTAATCCAGAGTTTAATCTACAAAATCACCAAATTTTATTCGAATTCGTTAAACCGTTCGAGCGCGAAAAAGTAACAAACAAACTCATTCAAAAACTTTTGCCTTTGTGATTAGTGTAATAGTATAAAATAGAATAATATAAATTTATTCACCTTATAACATCTCGTTACATTGGGCAAGTCAATTTACATTTTTCTTAATTGTTTGGTACATACTTAAATTAAATAAGACTTACTTACTAAACTTATCTAACAGTTTGGTCATACATAAATGATGATTGTATTACAATACAAATACAATCTTGCTAACATTTTCAACGTTTCAGGTTCCCTCACATTTCTGAAACCTTCAGTTCACTCTCGACATTGGTATCTGGTGTAACCTTACAACATTTCTTGCTAATAAATCTGACGTAATACAAGCTCACAAATATGAATAGCTGATAATAAAATGACCAAATAACTTTTGACTCACGCACACCCAAGCTGAATTCTGGCGAAAACCAATATTTCGCCAAGGTTTCAGTGCCAAATTGTATGTGGGGTACAGGGTGATTTGTTGAACGGCAAATGTGTTCAAGATCACATAAGGAATAGATTTTCTATCGTTTATGCTATTGTCACTTGCATAATTTGTCATTTTGTAGTGGTAATTGACCTCACGAAGTGATCTTAGCTCTAGTGACCCAATGTTCGAAAAGCCTGATGCCACTATTATGATTATGATTATGCCACCTGTACAAGCAACATTGTGGTCAAAAGGTAGAGCTTGTTGTCATCTCTGCGGTTGATGTGCACTTATATCTTAACATTTATATTTGTCGGTCTTCAAGTCGAGAGTAAACAGGTTTCTTCTAGGTAAGCGCGCTAGATCGTAGATTATACTGTTGCTTAACATCAGGCAAGTTGTAGTAAAGCGTAAGCCTATCTCATGTAAAAAAAACCTCTTCCTCGCTTCGTGTTTCTCGTTACTAAAGATCGAGACTCCTTTACAAGTCATTGGTGTAGGGGCGGATTCGAACCAGGGTACGTCTGGATGAAAAGTAGACACTGGAACCGCTGAGCCACAATCGCCTACGGTTAATCTATGTAAAGGCATTAATAATAAAGCATCCTGTACACATCAAGTACAGTAAGGCTTTAGGGCACACTGTTTAGTTAGTGTGCCGAATCGGTACCGATTGTATCCTTTGTTACACTGATTGAATGTGTGCGTGATTAATGATACATTTACCTACACTGACAGCCACTTGCCAAATAATCCACCTACGAATTTATACAGGGTAACTAGTGTATAACCATCACGAACCTTTTAAGGGTTCCTTATACATGTACCTGTATCAAACTAACTAATTTTGTTAAGCGGCTCCTCGAGATTAGTCAAAATAAATCCGATGTTCTAAACAATAAAACAAACATACAGTCGAATTGAAATTGAATTGCCTCTTTTTTTAATTCGGTTAAAAAGTTAGTCAACGCCTCAAGATTATGAGGAAACTTTAATATAAGTGTCGCATCAGTATAATATATTATGGCTGATTAGTTTCCAATAACTCTGAATAGATATGTCTTTGTGCCTATATCCTTTAGCATGCCTAATAGCCGAAAAGTCGTAAAACTTTTACACTTCAGTACCTGACTATGAGTAGGTATCAAAGTCAAATCCAGTTTTATGTACATACATATTATCATAATTATAGTATGTGCTTAGCATGTTTTTTTTTATTTTCATATTATACAAGTACCTAATTTATTATCTCGAAACCCCTATAATATAACTGTGGGTGCTTGCGGCTTCCCTCGCATTAAGAAGTAGAACTTGTATCCCCTATTTCCCTTTTAAAGTAGCATTTCTAAAAATACTTTCTTACCGGATGCCTGCGTCATAACATCTACCTACACGCTAAATTTCAGCGCGATCCGTCCAGTGGTTGGGCTGTGCGTTGATAGATCACTATATCACTCAGTCCGTCACTTTTGAGTTTTTTATCCTTAGATACGCAAAAAAACCTTATATAAATTACTTACAAAATGCGAACTAGTTGGTTCTATTAGGGCTATTGTCTAAAGGATAACATTACACTTACAACGATGATGCCATACTGCTATAGTGTAGGTTTTACATGATTTCATTGCAGGTATAATATTACAAAGCGTGGGTAGATCTGGTGTTATATTACTCCATGTTAACCTCATTGGTAGGAAAAAGATATGGTTTAGTCCTTGAAGGCTTTTGTTAAACAAATTCGTTATTTTCCACTTCGTTATAATCGTCGTGATATCAATAACGGATTGTCTATTGTAAATATTTCGGATCCTTGGTCGGATAAATAGGTTGTTCTTAACCAACTAAAATAAGGAAACCAAAAAACTTTCTATTGGTTTTCCTAAAAACTGTATATATTTTCTATTTAATTAATGAAAGTGTACCAAAATTACAAAACATAAACATGTCCCACGCAATCCCTTTGAATAGCTTCCACTAGTAATTATGACAGCCCGGATTTTGGCACAATCCCAAAACATTTCCTATAAACTGTAGGAAACATAAAAAGCCCATGGACCATGGTGTTTCTCGTGATCAATGCCATCCGAAATGACTCTGACATCACGAGACATCGTTGACGCGATTTTCTCCTTTAATGTTTATGTAATAGGGCAGCTTTTCGATGAGATCATCTATCTATGTCGTGGCTACTGATGTTTACCATAATAAGGTCACGCGATCGCGATGGAAAACTGGTTTGAGGATCTATAGACCATGGTTATCATTACGGCAAATACTAGAAAAAACAAACAGCGCTCGCGATCTTCTCAACCACTTTATATTGATCTAAAGAATTATGATTACCTTGATTATTTACTAAAAATAAACGTTCATACAAAATCCCTAGAACATAGCTATTAACTGTAAATTCTAATTTTATTTAAAAGATAAAGAAAAATAATAATTCTATTTATTGTAATTAACATTTAACTGAGCGATTCAAACATAAGTTCCAACTTTGTGGTAATATTTTTCTCCTTTTGCGTATCATAAAGACAAAACAAAAACTAATGAATACAAACCATACGAAAAAAAAGTGTACCTTACGCCTAAAAGTAAAATAGAAATAGAGAAATAGAATATTGTTACTAGTAATGTCTGGAACGAGAAGGCAATCACACCGCGACACAGGTTCGCCTAGTGTGGTGTTTATAGTGCATTTATGTACAGTTTTATTATGTTTTTGGAGCAATAAACGAAATTTATTATTATTATTATTATTACCTATAAATGCTTTGTTATTAAAACACACAAGGTTTCAACGTAAATGAATAAACCTACTGTTTATACCTTTCTTGAATCATTGTAATGCATCATGCATAAGGAAAACCTCAAGGTTTATATTTTTCTTCAAGAAAACTCATCAGTAATCATCACATGTCTTGTGGCGTTAGGATTTTCCGCCCTTTGCCTTCTTTACATATCAGGTATACAGGATTACTGAAGTAATAAGCAGTTTAATATACTTAACAATAACTTTGAATCTTGGAGACTCAAGAGAAAGAAACATTTGTTCTGAACATAAATGCATTATCCCGTATCTGATTAGTTTTGTAACAGACCTCAATAGTATATCTAAACTTTTCGAGAACATCTTGAGACTTTTTTTTTTTTCAAATATAAGTGGTTTGGATTGAGAAAAGCTGTATGTTGAACTTATAAACATACAGAGTAGAATTCTGACAGTTTATACATAAACACTTTGTTTACATGATCAACTACGAGTACATAATTTACTATACCTATATATTTGGTACTTATTTTACTACTAATATTACGCCACTGTAGTTACCTAAATAGGATATTATGACAAGGCAGTGATTGAATGAATATGTACATACTATGTATGTGTATGCATAATATACTATGTGTTTAACCACATTGTATTACGGCGTCAAAACATGACTGTACTTAGGTACTTGTATTTACACTATGTACTATTTAATGCGGTTGTGTTTGTCACGGTCTTACGGAGGTAATAAACACAATTAGGTACTGGCCGGTAAATAACCACTTTTAGAAAAATAATTTAAAGAAGATGCAGCTTTTCTTGAAGTTCTGCTTATCATCAGGCAGATCGTCTGACTTTTTGCCACTTTTTTATAAAAAAAAAGTTTAGAGAAATCGTAGAATTTTGTTTTTACATAGGATAGGCTTACGTTTGACTACAGAACCTAATATATCTTGAAGTAATCTAGTTTTACTTTAGTTTTGCAAATCATTTTTCAAACAAGCTAAAGTAAATACAATTACTCAGGTAGTATTTAGAACCTACCGCACATCACAGAATAAGGAATGCATTCTTAAAGGCTTAAGAACCAAGTTTAATCTATCTTAGCGATAGGAATAAAATTCCATAACTTTTCTACATTACATCCAAAACAAACAAGCCCAAATTACTGTTTGTTTACCCATACAGCAATTATCCTATCACTAGCTGGTGCGCGCGACTTCGTCCGCGTGGAATAGTTATTACCATAAAAATGGTTCTAGTGAGTTAACCTTAAAAGATAGACATATACTATTGCGGACATTTTGTTAGATCATTTCAAGAGGAATAATTCTTTCATACACATTTTTTTGATATCTTGAACCGTTTTCGCAGCGCACGCAACAGAAGCCCGCAAAGATGAATAATTTTCCCCGTATTTCCCTCCTATTAGTTGCAGCGTGATGTTATATAGCCTAAAGCCTTCCTCGATAAATGGTCTATCCAACACAAAAATATTTTTTCAATTCGCACCCGTAGTTCCTGAGATTAGCGCGTTCAAACAAACAAACAAACAAACATACAAACAATCAAACAAACTCTTCAGCTTTATAATATTAGTATAGATTATATACATGATATATGTTTACATATGTACCTATGTTTTATTTACACCAATGTTCTATTTTCATGTATGTCACATTGTCCTAGTGCCCCAGATACACGAATAGAAGATATAAAACCTATAATTAGGAAGGAGAATGTCTGTTCCGTGTCTGTAACGTGTAATTTATGTTGTCATGAAAAGTTGTACTTAATTCAGTCTATTTTTCAACCCTTTGGGTATCGAAATGGTATACACAAAGGATATGTATTTGTTAATGATCTGGGATAGGTGATAATTTAACAAAATAACTTACGTAGTTCCCATATTACTATGTAATACATAGCTAATTAATGTAGTACATATTTTTTTTAAATAAATTACATAAGCATAAGTCACAGTTTTCAGATATTTCAAACAATAACCAAACTTAACCAAAACAGAACTGAATGGATCATCATGATTTTTGGTGGGTAGTTCCAGGTAGTATGGGGCCGTCCATTAATCACGTAAGGCTCTAAAGGGGGAGGGGTCCATAATAAAGTCAAGAAAGATCACGAGGGGGGAGGGGGGGTGTAGTAACATATCACGGGGGGGTTAGTCTTACACCTCACCATGTATCACCACAGGGGAGGGGGGTTAAAAAATGCAAAAAAAACATCACGTGATTAATGGACGGCCCCTATGAGGTCTCAGAAGTGTCATATGCAACTTTTTATCCTCAAATAATGCGAGCGATACCGCGGGCGTCTACTAGTCATTTATACCTATGCTCTGCTTATTCATATCTCTGTATGGTAACTAAAACGAAACCACACACATAAATTCAAGGGCCTCCAGCCTTTGTTCAAATCCACAACAGGATTAACCTTGCTGACTCATAATCGCCATGGGACTCATTAAAATTCCCAAATTCGGAGTCGTAACTGCCATTACTGTCTCGTCGGATACGACCTTTTGTACGTTAGGATGATTTAAGGGGTTTAGAGGTTGACCTATTAATGCTCCAATTAGTCAACACATGTGACATGGCCGCGGAAATGGTGACACATCAACCAATAAATGTATGTTTTAGTGGTCCAGGAAAAACAAGGAAATTGTGGTGACGGGTGTTTGTTAACTCCGACTGAATGAACTATACGTATTTACAGGGAAATATAGCAATACGTTATTATTTCCATTCAACATTTAGTCAAAATCTTACTACTTTAAAATCGTCAGATTTTCCCTATCCGAAATTTGGAATTGATAGGGGATTGAACACCTTTAGCTTGGTATAACTTGTACTTTGCATTAGATTAAGAAACAAATAAAAAAACAAAAATTCAACTAGATATAAGTAGATAGACAGATAGAAGTTGACAAACACGCAAACGTAACCTCAGAAGAAGTATTAAACCAACGGGATATATACAAAATATTTTAAACGAATAGTCCCGCCTGTTTATCATACAGTTTTAAAACCGCATTAAAAGATATTTATATGAATAAATAAATAAGCATGTGAAGCGCCCGTAGCTCAACTAGCGGAGGCAATCGCATACGATTAGCAAAGTTAAGCAAAGGTCGACACACAGTCCTTGGATGGGTGACCAAAAACTGGCATTCCATTTTGGGCGCTTCCGTGGGTCGGATGACACGTTAAATTGTAGATCCCGGCTGTTTGTCTAATACGGCAGTGGTTGAGCCATGTCAGAAGCCTTTAGGGCGGCCTAATAAACTCTCGACACCAGAGTTGGCCACTCTCATTCAATAAGAAGAAGAAGAATGAGCATGTGAGGAATTGATTACTGTACTTATTATGTCAGAAGCTTCTAAAATTGTTTGAACACAACGCTAGACATGAGGAGAAAACAGCACGCTTAACTCACCAATAGAATAAATACAAAACCTTACGATGAAACTCGTCGATCAAGAATCAAGATCTTTCTAAATCTTTCGCAACTGAAGGACAAGGGAATATTGGCCTTAGGGCCTTGTTTAACTTAGAACCTACGAATACTGGATACTAACAATAGAATTGTAACTCCTTACAAAATATGTCGCGTCGAAATTGCTTCCAAATTTTATCTTTCTCCAATACACTACTCGCCTACAAAGCTTGCTCGTGATTGGTTGTGATGTCAGAAATAGTCGACTGTTTGATTGCAGTTAAAAAAAAAACAAATTCATGAAATACTTAAATCTATCTATATACAAATATCATTTTAAGACGGGTGGGGCGGTCTTTAGGTTTTTTTGTTGGCTCAGTTACGTTTCTGTGGTATCCATTATTCGTAGCGTAATACTATTGTTTAATCTGTGGTTGTGTGGCTGGTTTGTGCAAGAATGTTACGCAAGGGCGGTAGAAGGGCACATCTCAGTGTTTGTTGGTATGTTTAAGCTTCGATGTACTGTGCTTCATTTCGTTGAGCGACAATATACATCTGACTAGCCTGATAGCTTAGTTGTTAGTGGCTCTACCTTCTCATTTAGGGGGTTTGATTCCCGCATAACTTGGCTCTAAATTTGTAATTACTTGAGTTGAGTCTGGTCGTATCTATGTTAAATAGGCTTGTTGTTTCAGTTTCTTGAAAACCTAAAAGCCAATACAAAAGAAATTTATTTGTGTTGTTGTGCACGTTTCATACATAAATAATAAATATAGTACATATTTTATGTACTTACCTAATGTATATATATTCTTGAACTTAAAATATATAAGTTATATATTCAAAAAAACTTACATTTTGTTAAAAACTAATTTAAAAAACTAAATACTTACTAACAATAGAATAAAAACTATTTAGTACATATTTGTATACTAAAACCGTCTTGTAACTGTATTTCTACAACATTTTAATTAAAAAATAACGCCAGGGAATCTTAAGCATACTTACCTTTTTTTTCATTACGTTGTAGGCAGCAAAATATCATTGATTAAAATTCCGAGGTCACTCTAAGATGATTTCTGGTCGAACAACAATAACATACATTCAAATTTATATATGTAGTTAGTTATTTCTGTAGTTGAGTCACTTCAAAATAACATGTTTTTGCACATGATGATAAGATAGAGCTCGCTTATACTGAATCCGAGGTAATTTTTTGGAACAATGTAATTAATAAGTTCAATTGATAATGCAGTGAACTTTATGCGTTGATGATGATGATATTTAGTATGCAAAATTTAAAGCGAAGTCCGCACAAGCGACTTCAAATTCAAAGATGGCGTACATATATAGAACTGGCTTGCGAATGTGACTATCAATTCCACATAGTCCATTGAAATGTTTCAATTTTAAGTCCGAATATTGCATTTCTTATAGAACGCAATTTTATTTTTGTGGCATGTTTTTTTTACGTCATCAATTTACAAAAAAACGCATTTTGGACCTTGTTCTCAAACGTTTCTTTTTTCTCTTTTTTTGCTAATATCTTCTTTAATTTTTAATTTAGGGCAAAATATTTGTAGACATATTTGTAATCAAAACAATTTGCTACAAATTATGTCGTGACAATTTTTTTGTAAGACGCATAGTTTCCGAGATATAGCGAAGAAAGCGTTTTTACCCCTTTTTCCAAGATGGCGCCCGGGGGACAAGAGTGGCGACCCCAAAAACTTGAAGTTAAGCTTCTGTTGACCCCCCAAACATACCCCAAAAATAAAATTGCGTCCTCTAAAAAATGCAAAGCTCATGTAACATTTCAATGGACTAACAATAATTTTAAAATTAAGAAAATGCAAACTCTAGATTACAAATACGAAACAGATGGTGCTATTTACCTACAAGTAGGTAGTTATATCTAAAAGTAGTGCAATTTATGAGTGTAGGTGTAACAACCAGTAACATTGTACCGGATAGTTAGGTATACATAAATGATACATAGATGAAGACAATTGTCCCTGAGTCACTCGCAGTGTTATGTATATTAGCTAAGTATATGTATATAGATTGTGTAGATATACGTGTGATAATTCCCCAGGGCAAGTAAACAAGTCGTTAAGGTTGTCTGTTATAAATACTAAACATATATTTTCTTGAAAGAATAAGTAAGATAACCTCTGTAAATTCTATTGTGTAAATCTTGGGTGTTATTTTCCCATGCAAAAATAATTAAACAGGGTTATTATGTTATACATAACTTATTGAAAACCTTATACGTCAATAACGTTTTCTACAATATTGTATAGGAAAACAAATATATAGGTATTTTCTACGTAGGTATTTCCAAAGGATCTAGAACAAACTCAATTGTGTACTCAAAATTTACCTGTTTACTAACAATATCCTGACTTTACTCGGAATAGTTCACCTTTTTCTCATTTTAACAACTCAAAATTTGGAAATAAATCCATCTTATTCCTATCAAACGGTTTAATGTTCAAAGTGGTTCGAAGAAACCTAACGGTACTTCTAATCACAAAAGTTTTAATATTCACTGATCGTCACTCTGCGTGACCAGTTTAGGTACTTGTACGGAATGTTATTGTAGCTCCCGTGTACTTATTACCTATTAAAAATGTCTCTCTTTGTTGGTGCTCATGATGCGTGGCGGTCGAAGGAAAATGTTCACAGTGACAGCTATATTCGGACCCTCTATCACAGAATAAAAAAGCAGTTGTTTAAAATGTTGCACTAGGTGTCGTTCACGTAGCTGTGGTAGTATGCTTAGCGTTCTCGGGGCCCCGATCAGCGACGCAGAGGAGGAACTCCTAGGTTTTTAGTGGGTATGCTTAGGGTTTGGTTAGGCAATGCGACTTCCACATATCCACCGTAGATCCTCCCCGGGATTAATAAAAGGTGTCGTTCACGTTGTGAAAGCGTTAGTATAAGTACAATGTATATGAATGAATGGAAAGCTAAAGCAATGCTGCTTTTAATTGACTTCAGGGACAAAAGCAGAGGTTTTATTTAGATCGTATATTATTATGGCGTTACACAGCAGTAATTTTCAGATAGGTAGACTTGAGAAGTTCGCGACTAGAAAATGTTTAAATATTATTTCATTATTTTCATCTTCATTTCTACTAAGTATAGATCTTTCTTGACAAAATACTAAGTTTTTATATGGCTACAGAATAATATGATGGGACTAAGTTTTTTACTGAAGTATAACTAAACTCACAGAATCACGAGGTTTACAACGAGTACTATTGATAACAAATAAGGTCAGTAAAACTGTCACGCGCTGCTTGGGAATTTTTATGCTTGTAGCGTACAGACAGACAGAGAGAGCTAAGGAAACGATTGGAAAGTATACACACACAGTAACCAAAAGAGTTCATAATAATAAAATCGCTAAACTATGACACTGAATACAGAGTAAAAGCTATGTCAGAGGATTTTAGGGCGGTTCAAACACATACAACACTTGAAAGACTGGTGTCGGCACTTTCCTTATAAGTGTTTTAAAAAGTTTTTGTTTCACGAAAGCAAAAAGGGGGAAAAAACACTCAACTGTGCAATGTAGAACCAACGTACGTATCGATATTTCACTTTGAATTTCTCAGTTTGACGGCCTATCTTCCCACTTGACACTGGCAGAATTGCAAAGTTAAAACTTAGCAAAAGCCATAACAAAAAAAAAACACCATCTCATCACTTACTAAGGATCTAGGTCATTTAAACTTAACTTCTGACACCAATAAAATTACGATGATCTTAAATTTAGTATTTGTCGAACCTGTCGCATATTTCCTCGCAGATATTCTATCTTCTTTTCTTCTACTGTTTGACAAGGTTTTCTCAGACCTTGCAAGATGTCATTAAGTTTTTACGAAGGCCACGTCGAATGATGTCGATTGTCAAGAGTGCAGCCATCGTAACAGCACGTAATCGGTAAAAATACGGAACTATTCGTATTTTGGTTGTGGAAAAACTGTTTTGTATGTACTTATAGTTAATAACTAGTGAAGATGAACTTTGTTTGAGACTTCAATCATTTGTAACGGCTGTTACGAGTTCTAATAAAGTCGTATAGAGCCTTCAACGGGTCACACAATTCTTATAAATCCCTTCTTTTTTAGCGACTTCAAAAAAAGGTTATCAATTCTTCTGAAAGTTTTTTTTTCTTTATTTTATACTTTACTAGTCACTTTTTGCTTATGTTTGTCTAATGCGACCCTGCCGATTATACGATAAGGAATATAATATAGGCACCTATGAATCATAGATACAGGAAAATACTAACAATATACCTACCTCCCATATACATATACGTACATATGTACCTACTATGTTGTTGCATAATCATGACCTCCACGGTACATCGAGACATAAATAAGTAAATCACGTTCTATATGATAAACAAACAATACATAATAATATCAATAAACAATAAGTTTTATAACTGTCTGTTCTATGTATCAACAACTTAACAACCTTAATTTATACCAACTCAAGCTTAGGTACTCATCAAGGGTTTCATTTAGTAAACTCACTTACTATTATCTACAGCAAGAATAAAAGCAGTTATAACCTTAAAAAAATTAATGGAAAATTATCAAATTTTGTAAATCGTACCTAACTCCTTTTGTAAAATTGCATGACTTCGATTAAGAATGAATGAAGCGATAAGCACAATTCAGAGTCACAATATTTTCTGAATATTTAATAATAATAATACATAATTATGTCATTATAACTAAAGAAGTATAATATATACAAAGTTACTTATCAAACAACTTGATACTTGATAACCGCCATTTCCATTTACGCCCCCCTCTTTTTAATTTATGCCTAATTATTTACCTTACTTAGTAAAGCAGGCAGTTAACACAATTATGATAATTTATTGAACAATTACAGTTATTATCAGTAAGAAATACAAAGAAATGATCACGAGAGAAACTGTTATCTTGCATTGTACAAAAGCAACGGGATTTCCAAAGAATTTATCTTGAGAAAAGAAGAGATTAATTGAGTGGGTATATTATAAGGGAAAAATGGAGAAATAGGTAAATGTTATTATTTTTAATATCAGATTATGGTTATTTTGTTCCTGATAATACTTAATTATGTAACTTGATCTAACTGAGTCATACTGTTTTTTTTACTTTGAGCTTTAATTCAATATTCAATATGCAACTTAACAAACTACTTTATAGCAAAATATTGTTGCGATAATTTAAACAGACAATTGCTTATAACAAAGTAACAGACTAGAGAAAAAATATTCCAGATGTGATTGCAGTATTGCTATAACCTGCAACACTCATTGTGCTTAAGAAACTAGGTTTTACCTATACGTACCTACATAACAGTCATATAGGTAGCTGGTGGACGCCCGCGGCTTCGCTCGCATTATTTCAGGATAAAAAGTATATACATATAATAAGTAGCATATCACACACACTCACTACAAGATGATCCGTTCAGCCGTTTTTGCATGATGAGCGTTTAAATAAATAGACACAGATAAACATACTAAAGTTAACAGTTTTTTAAAATATCTTCAATGTTCAGACTTTTGACACTCTTCAGCTTTATTATACGAGTATGTATAGATATACATAGATAAGGTAAGATAAACAACATAGCTGATTCATATTCTCCATAGGTATTACAATGAGTAAATAATGATTCGACACCGACACACCCAGTTTGGTTCCTTATCATGCTTTTAACTTGACAAACACATTGCTGATTATATTTGTAAACAAATTCAAAACAAAATTGGGGGTAAGAAGCTTACTGGGCGTAAGCATGTCATTCATTTGTTTGCATAAGAAAATACTCCATAAAATGGCCGCCTCATTGTCGATTCAATTGTTTCTGAGTGACAAATATTTAGTGGTGTAAATTACTGGCACCTTACATATTTGCCACAGCCCACGCGTTTTTTAAGTATCAGTTTGGTAGTTAGGTGCTAACCGGTTGACTAAGATAGCAAACATTACACATATATAGGTATATACATCTTTCATATTCAAGTAAATATTAATTTAATGGCCGCAGCTTTGCTCGAATTATTTCGAGATAAAAAGTAGCTCAGATTGCTTCCAGTAATCAGCATTATGATGAGTTGGGGCGGTGTTGGAGCAGACTTATTTATTTATTTATTGTATGTATTTATTGTGTGTGTGTATATTTGGTAAATCTGTCTCAATAAATATTTGTCTATTTCTATTTTTCTATTTGAATATGCGCCATCCTCCACGATCTTCCTTGACCTCCTTAAGAAATAAAAAATAAAGAAGAATAGAATTGGAAGAAATCGCTATTAGCGATAAGGCCGCCAGTTGTGGCACTATTTTTTTTTAAGTGTTTTGTGTTTCTGTTTGTCTTTATTTCTTTCAATATGTGTTACAATAAAGAGTTTTATCTATCTATCTATCTATCTATCTTAAGCGAAATGACGCTCGCCTTCTTAAGTATGTGAATACACATGTACTAAAATCACACCTTCTCCAATTTCCAGGTGAATCCGTCCGCTGCTGGACCTGCTCGTCCGACCTGAACCCGATCTGCAACGACCCGTTCCTGATTGGTCAGTCTGGTCGCGACAACTACTACCCAACCAATGACGCGTACGCCTTCAAACTGGAGAACTGTGACGCCAACACCGGCGCCACCTACCCGTACCTCACGTCTTCTAAGTCCGCTTGCAAGAAGCAGAAGAAATACAGTGAGTATTCATTGATTTTATAAATCTAGCCTCAGAGTTTGTTGGACAACATCTAGGACTTCTTCATGTTGGTCGACGAACATACAATAAAAAAAGTCGTATAGCCATGACAAAGGTCTTTAATAGGTAGGTAGTTTTAAAACTTATGACACCACAGTTGGCCACTCCCATAAGAACTTACTTTTCTATATTCTAGAATATAAACTATTGTTATTCAAAGCGTTCTATCAAGTAACTTGTATTCTAAATGTTAAAAAAGTTGCAACGAAGTGATGTTTTGTGGCTAAGACCCTCTGGTCGACTAATTGTTTGGATGAGTTGACAGTAAGTCAGGTTCATTGGTTTTTTTAATAACTAGTAGGTAACAAAATTTAAGATAAATAAATCGATGATACCAAGAAGAAACAGAAACCTATTCGTAGTAAAGCAACCAGAAGCTATGTCTGAAAGAACAAAATCGCGATTCGCTTTTTAAATTCCTGACACCATAATCTAGACATGTACTTACATATAGGAATAACAAATAAATAAATAAATATTCCGGGACATTGCACACAGCGCCATCTAGCCCCACACTAAGCAAACGCTTGTGTCGTGGGTACTAGGTAACGGATATAATACTTATATATTTTTCTTTTGTAAATACATACTTATTATACATACAAACGACCAGACTCAACACAAGTAGGTAATTATAAATTTTTAAAGTACATAAATACTTGTGTCATGCGGGAATCGAACCCGCGACCTCTAGATTAGAAGGCAGAGCCATTACCAACTAAGCTAACAGGCCAGTCATATGAAGAAGTTAACCCATACGTATCAATAGATAATATTATATATTCCTAAGTAAAACTATACTCACTTCCCTTTCATATTGCAGTCACACTTCCCGTGTTATGTAAACAACTTTCTACAAGCAAGAGCCGCAGGAAAACGAAACTGACTGACCGTATACGATAAACCTGCTCAATAAACAAGCATGTATCGGCACGGATAGCAAAAAAGTTTTAAACTTTCTTTTTTTCTGGAGACCGCTGTGTGCAATGTCCCGGAATATTTATTTATTTTTGGTACTTAGATATTTTAGATTCACGTTCGGATTTCTTATGAAAGAAATCGTCTATTCTATTATATTTAGAAACGGCCTTAATTTGGTCATCTTAAGGAACGAAGTAAATCTATCTTTAGATATTATTTGTAACTAGTGGGTGCTCGCGGCTTCGCTCGCATTAAGAAGTAAAATTTGCATACCCTATTTCACCCCTTTAAAAGTGGCATTTCCGAAAATCCTTTCTTAGCGGATGCCTACGTCATAACATCTACCTGCATACCAAATTTCTGCCCGATCCGTCCATTGGCTGTGCGTTGATAGATCACTATATCAGTCAGTCACCTTTGAGTTTTATATATATAGAAAAGCTACGGGCCTCAATTTTCAAAAATCCGTTCACTAAGATTAGAAAGACCTACAATGGTGATATTATTATATGAAATAGACTCCCATTACATCGGTAGCAGGTTCGACTGCCACCGGACCAGTTTGGTTTCGGATGCCGTTCTTAGACCGTTATATGCAACGGTTAGTTAGCTAGGTGCAATCTATTGAGGTCGGGAACTGAGAGTTCAATGCTATAGGTACTTTCTTCACTCCATGTGATTTATTTTATTTTAGTCGTATGGCGTTAGACTCTGAGTAAACAGAAGCACTTTCTTTCTATTTCTATGGATTATATTTCATAGTTCAGTCTAACAATTTTTGGTCCTGTCACTAAAGGTGACCCAGAACCTCCACCGGGGCATTCATTGACAATGTGGTCGATTGTTTGCACTTCTGCTCCGCAGGGGCACACTGGTTTTTCGGCCCAATCGCACCGGTGTTTATACAGGGCGACTACTCCATGTGATCTTCCTATTCTTCTTATCGAATGAGAGTGGCCAACTCTGGTGTCGAGAGTTAAAAATATGTGTTGAAAAAAAAATTACTTACCCAAAAAGGTTGCTCACCATCAGGCGAATTACGGCCAAGTGCAAACCCATTCCTTGTAAAAAAAAAGGTTATCAAGCTCGTATAAGAAATTTCAAACCGTATAAATGTGTCATACGGACACCTTCTTTACCCAACTTTTTCACATCCCCATAAGTTCAGGTTACATCGGGAGGCAGACTATGGCTTCACGGATATCCTCATCCTTTTAAAAACAGGATAATCCTTATAAAACATTCCTTATGAACACTAACGATAAAGATAATAAGAAAATACATCACTTATGCAAAAGGTCTATGATACATACTCGTATAAGTACTAGCTTTTCTCTGTGGTTTGCACTACATAAAGTATACCTTTTTCAAACCCGTTTAACTATTACAATCAACCCGTTTTTTTTACACATTTATAATTTTCAAAGTTTTGGTGTCTGTTCTATAAATATTAGGAGAATTAACGATAAACAGATAAACCAGATAAACAATTTATTTGTAACCAAAAGCTTACACGTCAATTAGAAATTACAATTGTACATAATTTATATATAAAATTACATATCTTATACCAATTATTTATTTTACAAGATTTCTACCATTAATATTTAGGAAGCATTTTTTATTTGTTTTAAAGAACTCGTCTATGGAATAGTATGTTTCATGAACGAGCCAATTTTTTAATTTATTTTTAAATATGTTGTCTGACATGGAATTCTTAATATCAGCCGGAAGACAATTGTATACGTCCGGTCTTTTCACGTGATATTTGGGTCTAATTGCCATAAAATTTAATAAAGATGGATAGTACGGTTTTATCATTATAGTAACAAGAACAGTATACATAAGTAAGTAGGTACTTACACTCATTTATATAACCATTGCGAGTAAGATTAGAATTTATCCCCAAGGGACCATAATTTACGGAAGCATTGCAGCAGCTGGGTATTAATTTCATGTCTTTTAAATAGACCAATTAGATAAATGTTGCTGATAACTAGATATTACGCTAGAGCTGAAGAATAGACGCCAATTATATACTGGAGTTGTTGCAATGAGGTATTATTTAAGCAGCGTGGTAAATGTGAATGAGTAGTAAATGTGAATGAGTAGATGATTGATGTTGATTTTGTACCGGGGATCCTGTTGGGGAAACTCTAACAGAGAGTTAACTACTTACATAATTTATTTTTTCGTGAAATAAAATCAAAATAAGTCTTTTTATTGGAAAATTTGAAAATAACTCATATTAAAAACATAGGAGCTGTGAATAAAGAATAATTGAAATGATATAATATTTTTTTAAGTAAGTACCTACTTATTTTCTTCTTTTTTACCTAATCAGTTTTGGTTAAAATAAAACTAAGAACTAACCTGCTATAATTGATGTCTTTATTTAAATCATCCAAATTTAGATCAGACCAATACCTAGTCAACTTTTAATTGTAATAGTAAACAATTTGTTCCACTAGCAATCTTAGCGTTTAACTACCGCCATATAAAGTAGGAAGCCATTTTAACCATTTTCTTAGTCATGCTTTTAATTTTTAAACCCGTTTCTCGCGTTTTCAATGCCATTCAAATAGAGCTAGTGCGTCAAGACTTGATGTTTGTCCTTCTACATCTATTGTTCTACTGAATCGGTGCTAATTACAAGGCTTGCTTCTTATTGCAATCTAATTAGAGACGCTGCGATTGTTTTTTGACGAATATCCGTGTTGTTCTGTTGTTCAATGCTTGCTAGTAGTTAAGTCTTGTTCGAGGCCCCCAGGACGGTTACAGAACTCTCGATACCGAAGGTTCTCAATCTCGTTATGTACGCACTTATATAATAGTCGCAAACAGGTATATCTACGAGTTTATGTAAAACAATCCAATCATATCATTATTGATTTATTAATTTTTCGCCTTAAATTAATTTTTAATATCTGAGTACTGCTTTTTGCTTAACTAGGACTTTCTAAGTACTAAACGAACTTTAATCGTCGTATCTTTTCTGCGGCACTTAGCCTTATCTAAACTTGACGTGAGTAATTCACATGTTAATGAGGTTAAACTGTTATATCTGCCTACTTGCATAGGTTACGATGAATCTACATAATTTAATTTGGTTCAAGGAAATAAGTAAAGTGGTGCACTAATTTATTTTATTACGAAAAGTACAATGCAATGTCCAGCTATATGTATATCATCAAGTCAAGTGTAGGTAAAGACTTAAGTATTTTGCTCCCTAAAGACAAAATACTCGATCAGCTATACTCTAGGGTAATGCTGTATAATATAACTAATTCTAATAGGTACACCTATTGTATATATATTGTATATATGTAGTCATGTGAAAAATGTAGGTACTCGTAGTTATGTGCAAATTGAAATAGTCACATTGCGGCACTAGTACTTGGCAAGTTAGCGCTAAATGACGACGTAATCCATTGTTTTCGAATAGGTATGAAAATAATAGGAACGATGTTGAAGTAGAATAGATGATATAATTCCCAGCTTCATAAGAATGTGTTTACACTGCTTTACACGTATTTTATGTATCGGTTGATAGAGTTGCCATAAAAGTTAAAATGTATCTTGCCCATTAAAAATAAGAGTAGTAATTAAATCCGCACAAGATATAAGACTCGTAACTAGACAAAAAAGGCAAATACAAAGGTTTTATAAAATTATTCTTATTAGCTAGATGGCGCTGTGTGATATGTCCTGAAATATTTATTTATTTATTTAACGTTGTGATTTGATCACTTTTGTTTTTTAGCCTTCCCTTGCACGCTAATTGAATGTTGTTAATTTTCGGTACCTACGCACGATAGTGTGTGCCAGCGGTCTCACAATAGATCTTTATTTTAGGAGGTGTCGTCACGACAAATGTCGGGAAATACTGATAGTATTGAGACGCAATATACAAGGTGTTTCAGAACGGTGGCACAATATAGTATATTCATTCATACTCGTATAAGGACTCACGTACGCGATTATGAAAGTGCAATTCACACATTTTTTACACCATACAATTTATTTTGACTTGTTTTCGTGGCAGCCCTAATTCAATATCACACAAGCATGTGTACGCGCCTGCGAGAGGAGGTATACGTACATTCTACATACATATAATAATAGACAAGATAATTCGAAGGCAACTAAATTGAAATGCCAGCCTTGTAATTACATAAATATTTCCATCAACTATAGAGTATGTCCTGCGCAGACCAATCCCCATCCAGTCTTATCACGCGTAGGAACTTGGCGACGGACTAATCAGCATACAGATAAAAATCATAATACTCGTCTCGTAACTGTCCTCTTGCATAGATTTTTCGCTATAACAAAGAGTCTATAGAGCGTATGTAGTAGATATAGATCGTCTATGACAACACATTTCGGTTGAGCAAGCTTTTACGACCAATTTCCGTAACCTTTTAAATATACAGAGATATCTAGGTAGTATATGTTTAGCTCTGAACGTGCAATATTGCATATCCATCTATTTGCGAACGGCCAAGATTTATGGATAGTTATTTGAAGCCCACTGACATAATGTCTTAAACGCATGTGTACAAAATTCAAAGCAAAAGATGTCTTTCATGTGTTTATGTGTGTATGTTTGGGTACCTGTGCAAGTGGTTAATATTGCAATATATAGTATTAAGTATCAAAGTATTTTTTATGTTCAATGCATGCAGTGTCTGTAGTAGGTAGGACATGCGGCTTTGTTTGTAACCAACCACTGTATTGTTACTTGTATGTTTGCTGTGTTGTCCAGTTTACAGACCTAAATAAAAATAAAATGCAATAAGTAATAATCAGATTTTGAAAACCTACGTACAAAACCCCCCATATTTTGCAACTAGTACCGAACAAAACATCATTCTCACATGTCCTCTCATCTCTATTCCAGTCAACGGCCAGATGGTGATCTCCCGCGGCTGCACCTGGAAGCGTGCTGACGACTACTCCACAGCCTGCCCCAACACCAGCGGAGGTCCCAACGAAGTCACTTCCTTCTGCGAGACCTGTGAATATGACGGCTGCAACGGCGCCGCCACTCTGGCCAAGACCTTCGCACTGCTCCTCGCGCCTTTGGGTCTCTTGCTCTTCAAGTAAAATGGTTGTCCCAACCGACATTTATTGAAATCATACATGTAGCTGTACTTATATCTTTGGGAAAATAATCTTTGAGAAAGTGATCTGTGCCTTGCAACTATGGATGAAAGGATGGTGAAATAATAATTTTGAGTTGTAAATATTTATATCCTTGTATCTATAAAATAGCTTGCTAGAGAACGTTAAAAAGAATCTCAATTGGAATAAACGGAATTTGTTCTTCAGCAAGTATCATCAAATTAGTTGGTTTACAAGTTAAGATATTGAAACATGTTTAATTTCAATTTGTGTCGGGTCCATTATGTAAGCGATATTATTAGTTGGAGGTTTAGTTCTAATTATAAGACAAATCGAATTGCAAACCATTGAAAAATAACAAGATAAATATTATCATGAATCCCATTTAAAAATTTGCGAGAAATCATATCTGATAGTCATCGTTACATCGGTCGCAAAGTCATAGAGAATTCAACCAACAGTTATTTCGGTACAAAATAGTGCATTTACATTCGAAACATCCTCGAACGACGCAGTCAAGACGTCGCCAGTCGTCTGAATCAAGTTATGATCTCATAAACAGTCCAAATTCGTCGGAGATAGATATATGTATGTATCTTGAGATATCTTATAGACACCGTCTGATGAAAGTAGGGCAGCTGTGTCACTAATACATAATCTGTAGATGTCCCTAAACTAGAATAACGCTATGTAAATTTATTCGATACTAGCGTGATGGACGAAATACTGTGTCGAGATCGATTAAATCGTGAGATCAGTTTTTAATGCGCTTGGCGTTGTTGTTAGTTGAATCTTTCGTTTCTCGTAAAAAATATTTTACGTAAAGCAATGCAACATTAAAAAAAGTTGTTATTGCTATTATAAAAAAAACAGGCAGGATATAAATCAAAACTGCTCATATTTGATCCAATTTGGTTTGCAATACGATTTGTTTGTTTAAAGATATAGAGTACAAAAGTAAGTGGGACCACATAAATTCCCAGTGTACCCACCGTAGGAGAAAATACCAAGTCTATGTACTGTAAACCATTGTATTGTTATTTTTCATATATCTCTTCAATATTTTATACCAACTTACTGTAACAACTTTACAAATTCTCTCGATTTTAATACAAAGTACCTACTGTCTTTAAATGTTTTCTATGTAATGTTGTTTGTTTTCCATCTTAAACTTTGTACGTAATAACTACGCTATTCTCTATACACTTAACCTGGATATCTTTGTAAATATTAAGTTTCAAGTTTCTTATAAGTTAACATAAGCTACACAATGTTAAAACTAATGTACTACATATTTCTGTAGTTACCATTTTCCAACCAGAATTAAGTTTGCTGTACTAAAATTATAGGTACTATTTCTGGAAAACCTACATACATGCATACATAATATGCTACGTACCTATATCGCTAATGTGACTTTATTTTAGAACATAAATATCAGATTGTGGTCATCATTAAAACGTATGATAACAAAAAAGGTATACCTAATAAAGTATTGTACAATAAACAACTATAATGAGCTGGCTCTCGAAATAATTTTAGTGCAGTACAATTTAATTAGTGTACAATGTACATACAAAAATGGATAAAACTCGCCCCATAAAGACCTCACTAATATGCACGAAAACTGAGCAGTGCCTTATTCCATCGAAAATTCGTTATTTATACGCATTTACACTGAAATCACAAAGTTATTATTATGTAGATTTTTATGCGTAATAATTTTAATTTTATCGCCGACGATGTTGAGTTTTGAATAATAAATATTTCACAAGATTGATGTGTTTTACTACAAATATTTTTTTTGCATTACATAGGCTTACGCTTCACTACAACTTGCCTGATGTTGAGCAACGTTGTAATCTACGATCTAGCGCGCTTGCCTAGAAGAAACCGGTTTACTCTCGACTTGAAGACCGACAAATTATATATATAAATATATTGGAACCTAAATTATAAATAAACCTGCATAGTAATGCTGACTTAGACTAAGGTTTATCACGGGTCACCTTGGTGGAATGCCCAGCCTGGGCAGATGAACGTAGTGAGCTGATCACCGCGGTGGGGAGGGATGGTCTCTCTATCTGCAGCGGACAAGGCCATGGTGAGATCTGAGATATCTTGGGAGGGGGTCATCTCATTTTGTGAACTAGTAGGTAATCTAAATATACAAAACTCAAAGGTGAATGACTGACTGATATAGTGATCTATCAACGCACAGCCCAAACTACTGGACGGATTGGGCTGAAATTTGGAATGAAGGTAGATGTTATGACGTAGGCATCCGCTTAGAAAGGATTTCTGGAAATGCCACTTTAAAGGGGTCAAATAGGGGATGCAAGTTTTACTTCTTAATGCGAGCGAAGCCGCGAGCACCCACTCACCCACAAGTGGTTCATAAAGGAGACGACCGAACGTGAGCAAGACATCTTCACGGATCTTGCAATAAGGCGCAGGAGACCCGGACGTCAAAGAAGACTCATTCATGCACTTCGACCTCCGTAAGAAGAGCCTTAGGAGATGGTCTCCGGGGGGGTCCGTCCGTCGACAACAAGAACCCTCGAGGTGGCATGATGTGTGATTGCTCGCACATCTCACAGACAAGAGGGTATTCTCTAGTAGGATAGTCTCAACTCTTTCCAGCCTAGGATGGGTCCGAAAGGACCCGCGTGTCGTGGTTGTAGTTGAGTAAGATATTGTACCTGCAACCAGGACACCTGTATTCTGAGCACGCCACACAGCGAATGGACGCAGAGGGGTCTTAGTCGGGTGGTGCCCGACACGACCAATACAACGCCCCCGATGCTGTGTGTAGGAGTGTACATTCCGGATTTCCCCACTAGAAAAAAAACAGTCAGTCACGGTTGTCTAAGCCAACGTGACCACTTTTTAGTATTGAATCAAACAATAATATTATGTATTTAAGTCTATAAAGATTAGATAATAACTGTACTATAACGATGACTTGCGTGTTACGGGTAGGAAAAATTACAATAGTCATCTGAAGTCGCATATACCTAGATTAGAGGCAGTATAAATATAGAAAAACGATACATTCTAGTCACTACATAACGTGTACGCTATAGTTTACCAAGGTCTTCTTTAAACAGAGGTTTTAAGTAACAAAATGAGTCTAATAAATAAAGTGGCTATTGTGACTGGTGGGAGCTCAGGCATTGGTGCCGCCATTGCTAAAAAATTCGCTGCTGAAGGAGCAAAAATCACCATTATCGGAAGAAACCAAACAAAACTGAAGAATGTCTCTGATTATTGTGAAAAACTTGGCTCAAAACCATTGACTGTTGTAGCCGATGTCTCAAAAGAAGCAGACACCAACAAGATTGTTCCTGAAACTCTAGAAGCGTACGGAAAAATAGATATTTTGATCAACAATGCGGGAATTGCAGACGCCAAGAGTATTTTAGATGAAGGAACTGTGGAATTATTCGACAAGATTATGCAAACGAATCTATATTCAGCTGTACGCTTGACTCATCTTGCGGCAAAACATCTAGTTGAGAGCAAAGGGAATATCATTAACATATCCAGTATAGCTGCACTACTGTCTATGCAGAATGGCTACGCTTACGGCGTATCGAAGGCAGCCATGGATCATTTCACCAGAAACATAGCTTTGGAGCTTTCGCCAAAAGGAGTTCGAGTGAATAATGTTAACCCAGGACCTGTCATAACTGATATAATGGAATCAAGAAGAATGACACCTGAACAATATACAGCAATGTATGAGCAACTCGGTACAATGACATTGTTAAACAGATGCTCAGATGCCGAGGAGATAGCAGATATGGTCGAGTTTCTAGTAAGCAACAAAGCTCGTGGGATCACTGGAGCTTCTATTGTTGTAGATAATGGAATGTTACTTAGGGCACCAACTGATTTGACATTGCCTGGAAATTAAATGTTCTGTTACATAATTATTTTATGTATTTTCATATAAATGAAACCCTTCAACAAACTGCTTACTATAGCAGCTAGCAGGACTAATTTGTATGAGTTTAATGATGTGTATGTGCTATTCCTTACAATAATAATCAAGCTGTTTAATATTTCACAGAGACTTTAATAGTCCTCAGGACAAAATCTTACCACGTAAGTATAATAAAACCACTATATACGATTATTATCAAACACAATTTATTGGATCAGGTTAACTAGTAAAAAAAGATAATGATATTTTGTTAAAATGGACGGTTGCAAATTCAGTCTTATTATATATACATCTAGATTCTTACTTATAAATCCTAAGGTACTTAAAAATGCATAAAAACATTAAAAGTAATATACTCAATTTTAAATACATAAATTGTGATAATATTTCAGTTAAAGGATTGAGATTCTAATCCTTAAATTTTTTATTAAATCTTATATAGGTAATAATAATCAATAAATCAAGCAACTCTCAGATTAGTATGTCTTCATAAAATATTTTCAAAATAAAACTTACTTGGATAAAATCTTCCTCTTCATAAGAGAGCATATTTTATTTTAATTCTAAGGCACTGGATTAAATTCTATTGTAATGTACAGAGATAATATACTGAATATTATATTATGTTAATATTATCATTTGAGACTAAAGACATGCCTTCCAAAAATTATGTCACAAATAATTCAGATTCTTTTCCAATCCTATAACTACTTGATGTTAGGTTTTTACAATAATTATACTGAAAATAATTTCTGCCTGAAATGCAATTTAATTAGCAAGTAAAAATGATTTCCTCATCAATTCAAAACAGGCAATTCTTTCAGAGTAAAATTGATAAATGTACATACACGTAACATACATCATGTCTCTTTAGCTTATAAGATCTTATAGAACTACTTTGAACAGGAATGATGGCAGTACAACTAAGAGTAAAGGCACTGGTCCAAACATGGAAGAAGAATTGCATCCATCTTTGCTGTTACATGTGCAGTATTCTATGAATATGTTGTAGGTGCCTGTCCTCATGAGACAGAACCTCTCGTCACCTTGGATACCCACATCGCCGAGGTAAGCACAGTCTCTGAAGTAGCGCCATTCGCCGTTTACTGGAATGTATAGATATTTTCTAGGTTAGATTTATGTAGAGTACATAATACTCTTAAATAGATTAGGTAGTATGTACGCCTTATCTTGGCTTTTACATCTAAGAGTATAATAACCATTTATAGTTCTGAGGTGCTGGAGATATGTGTCCAATAAGAACTCTTGTAGTTAAACAATCAGACATATCAAGTGAAACATGCATAGTTTTGATATTAATTGAACTTTTGACTGTAAGAGTAGCTAGATATAATTAATGTACTTATAGGTAACTTTTAACCCGGGAGAAAGGTTATGACGCCCCAGGGACCTATTTCTGTCATAAAAATCAGTAACTAACCTTTTTGTCTGATCTTCCGACACATGCTAGGCCGGATTCCAGGCAAATGCGACAATCCCTTTTCTTGCTCGCAGTCAGTAATCGGTACTGTGCTATTGTCGAAGGGATCCGCACACTTAGGATCATTGTTGGAGCGGCAATTCCAGCATTTTAACGTCAAACCTGTAATAATCAACACAGTAAGTATAGAATTTGGGCGTGACAATATTCATTCAACTAACGATTAAATTGTTGACTTACCAAAGGGTACAATTGAGAGAATAATAAAAGCGAATAGCGTAATATGATTGTATGATCCCATGCTGCACTTGTATTGAATTGGTGTTTGGTGGTGGTATAATTATGAAAAGCGATAATTTTTCAACGGCTAATACCGCACCTTACAACAACAGACAAAACAATTCATTCATTTTAGTTTAGCAAACAAGCAAAGCAACAAAACAAGCAACTTTAGCAATTTGTGAATGATATAGAATGTCAATGTCATTGTTTATCCTTTTACTTTAGCTGTTAAGACCATGCAGCCACAGCAGTCAAGCCGTAAATTGTTATATTTTTATCTATTAATGATTTATTTTTAGAATAAGATAATAAACGTAATAGGTATAAGATTTTTCAGAAGATATAATTTAGTGAACGAGATCCATAACATTCCTAATATAAAAAATATGCTAAATAATTTATTATATTAAAGTTAAAAAAAAAAGTTGACAGCAAACTACGCTGTCAATTGATTTTGATTTCCGCTTGCTTGTTGCTTAGCAGCTTGCTTAATGCTTCCCCCGGAGCCCGGCACTTGAGTCTCGCGACAGACTTGAGTGGAGCCACGAATTGCGCCGATCGCGCCCGACTATAGCCGAGCGAATCGAGTTGGACCCGCAATGGTTGATAAGAGCGATAGCGGCGGAGCTGTTGAAATTGATGTTAATTGTTTAAAACAACGATTAAATGAATTAATTATAAATTTTAATTATTAAATGGTTCGCGCGTAATAAATAAATACAATATTATTGGTAACAATTATTATTTGTTCTTGTGTAATATTTGCTGACCAATAGTTTATTATTTAATTGAAACTAAAACCACTTGGAATTGATTTTATTGATTTTTGGACGGGTCCGCGCGTTCAATCAAAATCGCTCGCGCTGATCCCGTTGCACTTGCGATTGATTTGTATTATCGTTTCCACACCACTCTAAGAAGTCGATAATATTGGCGCGTTTTTTATAGTGGTATCCTCGATAGGCCTACATCCACTACTACTACACTCTCTGAAACTATACAAATAACAACATTAATTATTTTGGTATTTTCGTAGCCACAAATCTTCTTAAGGAGGACTAAACACCACAAATAATAATAATAATAATAATTCATTTATTCATCTATAGTGTTACAGCGTTATTATAATAGGTATGTGATTTAATAATAAAGTGTTTCACTATGAGATAAGTCTTACATTTATAACCTTATTAACTTATGAGTGACGATTTGATAAGTTATTGTAATTCATTACATAGCTAATTAAGTAGGTATCTATTATAATTGATATTAATATGAGACAATTTAAAAAGAATAAATAAATTAAACATTTGTTAAACATTATGTAGTTAGTTACTTACACTAATTTTCAGCTGTATAGGGGCTTCGTCAATAAATAATTATAAAATATAAATATAATAAATTATAAAATTACAAACTTCCTCAACTTATATTCCTATTACAACTATTTTATTGCAGTTTCATTAACCGATATTTTAAAATTACTATAGTCATTTTTCATAAATTCTGATACACTGTAAATAGTCTGAGATAGGAGTAGGTTTTTTACATTATTCTGAAAAATGCCCTCACTCTCAATTTGTTGTATTTGTACTGGTAGCTTGTTGTAAAGTTTTTGACCCATTACTCTAGGTAATTTTTCATACATTACTAATCTACAATGAATTTTTTCTAATAGTTGAACAGGTTTACAAGCCCTGGGTTTTGATGGGGGTTTTCTTTGATATTCATTTATTATAGACCTGGCATATCTAAGGATTTCAAAAATGTAAACGGAGACAGATGTCAATATGTTCAGGTTTCTGAACAGTTCCCTACATGAGTCTCTGTAACCAGATTTTGTCAGTACCCTGATTGCACGCTTCTGCATCTTCAGGACACGTTCGTAGTCTGTGGAGCAGCCCCAAAGTATGATTCCGTACGACATTACTGAATGTACGTATGCGAAGTAGACCTCTATCAGTTGCTCTTTGGAAGTCACAGCTCTTAGTTGTTTCAATGCATAAATTCCTTTTGACATTTTTTTGCATGTGTTATCAACATGCTGTTTCCAAGTTAAAGCTGCGTCAATGTCAAACCCTAGTAACTTTGCTATATTAACACTTTCTATGTCTCCATTATCGGTTGGTATCGTAATTGTCTTCTTAAGGGTGGATACCGCATTGAAGCAAACTATATTTGTCTTTGATGCATTTAATTTAAGACCATTATTCTTGAACCATTGGCTTAGAATTTCTAGTGTCTCTTTAATGTTTTGTTTCAGTCCTTCAATAGAGTTACTTGACACTATTATTGAAGTATCATCCGCATATTGAATAAGGGTCCCTTTAACCTTCAGGTGAGCCATGTCGTTAAGGAATATTATGAAGAGTAGGTTTCCGAGAGATGAGCCTTGGGGTACGCCTACATCAATTGTCTTTGGTTCTGATCTATAAGTTTTTCCATTAATTTTTACTTCAACAGTTTGTTGTCTATGTGTTAGAAATGACTTAATTAGGTGTCTAGTTTGATCCTTAATGCCATATATTTCTAATTTATTTAGTAGTAATTCATGGTTTACGGAATCGAAAGCTTTGGATAAATCAAGTAGTATTCCTGCCACGCATTGTTTACTTTCTAGACTTAACAAAACTTTTTCTACAAATAAATGAGTGGCAGACGTGGTTGATTTACCAGCTCTATAAGCAAATTGATTGTCAGCTAAGGATTTGTGTGCATTTAAATGCGCCATTACTGATTGGGATAACACAGACTCAATCAGTTTTGATACTGTTGGAACAATGGCAATCGGTCTATAATTTTGGACTTCGTCAGTTTCGCCTTTCCCTTTGTATAAAGGGGTGAGGCGAGCTGTTTTTAAAATTCCAGGATATTGTGTTGATTGTAGTACATTATTAATCATAAATGTCATGTGATCTGCTAGATAGGGCATTATATCATTCAGCAAGTCACCAGAGATATCATAGATGTCTTTGGTTCTGTTGCCTTTTATTTTCATTCTTGCCAGTTTAATAAGTTCATTTGGATAAATATTCTTTATTGTCAAGATAGGTTTTTCTTTTACGTGAGATTTTAAAAATATTAGTGAATCTTCTATATTAGGCTTATTATATGTTTTTAATTCGTCACCTATTGACACAAAGTAGTTGTTGATAAAGTCAGCTACCTTATTATCTGGTATTTGTTTGTTAGTTTTAGGGTCTTTGAGATTCCATGTCCATTCTTTTCTGTTCTTATTTGTCTCTTCCTTGATTACTTCCCAAACTTCTTTCTTTTTATTTTTAGATTCTTTTATGCGGTTATCGATATATTCCTTCTTTTTATTTAGCATCAATTCATTCTTATTTCTGATTTTATCTTCAATAATGTTGTCTGTTATATTTTCAGGGAACTGTCTTTGTATTACATATAAATCATGAATATCATTCTGAATTTGTATTAATTCGTCATTAATCCATGGGTTATTCTTTTTGAGCTTTCTTTTAGTTTCTCGTTTTGGGAAATACAATTCCATATTCCATGTGAATTTGGACATAAAACTAGAAAACGTTTTATCATCATATTTTGTGAAAATGGCGTCCCAATCATATGATAGCATAGCTTCACCGAACTGGCAGATTCGCTGCGGATTTACTTGTCGTTTTGAGGTCACTATATATTTATTTTCTTTGTCAATTGTAGTTTTAAGTATTATCAGTTGTGCATCATGGTCAGACACATCTGTCGGTGTTGATCTTACTGTGATTCTTGTATTAGTGATGTGTGAAATCACAAAGTCCAAAGATGATTCGGTATTGTTTTCAATTCTGGTAGGAAAATCTACGAAATTTTTTAACTGACCTAGTCCCATTATATCCATTAGCGTAGATTTCTCCTTGGACTCTTTCAAAAAATCTACATTCCAGTCACCTGTTAATACTACGTCAGTATCCGATACACTTGAAATGATTTCCAGCAGTTTTGACATGATTCTAATAAATACTTCGAAATCCCCTTTGCCTGTTCTATAAACCCCTATGACTAAAACCTTTCTTGCCCTAGTGATAATTTCTACTGCCGTAATATTACAGTCATACTCAACTGATAAGTCATCTATATCACTACGTTTTTTGAATCTTAGGTGACATTTTGTTAAAATGGACACACCTCCATGTAATCTTTGTTTTCTTACAAAAAAATTACTATGATTATATCCCTTGATTACTAAACCGTTAACGTCATTGGGACATAACCAAGTTTCTGAAAGAATTAAAATATCTGGACAGTATGTGTCAACTACTAGTTGTAAATCTAATCTCTTTTTTAAACTTTTGATGCTCCTACAGTTCAAGTGCATTAGTATAAGCTGGCCTTTATTGTCCTGTTTATTGTTCTTGTTTAACCTAAAAAAGGACTCGTATCAGCCAATGGTTGATGTGCCAACGATTTCACATGCTTCGTGGCCATCCCTTGATCACAAGACGTAAGCTCAATCAAATCATTATTTGTAGAAGTTAGAGTAATTTCAGATATTGAATTTCGGTTAATTTGTCTACAAAGAAATCTAATGAAGCTACGTTTCAATTTTCGTGACTGAGTGAAACAATTGTAGTTATATTCGTTTACATCAATAAGTGTTATATCTGACGACCTAGACACATATTCATATATATTTTTATTTAATCTATAGATACGATCATTCAAGTTCCTATCAGTATTGTATTGATACGGCAACGTCGTAATTTGTAGCTTTATGTTCTTGTTCTTACAAATTTCTCTAGCCTTCTTGACATCTTCCAATTTGTAGTTAAATAGTTCCGACGTAATGATAACTAAGTCGTCTCCTTTTTTCATGTGTTTGGTAAGTTGCAAAATATCTTCTGTGACTTGTTTGGAGGAAGCACTAGGCTTGCATATCGAGAGTACATCTGTCTTTTTATTATAGTTTTGTATATAATCTGCTAATCCTCTTCCCAAGCCATCGCACAAAATTAACATTTTCTTTCTATCATCTTCATGCTTATTTATGTTATCCTTAGGACCAGCTTCCTGTGCAGTCGTTGTTTTACTCTCTGTTGCTTTAGATTCTTTATAACACAAACTGAGCACAGTCGTGTCATTTATTGGGGTCTGTAATTTCTGTTCAATATCTGTATTACTTGCGTATTCCTTTAAAATATGCTCGCTAACCGGTCCTATTTCTTGTTCTTTATCCCGTTCTTGTGTTTCTTGCCTTTTATTTGTAAGATTTATGTTTTTTGATTTTCGTTTCTTTTTTGATTTGGGTTTGAATTTCTGTTGCAGTAAATCATTTTTATTTGTAGAGATTTCAACAAAGGATTTAACACCTGAGAACAGTTCTTTCGCAAGGGCAGAACCTCCTTCCAACAAACGAAAAATGGAGCCACAAAGAATATTTGTGGCTACAAAAAAACCAAAAATACAATCTTCATCTGCAATAGTCGTTCCCTCTAAAGAAAAGCAACAGGAAATTGCAATAAGTTTGATGAACAATAGTAAGATTGTGTTTTCCTGGAATAACGATGAAGATTTCGCGGATGATACGTAATTTGTTATTCAATTGTTGTTATTTTGAATGTTTATTATTGTTTCATATTGTTTGATTAATTAGTTTTATTAATATTTTTAGTTAATTCAGTTTAGTATATTATTTGTAAGGTTGTATATATTTTAGTTTATATAGTTGTTGATTTAATGTATTTTTAAGTTTTTTATAAGGTTTAGTTTTTAATTAGTTACGATTACTGCTCTGTGTTATGTAAGTTGTTTTGAATAAACGATACAAGTTTTAATATTGTTATTTGTATAGTTTCAGAGAGTGTAGTAGTAGTGGATGTAGGCCTATCGGGGATACCACTATAAAAAAGCGCGCCAATATTATCTACTTCATAGAGTGGTGTGGAAACGATAATACAAATCATTAAAATCGATTGCAAGTGCGACGGGATCCGCGCGAACCATTTTGTACGAACGCGCGGACCCGTCCGAAAATCAATAAACCAATTCCAAGTGGTTTTTAGTTTTAATAAAATAATAAACTGTTTGTCAGCAAATATTACACAAGAACAAATAATAATTGTTAACGAGTTATTTATTATCTTATTAACATTCATAATCAATTAATTTAATAATTGTTTTGAACAATAACATGGTTTCGCTCGCATCAACCATCGCGGAGCCAACTCGATGCGCTCGGCTAATAGTCGGGCGCGTTCGGCGCTATTCGTGGCTCCACTCAAGTCTGTCGCGAGACTCAAGTGAGCCCGGCCGGAGCAAACCGAGCAATATTCTGTAATCTGTTTTGTTTTGCAGTTTTGGGTGTGTTCATTGCATTGAGTGTCGGTTGAGTTATTTTTCAACTAATATCAATTTTATTACTATAAAACCTATTAAAATGCTTTTCAAAACCCTGTTATTACTCTTAGCTTGCGTCCTACCAGCTGGTAAGTGTAATAATCACGGAATTACTTAAAATATAACATTATAAGTTAACATAAGTTTTGAACTTTTGTAACTTTGTTATTTACAGTTTTTTGTGTGAGATGCTATCAGTGCGCATCTTCCCAAGATAGCAAGGGAGATGATACGTGTGGAGCGTATAGAAAATTCGACAGAGACAGTCATATTGCTGTGGAATGTGGAAGTGATGAATCTCACATGCCTGGCTCTTTCTGTATGAAGTTAACTCAACAAGGACCCAGGGGTTTCATATGTAAGTACCGAAATGTATTATTAAGTCTCAGTGACCTCATATAAGGCAGTTGCATTAGTTTAAATTGGTCTTAAAACTAGTTAACACTGTTGGAACAAAGTTTTCTGTTAGAGCCATATTAAGACACAAGTGTGAAGTTTTTAATGATGAACTATTATAATAAATAAACACTAATTGTGTGTGCTTTTTCTTTGTAACCTAGAACAACGTGTGTTCATTCTGTGATCATTAAATGAATCTATTCTTATGAAGTAGGTATACACCTATTAGGCATACATCATCTTATATTAAGTGTATATTGCTCCTGATTATTATTATTTAAAAAGTCAACACAGTACTTAGTATTTTATCTATCTTGTGCAGAGAAGCTGACTTTTGCTATTTAAAACTTGTGATGCTACAGCAACTTTACCACCATTACCACTTTTTGACTCACATTTTACATAAAACCGGATATATTTTTTGTATACTTATAGAAAGTAAAATGTACAAGTTATGTCATCAATCACACCATTGTGAAGTAACTGACTAATACTTAACAGATAAGAGAAGTCATCCTGGGCATTTATCAGAAAGATGCAGGTTTTAGTCCTGTTGAACATTCATTTCGAAATAAGATGACTAATAAAACCTGACCAAACAGCTGCCATAGCCAGAAGTATTATAACCTATGTTAATTCAAACTCTACTTCATTTCAGGGGATGGCCGGTGGCGTCAGGTGATCCGCCGCTGTGCATCAGTCTCCGAAACAGGAGTCACAGGAGTATGCAACTGGGGTGTCTACGAGAACGGCGTCTATTGGGAAGAGTGCTACTGTTCCTTGGATGAGTGTAACAGCTCTACTTTCAACACATCTTCTTTGCTACTGGTACTAGGCAGCGCTTTTTATTGTATGACTAAGTATTTGTTGTGATAAGAGTAACAATGCTTTTGTAGTTTAGGTAGAAGTAAGATGCAAAAGTCCAGTTGAAAGCTTTGGAGAAATATATTATCTAAAAAGGCCAGTTTAACATGACATATTATAATAGTGGCACTTATTGAGTACCTCATTTTTGATGTGATTTTTAGTATTTTGTTCGATTGCTGCCATCCATTGTGTCTTGTAATTATTACACATTCCAAAAAGTTAGTCAAGTGACACATCTCATATTTTACTTGTTACTAGATAAAGCTATTGTAAAGCACCTAATGGTATGTTCCAGCAACCTATTTTGTTAGCCAATCAGCCAGTCATCCACCCTACCCCACTGTTTGAAGGCGGAAGTGTTTTTCAGCTTCGCACAAAAATAAATATAAAAACAAGTTCACAACACTCAGTGCTCGTTGTTATCCAGTTATATCTTCTCTCCAAGAAGTTTGGCGGGAACGGGCACATAAATTTATTCCGGAAATCTACGGTATTGTGCACAATCAATTGATAAATCTATTGAAATTGATTATTGAAAACAAATATTAACTTTTTGTTCCACCTCCTTTTTACCGGCAGCCGCGTATTATTTATTGTTGATTGTCAATTGTGGCATTTTTGCTGTCTGCTATAAAAGTAAAGACAGAACTGTCAACGTCACTTGTTCAGTTTTTTTTTTTTTTTTATTGGCTCCACACTTTAATTTGTTTGCCAAGTCAAGATGACCAAATGTGCAGCGTGTGACCAATCCATTGTGATGGCTGATTTGAAAGCATGCACTGCTTGTCGTGGTAAATTTCACTACCAATGTTTGGGAATCACGCGGGAAAATTTTATTAAAGAGTCAAAGCAGCATAAGGGTAACTGGAAGTGCCCAGAGTGCAAGTCGGGTGAAAAAAAGGGGGACAACTCTAATACTCCCATCAGAGGCGCACAAGCGGCGACGGTCTCCTCGCCCCAGGGGGAGAATTTGTCGGAACATGCCATAGAAGCAATAAAGGCCTATTTTGACCAGAAGTTTTTAGAAAACTCGAATAATGTTGCCAGGATCGAGAAGAAAATTGAAAGTAAGAGTAAGGATACACAAAATTCTTTTCTCGAGCTGAAGGACAGCTTGAGCTTCATGTCTGACCAGATGGCCGACCTAAAGAAATTATACGATGCACAAGCTTTGGAGATCTCGTCTCTTAAAGAAACAAATGTTGAGCTCAAACAGGAAAACTGTGCTCTTAGAGCTAGCATGAAGGACGTGAACTCACGCCTTGGGGTCATCGAGCAGTTGTCTAGAGAAAACAACCTTGAAGTACAGGGAGTGCCTGAGGCCAACAATGAAAACGTAATCAGGGTGATTAAGAAAATCAGCCAAGCCGTGAATTTTGATCTAAAGGGAAACGATCTTGTCACCGCGCATAGAGTAGCGAAACTGAATAATGAGTCATCTCGGCCGCGCGCTATTGTGGTGAAGCTTGCATCCCCGCTGATCAGAGATAACTTCCTAGCTTCAATTAGGGTCTACAATAGAGCTAATGATCAGGATAAGCTGAATACTTCTACTCTGGGGTTGGCGGGAGAGAAAAAGGCTGTTTATGTCTCCGAGCATCTTTCTCCGGCAAACAAGCAACTTCATGCTGCGACCAGGGCAGCGGCTGCTGACAAGAAATACCAGTTTGTATGGATCCGTAACGGTCGCGTCTTTGTTCGAAAAGATATTAAGTCTAAACCTATCGTAGTAAAGGATCTAGATGCGGTTAAATCGTTATAAAAGCAATTCCAAAAAACACTGTACGTATATATTACCAAAATGTAAGAGGACTGAGAACCAAATTACCTAAATTATACAGGAATACTTTAGAATATTGTTACGATATCATAGTCTTAACGGAAACTAATCTTAATGATTCTTTTTATGATAACGAGATTTTTGATAGTCGATATAATATATTTAGAAGGGACAGACAGGATTCGGAATCTTTAAAAGAGGGAGGAGGAGGCGTATTAATTGGTATACTGAAAGAATTCGAAGTTACTCGGCAATTAAATTGGGAATCTAAATCTATATGCGAAGACCTTTGGTTGGTTGTAAAATTGAGAAGTAGCTCTTCCACTCTAAACCTCAACATAGGGGTAGTTTATATTCCACCTAAAACCAAATTAGACTCCCTAGAAGTTATCTTAGATAGCATATCGTTAGTTATAAATGATAAGGTAGATGTATCTTCTCAGACTTTGCTATTCGGGGATTTTAATAGACCTGATTATGTATGGGTAAATGAGGAAGGTACAACTGCACTGACACCTATGCCTGGAACAACTACAGAAGATAGCTGTTTTCTTGAATTTTTAAATTTTAACGATCTCAGACAATATAATTGGATTTTAAATGAAAATAATCATATTCTTGACCTTATTTTTAGCACAGGCAACCGACCATTGACTGTGACGGAGAATTACTCACCTCTATCAAAATTGGATAAGGAACATCACCCTGCCTTGGATGTTGTTGCCGATATAGGGTATAAACCACTTAGAAGAAAGTCCTCAATGGTATATAAGTATTTCAAATCAAATTATTCAATGATAAATAATCAACTATCGCAAATAGATTGGCATAGTAAATTTCAGTCTCTGGATTCTGTGGATGGTATGGTTGATGTTTTTTATGATAATTTTCTTTCAATTGTGCAGGAACACACGCCGTTAGAGCGAACCAGAGGCGAAAAATATCCGGTATGGTTTTCGGTTCCTCTTATAAAATGTTTTAGGGAAAAGGAAAAATATCATGCGAAATTTAAATCATATGGAAATCGTCAAGATTATCTTGCATATTCTGATGCACGTAAGCGTTGCAAGAAACTTCTTAAAGAGTGTTTTACTTCTTTTAAGAAAAATACGTCTACACATTTGAAAATAAATCCTAAGCATATTTGGAAGTATGTAAAGAACTTAAAGGGAAATTCTAATTCGTTACCCGATGAAATGCAGTTAAAAGGGATGTCTATTGTGGGAGGTCAGGCGATCTGTGACTCTTTTTCTCAATACTTTAATGATGTCTATCAGCACACACAACCAATCAGCAATGTTCAAAGAAATAGATATAGTGTTAGCAGTATTAATTCTTTCATATTGAGTAGTATTACTGTTACAGAAGAGGAAGTATTGAAATCTCTGGTGTCTATAAATAGCAATAAAGGTGCCGGTCCAGATTCAATACCATCTATTGTACTTAAACAATGTGCTATTCAGTTATCTAAGCCTATGTCGTTAATATACAATAAGTCTCTTACCTCAGGAGTTTTCCCATCAAAGTGGAAGATTGCAAATATTACACCGATCCATAAAAAGGGTTCTTTAAGTATGATTGAAAATTATCGTCCTGTCTCAATTTTGTCGGGCTTAGGAAAACTTTTAGAATCGCTAATTGTTAAAAAAGTATACTGGCATATATCACAATTGCTAAATCCTAACCAGCACGGTTTTCGCCCGAAAAAATCTACATGTACCAATTTGATGTCATATGTCAGTGATGTAGCGGAAATACTAGATTCGCATGGCGAAGCCCACGCCATCTATACTGATTTCAGTAAGGCGTTCGATTTAGTGGACCATGTGTTGCTCCTAGATAAACTGCAGGCTATGGGTGTTCATGGATCACTACTCCGATGGTTTGCGTCTTACCTACAAAACAGATCACAGCTGGTAGTTCTGAAGGGTTTCAAATCTGATGTCACAATTGTGCCGTCTGGAGTCCCGCAAGGTTCCCATTTGGGTCCCTTGCTGTTTCTAGTGTTTATTAATGACTTGCCTCACATTGTGACGTCAGGTGTGAAGTGTTTCGCTGACGATCTAAAGCTGTACAGAGAAATCAATTGTGTGCAGGATGTGGTTGATCTTCAGGGCGATATCGATCTGGTGAGCTCTTGGTGTGACCAAAACAAAATGCAACTTAATACAGCCAAGTGTTTTTGCATCAAATTCACACGAAAGCGTACATCTTTTCCGGCTCAGTACCATATAGGTGATTCCCCATTGGAGGAAGTGCAGTCTATCCGTGATTTAGGTGTTATAATTGACAAAAGGCTGGACTTTAGAGAGCATGTAGACACAATCACTAGAAAAGCGAGAAAGATGGTCGGTTTCGTGTCACGACAAGCCAAGGGCTTCCTAAATAAAGGACTTTCAATAACTCTTTTTAACAGCCTATCACGTAGTGTTTTAGAATACTGTTCTGTAGTGTGGAATCCTGGATATGAAAATCATTCTGAAGATGTAGAGAAAGTACAGAAATTATTTCTATACCATTTGGCCTTTATGACTTTCAAATGTAAAAAGCTTCGATCCTACCATTCCAGACTTGAACATTTTAAAATCTCATCATTGAAAACACGTCGGGAGATGGCTGACGTTCTAATGTTATATAAATTGACTAGAGGTGCTCTGTGCGCGGGCCCCAAGGGGCCCGCGAGGGGGGGTTTAATGAAGGGGGGGAACTCCGATATATATGAAAAAATAACCATAGGTCTCATGGGCAAAGTGATGGTGAAGCTCGGCCTTCAGCCTCGCTTCTCGATTTGACATCACAGCACTTGCTCCGTCATTAAATTTATCCTGAACCATCAAAGTGATAGTGAAGCTCAGTCTTCGGCCTCGCATCTCCCTAACTTTGACGTCGCAAGTCCTGCGGTATGGCCGATATTTTTTTTATATGAAAGCTATAATTTTTTTTAACTATTGAGAACATGCATGCAGTTCTCTCCAATATTAGTTCAAGCATCATCCCTCTGTCTCTAATAGTTTCCGAGATCACCTGGGGTACTCAAGGGTCTGATGGTCAAAGTGATGGTGATGCTCGGCCTTCGGCCTCGCATCCTCCTCACTTTGACGTCGCAAGTGCTGCGGTTCGGCCTTCGGCCTCACCGCATCACTTGCTCCGTCGTTTTGTTAGGCCGTGGGCAAATGTATAGGATTTGTATTGAGACATTTTTTTTTTGTATGAAAGCAATATTTTTTTTTAGTTATTGGGAACATGCATTCAGTTCTCCCCAATATTAGTTCAAGCATCATCCCTCTGTCTCTAATAGTTTCCGAGATCACCTGGGGTACTCAAGGGTCTGATGGTCAAAGTGATGGTGATGCTCGGCCTTCGGCCTCGCATCCTCCTCACTTTGACGTCGCAAGTGCTGCGGTTCGGCCTTCGGCCTCACCGCATCACTTGCTCCGTCGTTTTGTTCGGCCGTGGGCAAATGTATAGGATTTGTATTGAAACTTTTTTTTTGTATGAAAGCAATATTTTTTTTTAGTTATTGGGAACATGCATGCAGTTCTCTCCAATATTAGTTCAAGCATCATCCCTCTGTCTCTAATAGTTTCCGAGATCACCTGGGGTACTCAAGGGTCTGATGGTCAAAGTGATGGTGATGCGAGGCCGAAAATATCAGGCTGTTTATTGACGTCTTTAATAAAGGTTCTCTATCTTCGGTGAAATTGGAATTGAATAAGTTATTTAAATACTAGTTGATGTTATTTGTATTATGTTTTTGTGTACCTATGTCTATTTTTCAGTGGTAGTAGGTTTAATTTTTGTCACTAATGTTAAGTTAGCTAGGTTCATCGTTTAAGGAAGCGTACATATCGTTATATATTTGTGTATTTAGTTATAAGTCTTAATTGTAGTACAAATCTGTTGATGAACTAAATAAAAAAAAAAAAAAAAAAAAAAAAAAAAATCCAATCCAGTATAGTGTGTATACTCAACTTAGACTGCAGTGTCACATCTGATGACCTAGTGGAGAAATGACTGGCTGTCTGTAAAAAATAATAATAAAGACATCAGCTAATGCTGTGTGTTCTAATAAATTATTGCATTGTGTTCTGTAAAATATTCTTGGTAAAATGTATCAGTGTCTATGCAATGAAATGCAATTTAGACATGACATACAAACTTACATGTGAAGTTACTGTTGCAAAGTTTTGGTGTCTTTTAACACACATCTTACTGATTTGTTAATATCAAAAATTTTATGACCACTTTTTAAATAAAAATAATTTGTTTCAGACATTGGTCTCAGACTACAGATGTTATTGACTAAAACTGGTAAAATAGTATTTTTTATATAGGTATATGAATTAAATATGTAATTAAGGTGTGCCTTTCGAATGTTCAAACACTCCGTCCATGTGAATCTTAATTATTAAATTACATACTTATTATAGCTTAAGAATAAATAATAGATTTCTGTATGCTATAATTTAGCAACATAAGTAATGAATCTCCGAGCCAATTAGTATAAGTGTAACTATGTTGATGTTTATAATATTTATGATTTATATAATAATATGTTTAAAAGTGACATGACTGCCTTAATTTCTTATACTTAATTGTAATAAGCATTTATTAAATACAAATTCAAATTCCTTTATTTCAAAGTGTGCATAAATTTCTATTTACATTTATATTGCTGCAATTTGTGTTGTATGCTGAGGGTTTTCTGTACACCATACTATACATCTTTCAACTCTGTATTATGATGTACAGTGTGTTTTTGTGATTAAAACTATGCAATGATAGCTAGAGAACATTAAGAAGATTGAAGTTGACACTAGAGTAGGTAATTATACACTTGATTTAGATTTCTATAGCTGTTATTTTAATCTCGAGATGATATTATGTATTCTTCTTTGATTATTTTTCATGGAATCTCATTTATGACTTTAATATTTGACAACTTGTATGGATTTCTGTATGTAACCTATTTGTCTCTATACAATATCGTTATGCATGTTTTTACAAATTGCCAATGTTTTTTTTAAAATCTGAAGTATTTTTTTTTCATAACTTTATCAAAACTTATAATACCAACAACAGATATTAATATATTAAGATAATCAATTGTTGAAAATATGTATGTTTGTGTACTATTTATGTAATACCTTTAGAGGTTGTATGCCACGTTTTATGTAGTTATATTATATTGCATTTAATATAAAGTATTAGGTACTTGTAGTATGACTTTAAATAATAGCAGCTCTTTATGACACTGTTTTTTACCTTATATTTTGGATGTATACAATAAATTTCTTTGACTTATAATTTCTTATTTTACTTCTTCTTGTTATCGAATGCGAGTGGCCAACTCTGGTGTCCAGATTTTATCAAGCCGTCCTAAAGTCCTCTGATATGGCTTAACGACTGCCGTACTAGACAAACAGCCGGGACCTACAATTTGACGTGTCATCCGACCCACGGATGCGCCCAGAATGGAATGCCACTTTAATTCGAATTAATTCGTTAGGAGAGTTCTCTTGTGTAGATACATCGTGGTGGGCGCCCAGGTCCTTCCACGGAAGACACATGTTTGCCTTAAATCACCTTTTATCTACTTATTAAATATATAGACTAATAAAAACAAATAAAAAAATCGCGCAATATCTTTCTGACGTCCCTGATCTTCGGGCGCCACCGTAACAATAATCTGCCACAGACGAAACTACACTTCACCAAGGCAATTCCAACAAATAATGGAGTTACCAAAGTATAGAAAGCTCTACGAGATGTGGAAAATGTCCTTTCAATTTTCATAATGAATTATTGTTTCTCATTGAGCTTTCGGCGGCATTTTCCTCGGAACCTATCGGGAAACCTCGCGTGTATGTACCCAGCTTCCGAAAGCAAACAATGCGGTGAAACATACGATTAGCTCACTCTGACTCAAGCGGTGAGTCAGCGGCGCGAGCGAGTGAGAACATCTGGCCGCGCCGTGTTTCCATCAACACGAAATCCCGGTCGAGGCTTGATCTTTTCCCGTAGGCTTCAGGCTCAGTGCTCTCAGTGCCGCGAAGGGGGACGCACGCCTCCCGCGCCGGACCCTGCTGATTTCCATGTGGAATGGTTAAGTAATCACTCGGATACTGGACGTTAAAGTGATGAGAATAGTGTCACCTGAGTGCTAATTGTGTTTTCAGTCATAAAACCTACAATTGGATTTATATCAACATACAATTGAACGTTTCTTGCGGAGCTGGTATTGAAGAGACGGTTCGAATTCATACGCCGAGGTGAGTTAATCAGCTAATGATTTTTATTTTTTTCTATTAATATTATTGATTTGTAGTGTTTGATTTGTTTTGTCGAAGGAGGGCGGTAGTGAAAGGTTACGACCTCGCGGGGGAGGCAACCTGTGACGTCTAACTACCCCCTAGGCAAGAGAATAGGTGTCTATACCACCTTTGCGTGTGTGCCAACTTTTCTCAAAGGCTAAAGGGTATTGTTGGATAAACAGGATTAACGTCGCGTTAGTTGGTTCTGGCTCCTTTTGGCAACCCATATCGTTAAATCTTTTTAGGTGAAATTGTGACACAAGACTAGTTTTAGCGAAGAGACTTCTTTTTTTTTACAAGTGTTTTTCATTTAACCCTATATGTTTAACTCGTAATACTTACTAGCTAAGGTTATGCTCTAAGTACTACCAATTCAAATTTGTAAACTCCATACTATTGGATAGACCAAGGTCTAGCTGTTAAAGTCTTGGTTTTGCGTATTCGGTGTTCCTAGTTCTTTTTGACCTTTGGCATGCCTTTCCAACTTGATGTTCTGTACTGTAGATAACTATTTGCCTCAATTAAATCATTTTAATTGGCCTGATGATAATGGTCTCAATTGTAATGGCAGTTAGTTGACTATTATTAGAATGATCTCGTTTATAATTAAAATAATGTTTTCACTGGCAACAGTCAGGCAATTTGTCTAGTAGGTCGCCTGAAGGACACACAAGCGACACTGTGGTCGAAGACGGTCTAAAACGAGGCTATAGGGACGAGACCTAACGGTGTTTTCCGGCAGCATCGATTGGGAGCCAGTTCACTAATATAATTCCAGTAATAGTTTCACTTTAGACAACAGTATTCGAATGTTCTGGTATCAAGTAAGGCAACACAGCCTAATTGAGAACCTCCTCTATTTTGAAGTCGGTTAAAAAGGGACGCATGCGATATATCGCCGATAATTATAATATACTAGTGGGTGCTCGCGGCTTCGCTCGCATTAAGAAGTAAAAGTTGCATCCCCTATTTCACCCCTTTAAAAGTGGCATTTCCAAAAATCCTTTCTTAACGGATGCCTACGTCATAACATCTACCTTCATTCCAAATTTCAGTCCGATCCGTCCAGTGGTTTGGGCTGTGCGTTGATAGATCACTATATCAGTCAGTCAGTCAATCAGTCAGTCACCTTTGAGTTTTATATATATAGATTTCAATAATGTTGGATACCAACCCCTATACCGATGGTAGGCATCCAATATAATGAAACGGGCACCTATTTATAACCGACCTCTCCCGTCCTTTGCATAAAAAGAGGCCGACACGATATTTAAATAAGATATAAAATTATTATGACGCAAAAAACAGAAGCAGGCACGAAGTGGTTACTTATTCAACTTCCGGGAAAATAACACCTAAGTACCCACATTTTCCTATTTATACGCCCGATGCAAATCAATAAATTCAGCCCTTTCATATTATCCAATTTAAGACTTGACCGTAATTCGCCTGATGGTAAGCAATCATTACGGTCTAGGATGGAACGTGCTTACCCAGTAAGAACCGATTCACTCTCGCTTTGACGATCGCAAGGTTGTATTCCGTGGCGCACAGGGAGTCAGGCAGGGAGTTCTACAATTTAGCAGTTCGCACTATAAAAGTGGAAGCAAAACGCTTATTACGACCTGCTGTATGTTCTTTTTCTGTAACAAATACTTATTAAAAACCGGCTGAAAACCTCTTGTTATAAATAGGTTAGCAAATATACAGATATAATAACAAAGCACGACTGTTTGTATTCGATTCCACAATGTTGATGTTGTATTTACAAACGACGCTTTCGCGAAACGAACGCAATATTTGTAGAGTTGTTTTCTAGATAACAAGCCTGAGGACTTAACCTAAACATTGGATGCCTTGAGGCTATGTACATAAGTATGTAAGCACATGGAAACTAAGGAATACGTTACATACATATCTGATATAGCCATGTATCGTTACTAGGCACTAGAAAAGGTTTATTGTTACAAAAAAAGAGCAGTTTTATCCCTATACAAGGCTTCATTAGCATTATTTCAAGATAAAAAGTAGCCTAAGACCTCATACTACCTACATACTAAAAATCATGATTATCCGTTCAGCCGTTTTTGCGTTTTGAGCGTTTAAATAAACAGAGACACAGATAAACAGTTAAAAACTCTAGAAATTGTTGGAACGTAGCAGAACATGCTATCAATTCGAAAGATCTCCAAACAATTTTTTTTAAATATCTTCACTGTTCAGATTTTCGACCCTCTTCAGCTTTATTATTTTTATAGTGTTTATATGTGCTTAAAAAGTTCATGTCTTATTATTTTATCAAGCGTACAATAAAATCTATGGCACCGTAAGCGATCATTATCATCATCATTATCCACAGCCCTTGGGATCCCACTGCTGGGTAGGCCTCCCTTTGTATGTGCCATCTGCGTCGATCTTGTGCAGACCTCATCCAGGTTGGACCCTCGACTTTAACGATGTCGTCGACCCATCTCGCCACCGGACGACCCACTCCTCGCCTGCTAGTTCTAGGCCACCACTCTGTAACTGCTTAACTCCGTAAGCGATATGCAATTTAATTTGTTGTAGGTCCAACTTAGGTTCTGAATTCAGACTGAACAGAAATATACTCGTACACAGAAATTTCTTCATGAAAAGTTAAACTCTCGCAGCTGTGTCCGGGCTTCGATTATAATTTAATGGCTGCCCCTTAATTTTGCCAATTCCCCGCGTTCAAGCGAAAGAAAATAAAAACTGTAGATTTATCGCGATAATTTATTATGAGAGCTCTCTTCAAATCACAGTCGTATTTACAAGTCGGTTAAATTCAGAGTTTTAAAATCCTGATGCGTGTGTATTATTTACCTATGTACTATATAAATTGCGTATAGTCGTAACTTTATTGCACAATTATTATTTTTTAAACTGAATCATGCAATTTGGCTATAGATTCCCATCACACACCGTCTTTTATTATTTTAAAATCCACATTTGATAGAATACTTAGTTATACCAATTCTAAAGATGGAGTTAGATTTATTATATTCCGGCTTATAATTAAATTGTAAACTAGCCTTAGATATAAACACAATATACATTTAAAAAATAAATCAAGAACATACTTATACATGTATATATATATATATAACGGAAGAAACAACACTCCTCTCTTTTTTATCACGGTCAAAATAGCTCGAGCTCGAGGCTCAAGCTTTGAAATTGAAATTGCGTGCCATTTGACACCCGTAATTCTGGGCAGAGGTTTCAAAGAGCTTACCTTTTACAGAGCGGCAGTTCATAAAAAGGACCCTATGAAAATTAACCCATTTTTTACGTCAAAAAGGTTTGCACTTGACCACAACTCGTTGGATGGGAAATGGAAAATTTATTTCGGCCTGCGGATACAATAATAGTCTATAATTTAATGCAAAGAGACTCAAAATATAATAAACATGAAATGAACGGTAAATGCAATTATTCTTATATTAGTATATACAAAATGATGGTGTTAAATGTCTTGATATTATGAATTTGAAATTGTTTAGACAGTCAAAATAATTTAAAAGTAATTAGAAATCCGCGATAATTGAATCCATTGCCTTTTTTATAGCTACTTACTGAAGTAAATAGAGATGTTTATTTTTACGTGGGATAGGTTTACGTTTGACTATAACGTTTGCCTATATATTATACAGCCTGCCTGATGTTAAGCATTGCTGCAGCCTAGGGTGTACACACGCTTACCTAGAAGGTACCTATCAACTCTAGATGTAGTGTTCCAAAGTTTTCCAGTCCTTACATTAAATGTAGAAGCAAAACGTGTTAAGTACTAGTGGACGCCCGCGGCTTCGCTCGCATTATTTTGAGATAAAAAGCCTATGACACTTCTAACACCTCTTACTATTTACAGACCAAAAATCATGATGATCCGTCTAGCCGTTTTTGCGTTATGAGCGTTCAAATAAATAGACAAACAGACAAAAAATCTAAAACTTGCTGAAACGTCTTCTGTTATGTATTTTAAGTATATCTAAACATTTTTTTTAATAACTTCTTTGTTCAGATTTTTTACCCTCTTCAGCTTTATTATGTATAGATTCTAAGCGTTATTTTTTTCTACAATACTCGTACCTAGTTACGGCACAAGCGGGACCCTGGACACAAAGTACGTGTATGACAAAACAAACAATAAAATTCCTATTAATAACATGATTCACTCATTCAATTTTTAAATGGATTCGTACTTAAGGCAATGAGAGTAAGTATGTAACATAGAGTATGACTGCATCAAGCGTGGTCGATGCATTGACGTCAATTGTCAGTTAAATTCGTTAATTTAAAAACTTCGTATGTTAATATCGTGTAGCCCAAGATCAAATACATACGTAAATAAGCGTATTTTATCACCATACAAAAGTAATATCAAGCAACACGTAAAATTCATTGGTTGCCCTATAATTAATAATAACTATTTTATCTGTAATTTAAATACTTAGAGACAGTAGTGTCTATTATAAATTGAGTATTTCGGTTTATTTCCTCGTCTTAATTTAAGTTAATTAATAAGGGCAATGACTAAGTTAGTAGGTAATTTGTTCTTTGAAATGACATATAATATATCTACATGCATACAGGAAAAGTATAATTAAATAAGACATAAATAATAATTAAGATATATGTTTCAGCACGTGTACTTACTTATACAAGCCTTGGACGTACTTAAATAAGTGAAATCAATAATGCCTCTATTTATCTTTATTACTTCACAAACTAAATTTGAATAGAACCGATATTGTAACCGCTCTCAGGCTTCGCTCCGGGCACACTCCATGTAGGTATTTCGCATTTCTAATGCAAAAGGTTGACACTCCACTGTGTCCAGACTGTGGAGTCGTGGAAGACACCTACCACCTCCTCATGGAGTGTGTGCGCGGCGACGCATACAGAGCTAGGATAGGGCTGAATCTGAGAATGGTGGGGTTTGTAACGGTGTACTAGCTAGCCCCACCTCAGACCAGGCCAGGATATTGTATAAACTAGTGCGGGCTGCCCTGAGCGGCTAACGAGCGTGCAGCCTTGTTGTTGCTATGCGCCCGCTGGCCGATCAGTCGCTTTATTATGATAAGTTTTGATTTTATGTTTGTTACAGTCATGTTTTATTTTTATATTTGCGGTATCATGTGTAGATTATAACAAATATTTGTTATTTTTGACCGGCATAGTCGAATCTCGACAAAGGTCCTCAAATAAATAAAGATTGGAAAAAAATATTACTTGCAGAACATTTAGAGTCTTCTTGAATAAATAAAGTGGGAAAAAAATTGTCTACAGTATTATTGCTTATCTCTATCAAAAAACGGTCACGAACACAATAATCGCTATCAAATTAATAATATCGATATTCCCTGAGCATTTTCGAATGCAAAATAGTACCTATTCGATTTGATTCGATAAATAGGTTCACTGCTGTGACGTCACACCCTCGGGCATTGTGAAGTATCGACGTCTTTCATTCACGTTTATTCAAAAGAAGGAAGGGTGAAAGGAGTATTTTATGTTGAATATTTTATAAGTGTATTTCATTTTATTTAGAAACGTTTATTCATAAGATTTTATCACGTTTCTCGTGATTCGTTGTCCGTAATGTCAACGCAAGGAAATGGAGTGAAAATTCCGTTGATGATTTGCGTTTGAGTACTATAATTTTGTGCGAGGTGAATCAATATACTTAATTATTCCCATATCGGTTGATGTGGGACATAATTAATTAAATTTATTAATTAAATGATGGTCTTCAAAGCAAGAGTGCTTTGCAGATCATAAAATATTAACTGGTAACAGAGAGTCAAGTAAAAATATTTTTGTGTTACTTTTTGCTATTTTTTGTAAAGGTTATTATGAACTACTTATTACTTACTATTTTTACCATGTTTCAGTTACCCAAAACACATTATTTTTATTTATATCTATTTTATTATATACTTTGTATTGGTCACCTAGCAACACCAACCACATTTAACACAAACACGTTCTAACGTAAATACCATAGATTTACTCGAACATGCAAAAAATAGCCCAAACGTGTAGTTCGGTGGCCGTTTCAGTTTTCAAAACACGCCCGCCTGAACAATGTTTCAGTACGGTATAAGACCAAGCCAACCTACTAATTAAATATTTGCCGCTCCGGCGAACATCTAAGCTCGTTCATAGACGATTATAAATGAGGAGACGCGACCTTAATTCCCATAGTAGGAAAACCACGAATTGGTCGAGTACCAGTATCAGTATATCAAGATGCGGAATAGTGGGAGACACAAAAGAGCATCATTGATAGAGACGTAGAGACATACCGAAAGATCAAGTAGAGAATAAAAAAGACAGTTATAGTTTACTAAGGTATTAAAGACTAGTGGACGCCCGTGGCTTAACTCGCATTATTTCAGGATAAAAATAATAAGCCTATGACTTTCCTAAGACTTGATACTACATACGTACCAAAAATCATGATGATCCGTTCAGCCGTTTTTGCGCGATGAGCTTATATATAAACAGACAACATTTCTAGAAATTGTTAGAACGTGTTTTATCAATTAGAAGTACATATCTCCAAACATTTATTAATATATTTAATGTAGATCTTAGATATGGAGTCTTGATAGTGACGTCAGCATCTTTTAATCTTGTATTTGTTTTAATAATTTGTATTTTTTTTACTAATTAGTATGGGAAGTAGAACACTTGAAAGAAAATCCAGTAATATTGATTTTGTGAAAAGAAACATGTTTTAAACAGCTTTATTCAAATTATTATTATTTTCTAAATAAGGTTATCCAAGATGCGCATAAACAATATATACACATATATACACTAATAAAACTAAATAAGAGTATGTACATTTAACCTAAATTTAAAACATCTACATGTGGTATGGAGCCAAGAACGCTGGCTGCATTCCCACGCTGGATTGCTATAGAAATCCTTTGCGCAAGGAACCGGCCAGCGTTCTTGTCTCTAGTGATGTCAAAAGAAACTGAAATAAATGAATAGTTTAATTTACACCCTTTAATTACTTACTTCAAAAATACATACCACTACTCTCTATTCATCATCATCATCATGTCAGCCCGTGTTCACCCACTGCTGAGTATAGGCCTCCTCTCCAATCTCTATTACAAGTAAAAAACACAAAAAAAACTTGCGTAGCGGGCAAAACAATTGGCCCAACAAAATCCGTTGCCGTTGCAAAATCCATAAACAAAATGGATGTCGGCAACATGTTGGCTAGAATAAGCCATCTCCCACTTCAGTCGGTCAAAACCGTCCAAAATAACAATAAAACAAATCAATAACAAAACAAAAACACAACAAAAGTTCCAATAATAACAACGTCCGGAAGGGGAAAAAAATGTAATCACAACGCAGAGCGAGGGATGACTGAACTGACCTGGCTATCTACGCTTCTTATCTGGATTTCTGTCTTACTCCCACCTAGAAACATACCTAATTACCGGCATTTTTTAAGAATGGGTTTTTTAGAAACCCGTTGCCAGAATTCGGCGAATTCGCTAGTCTATCCCATGATAAGCAAACAAAGCACTTGCAAAGAGACAAATTCCAACGGTTATAACTTCTAAATTATGTTAGTTACATCAAAACTGTGTGATTATTTTAGAAAGCTTACATCCTGTACTACATTGTGGAAGAAACAAATTTAGAACTTACTCCCATGTGTTTTCGTAAAAAGCTTACTTTTAAGATTTTTTTCTCTGAAAAAAGTTATATTTTTTTTATTCTGATTTTTTTTTACCTTTATTTAATAAAATATTGCAAATGTTTAAACTCGTTTTATTGCCCATACATTCAGCTATCAAATGATATTTTTTTTAAATCAATATGCCCTTTACATAATAAGTTATGACTAAATTAATACAAGCGCCCAAGGGTTGGTGTAAAAAATAACAAAATGGCTGCCATTCCACCATGAGGAGGAAAAAAAAAATTTTAGAGCTTGATTTGTCGATAAAATTAATCATATATTTTGCCATTTCAGGCTCCGACACGGGTAGACAAACACATTGTATATGTATAGAGCTAAGTTGAGTTATATTCAGCTAGTAAGATATTATTCATTAGCAGAGTTAATTATAAAAGTTGTCGATTGAAATTAATTTGGAAGTTTCCGTACATTTCATGTTTTTTGAACTTTCGAAGTTTAGTAGACTTAATCATATTCAAGTTCTCGTGTTTAAGAAAACTTGTATTGAACTTTGAGCTATATGATTCATAAAATATCACGTTGAAAGTGAATAAAATTAAATATTTTTGGGAATCATTTGGAGATTTAAACAATATATTAAACTCTCCAATTTTGTGAGTCAGTTTCACGTCTGATGTGGTTTTGATTATTTTTATTATCTTCATAATTGAATTGCGTTTACCCAAACATGCCCAAACTTAATTCGGTTTGAATGCATATTGAAAATGAAACATATGAAAAGAGTTTCAAACATCATTGTATTCAAATAAACATACATTGATTACTAAGTAATTACTAACTTCTCAAATAATGTGCCTGTTCTTGAACCTTAGTTCAGAAAAACATCTTATGGCAAGAGTCATACCATAAACGTTGATCAAAGGTCTTTGTTAATAAACTACATTCTGACTCTCACATAATCTTATCAATACTCGATTCCATTGAGTAACTGATAGCAATAACTTCTTCTTTTATGTCCAGAGTTGACATTTGTAAAAACAGTATTACCTATTAAGAGTCTGTCTGACCGCATGCACATGACTGCAACATACCGGCAATGGTTGGATATTGTCACGTAATCTGTATTTCTACATAATTTAATTTAATCTTGTTTTATGCCTGTATATTGTACTTTTGTGTGTGAACCTTCCTATGGACCCTGCTGTCTGAAATAAAGACCTATTATTATTATAAATCCAGCTCAAAAACAATGACAAGCATCAAATATGCAGATAGCCTGTTACCTATTTGATTAATTTAAAGAAATATGTACTGCTCTTAAAGAAGTTGTATTAAATTTTGCACAAATTATGAGTCTTTTAAATAAAGCCGCTGTAGTCACTTGTGCCACTTAGGGAGTTGGGGCTGCTATTGCTATCAAATTCACTTAAGAAGAATACAAAGTGGTAATCGTAGAAGGAAATTAAGTAAAGTTGAAGAATATTTCAGACATCTGTAAGACAACAGGGAGCAAATCCCTTACAATAACTGCAAACGTATCTAAAATTGACGACGTAAGAAGAATCAATACTGAAACAATCAGAAACTTTTATCGTCTTGATATTTTAGTCAACAACGCAAGAGTTGCAAAATTTGCCAGTATCCTTGATGACAATGCCATGGAAATATATGACAGTGACTGCAACAAACTTGCACTCTACAGTTCATCTAACGCATTTAGCATCAAACTTAGGTCTTAACTTCATTGTTAAGCAAAAGTCGTTACGGTCAGGCCTTAGATGGGTGACCAAAAAGTGGCATTCCATTTTGGGCGCTTCCGTGGGTCGGATGACACGTTAAATTGTAGGTCCCGGCTGTGTGTCTGTACGGCAGTCGTTACGATAGGCCCTTAGTGCGGCTTGATAAAATCTCGACACCAGGCCACTCTCATTCGATAAGAAGAAGAACATAGACTTTTAATTTCCAACATACACTATCTGGTAATTAGTCTAAGCATGACTAATTACCAGATAGTGAATATGATAAATTACTTATCTGTACCGAAGAAATTTAAAAAGTTATCTGTAAAGCCTTGGACTATGCGCACTTATCAGTGATACATCGTATATCTATCTATACTTAATATAATAAAGCTGAAGAGGGTCATAAATCAGAACATAGAATTAAATTTATCTATATATATAAAACTCAAAGGTGACTGACTGATTGACTGACTGACTGATATAGTGATCTATCAACGCACAGCCCAAACCAATGGACGGATCGGGCTGGAATTTGGAATGAAGGTAGATGTTATGACGTAGGCATCCGCTAAGAGAGGATTTTTGGAAATGCCACTTTTAAAGGGGTGAAATAGGGGATGCAACTTTTACTTCCTAATGCGAGCGAAGCCGCGAGCACCCACTAGTACTTTATAAATGTATACTTTCAATCCGTAACAGAAGACGTTTTAGCAGTTTTTAGTTTTTTGTCTGTTTATGTTCTGTTTCTCTGTTTAGTTAAACGCTCATAACGCAAAAACGGCTGAACGGTATATCATGATTTTTTGTATATAGTGTTACAACACTTTTTCCTACTTATACCTAGGTAGCATGACCCAAATAAAACGAAGAGAGACACATTAAATAGTTGTTTTATTTATAATAGAGGGTAATGCACAAGTAAGTTTTACAAATTCAGGTAGATGGGAAATAGTTGTATACAATTGAAATTAATTAAATTAAATTAAGATACACCGGCTCGGAAGGATCCGACTAGGATAGACTAAAGACTCTATCGATTTTTTAGGGATGAGATAAAAGAAGTAAGGCGGAGTTACCATACTAATATAAAAGCTAAAATGACCGCCAAATTCAAAATAGTAAATCCACCGAATATGAACGTTACAATAGGTTGTATGAGGTTTTAGGAGTTTCATAGGATTTTCATGCTGAAATAATGCGAGCGAAACGTCCGGCTTCTGCTAGTAGCTTACAAAATTGCATTTTCAAGGTTTAAAACAGTAAGTATTGCATTTTTTTTCTTTTGTGGTAATATGCTTACTATTATTTATTTAATAAGAAAGGGATACTTAATGTTTTTTTTGGTATTCAATATTTTCTAGTTGCTTTTGGAAAGGACACAATTGAATGGTTTTGCTAGTTCGGTAGAATTTTGTAATTCATTTGTACCCAATGCGAAATTCTAAATAGGAATGAATGAAATAAATAAAAAAACTGTTGTGGCAACAATGTTTGTGCTACTCAAACACAGAACTTCCATCAGAATACTTATATAAATCTCAATCTCAGCAAAGTACGCGCTCGATCTTCCATTCCCACTTACAAAACGAATCTCTTAGATACGAGTACATCCAAACTTTGCCCTGAAGGGTTCACACTAAGTGCACTTTTCCTGATGCAATATTCTGAATGTCGCGAACTCGTGGGAATAGAGATGTCTTGGTTCTTGGAATCGGTGTATATTGTACATCGGGGTAAATTGTGCCGATAACGTACAATTATTAAAATTTAAGTTATACTTATATTGGATTTTAATGATCATGTAAATGAAAACAGGGATAATGCACTCACACTCACTTCAATTTTGTATTAGAAAAATATCGAAAATCGCTGCCAGTAATTAAATAATTAATTAATTCGGCCAGTTCCCTATGTGTTTTGTAAGTTGTTTTGAATAAATACGTTTGCACCAAAATATATTATCAATATCTTAAGATTCTCTGTCTTTTATCTTATCTTAAATAATTAGCCATTATTTTCGAACGTGTTATAAGTAGTACAAAATAATGATTAACCTAGTAGAGGCAACTAACGATTAGTACTTGTCTAATCAATATCTAACAATGCGTATTATCTAAATTTCGTTCCATAGGTCACAGTGGATCGAACTGTTGTAAAGAACGCACGAAAATGAGTCTCGCGGGCAAAGTTGCTGTAGTGACAGGAGCCAGTTCTGGCATTGGAGCTGCTATCTCTATTAAATTCACCAAGGAAGGAGCCAAAGTCGTAATCGTCGGAAGAAATGAAACCAAACTCAAGAACGTCTCGGAAATCTGCGAGAAGAACGGAGAAAAACCTCTGACCATTATCGCAGACGTCTCAAAAGACGCAGATGCAAAAAAAATCATAACAGAAACGATCAAATTGTTCGGCCGTCTTGATATTTTGGTGAACAACGCCGGTATCGTCGATGGAGCTAGCGTTTTGGATGAGAAGGCCATGACTACTTACGACAAGGTGATGAACACAAATCTACGCTCAGCAGTGTACCTGACCCATCTCGCTGCAAAGCACCTAGTAGAAGCCAAAGGAAACATCATCAACATTTCAAGCGTTGCCGCACACATTGTCATGTCAAAGAGCTCATTTTCGTACTGCACTTCGAAAGCGGGACTTGATCATTTCACGAGATGCATCGCATACGAGCTTGGACCGAAAGGCGTTAGAGTTAACTCTATAAACCCTGGACCTGTGAAAACTAATATCGTTGAAAACACTGGCACGCTCGCAGCAAGAGCAGATTATGTTTGGGAACTAATGAAAAAAGCAACTATACTCGACAGAGTAGCTGATGCTGAAGAAATTGGAGATTTGGCGGCATTTTTGGCGAGCGATAGAGCAAGGAGCATCACTGGATCGAACTTTGTTTCTGACAATGGTTCAGTCATTCTGGGCCCTTGGGATAAGAATTAGTTATGATGGAAGATTTAGTTATGTAATAAATATTTATTTATTTACATAATAATAAATATAAAAGTCAGAATATTGTGTTTCAATGCTGTTTAAAAATATACCTTATCAAATAATATACGTTCCAAACAAATTCACGCTAACAGAAATTGTAGATAAGAATTCGATAATATTTTACGTAATTTGATTAGAATATGTGATTGGGTTTAGATTTTTTAATATTTATTTAAATCATCATAGGCAGTTAATATGTTTTATTTATTTATTTATATAATAGATATTAGTATCTTTCCTTTCTTTGCTTCTGTTTTAGTTGTTTTTTCCGTCCTATAAGATACTAAAGATAACCGGCATAACATTTTCGGCATTTATCTAAAACCAAAACGGTCATCGTGTTCTTCAGTTGGTCATTTGTTGACTTTACTTGCTATCTCGTTAAGAGAAATGTAGACATTTTGTTGCAATCAGTACTGGAAAAAAACCGTTATTTTGTATGAGAACCTATGAGGATCCCATTAATTACAAAGTCGATTTGTGAGTGTATGTCAAATGTCTGAACCGATTTGGGTAAAATTTGGTATGGTGATAGATTTAAATTAGGATTTACACATAGGCTATGTGATATCTTGGATTAATGAAGGTGAAACCGCGGAGCGCCTCTAGTATATTGTAATGCGGAGAGTTCTTATTTAGGTACCTACATATGTGAAAAGTACATGTTCTTTCCTAACCCATTAGCTTATGTATCTATTTAAATATTCCTAATATCGATACTAGTCCATTAGCAAAACATCCATCGAACTTAGCCCCTAGCTACACTGACACCTATTTTCACATAGCAACAGATTTGCATTTCCCGTGCGCCAGGCGTTACATATTGGAAGGGCGCATCGGTAAACGCGATTTGCAGGCAATTTCACTTTATTTTTGCCCTTTTACTCTCCCGTTTGAGCGGATTGGCAGATTTACTGGCAGGTTCCATTCGAATACACGTTTTGATGTTGAAAAAACAATAGCGATGTGTTTTAAAACACTCGTAGTGCGAAGGTCGTTCATAAAATTGGCTTATAGGATTTACGAACAATCGCACTCTCTCATCGGAATGATAGGATTGGGAACATTTGCTCATGTGAATTTTGTATTTATGTTTCATTGCGCTTTGCATTTATTTACTTTTACAAATTTTTTGGTGGTTCCAGTCGATCATGTAAAGGTAACTAAAATAGATGAGTCTAGTTAATGTTTCCTTTTATATCATAACATAAACAGTTAAAACACATACATCAACCTAAAGAGGATAATTAATATTCGGTTGTTAAGATTGGATGTCATATATAATTAATAACAATAAAAAGGCATATTTTTGTTTTTTATGTTCATAAAATAACATACAGCCAGACAAATCGTACCGCCTACGCCTCAAAGCAACCTTTTTGTTTTGTCTTAAAAGACAAGAAACTTTCACCTCGGATTCAGAACAAACTAGTAAGTACTCAGTACGTAAATAAAATAAAAAAATAAAAAATAAATATTTCGGGACATTGCACACAGCGCCATCTAGCCCCACACTAAGCAAACGCTTGCTTTTTCCAGCCTGCTTCAGGAACCAGAGTATTTACATAATAATGGATATCTATTGAATTATGCATACGGAGCCGCTTGGAGTTTCAAAAGAGGTTGGATGACTTACTCGTAGACGATGTGGGATGAAGCATAGAGGTTTTACAGGGCTTAGTTTTGTTCTTACAGGCAATAGTTTTTCTTACTGTGCGAGACAATTTCTTGATTATTTTTGTTGCTACGTGTAATAAAGTACAACAAGGCTACTTAGTCGAACGATTCCAAAATAACACTACGTATAATTCAATGATAAAGCTTCAAAATGGCACGATACACTGAGATCTTTCTATCTAAGTTCATAGGTACTTTCATAGAAAGGCAGACCACCAGCCCGATGGTCGGATGACATTTCTAAACAAGTAGGTTGGAGATGGATCAGACAGGCTGGAGACCGTTCTATGTGGCACGTTGGAGAGGAGGCCTATACTCAGCAGTGGTTGAACACGGGCTGACATGACGATGATGATGATGATGATGACGTACTTACATCAAAATATCACCATTAATTTTATGTATCTTATCAAATAATTTGCTTAGACTTTGCAGGGGTGTCTTATGAATTTACCAACACTGCCCTTCCTTTCTTATTATATCGCAGCTGTCATATCATTTCATATTTTCTCCAGCCCTGCATCATATTACGGAGAAAATGAAGGATGTATATGCTCATACGTCAGATTGACACATTATTTACCTCAACGTGACGAAATTGAAATTCGTACGATACAGCTAACTACAATATGTTTACAAATTATATTTGAAACTAAATAAAATACAAAATAAAACACGTGAAAAACAACAATAGTTTTTTTTGTACTTATATGTCATTAGAAGTATTTAGTTTGTTTGCCTTTTTTGGACGTTGAATAGTTAGTTGACTATTTATTGAGTGTACACAACAAGTCGATCGCTACGGTAAAGATATGTATATAGGTATATGGTGGTCCGATCAGGTGGCTGAACACATGTGCGCGCAAGTGCTGCCATACACGAAGCTACCGATCGTGATAAATGGCGTCTAATGGTCCACAATTTTGGTCATAACGATGCTCAGCATTGAGCTATCGCCTAGAGGAGGAGGAGGATGTATAATACTTACTGAAGAAATGTCACTCATTTTTTTCTCAATTGTATCAATAAATAAACTGTGTTTAATTTAACTGTATCCTTATCTCAAATAAGATCAGAGAGTTTATACCACATTCGAACAAACATTATACTGGCTCTGTTTAATGTCCTGTTTTGTTGCTCTAACACATCAGTAGGAGATATTTTTAACCGATTTCTTCAAAATAGGAGATACCATTATTAATTCAACGTTCATGCAGGTATGTGATACATTCCGTAGTGTATAAAAGATAGATCGAGTATAATGATCAAATCAAGGTACAAAACGTGTACCAAATTTATCTAGTGCCTTGTTGTAGATACATATATGTATACCTAAATATATGTACATATATACGGAAGACACGCGTTCGGGTTTCGTAGACCTCAAGCGTATCGGTTACTTTGCGTTGTTTTCTTTTACCGCTAAGCTACTGCAAAGCTACAAATTACTTGAAATGTAGCACCCGTAGCTTAGCTAGCGGAGGCAATCGCATGCGATTACCAATAAGCAAAGGTCGATGCGGTCAGTCCTTGGATGGGTGACCGAAAAGTGGCATTCTATTTATGGCGCTTCCGTGGGTCGCATGACACGTAAAATTGTAGGTCCCGACTGATTGTCTAGTACGGCAGTCGTTAAGCCATGTCAGAGGCCCTTAGGGCGGCTTGATAAACTCTCGACACCAGAGTTGGACACTCTCATACGATAATAAGAAGAAGACTTGAAATGCAATCCCAGGATAAAGGTTCAGACCAATGCGATCTGCGCCTGATTGTAAGGTGGACGTTTCCCCTTCCCCTTAAATTTGCTTCACAAACGAATATTTAAATTACTGTGTAAACACGCGCATACTCGAAATTAAGGAAGTAAATAAGTTGCATGAAGTCTGAATAACCTCAACGCTGCGAGGTAAATTTGCTTTTTAATGCAGAATATGTAACATGTTCCTATTTCAGTATGCAAATTTTAAGCTTGACGCTGAAAGATTTCGCCACAAAGTCTAATAGCAATGCATGTAATTAATGGTTTTTCGGTTGGTTTTGAAAAGGAAAATAGACTGGGTATTAGTTATATAATATACTGTTAAAAATATATTGGTCAATAAACGACTTTTCTCTGATTTAGTTATAAATTTCCACTATTTTAAATGGGGTAACTAGTAATTAATAAGAAGTTTAGTTTCTAGATTGTGCATGGAACCTAGGATATATAATATTTATGTAAAAAAATATTATCTCTTCATAACAGAGCTTAGTAAATAATACACATGAAAATACACAATCTAAGTAAAAACCTCTTATATTCACAATGCAAATCGGTTATAAAACGTAGGTAAAGTAGGTATATTATCCTTAACATATCCTTAAATCAAAATCCTTTTCCATGTCACTGATTTTCGTTGCTTATCTGAGAGTTGTGATTGGAATCAGCTCATATATTCAACAAGGATGTATTATCCCAGCCCTGCGTAAATATTGCCTTTTTGTTTTAAGCCGATCGGATATTAAATTTAGCGATTTATATGTTGGCATTTCAAAAAACTCATAACCGAACCTAACCTACTTAATTATTAAAAGTTTTATTTGTTTGTTGGTTACATTCTAAAGAAACACATTTTCTCTTTTAATGTAAACAATAAACTAAGTTAATTAATTATGTTACTACGAGGTCAGAGGATTCCAAACATATTGTGACAATTTATTTGGCAAATAAATGATTTTGTATTTGTATTTATGTATAAGTTTAGCAGTTTACTAGTGAGTTCTAGATTTACTCAAAATAAGATTATTACAATGTTAAAGGGATTATTATTCAAACACTATAAAAGTTTACGTCAAAACGCTTTCAGTAGCCGTGAAAATAACTGTACATTACGTAAAACGTCGTTAAACAATCACTTTTACGAAAACCATTAAAATTCAATAGCAATATTGAAAGAAGGAGTTGTGCTAACAATTCATCACAGGAAACAAATTGCTACTGTCACGGTACATACAGGGAAAAATTAGAGGCACGTCAGTCTGGTGATATAACCCAGTTCTTATATCTATTATCTTCTTCTTCATTACCTTTACACTTACATTCCTGGATATAGGCCTTTCCCAATTTTCTAGATTTTGGCCTTAGCCATCCGATCACGACCCGCGTACTTACGAATGTCATGTATGTCATCCACTCATCGCAGCGCGGTATGCGGATATATATATTAAAAAGGGAGGCCTATGCCCAGCAGTGGGATAGAGAAGGCTGTGGATGATGATGATAATGATATTAAAAAAACCATCACTTGCAACTTGAAGTCCCTAAGTCTACGAAAGTCAATTTTCAACTCCTGTTTGCCCATGGTCTTCACTCTACTGAATGTGGTGGCATTGTTTGAAATGTCCCGGAATGTTTATTTATTTATGTGTTGTTCTATCTTATATGGCCAGCCCATCTGCACTTCATCTGTGCAATAACTTTGACCACATTTTATAGCCCTGTTTTTCACTGGCCCTGGCGTCGACTAGTTTACTATATAATGACACTTGAAAATCAATCATGTGTCATTCAGGTTTGCAAATGAAACACATTTTCAACTATTTTTACATTTAATATTCTGTAAGGATCACAAATGAATTCCTATTTTTATTAAAAGAAAGTTTGAACTGTTACAAAGTTTGTACATACGAGTAAGTATGTAAACTTGACCTCAGCGGTACCTTTCCACTAAAGTTATGAAGTTGGTGCAAAATAACCTTTTCCAAATGCCAAAAGTCATTCCGATGAATTAATGGTATACAATTAACAAAGGAGTCCTCATAGGAAAGTTTGTGGTAACAATATAATTGGTATTTACAACTGAGCGTTCGTCCTTAGAGGAGCAGAAACTTGAAGCTTTTGTTCAGCCATGTTTGCTACTTAAGTTGCTGCAAGAACCTCTTTGGTACAGGCATTGTTAGTCAAGTTAGTTCGTATGAGAGTAACAAACTCTAGTGTCGAAATTTCTCATTTATTTATTGTAGTTACATGCTGTACTTACAGACTATTTCACCAAAACATACAACATGGATCAATAGAAGAGATAGTTACCTACTATATAAATTTACATTTATATGTATTATTTTTTTAACAAAGGAATAACATTTCGCTTACATAACACGCACAATAAGATACTCTGTAATTTGAACGAAATACATAAATTGTAGTATTGTGAGCTAAAAGAGCATTGAGCAGAGTAAAGCAGGGTACTCACCTAGCCGTGTAGCATGTAATGTATCAGATACTGTATCAAGTGAGTACATAGACACGAGCCCGCTGCGAGCTGCCCGCGCGTGGTTCGCAGGGAGATCGCAGCGCTCCGCCGAGTGGCGGTATCGCTGCGAGCACAAAGCGGCTCGCACGCTCGCAGTAAGCGCGTGGACGGCAACACGAGCGCTTGTGTAGTGAGTACGTAGGAGCGTACTCACTTGAAGGTTGGGTACGTTACATGCTACGATACGTGCTACATGGCAGGTGAGTACCCTGCTTAATAGCTTGCGCCGTAGGAGCGTAGCGAGAGGTAAGCGCGCACGCGTAATAACAAAATACTCGAAGTAGCAAATAGCGTGTTGTTTATTACTCTCTTCAAGTCCTTACAACAACTTTATAGCTTTAAGCGTATATTAATCGCTGTCAACTTTGTTAAGCTTCTTCTTGGAGACAATGTTAATTAAGTACCAAGCTCTAATGCAGTGTTTAATTGTTAGGTATTTTTGGTTACCGGAAAAGGCAATTACACACATGTAAGCACTTCAGCATTATCTTATTTTAATCGTCTATGAATATGAAAAATATATAATAATGCATGCTCATCACAACCCATGTTAAGTATTACAAGCATATATCAAGGATAGATAATATTTTATCGATTAGCTTTATCTACGACTAGCTGTGCCTGCGACTTCGTCTGCGTGGAATAGTTATTTTGGGCATTAATTATTTTATTATCTTGAACCTTTTTCGCAGCGCACGCAACGGAAGCCCTCAAAGATGACTAATTTTCCCCGTTTTTTCCACCTTTTCCATTGTTTCTTCGCTCCTATTAGTTGCAGCGTGATGTTTTATAGCTTAAAGCCTTCCTCGATAACTGGGCTATCCAACACAAAAAGATTTTTTCAATTCGCACCAGTAGTTCCTGAGATTAGCGCTTTCAAACAAACAAACTCTTCAGCTTTATAATATTAGTATAGATGATTTAAATATTGATCTTGTAATGAATTGTCTACTCATTGATTTTGTCGTAGGTGATTTAGGTTAAATTATATTGCAATGTGTTCCAAACTACGTCACAATAATTTATAACGGTTTTTGATTTCAGATTTCATCCAAGCATGATTTGAGAGATTTTGGTAAGTCGTCAAAATTTTGTAAATTAGTTCTTTAGGTACATTTAAGGTATCAATATGGAGCGGTATGTTTCCAAGTTTACACTGGTTCTGTATGACCGACGCTGATACTAATAATTTTAGATTTTAGAGTAAGTGACGTAATTTTATTTGTTTCCCGAAGTGACAGGTTATGACATACGGGCGACACAAACAATAACGTGTTAGAGGGTCTTAGGCGAGTTCCCACCTGAGTACTCGCAGCTCTTCTTCACAAGACCATGCGGCTAGCCACCGGGGGGGTTTTAGTGGGTAAAAATCCCACATAACCCGACTACACCCTATTTGTGGTCGGATATATATGAAGATTCCCCCGCGTCTAAAAAAAGTTACAAACAAGATCTACACGTACATTGCTTAAATTTCTATGTCTATACAAATATAACCAAGTAAGTTGCAAACTAAAGTAGTAATGAAATTAGTGGACATATTTGCGTCTCGTTCCGGAATTTTCTCATTTGCCATTAAAATATCATTGCCCGTTACAGAATATGGATAATTTTCTAAACCATGGCGATACCACTTACTGACAACATTTCGTATAAAAATACTATGGCCAATTTAGCCAAGCTTAAAATATATCATGAGGGTAATTTTATTATTATACAATTGCAACAACATCAATGTTTTACGAATAAATTGGCAATCTAAAGATCTAAATTATGTTTAGTCAGGTTAGTTAGCATGATAGTTAAATTAGCAAAATCTATTTATTTATCATTTACAATCATTTCATGAAATACACCTTTATCCGGTGAGTACGCAAAAATAATACAAACAGATAACAAATCCGATACCGATTTAGTGTCATTTCATCGAAGATAGTCTTTTGATAAATTGTGACGTCAACGGACTATATTGTCACGATGTCTATTTTGACAGTCAGGCATTTGACGTATAATTACGTAGTATTATTTTATGTTCGGTGGCGTACTTATCAGTGGTCCAAGAGAGAACATGTGAGTACTGGAATAATGTTTAAAATGTTGACTTTATTATTTATTACTACAATACTATGGCTAGAAGGCGCAGTGTGCAATGTCCCGAAATGATTATTAATTATTTACTTCTTTCAATTACCTACTTGACGCTTCCTTAGGTCAAATAATAATTTAAATGGTAAGTTTCGTTTCTTTTATAATAGTGTGGTTAATGTATTATTTTGTCTTAAATTTTGAATCTACATCAACCCATATTTAGGTTTTATTTTTTAATTTTGACGCTAAATGCGTTTAATAATAAATCGCAGTGTTAGTAGGCATTCATCACTGTTTTAAACTCAACTTTATTAACTCAAAAGTAAGCAACAGGGGTTAAGGATAAACTATTTCATAGAATAAAGAGAATTATGTATTATGACAGACGTATATGATTACAATTTTTTTTTTAAATAACAATGTATTTTTGAGTACTTAGGTATATCCATATTAATAATATTTCTTTTAAAATTCATTCTTACAGTTTCCGCGTAATTTCGAAAGGGCGAGATAAAGTCTCTTCAATTTACGTAAAAACGCCGCTAAGAGTTAGTTGAAATTGAGGGGCGGTGCTCGTAAACCAGCGCTTCTACGTTCATAAAAGTGAATAGATTACACCTTTAGAGATACTGGATTTTTCTTACACTAATATAATATGTAGAGAAAAGAACTTTACTGTGGAAAGAAAAAAAAGTGAGAAGAAAAGTATTTCAATACGTAAAGTATGCCTGATTCACTGTTCTCCGCGGAATATAATCTAGCGACTTTCAAAGCGAGAGTGAATCGGTTCTTACTGGGTAAGCTCGCTCCACTCTAGACCGTAATCATTGCTTACCATCAGGTGATTTATGGTCAAGTGCAAACACATTCCTTATAATAAACAATACACGTTGTATTATTATATTTTTGGATAGGTATTCATATCTCAAAAACTGCTTACTTTGGGGACACTTGAACTTTTTTTGCTTTACGAATTGATGACTTCTGGTTCAATCTAACCTTACATTTATTTTATTTATATGTACATTTTCTAAAGCTCAACTGTGTAAGAACGTGTTGAAACTGACATTTTGGAATATTCAATGGAAAAGCAATCAATTGAATTAAATCAAATCAAATCAAATGGAATTTAGTATTTTAATAATACTTGCATAAAATTAACATTTATTCCATCTTTAATATGCTGCATCAAAATGTATTGAACAGCGAATAAATTTACCGCTATAACTGCTTGAGATTTCAGAAATTTAAATTGCATCAAAAATCAGTAAATTTCGGTAAATTGACGCTAGAATATTTTAAAACATATAATATATTGTAAGATTTAAACTATCATCTACCATAGTTCTTACTGTATGTAGAATGCAGAATCTAGATACGGTAAGCTGTTTAACATTTTCCACAAAAGTCTTGATTCGAAAATTAAACCAATTTTATTTCATAGCCTTTATTTTGCTTTACAGTTAAATGGAGTTTCTAAAAACAATACGAAAAAGCATGAAGGATAAGGAAGAGAAATCCCTTTTTAATTGTTTTAGGTACTGTTTTGATTATGTACCTGTAAAAAAACATTTTGTAAGCGTCAAGGAAATACTTTTTTAATTGTTTTAGGTACTGTTTTGATTATATTGTATCTATTCTTTGGAAGATCAACTAGTAAAATACACATACAATTTGTTTATGTATATTGTTAAAATTAATATTGATAGGTACCATTATTTTCAAAGTATTGTTCTTGTTTTTATTATTAAAATGGAATCTAAACCGATTTAAAAATGAGCCATTTCAGAACTTCGTTGTATGTTTATATTTTTACAAGTAGGTACTTCATATAACATGATATTCTGAATTACATGCAAATAACCGAATGCAGCGAAATATAAGAAATTAAAAGATAACTAACTTGGCATTAAGATTTAATTGAAAAACAGTTCTATGAATACGGACCTTGTGCTTTAGCTATGATGCATAAACTGATCTTAGAACTTTCTAGACTCTTAGAAACTGTAGAATTACTATAGGTATTATATAATAAATAATAAAATAATAATAATAAATTTCTTTATTGTCCGACACATAATCCATAAAAATAACTACGGATTTCTCCGAAACTATAGTAACATACATATTTTTATAATGAATGATTAAAGTAGCATATGCTAGTAGATAGTGTTAGTTTTATTACAATTAGTTCAGCAGATTTTACGTGGGTTATGGATATGTTGTCAAAAATCAAAATTCAATGTAGGTTTGGACAACTGATGCCTAAACTAGTAATAAAACTGTATCTTAGGCATCAGTGCCTCCCAGAGTAAAAGGATTCCAGTGTTGTTATTACAAATGTAGTAAAGTGCTTGTCATATTGTACACTCAAAACTTAGACGTATAAATAGAATAAAAATAACTATAATTACAATCACTATATATCACTATATATCTATATATATATCAATTATATGCACTTCTATATTCTGTAATATTAAGTGCTTAGATTCTAGAGAAGATCGTGCCATTCTGCAAGAGAAGAGGGCTTAGACATTTTGTAGCTTAGATTGAACAACACTATAAAGTGTTTGTTACTTAAAACTTGCGGCGAGCCGCGGTTTTACCCGCGTTAATCAGGTAAAAGTATCCTATAAGTTAATACAAACATTTTATTTTGGTGTACAATAAAGTATATTTGATTTGGTTTGATGGTTTGATCACCAAATTTTATACAAACCTATTAAAATACGCAGGTTCAAATCCTGCCAGTCGTGATTATTTTCGCTCATTTTCCAATAAAAGTTTAAGTATAATCATATTTCTTGCTTAAAAGATAAGCGGGAAGTCTCACTTGGAAAAACTCTTTGTAAAATCGTCGTAAAGTTACATACCTATTTAAAGTCTAGATAAGCAACTATTTTTACTAAGTTATAGCTTTGAAAAGGCAAGTTGTTTTACTTCGTTAGTAACAACTCGAAGAGAAAGCAGAAAACAAGAAAGACTGTAGTGTTCATGGAAACTTTGTGATGTTCTTCTATGGTAGTGAGATGATGTTATGTTTAAGTTTACCTGCTTTACCTACTGGTTAAATAAAACGCAAGGCTTAAGACAAACACTTGTAATATATGTAATAGTGTATTTATGTAGTTCCTTCACGAAACATTTCGTGCTGTAGATGTGGTTTCCTAAAAGAAATCGACTACGAAAATCACCGAATCGACTCGCTAACGGCAAAAAGAAAATTTATATATATTTCAGTTCAGAATTTATTTTTAAGCACGCACAATTAAATTTATTTTTTTATTTTATTTTCATTTATTTCAGGCTTGTACCCATAAACTTAAACTTAAATTGAAACACTGTATAGGGGTGATACACTGTATAGGGGTGTCAAGTTAAAATAAAATAAAATGCACATATGCGTAGATATGTGCGGTCACTTTTTGTTTCGGTCCATGTGAACAGATATCCAGCGCCTAAACGCTGGATTCCGGACATCGTCAGAGACAGCCAAAAGAAATGGCTACGCATCTTCTTTAGGTATCTTTCTTCACTTTTTTTACCAAGCCCCCTCAAAATGTTTTATATTTTCTTTACATTCACAACTGACTTGTCTTGTACGTAATGTAATGGTGTTATATTTTACCCAAAACTTGGGCCCCAATTTCCACTTATTCAATAAAAATCACTTCTTACGACAATTCTTAGGCACTTGCGATTGTCAAGCGCAAAACTTTGGTTCATTCGCTAGATGGCGCTGTGTGCTATGTCCCGGAATATTTATTTATTCATTGTTTCGGGTAAGATATAGTGCATGCCAATATTTAAAGGTCAGTTTCTTATATATTTAGCTACTTGTTCAAAAGCAATGTTATAGTGAAGATTTATTATCTATCCTAATAATAAATATAAAGCCTCAAGTTGGTACGGACTTGTGTGAGTTTCTTGGTATATTTAGCTTTTATGAAGCCACCTTTTCTTGTCTCCGTTAATTCTTCACAAAATGGTTTAGTGGTTTAAAAATCGCTAAACCTTTTTATGTGAAATTTGTTGATAATGAAATTGTAGAAATTTTCTTAGTGTTGATTTAATCAGTCCCACTAATAGATACATATAAAGCATAAAGTTTATTCGTGCGTGTGTTTATGTGTGTGTTGTGTATATTAGTTACATCTTCTCGTTCAAAGAGCTGAACCGTTTTGTGTGAAATTTGGTATGAAGATAGAATAGACGCTTGATTAACACGTAACCTACTTTTTATACCGTATCCACCACTATAGTGCAAAATACAAACAGGCCAGCTAACGCGTCCAAAATTATCTTTTAATGGTAAACTGGATGTTCGTAACAGTAATTCTTTCTGCTGTTATAGTGTTAATCTAAATATATAAAACTCAAAGGTGACTGACTGACTGATATAGTGATCTATCAACGCACAGCCCAAACCACTGGACCGGGTTAGGCTGAAATTTGGAATTTAGGTAGATGTTATACGTAGGCATCCGGAAATCATTTTTGGAAATGTCACTTTTAAGGGGTGAAATAGGGGATGCAAGTTTTACTTCTAAATGCGAGCGAAGCCGCGAGCACCCACAAGTTTACCTATAAAATCATACCTAACAGTCCAATAAAGACTTGTTAAATTTAAAGCACAGTCCCGCTTCCTGCTGTCATTGGTCAATTGCTAGACTGCATCGCATCTATTGGTCTACATTATTATTCAAAGCAGCTATAAATTTGGCCTCGCACTATTCGACACATGAGGTCAACGACTATAATTTAATAGACACCTCATAATGATGAATATAGACACTTGGGAGGGCAGACTGATGTTTGATGAGGAAGAAGTTATTGTTAACAGATTATTATAGGTATCTAAAATGTTTTCTTTTATCGGCAGTTTACAGAAGTGTTATAGGTAAGTACATAGTTTGTTACCTAAATAATGCAGTTTTAAATTGCTGACCTACTCACAATTTCATTTATTTAATTTAAAATACAATTGTACGTATAAGTTGTATACGGTATTTAAAATGAGTGTTTAAATAATTAATAAGCTTTAATTTCCTTTTTTTACGTGGGATAGTTTTACGCTTGACTACAGCCTGCCTGATGTTAAGCATTGCTGCAGCCTAGGGTGTAACACGCGTACCTAGAAGATACCTATTAACTCTAGATTTGAAAACCCCTGGATTGTAGTTCGCAGGAAACACATCTTCTGGTAAAGTGTTCCAAAGCTTTGCCGTCCGTACAATAAACGTAGAGGCAAAACGCTTTACTTAAAGTTTAGATGCTACAGCTTGTCTTCAAAGACATGCAATGGATATTATTATGTCTAGATCATGTTAGTTAGATGTCCTTAGATTTTACGTAGTCTATGCTCGAGGCTCTCGACACGTATTGGCACTCGTGCAGTTTGGAAATACTCGGAATCGAACTCTTGTTTCGTTTCGAGATTTTATTCGGGCTCTCAGTGAAAAACTGAAAAATTGTGTAAAATATTGTGTTGAATATATTTTTTGTGAGACTATAGACTAATAAGAATATAGATGATAGTGTTTATTTTTATACCAGTGTGTTTCTAATAAGCGTATTTTAAAATAAAGAAGCAAGTAAACATTATTATACTTTGGACTTCATTTATTTTATTCAGTTTAAGTGAAGCTATACATTTATACGAATGTCAAGAATGTCAAAAAAAATAATTTATTGTTGGAATCGTTGCAAGAATCAAACTGACCTCTAAGGTAAGATCAAGGAATGTCATTCCTCTATTGGTAAGATACTTCATAAACTTACTACTTACTAAGCTACAGATTTTTTATATCCTATAAACCTATTTGTTATAATAATTGTTTGTTTTATTTTACTTCATATTTTATTTTAGGTATATTATATATTTTAATATTATGTTTAAGACTTGTAAATATATACTATTACTCAGTTACTTTATGTTTTATAAGTTGTGAATAAATCTTCCTACATTTGATAAAAAAAAAAAAAATATTAGTTATTAGGTAAAAATAATAATTTGATATTACAATTTTCATCTTGTGTATGTCCACCACTTGTATTTGTATGAAATTATTTTCTATTTAAGTCTTAATAAAAATATCAAAATAATAATAATTTCGTTTATTTACTGTTCAAAACTTAAATGGTAGGCTACAGATTATTAGAAAATTGGTCTTAGAACTATCATGCATTATAATATACTTATAAAACTTAGGGCTAATTGTATTGAGCAATACATTCCATAATAATGTGTTAGAGAGTGCAAATATAATACCATTTCTAGATACATATGAGTCCCTAGTTCCCACAGTAGGATTCCCTGTGTTTGTGGGAGCTAGTTCTCTTCCAGGGTGCATTATAATTAAAGTGAGAGTAAAGTGTTCTGAGTGTATAAGTGATGAAAGATGGCGAGATTGAGGATCCCACCACCAAGTGTGTGTGTTTGTTGTGAATAAGTTATGCTTGTTTTGTTTTAACTGAATTGTTAGATTGACTAATGTGGGTACATTTACCTACATATAACTATGGTAGGGGTCTGAGTACCACCAGGCATTTAAGCTGGGAGGACAGACCCTACACGTGAGTGAGATCTTATATGCGTGGGAGAGTGTAATTCCTGGGGTGTGTGGTTATCACGCATTTGTTATTGACTAGGAAACAAGCCGGAGTAAATCCTCCGTATCCTTGTAATTTAGGGTAGCCAGATGTGCCTTGACAAGTTTTTTACATACATATTTCTTGCAGTTAACAATGGTCAGTTTATTATTAAGACGTCGGTAAAGGAGAGGTCCCATTATTCTATAGCATTTCCTTCCCATATCTGTTTTTAAGGCTGGTATAGTCCATCTAAGTGTTCGTTTTTGTGTTATGTCACATGATACAGATTTGTGATATCTTAGTGTGCAGGCTTCTATATATAATTGTCGAACCCTGAGTTGTTTAGTTTCGCTATATAGCGCATCAGTTGGATGTCTATAATGTTTTTTGTGGGCTACTTTAAGAACTAATCTTTGTGCTCGTTCTAATTTGATAAAGTGTGATACATTTGCACATCCCCAGGAAGTAATACAGTAACTCAGTATTGGAACACAAAGAGCTGTATAGATCATGTTTATGAGCCTGATATTTGCAACAGATCGTAGTTTCTTGAAAACAAAGATGAGTTTCTTCACTCTGCTACATAGCGTCTGTATTTGTTTAGTCCATGACAACAGCTCATCAATATATATTCCGAGATATTTTATGTCTGGTACTTGTTCTAGTTCAGGGCAGTGGCAGAGGCTAAAGGTATGAGCAGATATACAGCAGGTGTGGAGTTTTATGTTAAAAATAAAATGCGCCGCATATTTAAAAATAAGTTTAATTCACCTTTGAACTTTAAAAATGTTCCCGCTCCCTCTTGTCAGAGACAGGTCGTCTAATAAAAACCATTTGTTCTTCTATTATACAGGGTTATTGATTAAAAAAATACTTATTTTACGTTTGGCACAGTCTATTTACTTGTAAAATGCATAAAATATGTCGACACTACCTGTAGTAGCTGTTCACTATTTTTTTTTCGGGCGATTGTTGGTTATTTATTATGACCTCGGAAATAAACAGTAAGTAATATATTATATAATAAAGTTATGTTAAACATTTTTTTTTGTTCAAAAATTCAAAAATCTAAATTTATATAATGTATGTTGCCTTTGTTCAAAAATAAATGTACTTTGATAAAATCAGTAAGTAAATGTATTTTTTTACAACCTAAAATTTAAAAAATATAAATATAACCGATAATTTTTCTCGGCAATCAAATGGTGCTCAAAGCTCACTTCTAGGTACCTGACACATACATAAAAGCACATTTCAAACACCCTTTCCTCAGAAACTCGGTATAAAAAATCACTTAGATCCCCTTTTGCAGCTAAATTTATCTTCCGGGAATCAGAGCCGGTGGATATTAATCAAACTTTGCCGTTCACAAGTTTCCACTGTCAGGATCAGTTTACTTGGGATTCTTGGGCGTCTCTTGTCTAGAAGAAACAAATGAGATGAATGGTTTTTGGTTATGTTAGTTTAATATTGTACCCTTACAATTTTGGACATGCAACTGCATATAACACGGGTATTAAAACACTCGTTACTATTATGAAACTCACACTCGTGTTTTAATACCCTTCATTATATGACAGTTGCATAAACTACTATTAATTAACAGCATCATCAACAGGTTTCGATCCACTGCTAGAATAATGCATCTCTTCATTTAATTTTATGAGATAGCTCTGGAACCTACAAAAAAGTCACCAGAGTATGTAAAATAATTAACATTACAATCTTCGATCAAAGATTACAATGTAGAAATTGAAGTAAGGTAGCTAATTACTGTTTGTTATGCCAAATCAAATTCAATCGAAAATTCCAAGAAATCAAAAATATTCTTTCATAAAAAAATCGAATTCCTCTTACTGTAAAGCAACTAAATATTATGTTCTTACTATAATATAAAGTAACTTAATATCTCTGTCGTCTACCTAGTTACTCCTAAACTAGTTGTTTCGGTCAAATATTAATGTCAAAAGCTGAGATGAGAGGTTAAGACAGGCGTAGAAAATGAGGTTATCCCAGCTCCCAGCGGCCTCCGAGATGTTCCAAACAAAACAAGCATAAGTAATAAGAAGTAATACACAAGGTTCCGTACAGAAAGATTCGATTACATTCGATCAGTGATTCCCAATATGGATGACATCGATCTCTTAGGGTCGGCATTTGTTTCAAAAGGTCCGAGGTATATGAAAACTTACTGTGAGCTGTCTCTGTAGCGAAGTTTTGTATTATCTGCGTTGATTTGAGATAAAAATAGCATGTCTGTTTAAAATTTATATCTAGATCTAAAAATTAAGATTGTCCTTTGTTTTTTGCAACGTGAACGAGTAACATGCCCATATAGGCACAAGCAAAACCAGCAATCTCGTACCTATACATTCGATTTATATGTACAGCTAATCTTTTAATTTTTACAAATACAATGAATCTTTATTGATACTGTAAAAATGCAACACACATATAAGTACTCGTATCATGGAATATGCTACAAGAAATAACAATATCTTGTCAAATTGAATTTAGTTTTAATATAATTTTTCAAAGTTATAATGTTAAGTTTTATCATAAAAATAATGTCAATTTTTGTTATTAAAATCATGTCAAAGGTAATGATAACTATGTAAACGTCTTAACTCGACTGTCATTTATCACTCAATATGTATAATTTCTAATATTTTTTATTATATTTTGTCAATAGAAAATAAATATAAAAGTAGGTAGTCCAAATAATGACAATGGCGGGAACTATCAGTCCCTCTTTAAATAAGTATCTTCACCCCAAAATAGTTTGAGAATCTCTGCATTAGGTGGTGGTTTTGCTCAATGGTTAGCCATTCCATTATTGCCGCTCATTATGGGACTTTATTATGTTTGTTGGGAATTTTATTTCCATATAAATACAGAACGAATGGGATTTAAAGTGAGGGTGGAGTGAAATTATTCCGAGCACGTTACTGTCGCGAATGAATGTCGCGGGAGTTAGTATTAGTCAAAGGTTATCCTTGCGCTTGGATCTTCAAGTTATTTACATTGTGTTATTTACAATTTTATTTAAAACTAGCTGTGCCTGCGACTTCGTCCGCGTGGAAAAGTTATTTTGGGCATTAATTCTTTGAATTTTGAACCGTTTTCGCAGCGACGGAAAGCCTCAAAGATGAATAATTTTCCCCGTTTTTTCCACATTTTCCATTGTTTCTTCGCTCCTATTAGTTGCAGCGTGATCTTATATAGCCTAAAGCCTTCCTCGATAAATAGTCTATTCAACACAATTTTTTTTTCAATTCGCACCAGTAGTTCCTGAGATTAGCGCGATCAAACAAACAAACTCTTCAGCTCTATAATATTAGTATAGAAGTATAGATTGTTCAGCTGGTTTATGATCTTCAAAATCATCATTTCTTTTTATATACTTAGATGATTGCTATGGCGTTTTGTTAAGTCAAACCAAATAATTTTGTATTAGCGTTTGTGTAACTATATTTGTATAGTACGTATAAGTTTTGTAAAGTATATGTAAAGCCTATTTATCTCCTCAGTGTTTCGTTATAATGTAGTCGTATTATTGGGTTTATCCGTTATTACTCGTAGAAAATAGCCATAGTAAACACAAATGAAACGTTCCATTTTTGTCCCTTCTACTACAAACAAAGCTAAATTAAAAAGTTGTTCGAAAAGCCGACGTTTATTTCAAAGTTTTGATTGTGGATCCCATTTCTCCTTCGCGAACGTATCCCTAAAAGTTATTTATAGATGCTGTCTTATTCATAATCTAGGGTTTATGCGGGTCTAGCTGATTCTTATTCGTAATAACGAATAGAATACTACCTACCAAATAAAAACGATCATAAGATGTAGGTAATATTAATCCGTCGAATATGAATATACGAGTAATTCATTAATTTAAATCGAGTGGAATAAGATTTAGTGGTTAGCAATAAAATAAACAAATGTTGAGTCCTGATATTATGCGGAAAATAAAACAAACATATGACCACAGAAATCTATTTACCGTTTTGTGTATATGGCAAACAAGCAATACCTACGTAAAATTTTCATATAATATGAAAATGTTTGCTTAAATCCAAAAAACCTTTGTGTAAATCCAAAGTGTATATTTGCACTCAACATCATAGTTATCGATTCAGTAGTCAGGATATCAAAAAAGAACAAACTTACACAATTACATACACACACACTCACATGATCATACAGTTACAAATTTGGCTGTTATAATATTAAGTATGATTTAATGTTTTAAATCTTTCTTTCTTTTTTAATGATATAAATCTTTTAAAATAATGTTGAATTAAATGCGTATCCACATTTTTATTTACTTACCTACGTTAAATTGGAAGAAAAATCGGAAATGGGCACTCACGTTTTTCTTGCTCCTTTATTTTTCTCTTACCAAAATATCACTTCAATATTGACGAAACCGGAGCTGTGGTTTTTGATTCGTTTTCCTATACATATAACGATATAGGCACTTTGATATACAAGCAGAGAGAAAATAATGTGCCTTAAGGAATAAAACGTCTTTTAATAGTAGGTAAGTTAAAGATGCATATTTTTTTTCAATTCATAGGTATTTATCAATGTAGGTAGGAAAAGATTTGCATACGAAAGATTAAGCACAAATATAACACTAATATTGTTTAGGTGAAAGTTAGTTTGTTAGGCGCGTTGGCAAGGAGGCCTATTCTCAGCAGTGGGTGAATACAGGCTGACATGATGATGATGATGAAAGTTAGTAGGTTTGGATTAGTAAGTTTGTTTCTTCTTTATGGTCAATAGGATGAACTAATTTAGATGACATTTTGTGAAAAGATAGATAAAATTCCTGATACTATATCAACTCATATTATAGTTTTAGTATATAATCGTAAGAGTACTAAAATTTACACAAATCTACGACTATACACCTACTCATATTATCTTGCGATCTTCAAAGCGCTTCAAAATATGTAAGCTCACTCCACCTTAGACCATAATGATCGTTTACCATCAAGCGAATTATGGTCAAGCGCAAAACCATTCAACTGTCCATTATTCGTTCCAATTATTAAAATATTATAAATAAATTAATATTCAATAATAGTCAATGTCACCTAATATAAAATGAAAATCACATTATGCATTAAGTAAATAACCCACCCCGGATAGCTCCCGGACCATTAAATGATTAAAAACTTATTTTTACAATGCTTCAGACCACATGCAACTATTTAGAATCAAGGTTCACGTTCCATCCTAGACCGTAATGATTGCTTACCATCAGGCGAATTACGGTCAAGTGCAAACCCATTCCTTGTAAAAAAAAATAAAAAGAAAAGGTAAGGCCGCTTTAATATGCACTGATGAAAATCCAACCAATCAACAACTATTAAGCAAATCACATTAACATATCATGTCGATTTGGATCTGAAATCGGACATATTATATTGGAGCTTATGACTAACCATTCCACTCTGATTAATGCTATATGACAATTACTCAATGTCCTGATTTGGGAGATGGATTTCGTAATTAAAATGAGAGATGAGAAAAAAGAACATGGTGACTATCATTTCATTCATAATTTGGGAGCCTGGAAGAGATCACTCAAGGTGATAATGTGCGGGTTCGATTCCCGCATAACACAAGTAATTATGAATATTAAAATTTGTAATTACTTGTGTTGAGTCTGGTCGTTTCTATGTATAATAAGTATGTATTTACAAAAGAAAAGTATATATGTATTATAGGTATATCCGTTATCTAGTACCCATGATACAAGCGTAAGCTTAGTATGGGGCTAGATGGCGCTGTGTGATATGTCCTGAAATATTTATTTATTTATTTATTTGTATAATTTAAGAGTTCGTCTCTTGTTGGTGGAATATGCTCCATTCATTACGGTCTCCTGCAATTTCCTTGACTTCCTTATACGACATGACACCTGCTTTCTCTTTTATTTGGTCTATGTATTATCTTCTGGGTCTTACTCTTCCTCTTCGTGCCTCTAACTTCCCCTCAATGATGTTTCCCATAAAGTTGTCATGTCGTATAAGGTGACTATTATAGAAAATAGACTTCTATGGTGGCTACTGATATCCCAATAATGTTATAAGGGGTGTTAGTGTAGTTACATACGTCTTCACGGTCTAACGGCTAAACCGATTTAGATGAAATTGGGTATGAAGATAGATCAGATCCTGGATAATAAGAACCTGGATTAACACAAAGGCTAGCCTATGTATAAATTCAGGGAACCTTACATTTTTATCTCGGTTAGCGGGGGTAAAATTAGAGTCATGAATGAATGATTATAACTTCCTTGTAAAATATGTAGGCATACAATATGAAACACATGATGCACCTGGCAAACATCACCGCTTATTAATTAGTCTGTAGTACTAATACATGCTAAAATTCTAGATACTTAGTAACAATGATACAATACAGGATATGCAAATGCAGATGTACAGAATTTAAAGCGACAATTACAACTTATTACGAAAACGGAAACGATGCCCGACGAATACAGATTTAGCCGAACAATAGAACTAGGCTAGACTAGACGTAGGATATAGGCAGATCTACGGATTAGTTGTGACATAAATAGCTACAAATTGATAACATTCATTTCATTCAAAATTCATGGGCTCTTGTCTGTGGAGTATATGCTATTATTTCCGATTGTTAGCAATTTTTTTGACTCCCTTTTCGACGATTATTTTTTAAACGTACTCCATGTTCGGCCATTCTTTAAATAGATGCCAACTTTAATCAATTTAATTATCAATATGTAACCCATAAAGTTTTCACTATTATATTTCGGTTTTACAGTTTTCACTTTTTTATTATTTTCGGTATTAGTTACGTATTGATAAGAATGTGAAACTTTTAATAATAAAATTTAATGATCGTTAAAGTAAGGTTAGTTAACTATATTAGTTAAATTAACGTTAGTTATAACTTAACTGTTAATCTAATTCAAAAATAAAATATAAAAACAAGGGAAGAAAAACTAAACATACTACCTACTTCTAACTACTACAAAAAAGAGGCACTTAGAAAATCTTTAGAAAAGCCTAAAGATAATCTAAGTGCTCCAGCCCACTACCAGAGGGTTATTACTACTGTTAATTACCACATTGTGTTTCCGTTACTAGGTTAGATTTAAATTGTTTGTATCTTTCAAATTTAATCATATCAGCTTCATGTTATTTATTCTGTTTACTCTTCATCTATTTTCTCTTTTTTTTTGTTTATTTTCTTATTTAAAAAGGGTCATACCTGAAAATCAGCGCTGTAGAGCAATCTGCAGCATTAATGCTGAGGTATGACCTTTTTTGACGCACGGGATACAACAATGTAACGTATATTTCACCTGTCTATTCTACCTGTTGTTAACTTTTGTATGTATAGGTATATGTTACGGCTAATACCCGAAGTGCGGCTACACCTATTTTTAGCCGGTTAGAACTAGGTGTAGCCACTTAGTCTTGGTTAAACCTAGTTCGAGCTGACTGTTTTCGGGTAAAACTAGGTCTCAAGTCCTGTTGTAGTGCAAGTGTTGGACTTGAAGTCACTTGTCTGTGACAGAAGGTAGATTAGGTTCGTTAGGTTGCTTTCTACCACGCACATGCGACGACGAGCGAAGCGAGGAGGAGTCAACTTCTTTCAAAACATGTCTCGATTCGAGGTTTAACCAAGACTAAGTGGCTACACCTAGTTCTAACCGGCTACAACTAGGTGTAGCCGCACTTCGGGTATTAGCCGTAACATATATATTGTTGCGTCCTGTGTGTCGAAATAAATGCCTTGAATTTGAATTTAAATTTTATAAAGATAAGAAACCAAAACTCATTGATAATAACAGTAATTCTGCTATACTTATTTTTTTAATAATACAGATACAGTTTATATATGTTACCACTTTTTTTCTCACACAGCGCATAGGACTCTGTGGTCGAAAGTGGAGAATTTCATAAATATATAAGGCTGCCGAAATACACCAGATGCTTGGCGACAGATTCACTAGTTCGAGCTCGTATATTTGCTTTCGACACACATTGACATAGATGCTCACTCAAAAATGTATCTTTATACATAAAAAACAGGACATATCACACAGCGCTATCTAGCCCTACTAATACATATGTTGCGAATTCGCCTACAAAAACGTTTGCAAACACAAAAGTTGGACCCTGTCACGCAGTACCACTTTTCATGAAACATTGTGCTACCTACGAGTATTCCCGTACCGTTTAATATGCTAAACAGCGAAGGCAGTAAAAGCTATGCGGAATACAAGTACGAGTGATATTTGATTGTCAAACAGAACATCTATGCTGCTATGACTATGCTATCTGCATCACAATAGACTTTTTATACGCTGCTGTCGTTTAGCTGTAACGGGAAAGAGGGGTGATGTAAGTTTGAAAGGTTATTTTCACTGATTTTACGTCTAACGTACGCTCTATGACATTCATTGTGGTGCTCTGAACCGAGTACATGACTTAGTTTTAATTAAATATAATCTAATTCATGTAACAATTGTTGTTATAGTCAGTATTTACAAAGAAAAAAACTATTTCCATTTATTTTTTATGTGGGTCAATTGACATTATTGTAACACATTACATAAACAAGCAACAGTTAGTAAAATTAGATACAAATCTTATTCATGTGTTTCAAGTGGTGGTTTTATCATTAAAAGCAATCTTTTACAAAAATAGCGACAAATGTTGTTTGAATCCTGCATTTTAAAGATTTGCCGCTATTTTTTTTGGTCTAGGATTTAACCAGCTTGTTGCATATTGTTATAGCAGGCCTTGGGTGCAGCCTTGTCCAGAAGGCTGGAGTGAGGCTATAGGTAGGTATTTACGGGTGTCCACGTCATCGTACCCAGTAGACTGCTCGTGAAAGTGCAGAGTTTCCAACACTCATGTGGTAATTAATAATTAGATATTAATTAAGTCATTAATTACAAATATCAGGGTTAGTAAATCTTAGTGTTAAAGTCTAATTTGGATAGTACGAAAACCTAATCCTTTAAGTTTAACTCAAGCCATGTAAAAATGTGCCAGTGCTATTATTATTGATCAGCATTGAAATATTTTTTTCAATAAAATTACATATTTTGGTTCCTTTTACATTACTGACTTTTTCTGTAACTTGTTTAGTCCACCGCAGATTAATCCAAACAGAACATAATACTTTTGACAAAACAATCAATAAACAAGAGCTGAATAACAGTGAAATACAATTTTGGGCATACGAAGTTAAGAAAGTTTTTTGCCTGTTTCTATTTCTCCTGCGATTTAATAAATTATTGTAATTAGGATTGAAATTATTTTAAGTCGGTGACTGTGATTTAGTTAAGGGTCTCTGAATATTTTATCTATGGAGGTGTAATAGGCACGGAGGCACGCGCAAATAAAATTATGGAGATGCGAGATAATACCTATCTAGCCTATATGTACATACATCTGTGTATAGTGGTACTTATATACTGACTCTGGTGAATTTCTGTGGTGATGTTTGTTGTTTTGGTATCGACTGGACAGTGTTTAAGTTTTTTTTTAAATACCTATCATAATCTATATCCTAAAGACTGTGAAGTCTAAACTGGACATTGACTTGAGCGATGAAACATGATTATTGTGTGAAGGTAGGATAGGTGTTAAGTATATGCTCCTTAAAACGATATATATTATATATACATAATCTACGGGTATCCCCATAAAACACGGTTTTTGGACATACAAACATAGATGTTGATGATTCTGATGTAAATTAAATCTTAATTGCCTTAATCACTTACTTAAACAACACGTTTTCATTGGTTTAACTCTAGGTATAACGTATTTATAGTCTATTTCTCACTTGACAGACTATCTATGAAGCTGTCAGCTAAATTGAGAGGTAACTTCGCTACAACAACAACAGAAAGATGTTTATCTTCCCTTGAATCACTAAAGTTGAGTCGGATTCGAACAGATATATCTATCTAGATACTACTATAGTAATCTATTTATATATAATTTATTTATTATTATTTATTAATATATTCTCATAATTAGAACCGTTTAAATGCGAATCACTCTAATTATAAATATTTAAACATTAAATCAAATTCTACTACTTACTCGTACATAAAAAAAAAGTTAAAATTAAATCATAACACAACACAAAAGTGAAATACAAAGTTAATCATAAAATTATTCATATAGATGTCATGTTAATATCAAATAATAAGCAAGAATAATGTTATTATATTCTAATCTTAGCGCTCTTTGCAACAAAGGCGTGTTGTAAGTATGACTTATCAATATCCGTGTATTTGTCGATTTGTAAAAATTGGATATATTTACCGTCAAATGGATTTTTTCCTACTGCTTTACAAGTTTTTCTTGTCTATTTATATGCCACAATTAAATAATTAAAGCAATTCATATATGCGAGAGAGTAAGATATTAATTCTGCGGGGGAGTCACGACTCTCAGTCATGAGGAAATACGACTAAAGAGAGAGAAGATGTATTAAAAATAAATAAATAATGTTAGTTGTACATTGACCGTTTTTGTGTAAAAGTGCATCATTTACACATAACATGGAACCACACCATCAGTCTGTCTGTAAAATATAAAAATTTACAAAAGACATCATATTTTTTTTTATATCGCGCTATTAAAAAAAATACTGAATCTATCCAACATATTCTGTTCATTGAAGCTCCGCGAATGACTAGAAGTTAGCCCTGGAACTATTTCTGATGTAACTGTAGATAGCTAGGTATAGTTGTATATTTATTGAGCTGTCTCTATCAGTATTGAAAGCTGGTGACAACTGTCAACTGAAACTGCGGGATATTTTAGTGAAAATAGATTGAAAACATTGAATAACGTGGTTAGTACGATAGGTTTAGAATAATCTAGATTATCAATACATAAGTTTTACATACGAGTAGGTGTCATATAGATTCAAATAAAGGCACGCAAACTAACATACAACGTATCAAACCATTAAGTACTTGTAGTAGCGAATTCCCGCGGTGTTAGGTACGCTTTAGTTCATGATGAAAAACATACTCAAAAAGCCCTGGCCGTCCAAGAATTAAATGGTTAGACGACATCAAGAACGAAGGACGAAGCTAAGCTACCCGCATCTAAAAGAAGCAGTTTTGCCATCTGACCTCCGAACTTCAATATGAAGATGGCACCCGATGATGATGAGTATGAAAACAAATAAATATTGCTTACTCTCGAGTCGTATTTCCTCATGACTGAACGTCGTGACTTCCCGCAGAAAAAATCGTTAGGGGAGTTATCTTGGGCAGAACGCAGATACATCGTGGTGGGCGCCCAGGTCCTTCCACGGAAGACACATGTCCTCAGATATTGTGGTCCTCAAACATGTCGGTTTCCTCACGATGTTTTCCTTCACCGTTAAGCGAGTGCAAATCCACACATAACTTGAAAATACTAGTTATTGGTGTAGGGCCGGATTCGAATCAGGGTGCGTCTGGATGAAAAGCAGACACTGGAACCGCTGAGTCATACTCGCTTATTGCTTACGTGCCCGCTGTTAATATTTATTATTTTTATATCCCCGTACAAAGTATGCCCACACTGGATCAGGTGAAGCTATTAACTGCTTATAAAACCAAGCCCCAGTTTCAGGTAGGTTCATTCTGTCGGTAAACTATAAAACGGAACGTAAACCTTTCATGGCTGTTTAAACATCTATGCATTATACAACACACGTAACAGGCGGTACAAAATTAGAGACAAATCGTAAACAGTTTATTTTTAGTACCTAGAGGTTTTTAGTGCATGCTTTTGCTGTTGTTTTTGATTACGATCAATATACGGACATTAAAAACAATATAAAGTCAGAAGACATAGTTGTTATACAAGAGGTCTGCATATTTTAAATCTATTTGGTGCAATTTATCATTTGGCTTAGAAGATTGTCTTTTTGTCTAGTACTTCATGAGAGATATGGTAATAAAAATACCTAATTTATTTACATTCTTATTATATGGTTCAATCGTTTTAGCATAATTATCTCCAAATACACAGTGATTTTCTTTAAAACTTTACGCCAAAAGTTTACTATCTAAATCAAATCCTTTCTTTGTTCTCCCTGAACCCTTTCTATGAAGTAAACATAATAAACTTTGAGGCTTATTCCAATTCGGTCGACCCTCCGCGCGGTGGCCGGAGATAAAAACGGCGCTTGAGAGCTCTTCTGTAGATCGAAATGATATGGGAAGCTGTGCAAATCGACACATTTTTGCCGATACTAAGAAATGACGTGATAAAACCTTTAATCAATATCATATTAGCTCAGGCTAAATACTATCATATTATGGTTTATAGTTTGAACTCAAATAGGAAAAAACAAATAGTGTAATCAGTCTTTGCTTTAGCGTAAAAAATAAAAGGTTTTCAATGTAGATTGTGACGTTGAGTAGTGTTATTTTTAGGTACCCAATAGCAGCGGATCAAGGTATTCCCCTAATTAGGAATTTAACGTCGCCAATATGTAGGTATATCCTGAGGCTATATGATCCTCTATCTTCATTTCAAATTTCGTTCAAACTGCTGTTAGCACGTAAAACACAGACACACTCTTTCATAAACTTAGTTCATTATTAATCTCACACGGCAGTCGTTAAGCCATATCAGAGGCCCTTAGGGCGGCTGGATAAACTCTCGACACCAGAGTAGGTCACTCTCATTCGATAGAGGAAGAAGATGTTCATTATACAGTAATACAAGTACATACATTGCATCACACCAATACTCAATTAACGTATTATTTTATCTCTTACAGTTTTATTACAAGTAGGAATAGGAAACAACCTAAAATTCTTTCCGCGTAAACCAGAAAAGTAATAAATACTTTGGCGGTCCAATCAGAGAACCAATAACAGGCTAGTCATTGAAATCGTCAAGGGAGATGGCCGGAAAGAGTTCTATAAATTACGCTATTGATTGCCTCAGTGTAAGAAATGAGTGGAATTGTGGAATAAATTTATGTTGGGAAATACAAAAGATTGTAAAAGAAAATAAGATAAAGTAAACAGTACTAGAGTTCTCGTAAGGCGTTATTAAATCTAATTTTGACACCGCTTGAAAACATGTCGATGAATTTTTTAACATACAATTTGACGTAAGGGTTTGCGGTTATTAAAACTAGTGTATAACAGTTTTTGGAAAGTTTCCATTCAAATTCAAATTATTTATTTACATAAATGAATACATGAAACCTTAGAATTTTTGCTGTGCGTTTTGTGCTCTTGTGAGCCCTGCACTAAGTATGAAACTTGTATTGCAGGCGCCCACATCTAGCATTACTTGAGAGCTTAGATGTGACTTAATAAAAAATACTCTCACTCGTTGTTTTACTAAAAAATTCTCTCAGAAAAAAAGTTTACGTAATCTTAGACTATAAGGCAAAATTTAAAAACGTATATACCCTTAAATAAAGAATTATATGAATAACTAGTACCTACTCATAAGACAATTTTCATCGCGAGAAAATTCCGACGTCGTATAACAATAAAAATAGAAGCAAGCAATTCACTCCTGCAAAAAAGGCTACGCTTGCTTGTCTTTTTTCTAATAAAAAAGGCTATTCCAAACAAAATCAAAGAGTCCGCCGTAAACAGTCTTTAATTGAGATCCACCCTTTCATCTATAGCTATATTCAAGATTAGACATTTCCATATTTCCATTTATTTTCCCAGACAGCGGGCTTAGTACGGGTACTTTAGGTGATTCACTATGTGACTTAAAAAGCCACAATACTTTTTTTTCAATCAAATAAGTATCATACTTTAATCAGTTAATTCACCATCAAACAGTGTCAAGTAAAACGACTGCATTTTTATACAAACTGTTTGTAGTTTAGTTGATACAAGACCTAGTTTATGTAATCCTCTATGTTCAATCCACCTTACTATACAACCCTTTTGAAATTTAAAAAATAATAAAAAATAATAAAATATTGGTCCAGTTTGGATGAAATATTGCGGCCAATTCACGTTACATAAACTGAATTTATTGTATAAAATTGCTTCCATTACTATTACTTTTGATAGCCTACACAAGCTTAGCACAGCATTAGTGATAGGCTGCGTTTTGCAATTCAAACTGCCGCATGCATATCATAATAATACAATCAATAACTGACTGAAATATATTTTGTTATATTACTCGTTCTTAAAACAATCAGTAAGAGAAAAGAACAAACAATATATAGCAAATCAGAATTATTGCGATATAGCTACATGCTAAGCATGCAAGGCTTCCGTTATTATTACGACTCTATGAAATAGGCACCTTTGAATTATTTACTCTCGGGTTTGATGGAATGACAACTGTTATAACATGATCATGAAGGCACCTAAAGTAAATTACAACGTTTTTTAAAAGTTTAACTCATTCCTTGAGGTATTCCTAAAATCAAATTATTTCAATTAAAATCAAATAATTCAAATTTCTCCCATTTAAAGGTATGCAAACCTTATCTTCTTAACCGTATCTATGTACAACGTGATATAATACTTTAAAATAATCAAACATTAAAATGAAATCAATAACATTGAATAGACAATTTCATGAATAATTTTCACACTTTCGCGAGATATCTAAAAGCCCTTTTACAAAAACAGATTTACCCTGTATTTGTTTGAAGTTAGTAAGAAAAAGTTCTTACAAAGATGACAAGCTTTAGTTTCCGTAAGACCTTTTCTGGACAAAAACTTCAACATTTCTCAAGCAACGTGAGTTTATTGGATTTAACCCGAGAAAACTAAATAAATATGTTTCTTTCCTGATACTATACTCGTGTATACTGATAGTAAATACTGTCATCTCGCTGTCATTCTTCTCCCTTTTATTTAATTACTAGCGGACCCGACAGACTTCGTCCTGTCTGTTGACTCTTTTGCTCTTTAGTTACTTAGAAAACGTTTGTATGGGAAAAATAAAAGGGCGGTTTTTAGAGATTTCCGGTATTTTTTCAAATTTTTCTCGCCGTAAAAACCATCCTTGAACTTCAACGAATATTAAAAAAAAAGAATTGGCCAAATCGGTTGAGGCACTGTTGAGTTATGCGCTTACCAACACATTTTGCGATTCATTTTTATATATAAGAAGAAGATGTATAACTAATAAATCATCGCAAGATACCTAAACAATAATTTTAGAATCCTCCATTATCTAGTTCCCATGACAAGCGTTTGCTTAATATGGGGCGAGATGGCGCTGTGTAGAATGACCCCAAACATTTATTTATTTATTACTAAAAAGTTTGTTTAAAAGTTTATGGTATTATGTGAAAAAAATATTAGTTTAAGGAAAATTATAACATTTATAATGGAATGTAAACGCAAATATAATTTCTTCTAGTATAAAATATTTACAAAGTGTCCTAATTGAACTTCAAAGGGAGTTGGCCACTTACTGATTAAAATGAGGTCAGTTAAATATTTACTTGCGAATCTATTTCATCATCATATAAAGTTGATAGTTAATCTGTTAATTTGAGGATGTTTGTTATCTTGCATTGAAGCAATGGATTATGATATTTTTCAGTATGAATAAAGTACTATAAGGGTAAATTTTCACAATTAAGGGTGGCTTTTGTTCTTAAAAGTAACAATTTTAGTTATACGTAAAAAAATATCTCTTGACACCAGAGTTGGCCGCTCTCATTCGATAAGAAGAAGAAGAAGTTATACGTTGGTTATTTGATTGAAAAAGACTGAATTTGAGACTTATCATCATAATATAGCATATATGTACTATAAACCTATAAAATAAATTGTTAATCTCAAATTTAAGCGAGTAACACTAGGAAGCGCCGCTAGTGAGTTCATAATACGGTTGTCTATTATCTGACTTGTATAATACTTTTGTTTAAAAAAATACTAAGTATCTATATGTTGCATAAAAGGCTGGCTGTTTAACGCCAAGTCAAAATAACTTTTAAAACAAAACCCGAGCAGGCCACAAAAGAAAACCTCAGATCGGGGGCTACTTCGATTAACCATTATAATCTCAATAAAAAAAGTCACGATTTATAAATGTTTGAGAATTTTTCTTCATCATTAAATGGTGTTTTTAAATGTGTTAAAACACGTTATTTAAATCTAAATATAGAAAACTCAAAAGTGACTGACTGACTGACATAGAGACCTATCAACGCACAGCCCAAACCAATGGACGGATCGTGCTGAAATTTGGCATGCAGGTAGATGTTATGACGTAGGCATCCGCTAAGAAAGAATTCTTGGAAATGCCACTTTTAACTGGGTGAAATAGGGATGCAAGTTTTACTTCTTAATGCGAGCGAAGCCGCAGGCGTCCACTAGTATTATATATATTTAAAAATCGTCGTCCAAACCCACTCTCCGTCGAGGGAAACTGCAACTCTATAACACAGGATCCACGAGATACCTAGTGCTGGGATCTGTAAGCTTACTTTCTCGCAGAAGGTTGTCAGTCAGTCCTAATAACTAAGATCTGCTGTCTGTCAAAGTACTGAAATTTTTAAACCATTTCGGAGGCGCTTCGTGTGGTATGACGTGTCTCAACAACAGAGCTCGCCACGTCCATTACACGAACTTTTTACTCAATTCGCACTCAGCCGTTTATTTACATTAAAATCTCTCTCTTTGAGTAGTATTTCCTCATGACTGAGGGTCGTGACTCCCTGCAGAATTAATTCGTTAGGTGAGTTTTCTTGGGCAGATACATCGTGGTAGGCGCCCAGGTCCTTCCACGGAAGACACATGTCCTCGGATATTGTGGTCCTCAAACATGTCGGTTTCCTCACAATGTTTTCCTTCACCGTTAAGCGAGTGCAAATCCACACATAACTTGAAAATACAAGTCATTGGTGTAGGGCCAAATTCGAACCAGGGTGCGTCTAGATGAAAAGCAGACACTGGAACCACTGAGCCACACTCGCTTTTAAAAACTAATAATATCCAAAGAAAGAAACGAAAGTAGCACCCAGCCGTACAGCTTTGTGGTTGTGTTAGCTCTCAGTACACACGATAAAACGGCGAGATAGTTTTATACCGCACTGAAGGCACATTATTGTGTAACTTAAACTATATTAGACGCTGTCTCTGTTTGTTTTGTAAACACAGGCGTTTCATTAAGAAGATCAATTTCGCGACGTCATTGCATGAGGCTTTGTATATTGAAAGTGACGGTTAACTATTTAAATCATATTATGGAGTACATTAATATTAGCTGTTAGTTTGTGAAGCTATGTTTCGTGTTTCGGGAATTTGTGATTTGATACTCGTAGTATTAGGTCTGTAATATGAAGATATGTAATTAATTATATAAAGTGTCCAAAATAATTTTACTAGAAATTTAAAGGAAAATGTAAATAGTCAGTATATTAAGAAAAAATGTTGAGTAGTTAGTAAGAAAGCGTAGATTAAGTTCCCCCATAAACCACCTGGGGAGTAAGAAGCATTCAAACAATAAAAAAAAAAATGTAATTGGTTCATGGTAACATGTACATATATATATATATATATATATATATATATATATATATATATATATATATATCCATTTATGGCAATTAGGTATTAACATAGATAGATCAATAAGCTCTAGAGATTTTAAGCGTATGAAATCATATATATTTTTTTTTTTACACTGCGTGTCTCTCTCTATTCAATATGAAGCCTGTCACTATTTTAACTTGTTTTGAGCATATTTTTAGTACTATGAAATCATGTTAAAGACTATCGGGTAGTTTGAGAATACGACACTAGATTTAGGCACTCGCATATGAATGTATTTACTTTCAAAGCGCTTATTACGCACTGTTACTAATTTTAAGCAATCTTCTTCTTCTTATCGATGAGAGTGGCCAACTCTGCTGTCTTTGTTTCTGGCTTTACGACTGCCGTACTAGACAAACTATTAACCTACAATTTAACGTGTCATCCGACCCACGGAAGCGCTCAAAATGGAATGCCACTTTTCCGTCACCCATCCAAGAACTGACCGCGTCGACCTTTGCTTAACATTGGTAATCACATGCGACAGTAATTGTCGACGCAGTCAGTTCTTACATGAGTAACGGAAATGTAGCTGTTCCATTCTTGGTTCTTCCGTTGGCTGAACAGTATATTATGTAGTAGGTTCTACTGTTGTTACAACATATCAGAGACCCTTGGTTGGTTTGAGAACTTGATACCAGACCAAGCCACTCTCATACGAACTTACCTACTTCAAAATGCTATAGACTAATCACCTCGTACTAAAGCACTTTGTAATGTTTGTTGAGCTCGTTTTTGCAGTCCCTTGACAGACGTATCCAATCTTGTTAACAGCATGTTTACGTGCGCCCTTATCTGACAATTAACTAAATGAAAGCTGTCTGTTGAAGTGAATTTATAGAGACAGAAGGATATAAAGCAATTGTTTTATAATTAAATAGTTACTTACTTTTTTGTTAATTGATCATTGGTTTAAATTTTAATTAATAAAATACTATTTACTTACTATTTACTTACTATTTATTTACTTTATTTGATTACTAGGCAAAATGACTTTATTTATTTCATTTACTTAATATGTTTTTACAGCTTAAGCCAACACGTACATTAAGCCAACTACTACAATAATGCTAAAGCATTAGCTTCGAATGTGTGTCTAAAAATTATGTAGAAATAACTAAACATTTTATTTTGCAATAGCGTACCTAAATTGCTTTTCTTAAATAATTATTTTGAGTAAATAAAGTAAGCATGAACAATAAATAAAGAAAGCATAAACGTCATGAACATATATAAAGATTTTGATTTAAGAAGCAGCTGTATTAATTGAGAAGTGGTTCTTTTGAGGGTTCCTTACCCAAAAGGTAAAGCGGGACCCTATTACTAAGCCTCCGGTGTCTGTCTGTCTCCAGGCTGTATCTCATAAACCGTGATAGCTAGAAAGCTGAAATTTTCATAAATGATGTATTTCCGTTGCCGCTATAACAACAAATACTAAGAATTATATCAAATAAATATATTAAGGGGGTCCCCATACAATTAACGTGTTTTTTCGTATTAAAAAAAATACTAAACTTTGTATTATTTAGAAACGTGATTTTCTGCTATATTATATGTTATGTTTAGTACCGAACCCTTCGTGCGCGAGTCCGACTCACACTTGGCCGGTTTTATTTTAAAATGAGTTATTTAATAATAAATAAATAATAAATATTCCGGGACATTCCACACAGCGCCATCTAGCCCCACACTAAGCAAACGCTTGTGTCGTGGGTACTAGATAACGGATATAATACAGCCTGGGCGCCCACCACGATGTATCTGCACAAGAGAACTCCCCTAACGAATTAATTCTGGGGGGGAGTCACGACCCTCAGTCATGAGGAAATACGACTGAAGAGAGAGGAATGGGACACAGAGAGTGTCCCATTCCTCTCGAAATCATTAGAAACCCCGTCCAGAGCTTTCTTACATCTACCTATAGGTATATGGGCGACAAAGTTTCCTGGAAGCGAGCCGAGGCAGCAACGGTGCAGCATTACTATGCTTAAATTGAGTAATTAGGCAGGCCTGTAATGTCCAAATGGCGGCACTTTGCACAAATATGCATTCATTTCAACGATTTCCACCAACTTTAAGTCCTATAAAGTGACTGGAGGCGGCTTTATCTAAATGGTGGCTTAATGACCACACACTTAGCAGACGAAAGGACGAAAAAAATATCTATGACTAGTGGACGCCCGTGGCTCCACTCGCATAATTTCAGGAATGAAAGTAGCCTATGACCCTCCTAGGACCTCACTACCTACATAATAAAAATCATGATGATCCGATCAGCCGTTTTAGCGAGATGAGTGTTTAAATAAATAGATAACACAGATAAACAGACAACCAGAGAAATAGATAGGCAGGCAAAAAATATAAAACTGCTGAAACGTGTTATATTAACGATTTAAAGTATATCCAAACATTTATTGTCTAATATTTTCTATGTACAGATTTTTGACCCTCTTCAGCTTTATTACACGTATAGATAGTCTACCGAAACCTACGTTAAATAGTTTTCAACAGTCCGTCATACATAGTACTTAACAACTGCAGTCACAAAACAATAAAGCATAAAACTTCTTTATAATGCCATTATTTAAGATAATTTATGATTTTCATGTACTGCTGAAAGTCTTGAAACAAAAACTGTTAGTACTAAATCTGCCATAAAAGTCAAGGAATAAAAATTGTAAAAACTAAATGTTCCGTTAAAAGCTTTTCGTAGGTAACCTGATACAAAAACCATTAAAGTACATAATGCGTTGTATCACGAGAGCCTCTATAATATCCGTTGTATGGCCACCATAGCTCTATACAGCGAAGATAACAAAATTACCTACATCCGCCCCGCTACCTGGAGTAGATGGTGGAATGGTGTGGTTACATACACTTTAGCACCAAAAGACACCGAACTCTATACATATTTTGTAACTAGTGAACGCCCGCGGCTTCGCCCGCATTATTTCGAGATAAAAGGTAGCCTATAACCATTCAAAGACCTATTAGCTCTAGATTTGAAGACTTTACAATAAATGTGGTGGCAAAGCGCTGTGTTTGACACTTCGGTAATTCCACCTTAAAACGATGTCTACCTGCGGACTTTCTGCTTGTTCGGCTATAGAAACAATACAGAAACTGTAATTCGGACTTCTAAATCACAAATCAAGGCAAGTAAGGCTTTAGCAAAGCCTTACTAGTAAGGCCATCAAGGTAGTAGAGCCATCTGGAACTAAAGCAACTTTAATTTGATTTATTTGATATATGTACAATACAAACAATACACAATACACATAACATAAAAGTTACAAAACAATATACACAAAATACATAAAAGTTTGAGTTAAAACTTCGCCATAAAAGGTGTCTACAACGTATCATGTCGATTGGTTATATCCATACCCTTAAGGTTCGAGCACATTATGCCGGGCCGCAGCGAGGCGGAGCGGGCCGCAGCGCAGCGCAAAATGTTTACCTAGCACATTAGTGACGGGCCGGGTCACAGTGCATTGACGGATTTTGAGTTCAGTGTACTGCCAGAATTTGCATGCAACTGTACGTTATGGATAGCTCTGACGAAGAACTTTCTTTTTTTTGCCTGCTTTACTTTAACTTTTTTTTTTTTTTTTTAGCGGGGCGGGGCGGGCCGCATCGCACGGACGAGAATCCGCCTCGCATTAATGCGAGCCGCTGCGGCCCGGCATAATGTGCTCGAACCTTTATACATAACTATAATCCATTTCATATAGCAAGGCACCTGTGACACATATAAAACGTCACTTGTCAATATCATTTTGACAATTGTAATGATGTACTGCAGTAATTCGAATTAGAAATTTACCGATTATCGATTGTAGTTACTTATGGCTATTTTTCATCTGCCTATCCTAAAAATGTTATGTGAATTACCGACAATCACAAAATAATATTCGTCGAACCCACAATAAATTCCTACAGATAAATTAAGGAAGGGACAAATTGAGAAGAAGAAAAGAATACAGTTATGATAAAATAATATTGCTAGTATTGCCAGTATAATATATTATAAAGCCAAAATATATATTAAATTATTCAAATGAAATTATGATACACAAAAATTTTATGTTTTTCGCTATATTTTTTATGATACAAAACTCATAAATACCTTCCTTAATTATTTTAAAATAAAAAATCGCATAAAATCATTGTGCTTGAAGTACATAAATCATTATCTCTGATAGATCGAAATGATAAATACTTGTTTTTGCGATATTTTTTTGATGTCAAAAATAATCGATTACCAAGTCCCAACCCAACGAAAATGACGTCACAATTAGCAGTAGTCCGTAACTTTGCTGTGCGATGAAATTTAGTATTTTATTTTTTTGTAACATTGAATGCGAGTATGTAAACGCGAAAAATACCCTTTATTTGATGTCTTATAATTTTTACTGTTTATATTAATAGTTATTTTTGCTAACTTACATAATGTTTTCACTAATAAATAGAAATATTTCAATATGAGCATGACGTCACAATAATTTATGTACATGTTCTTTTACGTTCTACTGACCTGTCACAGGTGACTTGCTATATGAAATGGACTATAGAGAATAGATATAGGTTTAAACTCGTGCAAATTCGTGTCGCATTGGACTAGACACACATACGTAGGTTTCAATATAACATGAATAGTAAAGCAAACTGATGTGGATATGTTTGACTCCTCTTGTTTGAAGCATGTCTATTGATAGGACAACTATGATCATTGATGATATTGTAATTACACTAATTACAATGAAGGGGAATGTGTTTATTCCTCTTTTATGATAAACGGCTAAACCGATCTGTGGTAAACATATTCTAAAAGCGAGTATGGCTCAGCGGTTCTAGTGTCTGCTTTTCATTCAGACGCACCCAGGTTCGAATCCGGCCCTACACTGACAATGACTTGTATTTTCAATTTATGTGTGGAATTGCACTCGCTTAGCGGTGAAGAAAAACATCATGAGGAAACCGACATGTTTGAGGACCAAAATATCCGAGGACATGTGTTTTCCCTGAAAGGACTTGGGCGCCCGCCACGATGTATCTGCCCAAGAAAATTCCCCTAACGAATTAATTCTGTGGGGGAGTCACGACCCTCAGTCATGAGGAATACGACTCAAGAGAGAGAAAAACATATTTTATATAGTAGTAGATTTGATATTGGATTAACACGTATGTTATTTTTTTATGTGCCGTTAGTTGTACCTACATATTATGCTTTGGATAAAATTTCGAGGTTTTTAAATCTAACTCTAAAAAAGAGTAGGTATGAGTGGCTGTTTTTAACTTCTTCGAACTCAATCAGCTAAACCGATTATTATGAACATATATATTTTTTGATATCTTGAACCGTTTTCGCAGCGCACGCAACGAAAGCCTTCAAAGATGAATAATTTTCCCCGTTTTTTCCACATTTTCTATCGTATCTTCGCTCCTATTAGTTGAAGCGTGATGTTTCTATATATAGCCTAAAGCCTTCCTAGATAAATGGTCTATCCAACACAAAAATAATTTTTCAATTCGGACCAGTAGTTCCTGAGATTAGCGCGTTCAACAAACAAACAAACTCTTCAGCTTTATAATATTAGTATAGATTAAAACATAGATTGACATATGACATATTTTTTTTATCCCGGATTGAAGGCAGTAAATCCACGCGACACCACTATTAAACATTCTAATTCAATTATTCAAAAATTTCAACGACCCATTGGTTAAGTCTCATACCTACATACCTCAAGAAAAACAACACGAATTCTCTGTCAATTCCACGTAACATAATCTATTTTTATAATTCAATTTCCTCATTTAAAAGAGGAGCCTACGGGCATCTTACACTGATGCGTAATAACAAAGGAAATTTGCTAATGAAATTTCCACAAAAGGACAATATCCTGACTTGATTAGGTTCATAAATCTAATAACGTTTGTCAAAGCAGAGGTTCTTGGACGACCAGAAATTATGAGGGTGATAAAGTTTCCGAGTTCGTTACTCTCTATTAAGGTATGTCAGATGACCTCGAGGTGGTTTGATAAGTATTGACACTAGTGTGGATACTGTATGTCTGTTAATCTTTTATATATGTACTTACTTACTCTCAATGGAGCTTTAATTGTTTTTTTACAGTTAATGCATTAGACTTACAGCATCTTTAAAGTTTTGTGACATACAACTAACTTTAATACAACAAATATGGTTGGACTTTTCACTAAGACGTAGAGACTTTTCACTAAGACGTCGTTATTAAAATACTTTTGTTACTAAAAAAATATATTTAAACTACACTAAACCACCGCTGACGCAGCAACAAACTTTTTTTTTCATAAAAATTGTGCAAATAAAAAGATATACTCACAACTGTAAATGTATCTGTGTATGATTGTTTGTGTTATTTATTTTATCTCTTCTATTTCTATTGTAAACCACGTCCTCCGTTATCCTTTATTAATTTCTCTCCATCCAATGGTTGCCTGGAAGAGATCGCTTTTAGCGATAAGGCCGCCACTTGTGGCACTAGTATAAGTTTAATCTATTTCTTTGTATTTTATTTTTGTGTGTTACAATAAAGAATATTCTATCTATCTATCTATCTATTGGAAGTAAATCTATTGAAACGTTTTTTCCATGACCGATTCTCTAACTGTATGAATAACAAGTAGGTATCTATCATTTATTCCACCCTATTCTATTTATATAATGACAACGACATCATATCTAATGGACACTTCATTGTGACGAATAATTCCAACAAACGTATGCTCAATAAATTAATTTCATGGTATGTCAAACTCAAATATAACGTGATATGGCAACTTGCTTATTCTCGCGTCTCGGCCTAGGCAGCCTTTTGCTTAGTGTAGTGTGTAACAGTGACTTACATGTTGTTTCGTGGAAGTCGCCCAGGCTTTTACTGGAAGGACCTGGGCGCCCACTACGATGTATCAGCCCAAGAGAACTCCCCTAACAAATAAATTCTGTGAAAGAGTCACGACTCTCTGAAGTTGCTCTCTGACCTGAAGAAATACGACTCAAACAGAAAGCGAGGCGAGCTAGTGCAAGGAATGACTTTTCGATTAATAAAGTTTTTAAATTTGTAAAAGCTAGATGAGTGGATATCTGCATTTTATTGTCTATGTGTCGGTGGCACCCACAATAAGCGTCTGTCACTCTGTGTTCCTCGTTTTGGAAACAGTCGGAACAAACCTCGAACAAACAGATCAAGCCTGATAGAAATGTCAAAACTCGGCCTAGCCAGCCCTTTGCTTAGTGTAGCGGGTAACAGTGACTCACATGTTGTTTGATCGTTCTTGATGCTTAGTTACATCGTTTTTTGTAGACGGTGAAACAAAACTTTAGATTCTTCAGATAAATTTGTGAATAAGACAAAAATCTAAAGCTACTTTAGTAAAAAAATTAAGACAGGTGGGATATTTTTTTATTTTTGTTTTTGATTTTGTTTCGTTTTAGTGAGTGCAAACAGCTTTGGCAAATTTGGAACTAGTAGTTTTAATTGCAAAAACCCCGTTCTATCTTAATCGCAGATACTACTTTAGACTTTCGTAGCGCGACGAAACTGCTACGAACCTACGAAGCCTGTAGCATTGTGTCTACACTGACTGACATATGTAGCTTAAGTGAAAGTGAACGAGTGTTTGTTATTATTTTAGTTTCTTCTACAAAAAGCAACGGAGCCACACATCACAGTAATTTTATGTATAGATGTAAAACAGTCTCAAGTCATTTACTGCAAAATAACACACATGAAGACGTATTCACAAATTTGATATCTCTCTCTTGAGTCGTATTTTCTCTTGACTGAGGATCATGCGTCCCCCACAGAATTAATTCGTTAGGGGAGTTCTCTTGGGCAGATACATCGTGGTGGGCGCCCAGGTCCTTCCACGGAAGACACATGTCCTCGGATATTTGTGGTCCTCAAACATGTCAGTTTCCTCACGATGTTTTCCTTCACAGTTAAGTGAGTGCAAATCCACACCTAAATCGAAAATACAAGTCATTAGTGTAGGGCCGCATTCGAACCAGGGTGCGTCTGGATGAAAAGCAGACACTGGAACCACGGAGCCACACTCGCTTTGATATAATTCCACATAAATACACAAACTGACTGACCTAACTAAATCTCGATTTTTGTTTGGATGTTACCTGAAACAAATGAAGGACTTGTGAGGTCTTGTCTTCTATTCGTAGTACTGCTAGTTATATAAAATGAGTGTTGGTTCACTGCATTCTAGCTAGGTCGCACTGAGTAGGGTCGCCAACTGACAGCCCTTTCCTTCCACGTGGCCGATACAGTCACACGCAAATGTGTAGTGCCCCTCTTATGGTGTTCTTGTATTGTGATGTGTTAACAAACTAGAACAAACACTTACACGTGTAGGCGGAGTGTATTAATTTAACTGCAGGCGATTTGAGAGGTTCTTTATAAAAGTTGTTGACCAAACTGGTAGTATACAATACTAAACCAATCAGTTTATTGACATGATGAGCGTCATTTAGCTTCTTGATGTCTCTTTGTGTAACAAACCTAACTCGCGCTTGTGGCGTTGTGTATTGCTATATTCGTTTACGATCACCAAAGTTAAGTTACTACCGTCACGGCCAGTCATTTGATGGGTAACTGTGGCAAAAAGATGAGGAAGCTAAAAAAAAAAAAAAAAAAAAAAAAACGCTACTTTGGGAGCTCTACATTGATGGCTCTTCGTTAATAACTCTTCAGCGTAAACTCTACATTAAAATAGCTACACAGACAGCACTACATAGATAGCACTACATAGACAGCACTACATAGATAGCACTACATAGATAGCTCTACATAGACAGCACTACATAGACAGCACTACATAGACAGCACTACATAGATAGCTCTACATAGACAGCACTACATAGATAGCACTACATAGATAGCTCTACATAGACAGCAATACATAGATAGCACTACATAGACAGCACTACATAGATAGCTCTACATAGATAGCTCTACATAGACAGCACTACATAGACAGCACTACATAGATAGCTCTACATAGATAGCTCTACATAGATAGCTCTACATAGACAGCACTACATAGACAGCACTACATAGATAGCTCTACATAGATAGCTCTACATAGACAGCACTACATAGACAGCACTACATAGATAGCTCTACATAGATAGCTCTACATAGATAGCTCTACATAGACAGCACTACATAGACAGCACTACATAGACAGCACTACATAGATAGCTCTACATAGATAGCTCTACATAGATAGCTCTACATAGACAGCACTACATAGACAGCACTACATAGATAGCTCTACATAGATAGCTCTACATAGACAGCACTACATAGACAGCACTACATAGACAGCACTACATAGACAGCACTGCATAGATAGCTCTACATAGATAGCTCTACATAGGCAGCACTACATAGAGAGCACTACATAGATAGCTCTACATAGATAGCTCTACATAGATAGCTCTACATAGATAGCTCTACATAGACAGCACTACATAGACAGCACTACATAGACAGCACTACATAGATAGCTCTACATAGATAGCTCTACATAGATAACTCTACATAGACAGCACTACATAGACAGCACTACATAGATAGCTCTACATAGATAGCTCTTCATAGATAGCTCTACATAGACAGCACTACATAGACAGCACTACATAGACAGCACTACATAGACAGCACTACATAGATAGCTCTACATATCTAATAGCTCTAAATTTATATGTCTACAATGATAGCTTTTCATTGATAACTCTATATAAATATTAATCTGAATTGAAGCGCTACATTGATCATTCTACCTTAATCGATCTAAATTTATAGCTCTAAACAAATATTTATAATGGACAAAGTAGTTAAATTGGCCAAAAGCAATCTTCTTCTTCTTATCGATGAGAGTGGCCAACTCTGCTGTCTTTGTTTCTGGCTTTACGACTGCCGTACTAGACAAACTATTAACCTACAATTTAACGTGTCATCCGACCCACGGAAGCGCTCAAAATGGAATGCCACTTTTCCGTCACCCATCCAAGAACTGACCGCGTCGACCTTTGCTTAACATTGGTAATCACATGCGACAGTAATTGTCGACGCAGTCAGTTCTTACATGAGTAACGGAAATGTAGCTGTTCCATTCTTGGTTCTTCCGTTGGCTGAACAGTATATTATGTAGTAGGTTCTACTGTTGTTACAACATATCAGAGACCCTTGGTTGGTTTGAGAACTTGATACCAGACCAAGCCACTCTCATACGAACTTACCTACTTCAAAATGCTATAGACTAATCACCTCGTACTAAAGCACTTTGTAATGTTTGTTGAGCTCGTTTTTGCAGTCCCTTGACAGACGTATCCAATCTTGTTAACAGCATGTTTACGTGCGCCCTTATCTGACAATTAACTAAATGAAAGCTGTCTGTTGAAGTGAATTTATAGAGACAGAAGGATATAAAGCAATTGTTTTATAATTAAATAGTTACTTACTTTTTTGTTAATTGATCATTGGTTTAAATTTTAATTAATAAAATACTATTTACTTACTATTTACTTACTATTTATTTACTTTATTTGATTACTAGGCAAAATGACTTTATTTATTTCATTTACTTAATATGTTTTTACAGCTTAAGCCAACACGTACATTAAGCCAACTACTACAATAATGCTAAAGCATTAGCTTCGAATGTGTGTCTAAAAATTATGTAGAAATAACTAAACATTTTATTTTGCAATAGCGTACCTAAATTGCTTTTCTTAAATAATTATTTTGAGTAAATAAAGTAAGCATGAACAATAAATAAAGAAAGCATAAACGTCATGAACATATATAAAGATTTTGATTTAAGAAGCAGCTGTATTAATTGAGAAGTGGTTCTTTTGAGGGTTCCTTACCCAAAAGGTAAAGCGGGACCCTATTACTAAGCCTCCGGTGTCTGTCTGTCTCCAGGCTGTATCTCATAAACCGTGATAGCTAGAAAGCTGAAATTTTCATAAATGATGTATTTCCGTTGCCGCTATAACAACAAATACTAAGAATTATATCAAATAAATATATTAAGGGGGTCCCCATACAATTAACGTGTTTTTTCGTATTAAAAAAAATACTAAACTTTGTATTATTTAGAAACGTGATTTTCTGCTATATTATATGTTATGTTTAGTACCGAACCCTTCGTGCGCGAGTCCGACTCACACTTGGCCGGTTTTATTTTAAAATGAGTTATTTAATAATAAATAAATAATAAATATTCCGGGACATTCCACACAGCGCCATCTAGCCCCACACTAAGCAAACGCTTGTGTCGTGGGTACTAGATAACGGATATAATACAGCCTGGGCGCCCACCACGATGTATCTGCACAAGAGAACTCCCCTAACGAATTAATTCTGGGGGGGAGTCACGACCCTCAGTCATGAGGAAATACGACTGAAGAGAGAGGAATGGGACACAGAGAGTGTCCCATTCCTCTCGAAATCATTAGAAACCCCGTCCAGAGCTTTCTTACATCTACCTATAGGTATATGGGCGACAAAGTTTCCTGGAAGCGAGCCGAGGCAGCAACGGTGCAGCATTACTATGCTTAAATTGAGTAATTAGGCAGGCCTGTAATGTCCAAATGGCGGCACTTTGCACAAATATGCATTCATTTCAACGATTTCCACCAACTTTAAGTCCTATAAAGTGACTGGAGGCGGCTTTATCTAAATGGTGGCTTAATGACCACACACTTAGCAGACGAAAGGACGAAAAAAATATCTATGACTAGTGGACGCCCGTGGCTCCACTCGCATAATTTCAGGAATGAAAGTAGCCTATGACCCTCCTAGGACCTCACTACCTACATAATAAAAATCATGATGATCCGATCAGCCGTTTTAGCGAGATGAGTGTTTAAATAAATAGATAACACAGATAAACAGACAACCAGAGAAATAGATAGGCAGGCAAAAAATATAAAACTGCTGAAACGTGTTATATTAACGATTTAAAGTATATCCAAACATTTATTGTCTAATATTTTCTATGTACAGATTTTTGACCCTCTTCAGCTTTATTACACGTATAGATAGTCTACCGAAACCTACGTTAAATAGTTTTCAACAGTCCGTCATACATAGTACTTAACAACTGCAGTCACAAAACAATAAAGCATAAAACTTCTTTATAATGCCATTATTTAAGATAATTTATGATTTTCATGTACTGCTGAAAGTCTTGAAACAAAAACTGTTAGTACTAAATCTGCCATAAAAGTCAAGGAATAAAAATTGTAAAAACTAAATGTTCCGTTAAAAGCTTTTCGTAGGTAACCTGATACAAAAACCATTAAAGTACATAATGCGTTGTATCACGAGAGCCTCTATAATATCCGTTGTATGGCCACCATAGCTCTATACAGCGAAGATAACAAAATTACCTACATCCGCCCCGCTACCTGGAGTAGATGGTGGAATGGTGTGGTTACATACACTTTAGCACCAAAAGACACCGAACTCTATACATATTTTGTAACTAGTGAACGCCCGCGGCTTCGCCCGCATTATTTCGAGATAAAAGGTAGCCTATAACCATTCAAAGACCTATTAGCTCTAGATTTGAAGACTTTACAATAAATGTGGTGGCAAAGCGCTGTGTTTGACACTTCGGTAATTCCACCTTAAAACGATGTCTACCTGCGGACTTTCTGCTTGTTCGGCTATAGAAACAATACAGAAACTGTAATTCGGACTTCTAAATCACAAATCAAGGCAAGTAAGGCTTTAGCAAAGCCTTACTAGTAAGGCCATCAAGGTAGTAGAGCCATCTGGAACTAAAGCAACTTTAATTTGATTTATTTGATATATGTACAATACAAACAATACACAATACACATAACATAAAAGTTACAAAACAATATACACAAAATACATAAAAGTTTGAGTTAAAACTTCGCCATAAAAGGTGTCTACAACGTATCATGTCGATTGGTTATATCCATACCCTTAAGGTTCGAGCACATTATGCCGGGCCGCAGCGAGGCGGAGCGGGCCGCAGCGCAGCGCAAAATGTTTACCTAGCACATTAGTGACGGGCCGGGTCACAGTGCATTGACGGATTTTGAGTTCAGTGTACTGCCAGAATTTGCATGCAACTGTACGTTATGGATAGCTCTGACGAAGAACTTTCTTTTTTTTGCCTGCTTTACTTTAACTTTTTTTTTTTTTTTTTAGCGGGGCGGGGCGGGCCGCATCGCACGGACGAGAATCCGCCTCGCATTAATGCGAGCCGCTGCGGCCCGGCACAGTGTGCGATAATTCATACAAATTGTATTAAAGCGATTTGAGCGGATTTTTGCGCTCCGCCCCGACACGCTGCGGCCCGGCATAATGTGCTCGAACCTTTATACATAACTATAATCCATTTCATATAGCAAGGCACCTGTGACACATATAAAACGTCACTTGTCAATATCATTTTGACAATTGTAATGATGTACTGCAGTAATTCGAATTAGAAATTTACCGATTATCGATTGTAGTTACTTATGGCTATTTTTCATCTGCCTATCCTAAAAATGTTATGTGAATTACCGACAATCACAAAATAATATTCGTCGAACCCACAATAAATTCCTACAGATAAATTAAGGAAGGGACAAATTGAGAAGAAGAAAAGAATACAGTTATGATAAAATAATATTGCTAGTATTGCCAGTATAATATATTATAAAGCCAAAATATATATTAAATTATTCAAATGAAATTATGATACACAAAAATTTTATGTTTTTCGCTATATTTTTTATGATACAAAACTCATAAATACCTTCCTTAATTATTTTAAAATAAAAAATCGCATAAAATCATTGTGCTTGAAGTACATAAATCATTATCTCTGATAGATCGAAATGATAAATACTTGTTTTTGCGATATTTTTTTGATGTCAAAAATAATCGATTACCAAGTCCCAACCCAACGAAAATGACGTCACAATTAGCAGTAGTCCGTAACTTTGCTGTGCGATGAAATTTAGTATTTTATTTTTTTGTAACATTGAATGCGAGTATGTAAACGCGAAAAATACCCTTTATTTGATGTCTTATAATTTTTACTGTTTATATTAATAGTTATTTTTGCTAACTTACATAATGTTTTCACTAATAAATAGAAATATTTCAATATGAGCATGACGTCACAATAATTTATGTACATGTTCTTTTACGTTCTACTGACCTGTCACAGGTGACTTGCTATATGAAATGGACTATAGAGAATAGATATAGGTTTAAACTCGTGCAAATTCGTGTCGCATTGGACTAGACACACATACGTAGGTTTCAATATAACATGAATAGTAAAGCAAACTGATGTGGATATGTTTGACTCCTCTTGTTTGAAGCATGTCTATTGATAGGACAACTATGATCATTGATGATATTGTAATTACACTAATTACAATGAAGGGGAATGTGTTTATTCCTCTTTTATGATAAACGGCTAAACCGATCTGTGGTAAACATATTCTAAAAGCGAGTATGGCTCAGCGGTTCTAGTGTCTGCTTTTCATTCAGACGCACCCAGGTTCGAATCCGGCCCTACACTGACAATGACTTGTATTTTCAATTTATGTGTGGAATTGCACTCGCTTAGCGGTGAAGAAAAACATCATGAGGAAACCGACATGTTTGAGGACCAAAATATCCGAGGACATGTGTTTTCCCTGAAAGGACTTGGGCGCCCGCCACGATGTATCTGCCCAAGAAAATTCCCCTAACGAATTAATTCTGTGGGGGAGTCACGACCCTCAGTCATGAGGAATACGACTCAAGAGAGAGAAAAACATATTTTATATAGTAGTAGATTTGATATTGGATTAACACGTATGTTATTTTTTTATGTGCCGTTAGTTGTACCTACATATTATGCTTTGGATAAAATTTCGAGGTTTTTAAATCTAACTCTAAAAAAGAGTAGGTATGAGTGGCTGTTTTTAACTTCTTCGAACTCAATCAGCTAAACCGATTATTATGAACATATATATTTTTTGATATCTTGAACCGTTTTCGCAGCGCACGCAACGAAAGCCTTCAAAGATGAATAATTTTCCCCGTTTTTTCCACATTTTCTATCGTATCTTCGCTCCTATTAGTTGAAGCGTGATGTTTCTATATATAGCCTAAAGCCTTCCTAGATAAATGGTCTATCCAACACAAAAATAATTTTTCAATTCGGACCAGTAGTTCCTGAGATTAGCGCGTTCAACAAACAAACAAACTCTTCAGCTTTATAATATTAGTATAGATTAAAACATAGATTGACATATGACATATTTTTTTTATCCCGGATTGAAGGCAGTAAATCCACGCGACACCACTATTAAACATTCTAATTCAATTATTCAAAAATTTCAACGACCCATTGGTTAAGTCTCATACCTACATACCTCAAGAAAAACAACACGAATTCTCTGTCAATTCCACGTAACATAATCTATTTTTATAATTCAATTTCCTCATTTAAAAGAGGAGCCTACGGGCATCTTACACTGATGCGTAATAACAAAGGAAATTTGCTAATGAAATTTCCACAAAAGGACAATATCCTGACTTGATTAGGTTCATAAATCTAATAACGTTTGTCAAAGCAGAGGTTCTTGGACGACCAGAAATTATGAGGGTGATAAAGTTTCCGAGTTCGTTACTCTCTATTAAGGTATGTCAGATGACCTCGAGGTGGTTTGATAAGTATTGACACTAGTGTGGATACTGTATGTCTGTTAATCTTTTATATATGTACTTACTTACTCTCAATGGAGCTTTAATTGTTTTTTTACAGTTAATGCATTAGACTTACAGCATCTTTAAAGTTTTGTGACATACAACTAACTTTAATACAACAAATATGGTTGGACTTTTCACTAAGACGTAGAGACTTTTCACTAAGACGTCGTTATTAAAATACTTTTGTTACTAAAAAAATATATTTAAACTACACTAAACCACCGCTGACGCAGCAACAAACTTTTTTTTTCATAAAAATTGTGCAAATAAAAAGATATACTCACAACTGTAAATGTATCTGTGTATGATTGTTTGTGTTATTTATTTTATCTCTTCTATTTCTATTGTAAACCACGTCCTCCGTTATCCTTTATTAATTTCTCTCCATCCAATGGTTGCCTGGAAGAGATCGCTTTTAGCGATAAGGCCGCCACTTGTGGCACTAGTATAAGTTTAATCTATTTCTTTGTATTTTATTTTTGTGTGTTACAATAAAGAATATTCTATCTATCTATCTATCTATTGGAAGTAAATCTATTGAAACGTTTTTTCCATGACCGATTCTCTAACTGTATGAATAACAAGTAGGTATCTATCATTTATTCCACCCTATTCTATTTATATAATGACAACGACATCATATCTAATGGACACTTCATTGTGACGAATAATTCCAACAAACGTATGCTCAATAAATTAATTTCATGGTATGTCAAACTCAAATATAACGTGATATGGCAACTTGCTTATTCTCGCGTCTCGGCCTAGGCAGCCTTTTGCTTAGTGTAGTGTGTAACAGTGACTTACATGTTGTTTCGTGGAAGTCGCCCAGGCTTTTACTGGAAGGACCTGGGCGCCCACTACGATGTATCAGCCCAAGAGAACTCCCCTAACAAATAAATTCTGTGAAAGAGTCACGACTCTCTGAAGTTGCTCTCTGACCTGAAGAAATACGACTCAAACAGAAAGCGAGGCGAGCTAGTGCAAGGAATGACTTTTCGATTAATAAAGTTTTTAAATTTGTAAAAGCTAGATGAGTGGATATCTGCATTTTATTGTCTATGTGTCGGTGGCACCCACAATAAGCGTCTGTCACTCTGTGTTCCTCGTTTTGGAAACAGTCGGAACAAACCTCGAACAAACAGATCAAGCCTGATAGAAATGTCAAAACTCGGCCTAGCCAGCCCTTTGCTTAGTGTAGCGGGTAACAGTGACTCACATGTTGTTTGATCGTTCTTGATGCTTAGTTACATCGTTTTTTGTAGACGGTGAAACAAAACTTTAGATTCTTCAGATAAATTTGTGAATAAGACAAAAATCTAAAGCTACTTTAGTAAAAAAATTAAGACAGGTGGGATATTTTTTTATTTTTGTTTTTGATTTTGTTTCGTTTTAGTGAGTGCAAACAGCTTTGGCAAATTTGGAACTAGTAGTTTTAATTGCAAAAACCCCGTTCTATCTTAATCGCAGATACTACTTTAGACTTTCGTAGCGCGACGAAACTGCTACGAACCTACGAAGCCTGTAGCATTGTGTCTACACTGACTGACATATGTAGCTTAAGTGAAAGTGAACGAGTGTTTGTTATTATTTTAGTTTCTTCTACAAAAAGCAACGGAGCCACACATCACAGTAATTTTATGTATAGATGTAAAACAGTCTCAAGTCATTTACTGCAAAATAACACACATGAAGACGTATTCACAAATTTGATATCTCTCTCTTGAGTCGTATTTTCTCTTGACTGAGGATCATGCGTCCCCCACAGAATTAATTCGTTAGGGGAGTTCTCTTGGGCAGATACATCGTGGTGGGCGCCCAGGTCCTTCCACGGAAGACACATGTCCTCGGATATTTGTGGTCCTCAAACATGTCAGTTTCCTCACGATGTTTTCCTTCACAGTTAAGTGAGTGCAAATCCACACCTAAATCGAAAATACAAGTCATTAGTGTAGGGCCGCATTCGAACCAGGGTGCGTCTGGATGAAAAGCAGACACTGGAACCACGGAGCCACACTCGCTTTGATATAATTCCACATAAATACACAAACTGACTGACCTAACTAAATCTCGATTTTTGTTTGGATGTTACCTGAAACAAATGAAGGACTTGTGAGGTCTTGTCTTCTATTCGTAGTACTGCTAGTTATATAAAATGAGTGTTGGTTCACTGCATTCTAGCTAGGTCGCACTGAGTAGGGTCGCCAACTGACAGCCCTTTCCTTCCACGTGGCCGATACAGTCACACGCAAATGTGTAGTGCCCCTCTTATGGTGTTCTTGTATTGTGATGTGTTAACAAACTAGAACAAACACTTACACGTGTAGGCGGAGTGTATTAATTTAACTGCAGGCGATTTGAGAGGTTCTTTATAAAAGTTGTTGACCAAACTGGTAGTATACAATACTAAACCAATCAGTTTATTGACATGATGAGCGTCATTTAGCTTCTTGATGTCTCTTTGTGTAACAAACCTAACTCGCGCTTGTGGCGTTGTGTATTGCTATATTCGTTTACGATCACCAAAGTTAAGTTACTACCGTCACGGCCAGTCATTTGATGGGTAACTGTGGCAAAAAGATGAGGAAGCTAAAAAAAAAAAAAAAAAAAAAAAAACGCTACTTTGGGAGCTCTACATTGATGGCTCTTCGTTAATAACTCTTCAGCGTAAACTCTACATTAAAATAGCTACACAGACAGCACTACATAGATAGCACTACATAGACAGCACTACATAGATAGCACTACATAGATAGCTCTACATAGACAGCACTACATAGACAGCACTACATAGACAGCACTACATAGATAGCTCTACATAGACAGCACTACATAGATAGCACTACATAGATAGCTCTACATAGACAGCAATACATAGATAGCACTACATAGACAGCACTACATAGATAGCTCTACATAGATAGCTCTACATAGACAGCACTACATAGACAGCACTACATAGATAGCTCTACATAGATAGCTCTACATAGATAGCTCTACATAGACAGCACTACATAGACAGCACTACATAGATAGCTCTACATAGATAGCTCTACATAGACAGCACTACATAGACAGCACTACATAGATAGCTCTACATAGATAGCTCTACATAGATAGCTCTACATAGACAGCACTACATAGACAGCACTACATAGACAGCACTACATAGATAGCTCTACATAGATAGCTCTACATAGATAGCTCTACATAGACAGCACTACATAGACAGCACTACATAGATAGCTCTACATAGATAGCTCTACATAGACAGCACTACATAGACAGCACTACATAGACAGCACTACATAGACAGCACTGCATAGATAGCTCTACATAGATAGCTCTACATAGGCAGCACTACATAGAGAGCACTACATAGATAGCTCTACATAGATAGCTCTACATAGATAGCTCTACATAGATAGCTCTACATAGACAGCACTACATAGACAGCACTACATAGACAGCACTACATAGATAGCTCTACATAGATAGCTCTACATAGATAACTCTACATAGACAGCACTACATAGACAGCACTACATAGATAGCTCTACATAGATAGCTCTTCATAGATAGCTCTACATAGACAGCACTACATAGACAGCACTACATAGACAGCACTACATAGACAGCACTACATAGATAGCTCTACATATCTAATAGCTCTAAATTTATATGTCTACAATGATAGCTTTTCATTGATAACTCTATATAAATATTAATCTGAATTGAAGCGCTACATTGATCATTCTACCTTAATCGATCTAAATTTATAGCTCTAAACAAATATTTATAATGGACAAAGTAGTTAAATTGGCCAAAATAAAATAATCATAAATAATAATCAATAATCATTTATTTAAACACACATTTCATGTACAGAGTATTTTAAATATGTATGTATTGTAGTATGTCATAATGCAATGTTGCCATCACAAAAATGATCGATTACAATTCACAGCGAGCAACGCCTAGAGTTACAACTAATTCTGAAATAAACTACCTACTTATTGGAAATGAGTACCTACGTTTTAAAAAAAAACTTTTTTAGGTTTCCTTTTTCATATAGCACGCTTTGACTTTTTTTAATCCACAGAATTTCCAGGAAAATCCACATCCAACGTTTTTCGTTACCGCCTTAATGAACAAACTTAAATAAAGTTAAAACGTGTTTTCGGGCTCTCCTATAGCCTATTTAGGAAGTTGGTAAAATGTTCAATAAAGTATGGCGGAAATAAGATCCAATTAGTATCCATTGACTACACAATTAAAACACAAAAATGTAATTTGTTCTTGTAATTTCGTTTCTTTAAAATATATCTTCCATAAACCCTTAATCTGACTGTATACGAAGAGCTTTGCTTTGGATAATTATTAAATAATATAAAAAATTTAAAGTTGATCATTTAATTCAAGTTCAAGTATTTGAGATTAAATAATAACTAAACAAAGTCAAACTCTATCGCCCTAACTAGTAAAACTAAGCAACACAATACACCTAAAACTCAATTTGCCTGTTCCAAAACTCCGCATATAAGCTTCATATCGAGTCCAACATAATAAACAAACGAGCCGAAAGCAATTTCATAACACCATAACGAACCGCAACACTTGCGACGTCGGCCAAAGGCCGAGCATCACCATCCCTTTGATGATTCAGGATGAATTTAATGAAGGAGCAAGTGCAGTGGCGTAAATTCGAGGAAGAAGTGAGGCCGAAGGCCGATCTTCACCATCACTTTGCCCATAAGACCTATGGTTTTTTTTTCATATATCGGAGCTCCCCCCCATCATTAAACCCCTCTCGCGGGCCCCTTGAGCCCGCGCACAGAGCACCTCTAGTCTATACTAATATTATAAAGCTGAAGAGTTTGTTTGTTTGTTTGTTTGAACGCGCTAATCTCAGGAACTAATGGTTCGAATTGAAAAATTCTTTTTGTGTTAAGTAGACCATTTATCGAGGAAGGCTTTAGGTTATATAACATCACGCTGCAACTAATAGGAGCGAAGAAACAATGGAAAATGTGGAAAAAAACGGGGAAAATTATTCATTATTGAGGGCTTACGTTGCGTGCACTGCGAAAACGGTTCAAGTCGTGGATAACAGCTATAATTTATAAAGCTGAAGAGGTTGTTTGCAAAAATAAATATGATGCCCAAAATAAGTATTCCACGCGGACGAAGTCGCTGGCACAGCTAGTGTCTTCATATCTCCAGTACTGTCTTTGAGTAAATCTGTAGGCGGGCACCTGCGGCACAAGTGAAATAGTTAGTGTATAAGTTATTTTAACTATGTATGTGTTTGTTTAAGGTTATATTGTGATCTCTTTTTGGCTAATAAACGAATTTTGTATTTTGTTTTTGTATCTAGATTAAATAAGTACCTGGTCGAAGAGCTAGTAATTATCTAGACTCTATCAATGGTTAACATGAGGTGAGCTGTAGTCAAACATAAACCTACATAGATAAAACCGTTGTATTTTACAAATTTATTTAAATTTATTTATTTATTTGTTTATTTTTACAAATAGTTTAGATAGAAACTGGTATATTTTCCAATATTCATGTGATTTTAAACCGCACCTTCTATCCGTAACATACTATAGTCTAGGCTTAAGGCAGACTTGACATCATCATTGCCTCAAGTTTCGATTTGTGTTTTCCATAAAGCCTCTTTCTATTCCATGCTTCTACACAATTCCATCTAACAAGCCCAGCAATGTCATAACACCATAAGCAACTTGAGCGACGCACCAGGTGACACATTTAAGTAAACAGCAATCTTGAGCTCATTAGAGCTTAAAAAGTGTTAACCTTCTAGAAACCGTGATTCCTGCGAACTACAATTCAGAAGGCTTCAGTCTTCAGGTATGATTACTAGAAGAAACCGGTTACTCTTGCCTTGAAGACAGACAAATTATAGTTAAGGGGAATAGAGATTCGGGCAAGCAGTTCCACAGTTTGACAGTTCGCACGATGTTCTTCGCTTTCTATTCGTAAAAATAAGCAACACAAAACATTAAAGCCTAACATTGTCATAAAAGCATATACAAACTGAGCAACGCACGTTGACACGTTTAAGTAAATAGCGGAGGCAATCTTGAGCTCATTAATGCTGAAGTGTTTGTCTCGGGGAAGGCAAACAACGATGTAAATTGATTCTACGGAGACCTGAGACGGCCATTAGAAGCTTGCGGCCGCTACGGAGGGTACTGTCGACGTGGTGTGGATGTAGACAACTTAAGAGGCGCCTTTTGTGAGTGCACAGATCGTAGCGCGTTCACGTTATTCACATTTAAATTTATTAATTCAATTCTTGAATCTTTAGAAATGAAATTTAATAGTATTTGATTTTTCTTTTTGTTATTAAATTGAATGAAATTACTGATATTACCTGATCGATTTTTGTAAAATAAACGAATTTTTGATTTGATTTTGATGACAAAAAAGACTGAACTACTTACGAGTAATTCTAAAAATAATACATGGTGAATGGTAATGTCGGACCAAACTATAAGTAATTTGGAGTAATATAGACACTAATAAAGTTGACTTCATAAATGAAGAAAAATCAGTACTAAAGTACTGATTTTTCTGATGATGCTAGTATAAGTCATGCTCCTTCTCTGATTAAATAAAAGCTGTAAAGTTTTATCACATGAGCAGATTAAATAACCAAATTCATATTTTGAAATATGGATTTGTCGTCGATTATTCTAAGTTTTTAACTTTTTTATGTTTTTTTTTTTATAATATTGTGAATGCCAGTCCATCTCTATACTACGTCGCTGTAGTAGCGGGTACACAAGAGCCCTTAGGTTACTCGTTTCAAATAGTGCGGGCTGTGTCCGGTTTGGGAACAAAAGATTATGTTTGCGCAAGTATATTACCTCTTTGTTACGTGTGACGTCGGAGGGATGTAATCATAAGGATGTGTTGCTGAAATTGGGTAGCTGGGATTTTCGTGCGTAAGTTTTTACGTGTAAGAATAAGATACGGGTTACTTTTTAATTTTTTCCAAAATGGAGATGGCTTCCAAGTCGCCTAAGCGCATTTTACACGTTTTTTTTTTTGCGTGGGCTAGGTTTACGTTTAACTACAGCCTGCCTGATGTTAAGCATTGCTGCAGCCTAGGGTAAAGAAATTATGTTGTATATTAAATAAGTATTTATGTAGATCTCTTCTAAGTAAGTGTCTAAGATTGTGCGAGCGCAATACTACGGCTTATATAAATTAAAATAGTAAAGAAATAATGTTTTCATTATTTTCTGGTCGTGTGTTACATTTCTATCTACCTATTTACAATATAAACATTAGTCTAAAAAAATCCTAAAGATTTTCTTAGGTATTTCCGAAATACATCATTAATATCACCTTATAACTTCCCAAAAATTTGCACCACTAAAAAATAACTTCAAAACATTCGTCTCTCTATTCCCCTTACTAGGCAGAACTGATTGTCCCGTGTGAGCCAGCACTAGCGAGCTGACCTGGAAACCCAGTCACGCTTATCACCTGCGGCATAGCAGAATACAACGACTTTACAAGCATTAGGTGTCACTTGAAATAAATAGAATATAATAAAAGTATAAAATATATATAAGAAAAAAAATATATATATATTCGAGACTTTGGGGCCGTGGGGTCCGGGAGCCCATACTATTTTACAAAACCTCTCGGAGCGCTTGGTTGACGCGACGCATGACCAAAATGCTGGCCTTTTTCTGGCTCAACGTATCAGCATTGCCATCCAGCGTGGTAATGCGGCCAGTATGCTGGGCACGCTGCCCTCTGGTAGTGGGCTGGAGCACTTAGATTATCTTTAGGCTTTTCTAAAGATTTTCTAAGTGCCCCTATTTGTAGTACTTAGTTAGAAGTAGTATGTTTAGTTTTTCTTCCCTTGTTTTTATATTTTATTATTGTAAATAAAGTTTTATTTACTAAAACTTACTTTGTATACTTTTAAACTAAAATTAAAGAGTTTTATTTTTGAACATCAAAAACGTGAAGCCTTATTCACTAACGACACTAGCGCATTTTAATTAAATTTAATTATTGTCATAATACTAATTTACCTAAATAAGTTTTTTTATATAAGTATATGTTATTTTGTGTGATATGTATTAATTAGTGTAGCCCTAACTCGTATATATATATATATATATATATTTTATATATTTATTTCATTCCTTCCACTACCAGTATGTCTAATTTAAATTTTGTTCCTCTTTGTATACCTACGTCTTTGTCTTTGTTTGTTTTCCTGTCTTCTTGTACGTGCGTGACGTCACAGCCAGCCCCAACGGAAGACCAGCGCTGGTTGCTTCCACACAACCAGCATTATGCTGAGTTGGGGCTGTGTTGTGGCAGATTTTTATGTTTGTTTATTATGTTTTTACTCGTGTGTGTTCTTCTGTTAAATCTGTCACAATAAATGTTTTCTTTCTTTCTTTCTTTCTTTCTAAAAATATATATATAATATATATATATATATATATATAAAATATATATATAAAATATATGTATAATATAAGAGAAGAGCTCAACGCATAGACAAAATAAATCCAAGTCGTCGAATCACTGAACTCTCTTAACCTTTAATATAATCTTAATGTTTTTTTTAACACGGTATAGGATGTTTGACTACAGCCTTCCTGTTATAAGCGTCGCCTAAGACCCCTGGCTTATTATTATATTTTCAGGAAACAGGGCTTGCGGTAGAGAGTTTGTAAACCTTAATTCATTACGTCCTGTTATACAAACGCGTAGTGTTACAATTCGTATGCAACAGGTGTAAAACTGAAGGTGGACTTATAATAAAAAACTGATTAGTGTTTTCCTGCTATCGATTAAACTTATATTATTCAATAAAATCACGCTTATCATGTTCATGTTAATTTAGTCTAAGAGGGAATTTGTTGACGAAACAGCATGAAAAGCATAGTTGTCTATGAGTAATAAAGTCTATGGTAGTATACATATCATATTATAGTCCCACCCTTTTAATTTATTACCCTATTCACAACTTGTTATCGGATTTAATTCCGGTCAGAGCTTTACAATGGATAATACGTACGTTATCACTTGTTTTGGAAACTCTGGAGCGTTTCTAAATATATGGTACTTTTACTGAATGCCATAGATAAAATAAATTAGAGGTACGCTATGTTCAGACTCATCAGTATTCTGCAAAATAGTTCACCTTAGCTAAAATTAGTTTTAACTTCTTCCAATTGACTTCCAAGACTACTCTGTCCAATTTTGTACCAATTTAGAAAAAAAAACGTTGAAATTGGACTAGTGCCCAGAAAAATGAGATTTAAACATTATGTACATATGTAAGTCCCTTATTTTTCAAGAAATGAATACATACAACATATGAAAATATTTTCGTTGCTAAAAGTTGTATCAGCACGTAACTACTAAATTACCTTGAGTGAACTCTGAGGGGAAACCGTACAAGATATGAACAAAAGGATCAAAATACAATGAAAGAATCAAACGTCCATTTACATACGACGTATCGTAAAGAAACGCGTGTACAAAATTGTATTTCCTCTCGTTCCTATTTTGTTGGAAATGAAACGTGGAGCACTGAAATACAGAATACGGGTAGATAAACATATTTCTTCTCAGATAAAATATATCAGATAACATATTCGTGACCCTGTCATGAAATATCATCGTAAATGCTTGTCGCCTACCTAATTTGTGTAATGGAAATACATGTGTACCGATTTTTGGGGTGTGATACGTTTATAGGTATAGATAAACATATTTTATACATATTCGAGTGTGTTCCGGGATTTCGACGTATTAGGCACAGAAGTATACTATATTAAACAGATAAAAATATGTACCTACATTATTTTATGGTTCTGTTTTTAGAATTTATGTAAAACAAAAAACCAAGAGAAAATATTAAGCAGTCAAGAGTTGTACGAGTATGTTATAATTATTAGTCTGTAAGTTTTGTTTATATGCCTACATTTAAACCTGTTATTTCTGTAAATAAATATTTTTCTTTCTTTCTTTCTTTCTTTCTTACAATTATCAACATCATTCGAGATGTTGTTGTTTGTACTTATGTTTAAAACGTTTTAAAACGTTTCTTTTTCGGCAGATTTCTTCTTCAAAGACTTAAACGTTTTTTTTTTAACTAGAACGGGTTTGCACTTGTCTATAGTTTGCCTTAGTAAGCAAAGGCTATGGCCTAAGATGGAGCGTGCTTACCCGATAACAACCGATTCACTCTAGCTTTGAAGATCGTTGGATTATAGTGCGTGGGGAACAGAGAGACAGGCAGGGAGTTCCACAACCTTGCGGTACGAACAATAAAGGTAGAAGCGTACGTGTCGTGCGGGTCTTAGGAACTTCCACCATAAACCGGTGTCGTCCTGCTGTATCTCTGCTCGTCCGGTGATAGAAGGGCGCGGGCGGAATTAGTTCGTGCAATTCCGCGGCAGACTCTCCACTCTACACGTTGCTTATCATCAGGCAACATGCAGTCAAGCGTGAGCCCATACTTTAAAAATACATATTTTTTTGCAGGCAGGCGCGTGGCGAGCCGCATGGTGCTCCGAGATGGGTGGGCGGCGCATGTCCAGTGCACTGCTGCTGCCCATCGCACTGCTCTCCTTCCCGCCCACGGATGCAGCCAACACTACTTCATACCGGGTAAGGCTCTTTACCTCTCTCTCTGTGAGTTATATTTCGTCATGACTGAGGGTCGTGACTCCTCCGCAGAATTAATTCGTTAGGGGAGTTCTCTTGGGCAGATACATCGTGGTGGGCGCCCAGGTCCTTCAATCCTTGTCCTCGGATATTGTGGTCCTCCATCATGTTGGTTTCCTCACGATGTTTTACTTCAAAGTTAAGCGAGTGGAAATCCACACATACGAGTAACTTGAAAATACAAGCCATTGGTGTAGGGCCAGATTAGAGTCTGGATTATTCCTGAGGAGTCGATGCCCGGATATCCCTGGGCATCGCTCGAGCAGCAAGAGGGAGGGTTTCGCCCCTCCTGAGGCGGGTCCACAGACAGTGGACTGCGGTTGGGACGGGAATTGCGGAGGAGTATTGCTCGCTTGCCCGCGAACCCCGTCCTTACCAAGGTGAAGGGAGATCGTGGTAGGTTTTAGTCGGTAGTGGAGTAGCTCCGAGCCCGACATTAATCATAACTATGCTAGCGCTTGACACGGCAAACGAGGGTACTTCACACAAATAGCTCCGAGTGCGGTACATATTTAGACCAGCGTCGACGCCTCATCGAATTTACGTCAACAACACCCTCATACCTACCTTAGGTATAGGGGTATTAGGTATAATACCTAAGTATAGCAGAGTGGAAAACCTGAAAAAACTTGATCTAATACGTGTTTAATCAAAGACAGTACTATATATATCTTTACTTAACTATATACGTTAAATGACGGATCGCACAAAATAATATGCTTGGATTTTTCTTGCCAATAATGAAAAACACTTCTGGCACGAGATCTATTATTTGTATTTTGAATTTCCTAATTAACAGTGTTAAAGTGTTTATAATGGAAAGCATGCTTAACTATTCTATGAGCAACTGCACTGATAGTCCAAGTTTTAGAATTCAAACCCATTGCAGTGCTAAACATCGCGAAACATAACTGTGATTTATCTCGATGATAAGCAATTGCTCAAAACTTCACTTACCTGCAGCTTTTTCTTTCGAAACTATTCATCACTCTCTCAAATTTACTCTATCAATCAAATAAAACTCAGAAGACCAAAATACATTCTCGTATCTTAGTAACTTGGGATTTGTACTGTCGTAATCCAATCATTGGCATTGTTTGAAAAATTGCCATCGAAATTGGTTTCCCTGGATTATCTACCTGAGACGATAAGAGTTCGAGAGTTGAATCGGCGAGCTGTTTGTTGCCAGGTCGAAAAAAATATAAGAAATTTTGTTGTTATTAATTGGAAAACATTGTAAAAGTCTGTTTAACAAATTATACTCCATCATGTCTTGAAGACAAGCTTTTGCTTACCATTGAGAACGTAATGATCTTTGTTATGTCAGGTTGCTTCGTTTTTATTCTAATAAGGTAACACTGAAAATTCAAATAATCAAACAGGTATCTACAGGTGCCTCCTTAGTATATTTTTTGGGTTTCCATTGAATCTCGTAGCACGTAAGTCGTAGCAAATGCCTTCTAGAGGGTCTACAATATCACAGGAACAAAATGGGTCTACATAAAATACCTATATATGTAGGTAGACTGAGATAAATAGGTAACTACAATATGAAAGGCTATTAGCAAAATGCGGTGTTACTCTTGTTAAGCAGGGGATAGAGTAGTCTATGTATTTATCCAGGGTCTAATCTATCTCCATTTAAACGAATGAGAGGTTTAAATTAGAAGAACGGACAAAAAATCCATACGAAAATTTATTTTTTTGCTTTTATAATACTTGTGTATAAATGATCAATAGGTAGGTAGTAAAATATGAAAGATTTCACAAGCAACAGATTGAACAAACGGTTAAAACTCGGCCTCCGTCCTTGAGAACGCTAATTACTCGGCGAGATCAAAAACGTTTATATTAAAAGGAAACCCGTAAACCGTTCAATTGAGAAATTGTAAAATTTAAGGCTTCTTTAGGGACCAGTAGTACTCCAGTTTCTAGCGAACATTTCTGTTTTCTTTGTCCACCTAACATGACTTGATTAAGTTTCTTATTTCTTGGAATGGTTAAGGTAAAGTAAGTAAGGACTAACTTTTTAAACTTCAACAAATTAACATACGCAATAATACGAATGTATTATTTTAACTATCACATTTTACTTAGAGACATGAAAAGATAAAGAAAAAAAATTAAATCTGCTTAGAAATACTTAATGAGTTGAACAACTTATAATTTTAGGTAACGTATTTTTACGTCTCATTTAATTTGATAATAACTGCTATGTCTACAAAAATAGGTATAGAAAGCTTAAATCAGCAAAGGCACATAACTCTCTGAGAATACTTTATTATTAAAAAAAATACTCCTGAAAGTTTTTGTCAAGCCGAGAGGTAGTGTGTTCCTGCAACCTCTTTTGAGAGCCAGTTTCATACCATTGTAGACATGTTTCACGTTGAACCACTGTGATTGCTTAAATATTAAACGTAACACTTTTAAAAAAGAACCAATATACATCTAACAATTATTACTGAAATCAAAGGTGCTGTTACGTTTTTTCGTCTATTCTTTCCCAAAACGAAATGAAGCAATTCTCGCTATACAATGCCTACGTATTTTAGTGAAAGCTCAACAAATGGTAAAGGAAGCACAAGTTTTAATTTCACGCAAAATTGTTTGCGTAGACTTTTGCTCCGGTATTTTTGCGGAGTTTTGACTTTAATGAGAATGAGAGACGAAGGAATGGCGGGAAATGATCTAGGCTAGGAATACTTTAATGAAATGTGATGATTTTGCCTGGCTTAAGAAAAGGATGGCTTTTAATTTTTATTCCATTTGGATGTAGTTTTAGTATTTAATATTTTTGTTTGACACATATATCTTACTTTAAAGAAGCCCAAAACATCCATTAACATATATTTATCATACTAGTGTCGAACAGTATTATCTCTTTAGATAATTAATTAATTTCTTCTAATTAAGTAAGTAACTACCATACCATAAAGCCTTTATTAAATAGGGAATAAAATTGTTGTACTGTTGGTGTTGTGTTGTATAAGAAACTCTATTAAATAGCACAATAAAAAGATTTTAACTTAAGTTTTACTCTATTTTTTCCTTTTATTGTTCGTACCCCTTACTTATTAAACAAAATGTTTATTAATCAACCTAATATTAAACCTTTTTTACCTTAAATTATTTGAATAACCAAGCAACGAAACTTTCTTATGTCAAGTTTTGTTGCTGACATACAAAATACGCGAATTACACGTGAGTGAAAACCGTATAGTTAACATATTGACATAAATAAATAAATAAATAAATAAAGCCATTTATTCCCAGTAACTTAATTAACATTTTGTGGTTTTGGGGTTTACGTTAGTAACACATTTTTAAATTAAGTATTGTTCATACTTTTATTGGGCACCCAAATTAGGGTGAAGGCCTCCTCCAAGCGCTGCCAGTTTCGTCGGTCTTGCGCCAGCCTTGTCCAGGTACTGCCCGCTGCCTCCTCGATGTCGTCTCGCCACCGCCTTCGTGGTCGACCTCTGGATCTGGGATCTTCTGCTGGGTTCCAATGCAGTATTCGTTCACTCCATCGACCGTCTGTAGACCGAGCGACGTGACCCGCCCATTTCCACTTCAGCCGACAGAGCGACTCTACCGCGTCCGTTAGTCCAGTCCTCTTTCTAATCTCCTCATTGCGGACTCTGTCTCTCAATTTAATGTTAAGGAGAGAGCGTTCGGTGGCTCTTTGAAAGACGGCGATTTTGTCCACTACTCGCTTTGTCAAGGGCCAGCATTGACATCCATACAGTAGAGATGGTAATATGGTGTTGTCCATCAGTTTCTTTTTTAGTCGCATCGGGAGCTTACTTTTGAATACGTCTTTGTTCATCCAGTATTTCTTCCAAGATATGGCAATTCGTCTGTCTATTTCCTTCAGAGTTGCGTTTTGGAAAGAAATTGTCTGACCCAGATATACATACTCTTCAACATATTGGATGTTTCCACTTGAAACGATAGGCTTTGGCTCTCCATTTGTCATTATTTTGGTTTTGGACATGTTCATTTGGAGACCAATTTCTCGGCTCGCACTTTCCAGCATAGTTACCATAGATTGTAGAGACTCATGATTTTCGGCTAGGAGAACGATGTCGTCTGCGAAACGCAGGTGTGACAGTCGCTCTCCATTAATATTGAGTCCGTAGCTCTCCCAATCTAGAGTGCGGAACATAGTTTCTATAATAGCTGTGAAAAGCTTCGGCGAGACTGGATCCCCTTGTTTAACGCCTCTTCTTACAGGAAATTTAGGTCCGAGGGATTCCAATTTCATTTTAGCTGATGCTCTACTGTATATAGTTCGTAATATATTTATGTATTTATTTTCTATTCCTTGTTGTTCCAAGCTTTTCCATAAATGCACGTGTGATATGGAATCAAAGGCTTTAATATAATCGACGAAAGCCAGGTAGAGCTCTTTTCTGTGCTCGTTGCATCTTTCTATGCACTGTGTGAGCGTGAATATATGGTCCGTAGTTGAAAACCCTCTTCTAAATCCGGCCTGCTCTCGGGGTTGTTGTTCATCCAGTGTTTTTGTTATTCGCGTCAGGATTACGGAAGAGAATAATTTATATATGGTGGGTAATAAACTGATAGGGCGATAATTGTCTATCATTTTCGGATCGCCTTTTTTGTACAAAAGTGTCACTACAGAGTTTTCCCAATCTTGCGGAATAATTTCTTCTGAAACGATTCTGTCGAAGAGTTTCGCCAAATGGGGAGATAGCGACTCTATCATAGCTATAATTACATCCGTTGTAATTCCGTCCTCCCCTGGAGATTTATTTTTCTTGAGCTTTGTTATTGCATGTCTTATTTCAGATTCGAGGAAGTTAGGTATTTCTTCACTTGAGCAGCATGTAGCAGTTTCTGTAAGTGGATGATTATCTTCGCTAGAGTATAGTTTTTCATAGAAGTTGGTAGCCTCTTGTAGTATTTCTTTTCGGTTAGAAATATTTTGACCTGTCGGAGTGTGAATGGACTTGATCCATTCTTTCCTACCATCGAAATACTTTTTCGAGAGTTTAGTAGAGCTTCGAGTTTCAAGTTCTTTCTCCATTGTAGCCATTTTTATTTTCTTTCTATTACTGTCAATTACTTTCTTGATTTTATTGTGAAGAGTTTTAAGCCGGCTCCTTTGTTCCAATGATCTAGGATAGACTTGTTTTAGTTGCTCTCTTTCATTCATCAGCTCTTCTATATACGGTGTTATTATATTTTCTTTCTCTTCTCTACATGTTGGTAATTTTTGTATGCATTCCTTCATTGCAGATAGAGTTTGAGTGTAAGTCATGTTTATGCTGGTAGAGCATTCGATTTCTGGTAGTTTTGCGCCTATCAATGTCTTGAGAGAGTCTATCTCGATTGGGTTGTAATTCTTTACTTTCTGACCAAAATTATTTCTACATTTCTTCTGGGCGATTTGTACTTCGTATGTTGCTCGTAACATTCTATGGTCCGTAGAAAATATGGTTCCAATTACTTCCAAGTTACTGATCTTCCGTCTTTGTTTCACCAGTATGAAATCAATTTCATTTGTGGTTCTTCCGTCAGGAGATTTCCACGTCCATTTTTGTTTTGAATTTTTTTTGAATAGTGTGTTTGTAATAGTTAGTTTGTTTTCATGGCAAAAATTTAGTAGTAATTCCCCTCTTGAGTTTCTTTCACCATATCCAAATTTTCCGCATATTTGATTTTCTTCTGGTAATGGTATTCCAATCTTTGAATTAAAATCTCCCATAAGTAGAGTGTCTTTTCCTGTGTTTTGTAGTGCTTTTTGTAAATCTCTATAAAACGTGTCTAGTTCTTTTATTGATGATTTCTCTGTCGGAGCATAAACTTGAATTATATTGAGTGTACGATGGTAGAGCTGTAAATCTAGTCTAATGACTCTATCGGAGTAGGTTTTGAGTTCCAAAATATGTCTTTTTAGCCAAGGTTTCAGTAGAAAACCTACGCCAGATAATGATTTATTACTGCCTTTGTACATAAAGATATAATTGTCTTTTTCAATAATGTTATCTCCTGATATCTTTACTTCTGAAAGCCCTATAATATCGTAATGAATGTTTTTCAGTGCATGTTGAAGTTGAATCATTCTGTTAGTAGCTTTTAGAGATCTTATATTATAAGTACATATCTGAAGTGGTTTACTATTTTCGATGTTGATGTGATTATTGATTGGCGTTAGATTATTTCTCGTGTATGAAGTACCTCTGCTTGGAGGGTTTTGATCTGTTACAGCCCCCGCGGAGATCACCCGTATTGGGGGAGAACTTATATGTGTGTTTGTAACAGTGCTGTGCAATAATGTTGAGTTCGCTTTTTGGTGAGTGGCTTTTTGCTGTTTCAATCTAGGTGCCCGAGTTCGTTGCTATTCTGAGTTATTTGAAGTTTGTTTGTAAGGAAGTGTGGTCTTTTTGATAAACGATGTAATTTGTGAGCTTTTATTCTTGTTTGAGTTAACCGGATTTTTATTTTGTGCGATATTTGATAGAGGAGATGATGTCTTTGATTTTTTTGAAATTTGTGTAACTTGCTTGGATGTAGATGGAACTGCATTAGTCGAGTTATCTGGTGGGCTCACTGGTAATGCCCGCTTGTTGGTGTTTTTTTCTTTAATAATAAGTCTATCATATTTCAGAATAGCATGAACACCGTTTTTCCTGTGCTCTAACAGCTCTGGGATTAGGATTTTCCTCTTTTCTAGAACTTTGGGAGGAAAGTCCTCTTTGATATATGTCCCCGTGCCGTCCAGTAGTGTTTTTTTCTGAAGTATACTTATTTTCAAACCAAACGTAGAAAGCGTGAGCCGTATAGGTCTTGGATTTGTGTTCTTTTTTCCCATGCGCCCTACAAACTCTATATCTCTCTTGTCGCATTGAATATCCAATTTATAATTAATTATTTGAATTATAAGCTCTTCTAACTCCGAATAACTGCTTTCTTCTTCAGATATACCAAAGAAAATGATATTCCTTTGGCGCAATTTTTTATCAAACTCGTCCAATCTTTCTTCGTGTTTTTCCTGGATGTTTTGAATTTTTACTACATTTTCTTCTAATATATTAAACTTTTCATCTATTTTTGACGTAATTCTTTGTGTAACATTATCTTCTAATTGTTTAAATTTAGCCTCATTGTCTGCTCCTAGGTCTGATCGTAAATTTATTCTCAAATTTTCCAACATTTCCATCATATTATTATTTTGTTCCGACATTTTTAAGTACTAGTGGCGGCCTCTGTGTATTTGTACTTGAATTATATTGGTTGTGCCAAGTACTATTCAACTCAATACATTTAGTTTGACCAGTGCCCGCCAGATGTCGTTGATGTAAATAAACTTAAAAATGTTCACTGGATGAACGAAGTGAAGTTGTCTCGCAATCCGTATAATATGAAGCTAGCCGTATAATATGTGAGCTTCCGCTGATTTATCGTCTGTGCTCTTTGGTGTTTGTTTATTGGTTGATGTTCGAAAATGTTTGCGTTCTTGGCGCTAGTGGACTACGAAACTGTCGGTTATAGTTGTAGTTTTGTTTACAATGACATGTACATCTTCAATTCAAACGTATAATTTTATTATATCCAATGCAATTATTATTTTCTCAAAAACAGTGGTGTGATGTTAAAAACAAGTTTTGTAGTAGTGTTTATGTTTTCAATGGTAAAAACTACAACATATTGACATAAGAGTCCTAAAACGTTAGATCATTCCAAGCTCGTTAGTACAAATGTGGCTAGAACTCTCTAATGCCTGCCTTAATTAACAAATACGGCATCTCAATTACGGCGAGCATCGAAATACTACTGCGGCTTCTGTAAAACGAGATATTTGCGGTTAGTAAGGCCCGCTTTCACAACGAATATTAAATGCTTTATAGCTTAAAAATTACAAATTAAAAATTGGGTGAATGTGTTTAAGAATCGTTGTGGCCTTTAGTCTTGTTTTAGCTAAAAGGTGATAAAATTTTGGTGTGAGTTTGTGACAGTTAAGTAGATGTATGAGGTAAGTATGTACATAAGTTTACGTCATAATCATAATATTTTTTTTTTCTTTCCTGTTAGGTATGTATGTAAAAATTATTACATTGTATGTACTTAATACAATAAGGGCTGTATAGTAAGAATTAGTGAATAAATAAATACGAGTAAATTTCATCCCATTCGCATTAAAATGTTACTCCTATATCACCGACCCGTGGACTGTTGGATTTGTTGATCAAAAATAATATTTCAACCTCAATATTTTATTATTACGTTAAAATGTTTAACAATTCATCTATTTATTATTTCATCAACGTATCTTAATTATAAATGTTAAAATAACTCATTTCAATTCCACGTAAATGACAATGAAGCGCTATCATTGTGGAAACTCAAGCGTAAACCTCAATTGCGTGGCGTGCATTTTCACATTTTCACACATGATCAATGCTTCTACCATATTTTTTCACAAGCATTATCTTTGCGTAGCATTTCGTTTCCATCACTAAGGAATACTACTATTTCACTACATCCTTTTCGCAACCATTCCTGGATATGATACAAGCCTTTCCCAATTGCTTCCATGATAAATTGCCTATGTCATCGACCCATCGTAGCGGGGCGGGCTGCCTCGCAGTCTCCTGTCTGCCCATGGTCTCCACTTTACTAGATTTAGTATAGTATAGTTTAGGTATAACACCGGCTAGCACTTGCATAAAAATATGTAGGTAAATAACTCGACTATTTTGATAGTGCTGATGACCTAGATTTAATAACGTCTTACGTAATCTTTAGTACTAATTACGTTGCTATGAGTAAATGTATTATGCAATGTGTTTCAGAACAGTGTGACAATATTATAGTAGGTACCTTTATTATTATTTGACTGGCCTGTTAGCTTAGTTGGTAGTGACTCTGCCTTCTAATCTAGAGATTGCGGGTTCGATTCCCGCATGACACAAGTATCTATGAATTTAAACTTTATAAATACTTGTGTTGAGTCTGGTCGTTTGTATGTATAATAAGTATGTATTTACAAAATAAAAGTATATAAGTATTATATCCGTTATATAGTAACCACGGCACAAGCGTTTGCTTAGTGTGGGGCTAGATGGCGCTGTGTGAAATTACCCAGAATATTTATTTATTTTATTCATACATATCATATAAAGAGTCATATACGCAAATATGAAAGTTCAATTAACACATTTTTACCATACTAAAATGCAGCGCGCACAATTTGATATTACCACATAGCACGTGTGAGCTATTATACGTTATGGTAGGATTTTAACGCAGTATTGTTTCAATATTGTGTACACATCTTGTGGAAATCTCGAGTAGGTATTGCTAGAATTTCTCCGTCACATTGCCATGTTCACTTGTAACCGCTATTCTGGCGAAAGGGCCTGAAAATTCACGAAAATAGGGAAATCTTTACACAATAGCAAAGGAGTTTTTATACAGCCCAATCTCGGAGAGAGGTTGCCTTTTGGTATTATCCTTGTAATAAAAAAGGAATAGAGGTAGGTAGTTTTTGAGTTGAAATATTACCTATAATATGGCTAAGTAATATATTTCGATACTTTGTCATTTAACAAATTTGGTAGCTTTTAACATTCTCACTTATAAATTTAACTTCACATATTGCAATTTTAAAAATCTGTTGACGCAAATTGAGCTGACACCTGTTTTAGTTCAATCAATGGGAACTTAGTTTAAATTTTCTAAATATGTTTGAAACATATTTGATACAACAAAGCCACTATGTGGTTCAAATTTGGGTTACATTGCGAAGTTTTTTAGACTCGTAAATCTCAATCACAGACGTATCTAAGTATAAGTAAACAATAACTAAGTTCATTTCAATACATTTGAATTACGAGTAGGTATGTTAAAAAAATAAAATCATTTTTATCACGTACCTACTTACTTTTTCTTCAGTTGTAAACACCAACCCTAAACAAACAGAGAACAGTTCCTCTATCAACAAAGGAGGCCCTGAAAAATGGAGCAATTAACTTATAAAGTAACTTTTTGACCGTAATAACAGAGTGTAAATAACACGGCGGCACCGTAAACACATCATTCAAACCATTGTTACGTGAACTCTAGAATAAAACGCCGTACATTTATTAAAGTGCAGTCGCCTGTGTCTCTCTTTGAGTCGTATTTCCTCATGACTGAGGGTCGTGTCTCCCCCGCAGAATTAATTCGTTAGGGGAGTTTTCTTGGGCAGATACATCGTGGTGGGCGCCCAGGTCCTTCCACGGAAGACGCATGTCCTCGGATATTGTGGTCCTCAAACATGTCGGTTTCCTCACGATGTTTTCCTTCACCGTTAAGCTAGTGCAAATCCACACATAACTTGAAAATACAAGTCATTGGTGTAGGGCGGATTTGAACCAGGGTGCGTCTGGATGAAAAGCAGACACTGGAACCGCTGAGCCACACTCGCTATATTCGCCTGTGTACTATTTCCAAACAAAATGTTCTATAGTTAGACTCAAAACTAAGATAGACTGATGGTTTCTATCTCAAATGTTGGTATCTAAACAAAGATCTTGTCTCTAGAAAACTTATGTAGTTATTGAGTCTGACTTTACAACAGTTTGTATGGAAATAGCGGCCAGGCGGCACGTTAAGAATCCACGGTTCTGAATTAATAAGATCAGACTGCGATCCAAAATACCGCTGTGAATAATTTGGGACGTGCACAGAAAAGCACTATTGCTGCGAGCAGCTTTGCTGCTATTTTGGCGTGGCTGTATTTCGTACTATGTCATAGTATTATAGTTGGTATTTATTCAATGGTTCGCAATGTGATTTGTTATTTACTGTAGAATTGTGGCGAACACGATGTATTTGTATGTAGTAAACGTGTTTTATTTATTGATCGTGAATGTTATTTTGTTTTTGTTTTTTATAGGCGTTGCAATATACAAATTGATATTGCAGCGCCGCCGGTAAAAAACATCAAAATAACCTACCTGACGTTTCTTTTTGGAAGTTATTATTTTCATTCACATCGTACATGACAAATTTATTCAAACAAACTAAAATTACAAGAAAAAACCGCTGGCTTGCATTATGAAAATCACAATGACTACAAAGTATTTGGATATTAAGACTAACTATATCTTTGTCTATTTGTGTTATCTAGGCTTTGTTGGCTCAACGTATCAGCATTGCCATCCAGCGTAGTAATACGACCAGCACGCTGCCCTCTGGTAGTGGGCTGGAGCACTTAAATTATCTTTAGGCTTTTCTAAAGATTTTCTGGGTGTCCTTTTTTATGTTGTAGTTAGCAATAGTATGTTTAGTTTTTTTTCCCTTCTTTTTATGTTTTATTATTTAAAATAAAAATTCATTTATGAATATTCAAATTATGTTGTCAAACATAATAAAAAGCTTTGAAATCCACTGCACTAGGGTATTATTGCCCACCGTGTGAGGGCGTGTTGTGACAGCAACGCCATTTGTATCGTCAAGTATCGTGATAATGAAAAAATTGCTGTCGGAACCAACTGGGTAGCAACAAAATGCAATTAGTTGGTAATGCAGACTTTGATGGTCGTAATATGCGCAAATTTTAACCGTTTTCAGGTTTTAAGTTTAAACCTTTCCAGATATTGATATTGTAGTCATGTTTGGTAACAATGTTAAGTAACTTGTGTGAGTGTCATTTTCAGGGTGGTGTCTTTTCGCATCAGAGATATTTTGTTTGAAAACGAAACTATGGTTATTGTGATTGCCATATATCATTAACATTTATCGAAGTAGGTATATGTCAATTTAAATATTTTTGTTCGGAGTCTCTTTTTTATAATAGGTAAAATATACGTGAAAATTTAATTAGGTAATATCTTACTGTTTTGTACCGTTAAATCTTTATCTCTAGATACCTCTAGAACCTTAATGAAGTGTCTCTGAAATATCTTTATGAAATAAAGTACAGACACGCTTTACAGCTAGAATAAATAAACAATAAATAAACTGTGCATGCAAAGCTTTTAGCACTTTTTATGAGATTTTTTCCGCTCCACTGTCAAAGGCACAAAGAAATAGAAGATAATTATTAACGAATACCTTCCTTAGTCTTTACTAACATGGACCTTTTTATTTAGGCGATGAATAATGAGAAATGGGTAGCATTCCATTATTTCCTTTGAAGGCCAAAGGAATCCATTTGCTTCATTTGGATGGAATGTTTTTTATGAGGACACAATCTCATTAGACAGATAATAAAATTCTTATTTCTTGGTTAGTTCTGACTTTTAAATTAGGTCTGCTGAAACTACTCGTTACTGGTTTGTCGTTTGTTGTTTCCATGTTTTATGCACAATCGACTATGCATAGTCAATGGCATACCCCACCAACGACCTGACAGATAGCTACGTAGAGGCTGATCTGCAATTGAAATAGGCTAGGCACATCGTTGGATTTTAGATTATCTAAAGCATATTAAATAAATACTGCTACACCTTTTTAGCCTATAAACCCGAAATAGTTGTTACACGAATTATTAGGTATAATAATGAAATGATGAAACGAAATGCAACCGATAAGAAACCGACAAATTGGCAACTTTGCGGCGGTGTTCAAGACTTTGAATTTTCGTTCGGCACAGTTTATTTTGACTCTCAATTGCCTCTTACGGTTCCATATGGTTTTTATCAACCAAAATCTTTTTCGAAAAAAAGGTCGTTTATTTTTCTTTTTGTACAAGAACAATAGGTAGATGTCAGTTTCGAAATAAATAACCATTTTTATTTATTTTTTAATTCCAGGAAGAGATAGAATCCTCGCTCCTTCTAGTGCACGCAGTAGCCACAGGCGCGACTGGTGCGTTGTGCGTGACTCACCGGTACGGGCGACTGAGGGCGCCACTGCACACCACGCGATGGGACACGGCGCGGGCGCAGGCTGATCTGGCCGCCAACCTGCTGCATCAGCTGGGGTTGGAGACCACAGGTAGGGACTAAAGTTATAACACTTCAAAAAATATTGGAAGTAGGTAACGATACGAAACGAAACGATCGTCGGCAATCGACATGTAAAACAATATCTAAACAAGACTGTATCTGCCTTGTACTTACAGCATCTTTTTGATCACTCTTTTAAATGGTTTCACGTAAGTCACCAGTTAGATACCCTTTATATATTTTCCTTACCTACCTTACATATAAAAAATATTTTTCTTTCAAATGACTATTTTACTAATACTTTAAAAGGATTTCGATAAGTTACCATGAACATTAATTACAGTATCTACACCTCCAGTAGTTCTTTATTTCGCAATAAATTAAGCGACCTAGAAAGCTCATACTATCCTAGCTTTTTGACCTACTCAGAGAATTTAATACCAAACTCCCAGAACCCGCTTTATTTCAACAACAAACGTTTAAACTTCAAACTTAATTGTTCGTGCTTTAACATAGGACATACGGCACTTTTACTAGTTAGCTCGTAAAATGTGGTGAATCGTGAAAGTGGTGTCATAAAGCTTAGGTACTGCAAAATACATGCGGGACTTACGTTAATACCCCAGTATATTACCTGAATTTGTTAGGTTTTATGTACCTACTTACTTTCAGTACCTATTGGTTTTGTCTTCTTTAAAGTTTCTAAAACCTTTTGAAACCCGTTAGGGGTACGGTTTAAGCGGAGTGATAATTGTTTTTTTGATATACATATATATCTGGGTTTAATCAAAAAAGATAGATAAGAGTATATTAGGTAACGCTTTATAGATTACAGCTGAATAGATAAAATTAGCGTCAATTAAAAATTACGTTGCTAGTACAGCTGCGTTTTTAAACTTAGTGAATTAGCAAATTAGCAAATTATGTATAAAATTAAATATGTAGTAGGACGGACTTAGGACGTATCATAGCATAGGTATACCGTTTGTAAGAATAATAAACTGTCAGAGGCTCGTGCCGTCTTATTACAAACCGTCTTATTACAAAACGCGGTTTTAATATTAGTCCAGGACTTTGAAAATAAAAAAATGTGTTCTTGTTGTTCGAACATCACATACAAGCAATCAAAATGTCAACAAAAATTGTAACTTTGATTTAACATTGGTACATTTTGACAGTTTGATAATTTATGACTGTAGACAGACAATTTTCGAATAACTAAAACGGACTTGGTCTAGACTTATATTTAAACCACGTTTTGTAATAAGGCCCAAAAGGTTTAAATATTAGTCTAGAACTTTGAAAATAAATAGGTCAAAATGTAAACTTCAAATTGGAACATTGATTATTTTATCATTGGTGTCTTATGGCCAAAAAAAGAAGTAAAGAAAATCATTGGTAAAATTTTGATTATTAATACAGTAGACAGACAAATTTTGCACAGAAAAAACGGAATTATTATTAATAAAGTTCTGGACTAGTAGTTAAACGTTCATATGATGATAAAAAGACCCTTGGGACTCTAAATCTCCTAACACCAGAGTTAGCCACTCGCATCCGACCTTTTTATTGTAATAAAATACCTACGCACTACGATATGAAAGTTAACCGTTCTTTAATCTACTTTATATCGACTTTGTTCCTTTCTATGCCCAAGTTGTAACAGATTTAAAATATTGAAACAAGTTGAAGGATATTGGCACCTCTTCACACACTATTGGCTTCAACTTGACGCGATATTATAAAACTTACGTCACTTTTACATCTCTGAAAATCCAATAACCAATAGATAAAATTTTGTTGAAAAACCTTTAATAAAAAACACATAACGTAAAGTAACGTAGGTATATATAGGTGTACCAAAAAACTTTTTATGTTGATAGCTTAATAAGGATGAGCCCAAATGTATCGCACACAAATTAGATATGTAACTTTTTTATTCAGATTACGGCTGTTTGTCTAGTACGGCAGTCGTTAAGCCATGTCAGAGGCCCTTAGGGCACTCTCGACACCAGTGTTGGCCACTCTCATTCAATAAGAAGAAAATTCAGATTATGTCATGTTTTTAACACCTTGAGTGATATCCGGTTCTTAATATCAAAACATTGCTTCTTCCGCACTGTTTTATCGTTTCACTGTTTGAAGTGTGGTAGATGTATTCAATACCTAAATTGATGTAGGTAGATAGGTAGGTACTTACTGTTTTTCAACCTATTTGCTTCAAATTTAACCGCTATTTTTACCAGCTGGTATATTGCTCGGTACCGGTATCTAATATCCGCTAAAACTGCTCTTATTTTCGCTACCCACCGACGAACGGTTCTGAAAATCCAATTTCAATTATATGATTAAACGGAACAACAAGCCTCTCTCCCGGTTTAACTGGTTTATAATAACTCCGGGAATTTAGAACGCGAGTTTATATAAAACAGATTTTCTAGTAAATTCGGTGACTGCTACCTGTTAGCGAACAAATAAATAAGTATATTGTTGTTTCCATGTTTCATTATTGTGGTTTAAGCTCTCAATAAAAAAGTAATCTAAAATTAAGCTTGCATCTAAACGTATCTCAACATTACACTACATTACGAATGTTTTATTGGTTTTTTTAATTATGCGAATAAGTTTTATTGGTTGGTACATTAAAAATATGTATCTAAGAGGTAATTAATTAATTTAATTAAGAATGTGTTTTTTTGACTAAGTATAGGTACATGCAAAAAAAAATACTAAATACATATAAATTACAGACATCGGCAAGCATGTAGGTTGTAGGTGCATTTTACTATATAATATCTAATAATAAAAAAAGCCAAAATTGGTTTTCGGTTATATATCTCGAAGTAATGTACTAAAAATGTAAGATTACGTAACACTTTTAAAATCAGTGGCAGTGGGCTGGAGCACTTAGACTATCTTTAGGCATTTTTAAACATTTTCTAAGTGCCCCTTTTTTATTGTAGTTAGAAGTAGTTATGTTTAGTTTTTCTTTTCTTGTTTTCATGTTTTATTATTGTTACTAAAGATTCTTAGTACTTACTCAAAAAAACTATTTAAAACCAACTAAAAACTTTATATTATGCTTAAAGTTTGTGGTCACCAACATTTTTCTACCCCTTTCCACACATTCCCCCAGTTTTCCGAGCCACGTCAAGTGCTTTCTCAACTTCAATACATGCTAGGTACTGAAAATAAATTGAACTCGCTTACCCGAGATTTTCTCCAGGAAGCCAAGTCTCGGTTTAATCTAAATAATGAAGACTATCTACTGAGATTTGTACAGCTTTCAAAATGTCGGCGGTACATAATAAGAACAACTTGGGTGTAATTTGTTTCGGGTTTCAAGATATTTATTCACTCTGTTGGAACGTTTGTTACTCCTTTGTTATGATGGTATGAAATGCGGTATATTCTATCATGTTGGATTTGAAAATTTAAGTAGACATAATTTCGAGAATGAAAGAGAAGCGGACGCTTTAATTTTATTTATTTTTTATCTTCTGGTATTCTTGGTAATATTGTATTTTAAATGCAGACAAACCCACCAGAATTGAACCATGTATACCCTTGGAACGTCCACAATGTCATTTTTCGATTATATATCTAATGGCTGATCTCTGTTAAACGATTTCAAAAAATTGAGAGCTTTTAATGAGAAAAGGTAATAGTATTCTTTGATCTGCGCATCTACATAGCCATAGCTACGAAAGTTTCTATGAATTATTAACATAATATCTATATATTTTTCACAATATCTTTAGTAGCATTTATCGCATTGTTGTAGTTATGTATAGATAGACTATTTCCTAAATCAACAATTTGATAATTCCACAGAGGTCCTCATGGCAGTATCTCAAGGGCTGGTCATGGGGGCGACTCCGACCGAGCGCGCGGTGGGCTCCCGCGCTCTAGCCTTGAGAGTAGACGGTGTCGTCAACAGCGCCGTGTCCTGGGAGAGATATGGTAGCGGAGAACCTGTGCCAGTGTCCTCGCCCACCTTGGAGAAAGCGCCTGATCCTGAATATCCATGGTAACAAAGAGGGTTATCACTTTTTTAGAACCGTAGACTCTGGTGCTGGTGTTTTTTCTGGCGTTAGATATATTTTTGAACACTGAAAGTGCTAGGTAGATACAAAAGTTCCGGTCCTGAATATCTACAGTAAAAGGGCTCTAAAACTGTTAAATGACTATTTATGAACGTGGACCTAACATACAGAGTTCTTATCAAATAAATATACAGTGCTGTGTGGTTAAAAGTGATAAAATCAGTCCAAATACCTTTTAAATAGTAACAACTTTAGCTTTCCCCGTTCAATCACCTAATTTGTCTAATGTTACAAATTATTCTCTGCCTCCAGGTACGAATCAGCGCAAGAGAGCGACACCCTCCGCTCGCCAAAGTTCATGCCGTCTCCCTCGCAAGCCAGCATGCAGGGCTGGTGGACCTACCCCTACTACAGCTGCGAGGCCCGGCGCTGGCTGCTCTCCTACACTGTGCCGGTGTCCACAGTGCGCGGGTAGGTAACAGTAATGAAGAAATGTAACATTTTTGTTTTAAGAAGTATAAATAGGTTCGCGTTTAACTATAGCTCGCCTGATGTTAACCATTGCTGCAGCCTAGAGAGTTAGGAGAAGATCTTAACTATGAGGCTGCTAGATTTAATCTAGATTGGAAGATCATTGGATTGTAGTTTGCAGGGAACCCAGCTTCCGGTAGTGTTCCAAAGTTATTTATGCCAACGAACATCTCCTGAACAAACGACGGGACGTATCGTTTCTTGATGCCATTGAGAATCCTAACCATCTATGATGCCAATGACAATCCTAAGTTTGTATACCTACCTATTAATATTATATTTACTATCTGTTTGCAGGTTAAAAGGCCTCGTCTCCCTGGACATAGACATATCGAACTTGGAGATCAACCAGTGCGAGGCAGACTTCGAAGACTACAGCGAGAACCAGATCTACTCCTTCCACGGCACGCACAAATGTCCCAACGAAACTACTTACGTAAGATATTTCTGTACCTATTTGTATTATACTTTGTACCTACTTACTGCATTTTGTAGTTTGTACATACAAAAATACTGGCATGTAACTTGTATTTAAGTAAGTAATAATAATTTTGAAAATGAATACTTTCCCACTTCAAATTCACTTAACTTCTGGATGTCTATAGGTTCAACGTTGTGACCTCAACTTAATTTTTTTATTCCTTAATCTCACTCTTAATGGCAAATAATCACTTAGGTAGGTACCTAACAAATGTTAAGCAACGTTGAAATTTTCAAACTCAACAACATTTTTGCTACTTTTACAACAGTATTTATAATATGTTGCTCTGATAAACACTAAACTAATAGTGTTTTACATTGTTTCCAGTGTGAATACAAACCGAACCGAGAGATGGGCTCACGCTACGCCGGCTGGGGACGAGGCTCCTACACCTGCCGATGTAGGCCTGGCTTCTACTCGCTGCACCACCCTGAAGGATTCAACGGATCTCTTGTTGAAAGTAAGTTTATTTGTTAAAAATACACAAAAAAACAACTTTTTATTAGTAAGATAATAATCCAACAACTTTGGGCCAATAACGAACGCAGTTGACTGTTTTAAGACTTTTAAGTTATTTTTTTCATATATTTTCCCGCTTCTTAATTTTGTTCGGATACACGTCTACTGCGTCAAGTAGCATGCATTTTTACCGGTTTTTGAAATGGTCACACCAAAGTTTTATCTGTATTTTGATCATTCTTTTATATTTTTTTAGTCTGTGACCGGTGATTGAACTTGTCGAAAAAACAGGAAGCAAGCAAAATTCAAACAACAATCAAAGTTTGTTTTCATTTCATTTATGTTTCATTTGTATATTCTCAAATCGTGCTTTTCTGCGGAATTGTCTACATTAATTTGACTAAGTAAATGAAATACTACCATTCGACAAAATTGTGGCAAGCAAGCTCGAGCGGTAAGCTAACAGTTGTAAACGAGACTTTTTGACACTAGTATTCTGCTATGAATTCTCACTTGTATTTTCTTCTTATATTCTAGTTGCGTACCAAGAATACGAAGAACACGGCGTAGAGAACTGGTACGAGCCCTACGAGTGCCTACAATGCCAGCCGGGATGCGAAACATGCCGGGGGCCGGAGCCCTGCCTTGCCACATACAATTGGCCGTTCCGGTAAGAAAATCTTTGATAGACTTAATATAGAACTCTACAAAAAGTAGGACAACAAAACACCTGAAGAAGTACACGGGTTTCTTCAAATCAAAAGTGAGGTTGTAAAATATTTTGAACTACCTAATGAAATAAATACGTAAGTTTCCTATATGATTGTCAAACTTTAGTTTCTAGAGCCCCGTTTCGGGCTGTCTCCAAATATAAGAGTGTATATTAAGTTGTTGCCATATGTTTCTATTTATTTATTTTATTTATTATTTATTTATATGATCATTTGTATATTCGACTTCTGCCTTTCGCTATGCTAAGTTATTACCATGTTTACTGGTAATGTGGTAAAACTAGTCGAAGAGTTTTCTCTCAGCATTTCCCTCCCACATCCATTTTTCTAATGTGCCAGTACTTTAAAAACTAAAATGTATGTTTCCAGGATAACACTACTAGTGATATCAATATCCTGTGTGTTTCTGAGTGTGTGCTTGATGTGCTACACGCGCCACCACCGCCGAGTGAAGGTGTTCAGAGTGGCCAGCCCTGTGTTCCTCTCCATCACACTGTGTGGCTGTGTCATTATGTACATGGAGGTAAGATACTGTGTGTATAATAGCAGTGTGTTGCTGAGTGTATGTGTGTCAAAAATTGCACAGCATATTGTACTATAGATCTATTTTATATATCTATTAGTTAAAGTTTCTTATTTCAACAGAAAAGCAAAGAAGTTTTACTAAAATGTAAATTCACGGAAATATTCACTTCAACTTTTAACACTATGGTTATACTTGAATTGCAGATGGCAGCCATATTCCCGGTCCTGGATAGATATTTCTGCATCGCTACTAAATGGACGCGACACATGGGGTTCTGTGTCACATACACAGCACTGCTGATGAAAACATGGAGGTAACATTTTTCTTATAAACTAAAGATAACATAAAATTTATTTCAAAAAAATAAAAAACCGACTTCAAGTGTCACTAATAATTTATTTTCATTTTTTGCAACTTCAAATTTCAATATTGTGAGTAAAGAATCTATAAATTATTGAAACTTCCAATTCTGTAGGTAGTTATACATATTGAAAACCGTAATATATGTTGTCGGTGCCAGTCACTGGTCAAACGAGATCGACACTTGTCGAAGTCGCAGTTCCAGTTCGGCTTTGGATTTGTTCCTAACTTATCATGCTGCAACTGGCACCGAAAATTGTTTTTTTTTTTTAACTTCAATATTTTCTACATGGCAGGGTGTCCCTCACGTACCGCGTGAAGTCTGCGCACAAGTTGAAGCTGACAGACAAGCAGCTGCTGCAGTGGATGGCTCCCATCCTGCTCATCATGCTGGTGTACCTCGGCACCTGGACGCTGTCCGCGCCGCCCGATGCGCTCATTGTGAGTCTCTTAACGCGGGGTGCTATGTGAAATCGTCATTTCATAAAAATCAAATAAAATAGAAGTATATAACATAGAGCAAATTTTTTTTCAGTTTATATTATTTAGATTCCGTGTTAAGACAATAAAAAACGCCAAAACACGATTACGTATACTTCGCTCGATAGTTTTATTTTTTGAAAAATAGTTGTTTTGAAGTATTTTTCACCTGTTTTTTCCAAAAGTAGTACAGAAATTTAAATCAATTTAATTATATCTAAAAGATAATGTTATTATTTAGAGGAGTAAAAAGCCATATAAATAGAATATTCTGAATTGCTGATTTTATATGAATTTATTTTGTCAAAAACGTCTGCAAAACTGCTCAAATTGTGCAAAATTGTTTGCGTGTGGACACGACTCGTCGGCCGGAGCTATGCGCGCGATGCTCGCCCTTGCTTTCGTGTTAATACGGCGTGGAATTGCATGCGAAAAAGGAACTGTAGGCATTTTTCCAAGCGCAAAGCGTTTTCGGGTGTAATATGGTGGCCTTAAAGATAAATAAGTATATAAATTGCACACAGCGCTTGTCTCGTGGGTACTAGATAACGGATATAATACTTATATACTTTTCTTTTGTAAATACATACTTATTATATGTACCTACATACGAACGACCAGAATCAACACATGTAATTATATTTTTTTAAATGCATAAATACTTGTGTACTCGGAAATTGAACACGCAACCCTTAGATTAGAAGGCAGAGCCACTACCAACTAAGCTAACAGGCCAGTCAAAATCATAATAAATCATTCATAGTTCATTAATTCAATTATTTTCATTATCCCATCTAAAAACTTTGGGGTAGGGGAGAGGGTGTGGCCCCGCTCTACAGGCTCTTTAGAAACCTAGTGTGGGGCACAAACATATCACAGGTGCGGCCAAAACTTTACTGTTAGTCTAACAAATAGAAGTAAGTATGTATGTTGTTCCTAGAAAATCTTTGTAATCTATATTTGTATTGTCATGAGCTACACAGCTGAATTATTACTAGGCCCTTGTATTGTTCTCGTACTTCATAGGGCTTGTAAAGTTACGTTAAGCTATCTAGCTTACATAGTATCTTACTACCCATGAATAGAAAATCTGGTGTTATAGGTAAGTAGTGTGAATAACATTTTCTTAAGAACTTTTCTTTCGTTCTGTTTCAGATCACAGATAACCTAGGTCTAAAGTTCAAGCAATGCACGTACAACTGGTGGGATCACAGTTTAGCTATAGGTAAGTTTAATTCATTTGCTTTATCAATAGACTAGCTGGTGCGCGCGACTTCGTCCGCGTGGAATAGTTAAATTTACCATAAAACGGTTCTAGTGAGTTAACCTTAAAAGATTGTTAGATCATTTCAAGAGGAATAATTCTTTCATACACATTTTTTTGATATCTTGAACCGTTTTCGCAGCACACGCAACGGAAGCCCTCAAAGATGAATAATTTTCCCCGTTTTTTCCACATTTTCTATTGTTTCTTCGCTCCTATTAGTTGCAGCGTGATGTTATATAGCCTGAAGCCTTCCTCGATAAATGGTCTATCCAACACAAAAAGAATTTTTCAATTCGCACCAGTAGTTCCTGAGATTAGCGCGTTCAAACAAACAAACAAACTCTTCAGCTTTATAATATTAGTATAGATGAGTATGGAATAGATTAATTTGTATATCTGTCAGTCGGTTTACATCATGCCTTATTGATTCATATTGTGCTTACTATGAGGTGTCATGGAATCCTATTCCACTTTCATCCATCAAAAAACTGAAATCTGTAGATTCATTGCGGCATAAATAGGAACAAAAAAAAACTCTTATATTGTGATCAATATATTAACTAAACGGTTTTCACTCACGTGTAATTCGCGTATGTTGTTTACGCGTTGCGGATGTTACGACACCCGTCTTCAGAACGTATGTTCTGGGACCGCGGCAGCACGCAGACTGCGCGCCGCCGGGACACGGGCGCGGGGGCCGGGGGTGGTGGGGGTGGAGGCGAGGCGACCGTTTAGTTAATATATTAATAAAATCTCTCACGAAAGTTTGAATATTATATTGTGATGTTGGGAGTAGGGTAAGACAGTCTCTATCTTGCGGTCGCTTGCAATAAACTTGTAAATTTAGACTTTTCAGTGTACTAAACAATTTCGTCTAACTGTCCAGGTGAGATCCTGTTCCTGCTGTGGGGCGTGCGCGTGTGCTACCGCGTGCGGCACGCGGAGAGCCTGTACAACGAGGCGCGCCTCATCTCCTACGCCATCTACAACATATTCACCGTCAACTCCGTCATGATCGCCTTCCAGTGAGTATTCATAATAAAAATTACTTACTCTCTTGTCAAAGTGACCCGAGAAAGTCAGCCAAGAGAATGTAATCATTTATTGTTAGTAAAACTAGATTTATTTACAGTGGTCTTAAAAATAGTTACAAACATAGTATCTCTAGTTTATACCCTGTCGGGTGTACTAACATAATAATCAATTTAATATATTTATCATTCATTTAATATCAAAAAAAGGAAAATTTGAAATCCTAAATAGTCCTGTATTTTGTAATAGCATTTCTCTACTAAGAGTTCTGTCAGTTTATCATTTAAATGAGTTAGCCTTAATGATTTAATGTCAGATGGTAAATTATTATAAATTAATATTGTCATTACATATATTATTATGCATTTTTCTTATATAATTCTAGTCTACATTTTGGAATCTAGATTCGATCTTATATGACGGACTGAATTCTCATGATTTTGAAAACATTCTGGGTGTTCATGAGCAAATACACACGCTTGTTTAATGTACATACATGCAAGAGGCAAAATCTTAAATTTCTTAAGTAAGGGTACACAGCTATCTGTCTGCCTGTCCAATGTCCATCTTCGACGATGCACCACTTCTTGCCAGTCAGCAATCAGCAGGTCACGCAAGTCTGCTTCTACAGATATCTGGGCTGGCTGACAGGTCGTCCACTTAAGAATACAACATACATCTACAAATACATTTTACTTCTTAGCCGCTTAATTATTGGCAAAGATCGTTTTAGATCTTTGGTCAATCCAGTCAATTATTGAATTCTGTAACAAATAAACTTATTTTTTTAATTTATCGAATGTAAAGTATACTTACTAAACGTAGGTATACTTTATTGTTACC